>JALMGA010000003.1:110239056-111439056 GCA_023333525.1 Aspidoscelis tigris stejnegeri
TTGTGAGTTTCCTAGAACCAGCTTTGGATCCATGTGCCGATAAACTCCTGTTGCACACTCACCTCTTGGTAGACATAACAAATCCATGCAGTTTTCTTGGCAATAATACAGAAATCGTTTGCCGGTGCCATTTTCTGAGGTGTTCTGGACATCCTATTAACAAGACAGCATCTGATATTTTCAGGCCATTTCCAATCCAAGTGGCTATCAAACCTAACCACCTTTGGCTTCTGGGATTGCACAGGAATAAAATAAATGCTATTTTAAGTAGTATAGTCTTATTATTTATCTTTTTCTTTTGCAGGCAAAATTAGAAAATGGATCCAGTATGAGTGATATATTGCTGTAAGTGAATGCAAGCTGTCTTAATTTTTCTGTCGTAGGGATCCCATCCTGTATTGGGTCCCATCCTAGATCACTTGATCTTCTCAGTGGTAGCTGAAGATGACCCAGGATTAGAGACGTGCATGAATGTTTTTTTGACATTCTATTTGAATCGAATACCCCAGAAATCCGGTTCGAATCTTTTAAATTCGAATTTAACAAGATTCGATTCGAATTTACCAAATTTGAATCTATTTGTTCAAATTTTTAATTCAGATCTGCAAATATGAATGTTGACAACATTCGTGTATACACATACACATCTTCCTGACTTCCATACACGTCCGTATGCATCCCATAGTTATCCCGTACACAACCTGTTTTCGTCCCGTACGGATCCGTACAAATGAGTACAGATGCAGGAAAGATGCAGAAGTTTGCATCATGTATGAACCCGTACACATATGAATGTCCGGGTAATTCGAACAAATGGATCCAAAATTTGATTCAAATGTTTTCATTCGAATTTTGGGACATTTGATTCAAGTTTGAATGTCGAAATTTGGATTTCGAATGCCTACAAATATGTGTGAACATATTAGGATTAGCAGGATTCTGCTGCCTTCTCATAGCTCACAGTGCTGTATATAAAATTGTTCCGTGGCCCGGATATGTGAAGAAAGTGATCTTCATGAATTTGGATTCAACTGATCTAATTTGTGGTTCTTCAGAGCTTGGAGAATGGTTTCCTTTCTTTTGGGGGCAACTGTCTTCACTATGGACTAAAAAGTAGCTTGACTGGGAGACCTCCCTTATCTTTGGCCTAGTGGTTAGGGAGCTGGACTCTTATCTGGGAACACCGGGTTTGATTCTGCCCTCCCCCATGAAGCCAGCTGGGTGACCATGGGCTAGTCACAGCTCTCTTCTGAGTTCTCACAGCCCAACCTACCTCACAGGGTAGGGAGAAGAATAAAAAAGCTTTGTCAGCCGCTTTGAGTCCCCTTAAATGGGTGAGAAAAGCAGGGTAGAAAAGCCAACTCCTTCTTCTTCTGAGATCATACTGCAACATCTGTGGCTATTCAGCCTTGAGAGATGGTGTTTAGGAGGGGACCTGATTGAAGTTCATAAAGCAATGTGTGGTGTGCAAAAGGTGGATATAACAAAATTCTGACTCACCAGCATAGGACCAGGGGGCAGGCTATGAAGCTAATGAATGCAAATGTCAATGTACAGATGTTGTAACATTAAATTCGTATGCAAATGTCCGGATTCATACAAATTTGTATGAATATTGAATGTTACAAATATTCATGCAGATCTGATCGCTGTTCCGTAAGCAGTGAAAGGATGGCTGTTCATTCATGTGCTCTTTGCTTTCTCCCTTGCACTTTGCTCTCTGGACAGATTCCAGGTGACCCACATGAAGGCCGAACTCTCCCCCATTGTCCAAGGCTTCGCAATTGCGGCGTGTCTGTCTGCCGCACTGAGGTAGTGGGTTTTGTTTTGGTGAATCGCCTTTTCCAATGTGTCCTTCTCAAGGCTGAGGTCCTGTGAGCCAGTTTGGTCTAGCGGTTAGGGAGCCAGACTCTTATCTGGGAATGCTGGGTTTGATTCCGCCCTCCCCCATGAAGCCAGCTGGGTGACCTTGGGCTAGTCACAGCTCTCTTCTGAGCTCTCACAGCCTCACCTACCTCACAGGGTGTTTTGTTGTGGGGAGAAGAACAGAAGGTTTGTTAGCCGCTTTGGGTGAGAAAAGTGCGGTGGAAAAACCAACTCTTCTTCTGTCCAGAATGGGGGAAATAGAGCGCCATTATGGCGTTACTACAGTGGAGTTTCCTCACATATCTGAGGTAACCTCACCACATCTCCCTGTCTGCACTAGAAACGGTTACTGGAAAAGTGACCGCTGGCTGCAGTAGCACTTTCTACTCACCTTTGGAACAGAGCCACCATCATTGCTTCCTCCACCACACAAGCGCGGGAGCTGAAACAGGCATTCATACATGCGCCCAGCCGGGCATTTGGCACCAGCCATGTGCAGCAGTAAAATGTGCAAAAATAGCCATGTAGCTGATGGAGTCACTCTCGTGAGCAAGGGATAACGGCAGGGGATGGATATCCTGTGATATCCTTTGCCAACGGGTTATTTGGACTCTATTTGGAGGCAGCTTAATTTTCTACAACGTCGTACCTGCTCACGTATGTTGGGGACAGGAGGAGAATATAGTTTCTTTTAGAGTTTGTGGGCCAGTTTGGTTCTGTGGTTAGAGTGTCCGATCCTTGTCTCCCAGTTTGATTCTGCACTCTTCCACGCAGGCATCTGGGTGACCTTGGGCTAGGCACAGCTCTCTTTCTCAGTTTTCACAGGTGCACCCACCCCAAATATCTAAAGGAACACTTTCTCCCATACCGACCTGCCCGTGCCTTAAGAGCTAGCCATGAGGTCCTCCTGGTTGTCCCACCACCTTCATTAGTGAGGCTGATGGGCACCCAGGAGAGGGCCTTTTCAGTGATGGCCCCCAGACTATGGAATAGCCTCTCCCTTGAGGTGCATCATGCCCCTTCCTTATTTATATTTAGGAAGGGAATAAAGACGCACCTCTTTGCCCTGGCCTTTGGCTGAGGTGATTATATTCTCCCCCCTCCACACACCCCTGCCCAGTTACAGTCACTATTTATGCAATAGGGAATGTACTGTTTTAAATTTGTTGAACGTTTAAAGTGTTTTTAAATCTGTATCTTGTTTTAATGTGTATCTTGTTTTTAATCTGTTGTTACCTGCCCAGAGACCTTCGGGTATGGGGCGGGATAGAAATGTAAACAAACAAACAGGGTGCCTGTTTTGGGAGAAGAACAGAAACTTTGTCAGGGGCCTTGAGTACCCTTAAGGGTGAGAAAAGCAAGATATAAAAGCCAGCTCTCCTCCTCTATGAAGCTTTGGGTTTCGGGGCAACCCCCCCCCCCATGGGTGCACCCCTCCCGGAGCCCCCCCCATATCCCATTGTCCAATCATAGAGGAAACGCGCTCTGTATAATCCAGATTTGATGCCTGAAGACCTCATTGTAGATCACTTTAATGGGGTCTACGGGAAATCTGGATTATAGGTCCTGAAGAACCCATTCAATCCGGATTTCCCTAGAACTGGTGGAAACAAATGTGGCTCTAATGGGGTCTTCCTGCTCTGAGCCTAATGGGTCCTTAATGGCTCCTAATGGGTACTTAACGGGTACTTAGTGCTAGTGGAAGACACACACACACCAAATAATGTATAGGGCGGGGAGGTCTCTGTAGGGACACTGTTCTAGACCCATGGTGCCCCCACTGAAAAGGCCCTTATAATGTGTGTATTTCATATTTTCACATTATTATATAGTTGTTCTTATGAGGCTCTTTTCTTTCTTCCAGAAGTAATTTAGCTTTTTAATCTTTGTTTTTGCCATAAATCACTACATGTTTTAAATCTTCTCTGGATTGCTGCCTGCCAAAATGTGTTGTTTTAGTGTACATGACATGATGTTAGTGAGGTGAACTGCCCCTTCTCTTTCTTCCATTATGTGGCTGTTTACTCTGAACAATTTTTTTCTTCTCCTTCCAGGCCCAAAGGAGAGAAGACACATTTGGTCTGGCTCTTCACTCTGATGCTCTTCACATATTCACTGTTCTTTGCCTGGAGAGCAAATTTGGACATTTCAAAGCCTCTGTTTATGGGAGTGGTAAGCTTGGTTTTTACCAGATTCCTCAGATCTCCATCCAGCCGTCCGTCCGTCCGTCCGTCCGTCCATCCATCCTGCCCTATACCTGAAGGTCTCAAGGTGTACAACAACTTTTAAAATCCAGTGTATCAAGCAAACAATATATACTGAAACAATAAAAACCACCACAACATTTAAAATCCAGCATATTAAAAACAAAACAATACCAAAGAAAATAGTAGTGTTTGTAGTAAGGGAAACATAACCGACATTTAGCCAAAAGCCTGAGCAAAGTGATGTGTCTTCACCGCCTTCCTGAATATAAACAGAGAAGGAGCCTGATGCACCTCAAGCGGGAGACCATTCTATAGCCTGGGGGCCATCACTGAGAAGGCCCTCTCCCGGGTGCCCACCCCTTTTACTACTGAGGGTGGTGGTACAACCAGGAGGACCTCCCCTTCAGATCTTAAGGCACAGACAAGTCAATATGGGAGAAGGCGTGCCTTTAGATATTTGGGGCCCAAGTCATTTAGGGCCTTATAAGTCAGAGTTCAGTAGTAAATTGGCATATCTATCCTATTTATATATCTATCCTGTGTGCCTCCTTGGCTTAATGGTGCCCAGAGATGACAACATTAACATCCTGAATTGGGTTATTTTAGGATGAGCATGATGAGAAGAATCTGACCAGAATCGCCAGTTAGCAGTCTAGCTGCAGCATCTGAACTATGGTCGAGGGCAGCCCCATGTAGAGCGTATTCCAGTAGAAGTTACCAGAGCATCGATTACTGCAGCCAGATCATCTCTGTCCAGAAAAGGGCGTGACTAGGGATACGCACAAATATTTGTCACATTCGAAATTCGTACGAATTTGTTCAAATTTGGAATCAAATGTTGGTACATTCGGAGATTGACGTTCGAACACGAATCAAATGTTTCTGTACATTCATACGAAGCTTCGTTATATTTGTGAACCTGGGGAGGCCCAGTCACGTCTGTGGTGGATCCAGAGTGGATTGAGAGTGGATCTGACACATTCAGAATAGATACCTAGGGGATATGGAGGAGATACGTAGTGAGAAAAGGTTTCCCTAGTTCCGATACTGGGGGAAAACGTTCTCCCAGTCCATATTCATTAACGTTGAACCCCCTAAGCCCAGGGGGCTGGAAATGAGGAAAAGGCATTAAACAACAATTTGATTCCATGCTCCTCCGTGAAGCCTGGTGGGTGCCCTTGGGCTGGTCACAGCCCTCTTTCTGAGCTCTCACTGCCCCACTTACCTCACAGGGAGTCTGTCGAAGGGAGAAGAACAGAAAGTTTGTCAGCTACTTTGAGTCCCCTTAAGAAAAGCAGGCTACGAAAGGCAACTCTTCTTCTCGGCTGCCAATGAAGCATGCTGCCTTTCCTTTTCCGCACAGGTAGAGCGGTTCTGGATGCAGAGCAACGCGGTGGTTGCTGTTCTCGCCGGCCTTGGTTTGTCCTCACTCTTCTCCTTGGGTGAGACTTTCGTGGAAAACAGCCGAGTCCTTCGGGGCCTAGAATGGCTTGTTGCTGTCCTCCTTGTTATGGGGCAAATATACTCCAATTACAGGTAAAACACCTGCTGGAAAAACACCTTCTCTTTTAAGTAGCTCAAGGAGGAGACAAAGAATGTCTTGCTTCTGTCAGACATTCACAGTGTACAATGTCGTGAAGGAACAGAAATCTCATGCTAGGCCTCAAGGCCGCGTTTGCTGAGAAACGTTATCAGCTCATGCTGTTATTCTGCTTTCCTGTCCTCTTGATGTAGTTTAAACATGGCTGCTGGTGTCCACCGATATTATGGACACCTTTTAGTTCCTGGTGGGGAGGAGAACAGAAGCTTTGTCAGCCACTTTGAGTCCCCTTAAATGGCTGAGAAAAGCGGGGTAGAAAAGCCAACTCTTCTTCCTCCATGAAGCCAGCTGGATGACCTTGGGCTACTCACAGCTCTCTTCTGAGCTCTCACAGCCTCAGGGGTCAGTTGTGGGGAGAACAGAAGCTTTGTCGGCCGCTTTGAGTCCCCTTAAATGGGTGAGAAAAGTGGGGTAGAAAAGCCAACTCTTCTTCCATGAAGCCAGCTGGGTGACCCTGGGCTAGTCGCAGCTCTCTTCTGAGCTCTCACAGCCCCACCTACCTCACAGGGTGTTCTGTTGTGGGGAGGAGAACAGAAGTTTTGTCAGCCGCTTTGAGTCCCCTTAAATGGATGAGAAAGTGGGGTATAAAAGCCACCTCTTCTTTTTCTTCTAAGAGAAGCTCTGCTGGATGAGGCCACAGCCCGTCTAGTCCAGTGTCCCTTTGCACATGGTGTCCCACCAGATGCTCATGGGCATCTCAAGCAGAGACAAGGGCAAACCTATTCCTGCTCTTGAATCCCAGCAAATGGCCTTAGGAGGATCCTGCTTTGATCCAAGCTTGTATATACAAGGGCTTCTGGGCTGGAACAGATGTATCAATGGCTACTAGAACAAATGCCTAGGTGCATCCTTCAGGCTGAGCAGGGGAGGAACTGGGGTGCTTCTAAGGCCATTTGTTAGGATTCAAGAGCAGGGGAAGGTTTGGCCTTGTCTCTGCTTGAGATGCCCATGGGCAATTGGTGGGCCACTGTGTGCGACAGTGAACCCCCTAAGCCCAGGGGGTTGGCTGTGGCCTGATCCAGCAGGGCTTCTCTTATGTTCTTATGTTCTAACAGTCCACGCCTTGCTGTGATCCTGACCAGAGGGCATTGTCTACTGTGGGTCATGGCAAGATATGTGAAGAAGGGCTCTTAGATACCCAGTCTCAGGCTAAAGGGTGCATTTGTTGACGAGCAGGCAAGTTGTCCTTTTACAATCAGAACCAGTGGCCAGTTTTACCGGAATCCAAACTCTCTTGTTCTGTAAACTGTTAAGTTTTCTGGCTGAGAAATCTGGGGGCGAATTGGACATGCATTGGAAATGTGGTGCATTTTTTCAAAACTTCCTTTGTTTTGCCGTCCAGTGTCTGTGACCAGAGCCACAACCGCGTCGTTGACCAATTTGCAAGGAATCTTTTGTCCACGATGCCTGTGGATGCCATCATCTTGCTACGAGGAGACCTACCTGGGAATTCCCTCCGTTACCTCCATTACTGTGAGGGGATGAGGCCAGATATTTCCTTAGTTGACCAAGAGGTAGGTAGAAAGCTCTCAGATACTGAAAGAAATGCATCCTCCAATTTTAGCTCTGTGCATGCGTTATAATCTGCCAGAGAGACCTTCTGAATGTAAAGGGGTGGAGAATGGGTGACAGGGCCTTCTCAGTGGTGGCCCATGAATTATGGAGCAACCTCCATGCTGAAGTTGCCAGGCACAGGGATGTGCATGAATATTCATCACATTCAAAATTCATACAGATTCGTTCTGACTTGGACATTCTAATTCAAATTGAACGATGGTACATTTGAAGATTGATATTTTAATATGAATAGAATGTGGGGAGGCGGGAAAGAGACTGCCCAGTCACATTGGCTATAAATCCAGAGTGGATTCAAAGCAGATTCAGAGCGCATTCGAAGTGGATTGAGAGCAGATTCAGAGTGGATTTGATGGGGTCAGAGTGGATTTGCAGGGGATTCATGGGCGTGACTGGCCCTATATAAGTGTTATTTAAAACATCCCCTGAAAATAAGCCCTAATACATCTTTTGGAGCAAAAATTAATATAAGACCCTGTCTTATTTTCGGGAAAACCCGGTAGCTAGGAGGCGGTAATGAGGCAGGAAGAATTTTCCTCATTCTCCCCTCCTGGCCTGGTATCCAGCCACTCTCTGGAGGTTTTTTGCTATATTTGTCCTATGGGAAGATTCCAAGGTGTGCCATAATCTCATTTCCCCCCTTGTGTTTAGATGATGACTTACCATTGGTACCTACCGAAGTTGGCCAAACACTTGCCTGGTGTTGCCTTTCCTGGGAGGCGTTGGAACCCTGTAGAAACTGTTCTCCCGGACGGAACAACCACATTTAACCTTCTTCATTTTCTCAAAGTAAATAAACAGTAAGCATTGCTTTACTGGCTACGTTCCTGGAACTGTTTTATGTACCGTCTTGTTCTCTCTGTTGAAAATTGTGCAATAGATTGCAGACTTTGATCATTTACCTGCATTTATGAGTTTATTTTGCCAGCCTTATGTGTATATTGGTTACTGGTTTATTTTAAGCTTAGCTGAAAATGTTGTTCTTTAGCACCTTGCAGAGGGTGGGACTATACAGGCCTGCTGCCATATCCTCAGGGAATAGGTTCCAAAGCCCTCCATGGATATTTGGAATGCTGGGAAATCTCGCACAATTTCCCATGGTCCCCAGGAACTCTTGCACAATTTCCCATGATCCCCAGGAAGTGTTGCACAATTTCCCATGATCCCTCAGAAATCACACAATTTCTCATGATTCCCTGGAAATCTCGCACATTTTCCCATGAACCCCAGGAAGTCTTGCACAATTTCCCATGATCCCCAGGAAGTCTCGCACAATTTCCCATGATCCCCAGGAAGTCTTGCACAATTTCCCATGATCCCCAGGAAGTCTTGCACAATTTCCTATGATCCTCAGGAAATCTTGCAGAATTTCCTATGATCCCTCAGAAATCTCACACAATTTCACATGATTCCCTGGAAAACTCTCATGATTTCCCATGATTCCCAGGACATCTTGCACAATTTCCCATGCTCCCCACAGACTCTTGCAGAATTTCCCATGATCCCTCAGAAATCACACAATTTCTCATGATTCCCTGGAAATCTCACACTATTTCCCATGATCCCCAGGAAGTCTTGCACAATTTCCTATGATCCCTCAGAAATCTCACACAGTTTCCCATGATTCCCTGAAAATCTCTCACGATTTCCCATGATTCCCAGGACATCTTGCAGAATTTCCCATGGTCCCTCAGAAATCACACAATTTCTCATGATTCCCTGGAAATCTCGCACAATTTCCCATGATCCCCAGGAAGTCTTGCGCAATTTCCCATGATCCCCAGGAAGTCTCGCACAATTTCCCATGATCCCCAGGAAGTCTCACACAATTTCCCATGATCCCCAGGAAGTCTTGCACAATTTCCTATGATCCTCAGAAAATCCTGCAGAATTTCCTATGATCCCTCAGAAATCTCACACAGTTTCCCATGATTCCCTGGAAATCTCTCACGATTTCCCATGATTCCCAGGACATCTTGCAGAATTTCCCATGATCCCCAGGAACTCTTGCAGAATTTCCCATGGTCCCTCAGAAATCACACAATTTCTCATGATTCCCTGGAAATCTCGCACAATTTCCCATGATTCCCAGGAAGTCTTGCGCAATTTCCCATGATCCCCAGGAAGTCTCGCACAATTTCCCATGATCCCCAGGAAGTCTTGCACAATTTCCTATGATCCTCAGAAAATCCTGCAGAATTTCCTATGATGCCTCAGAAATCTCACACAGTTTCCCATGATTCCCTGGAAATCTCTCACGATTTCCCATGATTCCCAGGACATCTCGCACAATTTCCCATGCTCCCCATGAACTCTTGCAGAATTTCCCATGATCCCTCAGAAATCACACGATTTCTCATGATTCCCTGGAAATCTCGCACAATTTGCCATGATTCCCAGGACATCTTGCACAATTTCCCATGATCCCCAGGAAATCTCACACAATTTCCCATGTTTCCCAGGTAATCACGTAAGATTTCCCATGATTTCTGATCAATAAAACCAACCTATGGCTTAAGAATGCATATTCTCATGTCCTTTTGCTTTTTCCAACTGTGATTTATAGGGACTGGTTTGCCACAAGTGTTTATACATTGGTATTTGAAAGTTGAAAGTTCTTGAGAAGGCTTTTTTTTTTTAAATTCAAGGTTAATACTGTGTGTTCTGTAAACTGGCATAATATGCTTTACAAAATCAGATCGCAATGCCTAGGCCTCTTCATCCTGGAAAGACGGCATTTAAGAGGGGACCTGATTGAAGTATATAAAATTATGCACAGTACAGAAAAGTTGGATTGAGAACTTTTCTTTTCTGTATCGCACAACACTAGAACCAGGAGGCATCTAGGGTCATTTGCTGGGATTCAAGAGCAGGAGAAAGAGATGCCCAAGGGCAATTGGTGGTCCACTGTGTGAGACAGGATGCTGGACTAGATGGGCTGTGGCCTGACCCAGCAGAGCTCCTCTTATGTTCTTGTGTTTTTATGCTTTACGGGTATTCACATTTTGCATCTCTGGCATTGGTTTTCATTTTGGCAATGTTATTTTGATTGTTAGGAACTCATTAGTAATAAATTGATTTAAAAAAACCCAGGGCATAAAATCATCAACAGTCCTAAAATATTTATCGTGGCCTGTTTGCAACAGCAAAGAGACCTTTGTCTGCATTGGGCTGCACGAAGGCGATCCTACTTGGAAGAGGCATTATTCTCTTTGGCCATGGGGCTCCTGTGAGAAGCTGGTTCCTTCAGAGACACTTTTCGACCCCCGGGATTGGATTCAGCGCACTAGAAACCTCTATAACTGGAGCGAAGCATACGGGAGGTGAGAGACAGAGAAACAATTTTCCCACTTCTGAAAACCAGGTTTGTTGAATGTCCCTCTCCCCAACCAACCTTCCCGGTTTCACTTTAGCCCTTGAGTCATAAAGTGGAACTCAACTGGGTACCCTCCGGACTATACTTTCTAGCATCTTTAGCCATGGTCCATCCTGAGACCTTTCTGCACTTCCAGCCCTCTCCGGGGATGGGAATAGTGCATTATCACTGGTGTGCACTAGCATTCACATTTGAGAACGTTAGTGCATGCCATCCCTCCCTCCCCCATTTTATTTATTTATTTATTATTTTATTATTTGTATTTCTATCCCACCCTATACCCAAAGGTCTCAGGGCAGGTAACAATGCTTCAAATTCAGCACATTAAAACAAAACAATTATATTAAAACAATAATATCTACAACGACATTTAAAATCCAGGATGTTAAAACAAACATCGGATATGTATTCCATAACGTATCTGCTCTGAAAGCCACTTGGAATCTGCTCTCAAACTGTCTCGAAAGCAATCTGGATCAGTTGCAGGTGTGACTGGCGCAGCCTCTTTCCCACCTCTCCATTTCACAAATGTTCCAAAGCTTCGTACGAATGTTTGCACGAATGTCGTAACATTCAGTTCGTACATGGATGTCTGAATTCCTACGAGTTTGTACAAATAATGACTGTTACAGTCTTATCCTCTTTGTGTCTTTTATGGCCCGTTCTGGCCCGTTCAACTTCTGCCTTCTTTTTTTTAAAAAAGGTTCGATTCCTCTTCGTGGGAGTCAGTGGCAAATGAAGAGATGTGGCAGGCCAGGTGAGCATTACCTGTCGGTCAAACGTCCTCAAAACAAGCAAAGCAGTGTCACGTTCTCCTGACTAAGTTCGAAAGAGAGCCACGTTGTTGTCCACGTAGGACCCTGTTACACCCCAGGGGAGACATGTGACGTAACAAGAGGGTGGGAGGAATCTAAGAGGCAGGACAAAAACCAGGTTGATTTGGGGCCAGAACATCTGGAGGGCATTAAGACCGGCAAAGGTTTTGAAACCGGTTTGGACAGAATTCTGTAAAACAGGACTATCAGTGGCTACTGGAACTGCTGGGTGACTCTAGATGTTGGCTACCGGGATAATGTGAGCAGGGCAAATGCTTTTGCTTGTATCTGGGTTGTGGGCTTCTAAATATAACTGATTGGCCTCTACAAGGAGGAGGAGAAGGAGAAGGAGAAGGAGAAGAGTTGGCTTTTCTGCCCCACTTTTCTCACCCATTTAAGGGGACTCAAAGCAGATGACAAACCTTCTGTTCTTCTCCCCGCAACAGACACCCTGTGTGTGGGGGGGGGGGGCTGAGAGAGCTCAGAAGGGAGCTGTGACTAGCCCAAGGTCACTCAGTTGGCTTCCGGGGTGGGGTGGGGTCAGAATCAAACCTGGTGACTCCCAGATGAGTCCAGCTCCCTAACCACTAGACCAAAATGTGGAAGGAGGAAGAGGAGGGGGAGAGTTGGCTTTTATAACCCCTTTTCTCACCCATTTAGCGGGACTCAAAGCAGCTGCCAAACCTGTTCTTCTCCCCTCAGACTGCTGGACAGGATGGGCCACTGGCCCAATTGTAGAGCACATTTTCAATGTACAGTCAGACCCCCATATCCACTGATTCGGTAACCGCGGTACCAGTTACCCGCAGTTACCGATCAGCCCCTCTGCTTCCTGCTACCTTTCCTGCCACGCCACTGCTGCCAGTTCCCCATTGCCACTGCCAGCTCACGCCAGCTCCCTGTTGTCACCACCGGGTCCCACCAGCCCCCCATTGCTGCCGCCAGCTCACACCAGCTCCTCGCTGCAGCCAATTGCCATTGGTTGCAGTTGGCTGCTGTCGCTGGGGGTGTGACAGAAATTGAGGCCACATGCCAGAAATTGAGGCCACCGCCATGTGCCACAAACCGAGGCCACATGCCGGAAATTGAGGTGCCCACCGCTGCAAGGCCCTGCTGCCGCAAGTTCTCACTGCTGCCAGCGTAAGGCCCTATCAGCTCACCACGAGGCCTTGCAACCACAAGCCCCACCACCACAAGGTCTCGCCGCCGCCAGGATTTGCCACTGCTGTTAGGGTTGGCCGCTGCCACCAGGCCCACCAGGTCGCTACGAGGCCCTGCCACCACAAGGCCCCCTCACCAGTGCCAGGTCGCTGCTAGGCTCCACTACTGCCGCAATGCCCTACTACCGCCCCCCCCCCCCCCCGCCACAAGCAGGTGTCAAAAACAAGTCAGGCCGGTGGTTTTGGTTGGCGGCAGCAGCAGCCTGCATCACACTTGCCTGCTTCTTATGCCTTTCTTGAACTGTCTGCTTTTACTACTCGGATTGGGGGCATCTAATGGTGGGCAGAGTTATGATTGGCCAAAATGGCTGAGCTGAAATTACAGAGGTGACCACAAGGTGCATCAGAAAGCCAGGAGACTCACAGGTAGCGGAGCCAATCAGAATGGCGAGTGAGGCAATGCAAGGTTGTTTGCATTTTTATCCCACCCTGTGCCGAAAGATCTCAGGGCAGGTTACAGGGTTAAAAACCAAATGCAAAATAAATATACCAGAACAATAACAGTGCCTAAAAGTGAGGAGAAAAAGCTGTTTCCCTATTTAGCCAAAGGCCAGGTCTTCTTCACTGCATTCCTGAACACACGGCGTGAAAACGCCTGACGTACCTCATGGGAGGGACTGTCCCATAATATGACTGTTCCTGGATAGCGGTAACCTGGCCACAGTGATCCATGTTCTGGTAACCTCCAGGTTAGACTACTGTAATGCGCTCCACACGGGGCTGCCGTTGAAAACGGTTCAGAAGTTGGAATGGGTGCAGAATGCAGCAGCTCAGCTGCTGATGGGAATCTCTGGCCAGACTCACATCATGCCGGTCTTAAAGGATCTGCACTGGTTACCTATTTGCTTCCGAGCCCAATTCAAGGTGTGGACACTAACATTTAAAGCCCTAAGCAGCTTGGGCCCTGGGTATCTGAAGGAGTCCCATATAGACCTGCCCATGCACTGAGATCTCAAGGAGAGAGCCTCCTTGCAGTTACTTCTCTTGCAGAGGTACGAGGCATAGGGACCTGCAGGAGGGCCTTTTCTGCGGTGGCCCCTAGACTCTGGAACAGCCTCTCTCTTGAGGTTCACAAGGTGCCTACACTGTATAGTTTTTGGCATCTGGTGAAAACATATCTTTTCACCCAGGGTTTGTTGTTTAATTAGCTTCCTCAGGGCACTGTCCTGTTAGGGAGGGGGGGTAATACTTTTAATTATGTGTTAATATTTTACATGTTTTCTTTTTGTTGTTACCCGCCCTGGAACCATGTGGTGAAGGGCAGGATATTAATTTTTCCATAAAGAAATAAAATCAATAATATGGGAGCCATCCCAGAGAAGGCCCTATCCTGGGTGCCCGTCCCTTTTGACACTGAGGGTGGGGATACAGTTAGGAGGGGGCCCCCTACAGATCTTAAGGCACAGATAGGTCAACATGGAAGAAAGCATCCCTTTAGATATTTGGGGTCCAAGTCATTTAGGGCCTCACAGGTTAAGGTGAAGCCTTGAATTGGCCCTGATAGTGACTACGGACTACTGAACGTTGTGGGGTTTAGGTGAAGAAGTTAGACATCTCTGGATTTATAATGTGGGAAAAAGGGGAGTGGGAGACTGGACCTGGTGGTAGAAGCCCCCATTTTGCCTTCATGGTCCAGTAACTCCCCAGGTGAGGCAAGATGAGCTTGAACTTCACTTATAAACAGGCTTCCAAAAAATGAAATAAACCAAACGATCCCTTCCGGGCTGTGATGTACGCTGTTTGCTGTGTTTCTCTTTTTCCAGGATGAAAACGCCCTTCTTTCTTTTTGACCTTGCGGAAAGCGCTTCTGTGTCTGCAGATGTAAAAGCTCAGCTTTACACGTTTGCGTATAAGGTTGGTGAGTTTTCTCCTTCCAGATGGAGAAGAAGCCATTTTGTCTCAGGAATGTGGAATTTCCCCCCTATCTTGGCCTGTGAGATGAGGGGAGGTGTCAGGAGATCATAGAATCATAGAGTTGGAAGGGAGGGACCTCCAGGGTCATCAAGTCCAACCCCCTGCTCAATGCAGGATTTCCTAAACCATCCCAGCCAGATGTAGGCCCAGGCTCTGCTTGAAGACCTCCAGCAAAGGAGAACTCATTACCCTCCAAGGCAACCTGTTCCATTGATTTATCACCCTTACTGCCATGAAGTTTCTTCTAATATCTAATTTGTATTGACTCCCTTCAAGGACCTTTTTCCACTAGGGCTTAGAATCCTAAGACCCCATTAGGAACTCGATCAGTACCTGATTGGTACCAATTGGGAAGGCCCCGTCCCCACCGGGACCCCATTGAAAGCCCTATCTGCAAGACCCTGTCCCCACCAGGGCAGGGGAAATCCGGATTTAATGGGTCCTTCAGGCCTTTAAATCTGGATTTTGTGTGGACCTGATTAAAGGTGTCCACAATGGGGTCTTCAGGCATCTTCAAGATCCGGATCTCCAGGAGGAGCCCATCTCAAAGATCCAGATCGTGAAGATCCGGGTATTTGATGTATGTGGAAAACGAGGGAAAGTTTCATACCGTTTCTTGTACTACCATCTTGTTTAAGTGAGAATAGGGCTGATGTCTCTGTACTGTTCCCTACGAGGAAGGCTTGAAGGATCTAGCCTACAGAAGAGGAGACATGATTGCAGTCTTCAAGTATCTGGAAGGTTGTCACAGTACAGAGGGATCGTCCCTATTCTCACTTGCACAAGATGGGAGAACTAGAAGCAACAGTACGAAACTTCAAGGGAGTCAATACAGATCAGATATTAGGAAAAACCTCCTGACAGTGAGGGTGCTTAATCAATGGACTAGGTTGCCATGGGAGGTAGTGGGTTCTCCTTCGCTGGAGGTCTTCAAGCAGAGGCTGGACCTACATCTGTCTGGGATGGTTTAGGAAATCCTGCATTGAGCAGGGGGTTGGACTGGATGACCCTGGAGGTCCCTTCCAACTCGATAATTCTATGAGGAGCCTTGCTGCTGCATTCTGTGCCAGCTGAACTTCCTGAACAGTTCAAGGGCAGACCCATGTATTTCTCTGACTCATTTCCCCCTTACCATTCTTCAGATACTCTCCTTTTCCTGTAAACCTCTGCACCTTCCTATTATGCTCTCTTCTTCATCTCTCTCCATTCTCGTTCTCTCAGGGCATCGCTGGCAACAGGGCTAGCAGCGCCATCAGTTAGCAGCCTTTAAATCCTTAGCTTCTGCTCTTCTTTGCCCACTCACCTGAGAATCTAGTGGAATTAACTTCTGGGTAGAGCCTCACTGGATGGAGCTGCTTGCAACGTATTTTTAGAGGAAAGGCTTTGAATCAAACTTCCTTTTCATGGATGTCGGATCTGCTCTTTGTAAAGCAGTAACATTCTCCACAATTGCAGGGGGGGAAAAAACCAGCATGGATATGTGGCATTTCTGGAGGGTTTTTTTAAGCCATTCTGGGCTCTTCCTCTGATCTGATTTTTTTCCCTGTTTGCTTGCAGATATACAAGGAAATCGTAAGCGTGCCAGGAGCTCACCCGGTGAACTGGCACAAGAACTATGCCATCGCTTGCGAGCGGATGCTGCGTCTGCATCCGGAGAGAGAAGACCCAGAACTGCTTCTCCTGGAGGCCGTGAAGCACTTCCTGTTATACGTGGAGAAGGCGGACGAAGATCCCCAGCGGGGTAGAATTTTGCAGGCAGTAAAGCATTTGAAGAAAGAACTCCAGGAGTTGAGGAGACTGAAGATGGGGAAGAAGAAGCAGGATTCCTAGAAGGGCTTTGCAGTCTGTTACCTCCAGATCTTCAAAGAGTGGACAACTGCTTATGGAAGAAGTCTTGCATAGAATAATCTTCCAGGCAGAACTGGAATGCATGTTTTAGGTTGGATTCTTGGCAGCATTGTCTAGTTTGTGGGAGAAAGAAACTGTAAACAATGGGTGAAGTAATAATAATTAGATAGAGTCTCCCATAATACGAAGGTCAGTGAAAGTGTTAGCAGCTGGGGCATTTTCACACTTCCCTTCTGCTGGACAGGAAAGCAGCACAATTAAGCAACCTTGACTAGTGTTCGCACTTGTAGCACTATAGTCAAGTTTGGCTGTTCCCCCAACACACACACACAATCAAATACTTACCTGATTCGATCTGGGGATCCTCCTCTGGGCGCTGCCATTTTGGCTGCGGTTCCCTCCACGACTGCGCATGTGTCAGCGCTGTTTCCCTGATGACGTTGACGTTCTGTGCATGTGCGCAGTGGCGTCTGTGGTTGTCTATGGCGCGCTTGTGCTGCACCTCAAACAACCCACAGCAGAAGAAGTGCAAATGCTCCTGCCCCGAACACTTCAGGTAAGTCTCTGGTTAATGTTGGTTAACATATAGAGCGCGATTTCGTGCTCCACACATAATCAATGATTAGTGAACTTCTGGTGAGGATGGGCACACTTGGAGGCTGTATGCTCTTCACTAGAGGCTCACTAATCATGCACTAGAGGCTGTAGTGCAAATAGGCCTCTGGTTTCAGATGTGCAAAAGAGCCACTTTGCAGAACTCCCATGAACTCTGGAATGTCATGGTATAAAGTTTGGTGATGCCCTCTGTCTTTGACTGGCTTAAATACTTAGACAAATTCCTGGAAGATAGGGCCACCAAAGCTGATGATCTAATTATTTTGTCTATATGCACAACAGTAGAACCAGAGGATTTTCTATGAAGCTCTTGGGCAGAAGAGTTGAGACCAGCAAGGAGAAATACTCTTTTCACCCAGAGGGTCATTGGTCTGTGGAATTTACCACCAGAAGAGATGGCGACAGCAGCCAGCCTAGATAGCTTTGAAGAAGGGGTTAGACCAGAGGTGTCAAACTCAATTTTGCAGAGGGCCGGATTAAAAAAAAAAAGTACTGTCAGGGCCAGGGGGCGTGGCCGGGGGTGTGACTGGGGGCATGGCTAGGGCACAGAGGAGGGGCTGGGGGCGTGGCTGGGGCGTGGCTAGGGCACAGAGGAGGGGCTGGCTGTCCATGGCGGCACCCACGCAATCGGGCAGTGGAGGGTCCCGCCGCGCGCTCGCTCGCCTCGCCTTGCCTCGCCTCCTTCGCGCCCAAGGAGGACAGCGGCGGCAGTGGGCGGCGGCCGCGGGCCGTATTAATACGGCCCGTGGGCCGCATCCAGCCTGCGGGCCATATCTTTGACATCCCTGGGTTAGACAAATTAGCATAGGATAGATGTTTCAATGAGTACTAGAACCAGTATCTAGATAGTGCTTCCGGATTGGAGAGAGACGCAGGATGCCTTTAAAGGTCATTTGTAGGAAATTGATTGCTGATGAAGGTTTTGCCGTGGTCGTTCTGCTTGAGAATGCACAGAAGCAATTAGTAGGCCTAGATGGGCTGTGGCCTGATCCAGCTGGGCTCCTCTTAGGTTCCTATATGGAATGGATGCCTAAGTCCCACTTCCAGGTTGGAGAGACAGGCAGGATGCCTCCAAAGTCCTCGGTGGGCCACTGTTTGAGGCGGGATGCTGGACTAGATGGGCTGTGGCCTCATCCAGCAGCGGTTCTCTTACGTTCTTATAATCAGGAAGGCTGAATGCTGCCTTTTCATATGACTTGCTCAAGCAGAAGAGCTCTGCTGAACTAGTATCTTCCCAGATTGTCTGCCTGGTGGATCACCAGGACGAGTCTGTTAGTCAAAAATTCCCACCTTACCATGGCTGGAAACTCAGTGGGTGACCTTCATCTAGTCACTCCCTTTCAGCCTAACCCTCCCTCACATGGTCATTATGAGGATAAAGTAGAGGGGGAGAACGTAAGATGTGATTCCTTGAGAAGAAGAAGAGTTGGCGTTTCTACCAGGCTTTCTCACCCATTCAAGGAGACTCAAAGCGGCTGACAAAGCTTTTCTATTCTTCTCCCCACAACAGACACCCTGTGAGGTGGGTGGGGTTGTGAGAGCTCAGAAAGAGAGTTGTGAGTCACCCAAGGCCACCCAGCTGACTTCATGGAGGAGGGTGGAATCAAACCAGCTCACAAGTTATTTGGAAGAAATCTGGGGTGTAAATGCAAGCATTTAATACAGTAAAATGCCTTTGGTTAGATCCTCTGCTGGAAGCATAAATAGTTTTAAGTTGGTTAAATATGATAAGGTGCCACCTTTTTGCCCATGATCTCTCCTGGTGAAGCGTAGAATGCTAAGGCTGGGGACCAAGCCCTCTTGGTGGCCTTTTGCTTTTGCCGTAAAGGACCTCCTAATGCCAATTTTCATGCAGTGGTAATTAGTTGTACTCAGATATAAGGGCCTTGGAGCACTTGGGCAAAAAGGTCAATCCAGGGTTACTCCTGCAGGGTCCATACAGAGCTGTGCATGCTGGGTTGTCTCACAGCCAGAAAGAGGCGGCACACTAAGGCCGTTTCCACATGGGCTGCGAAGACCCCATTAAGGCCCCAAGAAAACCCCATTAGGAACAGAATTGCGGCTTACCTTCCACACGGAAGGCCCCACGAGGACCTCATTAGGAACACATAGTCTGCGTGGGCATCTCCAGATTCTGTTCAGAATGGGGTCTTTGGGCCCTTAGATCCGGATTTCCGGAGGACCTTTTCAATGGTGTCCTCAATCCAGTCTTCAACCATGATGAATGGGGTCCAGGGGCAGAGCTAGCAGAAGTGATCCATGTGACAGATATGTGGGCCAGCTGTGCTGCACCACTGGGGTGGAATTTCCTCCTCGTGCATAAGTGGGGCCTCCGGAGCCATGTTGCAGCGACTACACGGTGGCCATGTTTAGCAGCCATTGCCATCAGGTGCTAGGCCTGGGTTCTCTGTGGCGATCTGTGGCATGGGTCTTCGTGGCGATCCAGAACTTCAAGGACCGGAGCCCATGAGGACCAGATACCGAAGAACCAGATCTTCTTAATCCGGATTAAGAGAGCTATGTGCAAAAAAGCCCTAAAAAGTGCTCCATGGTTATATTAGTTGTCAGGACACCACAGCATTCGTGAAGGTGCAAGAATGTGCCAAGTCACAGTTTGCTCAATACTGCTGATTCACAGGAAAATTAAATTAAGATTGTATTAATTGAGGCCCTTGGAGATGTTCACAGTTCTCTCTAACATTTGTGGTCATTTTTCTTCCTACTTTTGTGCCAAACAGATACTGAGAAATCAGGGAGATTCTTTCCTTTACCTGTTTATCACACTGTGGTTCGTGTATTGAGATGGATGATTTTAAATTTTGTACCTTCCTATATTATTGTCCGTTTCTTTTAACTCTGTTTTCACAGGTTGTATTGTACATCGTTTGGAGACTTTCTGTGGCTCACTAGTTAATAAAATGACAATAATAATAATTCACATAAAAAATTCAGACGGCGGCATTTCATGTTTTAATTAAAAATTAGGACTTAAAATTTATCGTCGAATGTTACAGGCGCTTGCTCGCTGCAAAACAATCCTGGCAATTTTGTTTTTATTAGCTGTATTGTATGAATTAGACCAGAAGTGTCTGATGTTGTTGAACTAGAACTCCCATCATTCCTTGTGCTTGGCCCCACTGCCTATGTCTCGTGGCAGCAGTAATTCAGCAAAATATGGAACCCCTTAGGTTGCCCATTTTGTGATTCATCTGATCATGGTATAATCTTCGTTAGAAGGACAAGCTTGTGTTAGGGATGGTTGAAATAATAAGCTGATCCAGCAGTTCTCAACATGGGGGGGGGGAGACTCGTCGCAACCCCTCTGAGAGGGTAGTTGGACCCCAAAATGATCACAACCCGCACATTGAGAACCGCTGAGCTAGTCAGTGGTGACGTCTTGTGTAGGAATGTGGACAACTTTTTTTTTTTGCGTTCGAATTCAAGTTGAATCGAATGTCAAAACATTCCATTCAATTCAAATGTTTAAAATCCGAATGAAACAAAACCTGATTTGAATCCAATACATTCGAATCTATTCATTTGAATGTTAGATACGAATTTGAAGCTACGAATGTCGACAACATTTGTATGTGTTATACGTATCTGTATGCATTTTGTATACATCCTGTTCTATCCCATATGCATCCTGTTTTCGTTCCATATTATAAGCGCAAATGCATCCAGATACGTATGAGATTTGTACAGCTAGGCCCTGTCCCCAAGCAATTTAAAGTCTGCTAAAAATCTTCTTTTGCCTCTGAGCACCCCCATGCCAGGGTTTTTAACGAGCTTCCAGCGCTACAAAAGCAGGAAAACTCGTGACAAAAAAGTGCCCTTTAAAGAAGAGTTTCAGCGCTCTTTCTGGAAGTGGCAGGTTTTCTTCGTAACATTTACCTTGGGGACGCTCTGTGGCAAAAGGGGCAGGGATTGCTGCCTGCGCACACAGCCATAAAGCCATAAAACATTCACACATCTCCCAGAAATGCTGCAGCTTCCCTTCCTTTCCTTTGTAAAGGTCAGAACTTTCAAAGAGCCAGAATTGCTCAGAATTGCAACATTGTTATCAGGTGTGAAGTGGGTGATCTGTGAAAGTGTTAAGAGTAAATGAGCGCACGATCACGCGGTCGATGGCTGCAGCCACTGCCTTTACCGGCACAGGAAGCCATTTTGAACAGAGAACAGAGTGAAAGTAAGTGCTGAGAGTGAATGAGCGAGCGGTCACTCCCTTTGCCAGCACGGGAAGCCATTTCGGGGAGAAAAAGATGTGGGGAAAGAAAACACGCTTCTGTGGGGACGGAAGGTGCGTTTTAAACGTGTGTTTTGCTGAGCCTCATGCGGACGCTTATTCCGGAAGTGCAGGGCACTTTTAAAGTCTGCTTGAATACAGTGACAGTAGAGGGAGACCAGAGAGGCAAATAAGTCTTTTGGGGACTCAGGCATACTTATGTAATACATACGTATCTGTACATTTGAATGATTCAAACAAATGTTTTAGAACATCTGAAATTCCTTCGAATGTTTAAATTCGAATGTGAAGTCATTCTATTCGAATTCGAAAGTCCACTTTCGATTGAATTCGATCGAATTTCAGATGTTTAGAACATTCTTGCACTTCCTTAGTCTTGTGGTGATTAGAGAGTTTCTGGAACAGCAGGAGGGATTTCTGAGGGATTAAAGGTAAGTTGATAGCTTTCTTAGATATTGTGAATCCTCATGGTTACAGATGGGGTGATTTTGTATCCCACCCAAGCGGAAGGGTGAGATGTTTTGTTTGTATACAGTCTGAACAACAACAACAACAAAATGAGTATGTTGTACAATCTTATAATTTTAGGGCACTTCCTTGTACTGTAATTTTTTCCCCAAGAAAAAAGCTCAGAAGAAACCGCGCGGGCCAGCTAGGGATATGCACGAATATTTATAAGGTTCATTATTTGTACAGATTTGGACATCTGTACAAATAGTTTGGACATTCATTAAACTGGGGAGGTGGGAAAGTGACTGCACCAGTCACATGTGCAACGGATCCAGATTGCATTTGACTTGGATCGAGAGTGGATTAAAACTGGATTCAGGTAGGATTTGACACTTTCAGAGTGCAGATATGTTCGTATTGGATACGTATTCGTTTGTATCGGATACGTATTGGATATTTGTTCGAATAGATTCATATCGAATATAATCCTACTGGATTAGCTGTGGCCTGATCCAGCAAGGCTTCTCTTATGTTCTTATGTTCTCATGCCCAACTAGATGGATTATAGCAGTGGTTCTCAACCTGGGGGTCGGGACCCCGTTGGGGGTCGAACTACCCTTTCAGAGGGGTCGCGACGAGTCTCCTACCGCCCTTCCCTCCCACCTCCCAGCTGCTCCGCCTCCGTGGTTGGGGGTCTCCACAACATGAGGAACTCCATTAAGGGGTCACGGCATTAGGAAGGTTGAGAACCACTGGATTATAGCTTCATTCAACAGGGGTCCTCTTAGTTTATCTAAAAAGGATGCCTAGGTCCTGCATCCAGGTTGGAGAGACAGGCAGGATGTCTCTCGAGGCCATATGTGGGGATCTGAGGTCAGATGAAAGCTTTGCCTGTGTCTTCTTTTTGAGATGCCCAGAAGCAATTGGCGGGACACAGTGAGAGTCAGGATGCTGGATTAGAGGGTCTATGTATGGCCTGATCCAGCAGGGCTCCTTATCTAGAATGGATGCCTAGGTACTACCTCCAAGTTGGAGAGACTCCAAAGACTATTGGCAGGGAATTGAGAGGTGTTAAAGGTTTCACCCCGATCTTCTAATCTATAGTGAGGCCATATCTGGAGTATTGTGTACAATTCTGGTCGCCGTATCTCAAAAAGGATATTGTGGAACTGGAAAAGGTGCAGAAAAGGGCAACCAGAATGATTAAGGGGCTGGAACAAAATCCCTTATGAACCAGGCTGCATCATCTAGGCCTCTTCAGTCTGGAGAGACGGCGTTTAAGAGGGGACCTGATTGAAGTATATAAAATTATGCACGGTATAGAAAAGGTGGATAGAGATAATTTCTTTTCTTTATCACACAGTACTAGAACCAGAGGACACCTACGAAGCTGATGGGTAGGAGAGTCAGGTCTGACAGGGGGAAGTATTTCTTCACTCAGAGGGTCACTGGTTTATGGAACGTTTTGCCAGAAGAGGTGGTGACAACTACCAGTTTAGACGGCTTTAAGGTAGGGTTAGACAAATTTATGGACGACAGATGTATCAATGGCTACTAGAATGAATGCCTAGATGCATCTTTCAGGCTGGGGGGGAGGGGAAAGGAGGAACCGGGGCGCTTCTAAGGCCATTTGCTGGGATTCGAGAGCAGGAATAGGTTTGTCATTGTCTCTGCTTTTGATGCCCATGAGCATTTGGTGGGCCACTGTGTGTGACGGGATGCTGGACTAGATGGGTCGTGGCCTGATCCAGCAGGGCTTCTCTTGTGTTCTTATGTTCTGCCTGAGAATTGCTTCCAGAAGCAATTTCTGGACCGGTCCCTGAGACAGGATGCAGGACTAGATGGGCTCTGGCCTCCTCTTTTGGTCTTAAGTAACAACTTGCAGTGCATGAATGAGTTCCGCCTGTGTATCCGTATACCTACCATTTCTTTAACAACGAGGCCTGCTGATTTCCTGCAAAGAAAGTGGGAGAGATGTGAAGAGGAGAAGGAAAAACCCTAACCCTAAGCCATGGGAGCAAAATGCAGAAGCCCCGTTCGGTTCGTCGGCTCCCCTTTTCGCATCAGTCTCCCAAAGTTTGCCAAACACGCGGGGGCCGCCCTGTTCCATTTGTCTCGCTCTCGCGGCCCCGTTGCCAAGTAAACACATTTTTGCATTTTCCTAATTACTTTCTTATTTATGTTTTCCCTCCCTGTTTGTTCTCTGTGCCAATCGAGGCCTTGTAATTAGCCGCAGGCCCTGCTGCTTGTGGGTTGAAAAGGGGGTAAATTGGGAGGACGCGTTTCCTTTTTGCTCCTCCCTCCCTGCCCCTCACTTGCCTTTCACTCTTGTGTGTTATATATGTGATTCCCCCCTTTTTTCTTTTCCTTTTTTCCTTTTTTTTTTTTAAAAAAAAAAATTCTCTCAAACAAATCTACTCCTCCCCCCTCTTTTGGGGAGGGGAGCCAGAATCTTGCAGCCCCCTCCCCACGCTGCCCCTGCGCATGAACTAAAAAGCGAACAACGTTAAGAAATGCAAATAATGGCTCTTTATTTGATTATGACAGTTAATTAATAGCAACCTGTTTTAATGAATTAAGTCACTCAGGGCCCTTCAGTACTTCCTAAGTAGTAGCCCGAATCTGTAGGGATTCTTTCACATTGTATAGCTCCTAGACTCTGGAGCACTGTATAGGCCCCCGTATAGAAATGTCCGCTTAATGAAGAGGGAAGGGTTTAGGAGTTTGCCTGCATTCAAAGATCACTGGGGAGCTATTCAAGGGTGAAAGAGACCCCCGCGCCCCCCTCAGGGGGAGCAGCCGCAGTTCCGCACCATTGTGCTCGCCGAGGCCCTTCATCAAAGCCCTCCTGGCGGACCCCGTTGGACTCTTTTTCAGAGGACGGCCATAATTAAAACCCCTAATTCTCTTTTAAAAGTGCGGCAGGATGCCGTGTGTAGGCCTCAGCTCGGCGTGGCCTTTGTGATGTCACGTTATAAGCCGTTAAGGGCCGGGGGTTGGGGGGGGGAGCTTGTGGGGAGGCAGGTTAAGTTGGCTGGTTGGTTGGATGGATGGATGGATGGATCCTCCGCTTTATTTTTTTTGGTCAAATGCCAGTCACGGAGATGCTTCAAGAGAAGGGTGCTTGTGAAGGGCCTGGCACAGTTTTGGGGGGATTTGGTCCACTTTCTGTGGACCAAATCCAAAACACATGGGGACGCCCCTTGGCGATTCTGCATTTGGAACCAAAGTCCCCTTGAGGGCACATGGCTTCCCGAGCCACGATTTGTCCTTTCTTGTCCAGCTGCCAGGAAATCCTCCTCAAAATGGTCTGGGGTGGTCTCTCTCTCTCTCTCTCTCTCTGTGTGTGTGTGTGTGAAGAGTCTGCTGAGGAGAGTAAGGTTGTGTCAGTGACCGAGGGAGCAGTGGCCCCACGTTGGGGCTCCATTGTGGGCTGAGCTGGACGAGACGGCAAACTGGCTTCCCTTGGCCCTGTGGTGTGACACCCTGGGCTGGACGCCCTCGCTTTCCCATGCGCCGCCGCCGCCGCGCAGATGAGATGAGCACAGGAGCCGGCCTGCCGTGTTGTGTTCTGAGGGAGCGCCCTTTGACGCGCTTCAGTGGATGTAACAGTTCAGCTGTGAGGGGGACAAATGAATGAGGGAGGCTCATTAAGTCCCCTTTGGGGCTGCCCCAGTGCCTTTTGCCCTTTTATCGCAGGCCTTATTAGTCTCCTACTCATCTTGAACAGGGAGCCGAGGAGGGGGAATGAATAGGAGCTGTGGAGGGCTAATTGGGACAGACTTCTAAGCGCGGGCCAAGGACTTTGGCTGACTTGAAAGTCACTTCTCCATGGGAAGGGGCCTAGAGGAGGAGGAGGAGGAGAAGAAAGAAGGAAACCACCTCACCGCGTCTACAAAATGCGCGACTGAGTGCCGTACAAGAGCTCACAATGTGATGTAAAAAAACAAACAAAAACATTTGGGCGAACATGTTCTGAGTTAGGCAGTGATGTGTGGACCAATAAACTGAAACTGGATTCAGGTCGGACTGAGGTACTGTGTGCCACAGGGCCCTGAATCCAGGAAGTTAAGGAGCACCGGATTCTTGACGGCGTTGTTTAGCCCCAGAAAGAACGGGTCGATGGCGTGGCTGGGAGAGCGCTTGGCTTCGTCCCTCTCGTTTGAGACTCATGTGGCAGCGACAGGCAGGAGTGCCTACCTCCATCTCTGACTGGTTCGCTGGCTTCAGCACTTCCTGGACTGGAATAACTTGGTTTATAGCAGTTCATGCTCCGGTAACCTCCAGACTAGACTACTGCATTGCGCTCTTTGTGGGGCTGCCCTTGAAAACGCTCCAGAAGTTTGAACTAGTGTGGGATGCAGCAACTAAGCTACTGTTGGAAGTCTCAGGCCTGACACATGTCTTGCTCGTCTTTAAAGATCTACACCAGTTGCCTTTTTGATTCTGAGCCCAATTCAAGGCATTGATGGTAACATATAAAGCCCTAAGCAGCTTGGGCTCTGGGTGCCCGAAGGACCGCCTTTGTCCATAGAGACCTAGCTGTATTGAGATCTCAGGGACAAGATCCTTACACTTACTCTCAAAGGTATAAGGTGTAGGAACATGCAAAATGGCCTGTTCTATGGTGGCCCCAGATTCTAGAATAGCTCCCTCTGGGAGTTTGCCAGGTGCCCACATTATATGGTTTTTAGTGCCTGGTTAAAACAGAGTTCTTCACCCAGACCTAGTGGTTAGGGAGTCAGGGTACTTCTGCACTGGCCACCGGAGGATCCGGGGGATCCATCTGAAGTAGGGACGGATCCAAAGAGGTCTTGCATGTCCGCACATTTGCGCAGAGGACAGATCCTGAGGGCCGGATCCTCTGAGTGCTGGGCGGAGGCTGCAGCACCCATTCCAAAAGGCAGCCGGCCTCCTGTGCTGCCGCCTCCGCCACCGGAGCCATGGGACTGGAGCATTCAGCTGCCAGTCACCGCATGTTTCCCCCAGCGCACAGTGCGCGGAGGAAGGGTTCTGGAGGCAGACTGGCCTGCTTCCGCCCTTCCCAAGATGGCAGCCACCGACACATCCGTCCCCTTGCCTCTCCATGTGCGGAAGCGTCCTGTTTCCACACAGATCGAGGCGAGGGGACGGATTGAAGACCTAATTTTCCAGGTTTTCCCGGAGGCTGGATTTTTCAGCGGCGAGACCCCATTAAGAACGGATCTCGCACGCCGCTCTGAAGAAGCGGCCGCCTCGAGGGGTCCCGGATCCGTCATCCAGTGTGGAAGGTAACTTTTCCATGTGTCCTGTATGTGTCTTCTATGTGTCCTTAATGGGGTATCTGGGAATACTGGGTCTGATTCTGCACTCCTCCATGAAGGCAGCTGGGTGACCTTGGGCTAGTCAGAGCTCTCTTTCTGAGCTCTCCCAGCCCCTCCTACTTCACAGGCTGTTCTGTTGTGGGGAGAAGAACAGAAGGTTTGTCAGCCACTTTGAGTCCCCTTCAATGGGTGAGAAAAGCGGGGCAGAAAAACCAACCTTTCTTCTTCATGTTTGGTTCCCTCTGGGTGCTGAATTGCCAGGGAGGGTGGAGAAGAGGAAAGGTTATAATTGAAATATGTTTTAATTTTTAATATATTTTATTTTCCAACTGTTGTGACCTGCCCTGACACCTTTTGGTGAAAGGCAGGGATGTAAATTCTTTTAAAAAATAAATAAGAACTTCTGAAGGCGTCTGGCTGTGTGTAAAAGATGTTGCTTTTGTAGCCCGGCTTTAACTTCTTAATCAGACACGAATCCTTTCGGCTTTAGTTACACTTAATTGTCGGTGCATGGGCTGGGCCGTCATTGCAGCTTGAGAGCGTGGCATCATAGACCTCTCGCTGCGGGCAGGTGGAACCGAATGCCGTCTTTTTATCTTGCAGAAAAAGGTAATTGAGGACACGCCGTTTCAAAATGAGGCCGTGCCGAGCTGAAAGAAGAAGTTCGCTTTTTTTCATGCTGCATGAAAAGGCCTCGACTTTTTGCTGCAGCACAAAGCCCTAAAGATCATCCAGTGGTTGCTTTTTTTTCAGGGGATGGGATGTGGCTATTGCCAGGCTACCTGCGTGACTCCTGGGCTGAGTTCACACCTGAGCTTTAATCTGGCTTTAGTCCACCTGAAGAGCCAGACAATACAACAGGAAAGTGTCAAGCTGTTTTCTTTCAGCATTATCTAACTTGGAAAATCTACCTTTGGGCCAGTTTGGTCTAGTGGTTAAGGAGCTGGACTCTTATCTGGGAATACTGGGTTTGATTCCGCCCTCCTCCACAAAGCCAGCTGGGTGGCCTTGGGCTAGTCACAGGTCTCTTCTGAGATCTCACTGCCCAATCTACCTCACAGGGTGTCTGTTGTGGGGAGAAGAACAGAAGGTGTGTCAGCCGCTTTGAGTCCCCTTAAATGGGTGAGAAAAGCAGGGTAGAAAAGCCAACTTTCTTCTCCTCTCCCATGAAGCCAGCTGGGTGGCCTTGGGCTAGTCACAGCTCTCTTCTGTGCTCTCACTGCCCCATCTACTTCACAGGGTGTCAGTTGTGGAGAGAAGAACAGAAGGTTTGTCAGCTGACTCAAATCCCCTTAAAGGTGAGAAAAGCGAGGTATAAAAGCCAACCCTTCTTCTTGTGAGCGAGTCTGGTCTTGAAGTTGGAGGGTTGGATTCTTATCTGGAGGTCTCCCAGTCCAAGTCCGCACTCCTCCACACAGCCAACTGGGTGACTTTGGGCTAGTCACAGCTCTCTTTCTGGTCTCTCATAGCCCCACCCACCTCACAGGGTGCCTGTTTTGGGGAGCCCACTGATCTGGATCTTGTGGAGGCATGGTCTGAATCAGTGCCGTTTGCACTGACAGTTCTGATCCGGTCCGTGCCTCCCCGTGGCTGCAAAGCCCCACTGGATCGGGTCGCAGCCCATCTAGTCCTTGATTCTCTCTCACACAAGTGTCCACCAATTGCTTCTGGCCATCTTGAGCAGAAGACCAAGGCAACACCTTCACCTCCTCTCGACTCCCTGCTACTGGCCTTTAGAGGCCTCCAGCCTGTCTCTCCAACCTGGAGGTGGTACCTAGGAACCCATTCTAGTAGCCATTAATACACCCGTCCCCCATAAATTTACCTAATCCTAACATATTTAACACAAGCTCAATATTCCCTGCACTGAATTTCCTAGCAGGTGGCCTTTACTGTTATGTACCTTCCCTGCTCCACTGTTAACTCTACATGAAAGAGGAGGAGGTGAATTCGACCGCAGCCGACCCTTGGAGTGCTTTATCCCACCTTTCTCTGGGATGCCCTGTACGCCAATGGCTGGCAGGCCTGTTTGCCCACTAAGCTCCAGGGTCAGTTAGGATGTGCCCGGTTTTGATCATGTGAATTAAGGCTAAGTCAATGGAAGTGTCTTTATATGAAAGGGAAATTACAGACTAAGGGATTGGGAATCCAGAAGTGCTCTGGGGACATTCATTTGTGTACGGATACATATGCATTGCATACGTATCTGTACGCATCTTGTTTGTATCCCTGCACATTTGTACGGATACGTACTGGATGAAAACAGGATGCGTATGGATGCATGCAGATGCGAACAGATACATACGAGTGTTGTCGACATTCGTATCTTCAAATACGAATTGAATATTTGTACAGATACATATGTATTCAATTTGAATCGAATGTGAATGCATTCGAATTTTAAACATTTGAATCGATTTGAATTTTTGGATATTCGATTCAAATCGAACCAAATGCCAAAAATTGCATTCGTAATTCGTATGAATTCGGACATTCGTACATGAATCAAATGTTACAACGTACACTAACGTTTGTATGAATACAAATGTTTCAGACATTCCTACAAATAGTTTGGACTTGCATTAAACTGGGGATGTGTCAGGCTGGCAAAGAAGGACCATGAGACTCTTTTGTTTAAAAAGATGAACAGTGACTTATTTTCAGCTCAGCGTTAGGACATTTCTTGTTGGGAGCAACTTGGAACAGAAAGCCCAGCATGTTTATATGTTTCATAGCTGGGCGGGGTTTGGCCTTCAACCAATGAACAATAACTATTTTTCAAAACCCAGTTTAAACTTGGAGCCAAAATGTATCACTTGACCCCAGCAGGGAGGGGGGAGTCAACTGTCACTTCCAAACCAACAGGCAGCTACTAGATACATATATACAGAATCACATAGGTGGCAGAGATCTTACATTCAAATATTATGGCAGGCAGCTAGCCCTGCCTGACAGGAGGTAGGAAAGCAGCTGCAGCACACATCTGCAACAGATGCAGATTGCATTTGACATGGATTGAGTGTGGATTAAAAGTGTATTCAGGCCAGATTTGACGCTTTCACAGTATGGATATATTGCAGATACATATTGGATACATACGCGTTCATAGCAGATACATATTGGATATTTGTATCAATTTGTATACATACATTTGTATCAAATATAAACCTACCGCATTCGAAGGGGATCGATTCGAACCAATACAGATTTTCTAACATTCAGTTTGTTACGAATGAAATGTCAAAAAGCCCATTCATGTACATTCATATTAAGCCCCTTTGTAAGCATTTTAACGATTCAGAGTTAAGTGATTAATGCTGTTCTTCTATGTAGTGTAAGATCCCTTGGGATATTTTATTATATGTTGCATTTCTCTTCATTTAATGGTTGCTCGTGATGCTGGCTTCTACTTTAAGAGGAAACATGCGATATAAAACAGATTAAATCTTCCCTGCCTAGTTCAAGTCTCCGCTTCAAAGGTCACTCAAGGATGATATTTGATATATATATGTGTGTATGTGCGTGTGTCTATATTGGGTGGATAACATGTGTTCTTCCAGATGTTACAGAATCGCCACAGCTGTTAATCTTCCCCAGAAGGACTAATGGATGGAACAACATATCGGCCACTGAATTTAAATCCTGCCCTTCTAACGCAAGAGGTCCCAAAATACAACAGAAGAGATGAAGAATTTTTTAAGCAACCAAAAAATGGAACCCTCTTCAAAAAATATCAAGCAGCTGGCAACTTCAAACTCCATAACAGCTGTATCAATGGCTACTAGAATTAATGCCTAGGTTAGGGTCAGGCTGGGAGGGGAGGGTGCTTCTAAGGCCATTTGCTGGGATTCTAGAGCAGGAATAGGTTTGTCCTTGTCTCTGCTTGAGATGCCCATGAGCATTTGGTGGGCCACTGCGTGCGACAGGATGCTGGACTAGATGGGCTGTGGCCTGATCCAGCAGGGCTTCTCTTATGTACTAAAAAATACATAGCAGTTAGATGACAGTTAGTTCAGGATTTGGGTGCCACCACAGGGAAGGCCATGCCTCATGTGTGTACTTATAGATACGTGATGTCATTGACCAATACACATTTTGGGAGCTGAAGGCAGTGAAGGGCAGTGGAGGAAGGACAGAATTTGACTGGAAGCTTTGCTTTCATCTCCCCAAATCACAGTTCAGGCAATCCAAGTGGTTGCACAATCAGAGCCCACACACTAGGGATTAGGGAGGCGCATGAATGGGGTTTTTTGCATTCGAATTTGAGTAGAATCGAATATCCAAGCATTCAATTTGAATGCGACAAAATCCTATTCGAATTGAATACATTTGAATCTATTCATTCGAATGTTAGTTTCGAATCCAAAGATACAAATGTCAACAACCTTTATGTTATATGTATCTTTACGCATTTCATGCGCATCCTGTTTTATCCCGTATACATCCCGTTTTCATCGCGTACTATCAGCGCAAATGCGTACAGATACGTATGAGATTCTTATAGATACTTATTTAATACATATGTGCACATTCAAATGTTTCAAATCATTTGAATGAATGTTTTGGAATATTCAAAATTCATTTGAATGTTTAAATTCGAATGTGTAGACATTCTGTTTGAATTTGAATGTCCACATTTGAACAAATTCGATTGGATTTCGAATGTTTAGAGCATTTGCGCACTAGCATCTGTTATCATCTGTCAAAAATTTAGCTGCCAAAGGATGCTGCTCTTTAAAAAGGTGCATGCCTCTGTTGTACAAAGTCACAGGTAGAAGAAGAGTTGGCTTTTCTATGCAGCTTTTCTCACCCATTGAAGGGGACTCAAAGCAGCTGACAAAGCTTTTCTATTCTTCTCCCCCAAACAGAACATCCTGTGATGTGGGTGGGACTGTGAGAGCTCAGAAGAGAGCTGTGACTCGCCCAAGGTTGCCCAGCTGGCTTCATGGAGGAGGGTGGAATCAAACCTGGTGGTACTTGTCCGTCCGTCCGTCCGTCCGTCCGTCCGTCCGTCCACCCAACCCACCCACCCCACCCCACCCACCCACCCACCCACCCACCCACCCATCCATCCATCCATCCATCCATCCATCCATCCATCCATCCATCCATCCATCCATCCATCCATCCATCCATCCATCCATCCATCCATCCATCCATCCATCCAAGAAATGTATACTCCGACCTTTACCAAAAGGTCCCAGGGAGGTTACAATAAGAAATAATAAAACATATATTAAAACACAATTAAAAATGTAACTCTCCCTAACAGGAACCCCCACCCTGAGGAAGCTATTTAAACATCAAGCTGATATGATTCTATGAAAATCATGCATGGTGTGGAAAAGGTGGATAGAGAAAAAAAGTTCTGTCACATAACACTAGAACTAGGGGCACCCTATGAAGTTGATGGGTAGGGGAGTTGGATCTGACAAGGGGAAGGATTCCTTCACCCAGGGAGTCAACAGTTTGTGGAATTTGTTGCCAGAAGAGTTGGTGACAGCAGCCAGCCTAGATGGCTTTAAGGAAGGGTTAGGCAGATTCATGGGTGACAGGTGTATCAATGGCTACTAGAATGGATGCCTAGGTGTATCCTCCAGGCAGGGGGGACAGGCAGGGTACCTCCAAAGGCCATTTGCAGGGATTCAAGAGCAGGTGAAGGTGTTGCCTTCTGCTTGAGATGCCCATAAACAATTGGAGACCCATTGTGTGAGGCAGGATTCTGGAATAGTCGGGCTCCTCTTATGTTCTTACGCTCTTATCAAAAGCTGAAAACTATATAGCATAGCAAAGGTCAAGAGGGAAATTATTCCAGGGTCCGGGGGCTGCCACAGAAAAGGCCCTCCTGCATTTTAGTGGCCATTGATACACCTGTCTTCCACCAGCTGTCTGGATACACCTCAGAGGGGAGACTATTCCATTACCTGTGGGCTACAACCAAGAATGTCCTCCCTTATGTAGTGAAGGTGGTTGGATCCGTATAGAATCAACTGCCTCTAAAATAGGGTTGTGCACGAATGCACTTTTTGCATTTGAATTCGAGTCGATTTGAACGTTTGATTCGATTCGAAATTTTAAAATCTGAATGTTTGAAAATCCAATTTAAATCGAATAATACGAATGTTGGCAACATTCATATCCGATTTTCACATTCGCATACATCCCACTTTTGTCCCATTTGCATCCTGTTTTGCATCCATTGTCATCCCGTGTTATAAGTGCAAACAGACCCGATATTCAGATGCGATATAAACAAATCTATTCAATCAAATCATTCAAAAATCCACACCGGATTTTCAAAAATTTGAAATTCAAATTCGGAAATTCGGGATTTTTGAGTTTTCGAATATCAGTGCAGATCCCTACTCAGATTCAGGAGCGATTTCACTGATAGTTTAATTTACCTAACACAGACTGGGGCAGCACTGGTGCTATCCCTGCAGAAGAGTCCATCACATCTGCGTTGCCCATGGTGCTGCCGCTTGGTGCTTTTTATCACATGTTGCTACAGATGTGCAAGTGCACTTTGGCTGCTTCGGCACAGGGGCAAATAAAACCTGATCTCCGGCACCCGGATTTATTAAAACCGGCTCCCAAGGGAACCGGTTTTATTAGCTCAGGGTGCCCGGTAGATCCGGTTTAATGGGGTAGATCCGCATCTAAGAGATGTGGATGTACCCCGCGCCCCTGCCTCCGCCCACGCGGCGAAGATCCGGATCAGAGGCGGGTGCTGTGCGGAGGCACGGCACCCGTCTCCGATCCGGGACGGAGGGCCCTCTCCTGGCCCGCCACGATTGGCTCGCCGGAGCCAAGCCTGTCGAGCTGAGGGACCTCGCCGCCACGGCTCGCCTCAGAAGCGGCTGATCGCCACTTCTGGAGCCAGGTCGAGCTTGCCTAAAGCCCGCCCTAGCCCACCCTGGGGGGAGCGCGGCAAATCCCCTCCTTACCTTGTCAGCGTTGGCCGGTTTCTGAGGGGCGGCGCCCAGGATGCAGCGCGCCTGCGTCCTGCGCGCCTCCTGAGTGGCTGGGGCTGCTACTGGCAGCCCTTGCCCTCAGGAGGCATTCTGAGCAGGCACGGCGTCTAGTAAGGGCAGCGAGGTTGGCCCTTGGTTGGCCCTGGCTAGGTACACTTGCGCCGTGCGGACGCATCCTAAGTGGATGCGTTTTCACGGCGCAAGACCACTTGAAATGTGGTGTGTTACTAACACACATTAGCCACACATTAAGTCCGGATAGGTGCGGACACACCCACCGGAAGTGTGTTATTTAGGCCCCGCAAATGCGGACGCTCCGGCGGCAATCCGGGTTTGCCGCCGAAATCCACATTTAATAGGGACTCGCTGTGCGGACACCCCTCACCGGAAGTGTCTTAATCAGCGACCCGTGTGCGGAGGCGCACTTTGGAATGTGTGACTAATGGGTGTTAAAGGCCCTGTGCGGAAGCACCCTTTGACTGCCAGTCAAGACCCTGGGAAGGACCAAAGTACCTCCATGATGTTCCAGGACCATCCAGGAGTTTGCCCTTTCGAGACAGGGCCTGGGCTCATCAGGAGGCATCCTCTCAAGGGCCTCCACCGGGGATGTGCACAGATATTTGAAAAATTTGATATTCAGATGGATTCGGACAAATCTGGACATTGGTATACGAATTGAATGTTACGACATTCATACATTGACACTCGTATTCGTACAAATGCTTAGGAACACTTGTGAAACTTGGGAGGTGTGAAAGCGGCCACACCAGCCCCATCTGCAATGGATCCAGAGTGCATTTGACGTGGTTTGAGAGCAGATTCAAAGTGGATTCAGGCCAGATTTGATGCTTTCAAAGCAGATATCTTACGGGATACCTATCAGATACATACGAGTTCATATCAAATATTTGTACCAATTCATACAAGTACGTTTGTATCGAATATAATCCTACCATGTTTGAAGAGGATCTATTGGAACAAATATGAATTTTCTTACATTCAATTCTTACATTCAATTTAACAACATTGGAGCCCGTTTGGTCTAGTGGTTAGGGAGCCGGACTCTTATCTGGGAATACCGGATTTGATTCCACCCCCCCCCCCCCCCGAAGCCAGCTGGGTGACCTTGGGCTAGTCACAGCTCTCTTCTGAGCTCTCACAGGCCCACTTACCTCACAGGGTGTCTGTTGTGGAGAGAAGAATAGAAGCTTTGTCAGCCGCTTTGAGTCCCCTTAAATGGTTGAGAAAAGCAGGGTAGAAAAGCCAACTCTTCTTCTTCTCCTCCTCCTCCTCCTCCTGTCCAGTGGATGGGAAGTCAATTCCAAAAGCACCCCTGAGCAAAGGGTATTTCCCTATCCGTGTGAGTCAGTTTGGTCTAGTGGTTAGGAAGCCGGACTCTTATCTGGAAATACCGGGTTCGATTCCACCCTCCCCCACGAAGCCAGCTGGGCGACCTTGGCCAAGTCACAGTTCTCTTTCTGAGCTCATAGCCCCACCTACCTCACAGGGTGTCTGTTGTGGGGAGAAGAACAGAAGCTTTGTCAGCCGCTTTGAGTCCCCTTAAATGGTTGAGAAAAGCAGGGTAGAAAAGCCAACTCTTCTTCTTTATGCACCCCCGTAGTGTGCGCATTGACAACGCATGAGTTTGCACAGCCAGCTAGAGGCCTCAAAGCTATCCCTCAGGCATCATGTGGTTGCATAGACGCAGCCTTCTTTTACCTCTAAGCCTGTTTGCAAAGTCTCTTCCCCGACGGTTTAAAACAAGTTGGCAAAAGCAGGAACACCTGAGTGGAAGGTGATGTGGAAATTTTGCTGCCACCCAGACCGTTCCCCTTGCTGCTTAGCATCTTCCATGAGCCGATGTGCCGTCATTTTGACCTATGGAGAAACAGATGCGTGTGAAAAGATCGTTAAAGCATCTTTCTCGAGTTAGATTTTTCCTTTTTTCCTTTTCCTTTCCTTTCTTCTTTTTTTGCAATGCGCCATCGGCAGTTTTCTGATAAGAGCGCACATTTTAAGTGGCATTATGCTAAGTAATTATTTGTACCGGATGGGAAATTAAACAAATTTTGCACAGCCATGAAATTTCTCCTGCCACGTATTTACTTTGCTGACAGATTTTTGAGTTTTGGACAGACTTGGTGGCAAGGGAACAAAACCCAGACTAAGAATAAGACCCCTCCATGCACGCGGAACCCCCCCCCCCAAAAAAAAAAACAAACCCTACCATAGGTAAGTCCTTGTAGCAAAAAATTTTTGGCTGGATCAAATATTAAACCTGCTACTCCAAATTTCACGCTTTGTATTCCTAAAGCAGATGCAAGGAAAGGATGCCAAATTTTAATTGGAGGCCGCCGTGGCTTGTCTTTGCGCCCTTCGGCCAGCAGAGGGCGAAGCAGAGAAGCTTTGGTTGGGCTTGCTCAATGGGGAAGGCGTTTAAATAAAAAAGCTACTCTGGGTGGTAATTGTTTCCATCAAAATATGTAGCTGCATGCGTGTGCGTGTGTATTTACATTTTGGAATGTGATTCCGAATGCGGGCGTCAGATTTAAAACTTTGTTTCTCCTTGCCTGACATATTGGAGGCACCGTTTGAAATGTGAGCGGCTCTGTTTACAGATGCGAGTTGCTAAACGGTGGATTTAATTGTCACACTAGGATGAATCTTTGCATTTCCAACTTCCCCCGTTGACATATTTTCCCTTTCCCTTTCTTTTTCTTTTTCTCTCCTTTCCTCCCTCCCCAATGGCCCAAATTTGGGGGGAAAGCGTTCATTTTTAAAAGCAAGAAATGCGTTACAGAGATGTGCACAGATTTTTTTTCCTCGAATCAGATCGATTACACAAAATTTCGATTCGATTCGAATCTTTTTAAATTTGGATTTAACAAGATTTGATTTGAATTTAGCAGATTCGAATAAATCCGTTCAAATTTTCGATTCGGATCTGCACACATGAATATTGACAACATTCATAGGTGCCTGTATGTATCTTCCCAACATCTGTACACACATCCGTGGTCTAGTGGTTAGGGAACCGGACTCTTATCTGGGAATACCGGGTTCGATTCTGCCCTCCCCCACGAAGCCAGCCGGGTGACCTTGGGCTAGTCACAGCTCTCTTCTGAGCTCTCACAGAGTGTCTGTTGTGGGGAGAAGAATAGAAAAGCTTTGTCAGCTGCTTTGAGTCCCCTGAAATGGGTGAGAAAAGTGGGATATAAAAGCCATCTCCCACTCCACTTTCTCCGCGAAGCCAGCTGGGTGACCTTGGGCTAGACACAGGTCTCTTCTGAGCTCTCACAGCCCCACCTACTTCACAGGATGTTCTGATGTGGGGAGAAGAACAGGGAAGTTCGTCAGCCGCTTTAAGCCCCCTTAACTGGTAGAAAGCAGGGTAGAAAAGTCAACTCTTCTTCTTTTACACATCTGTATGCATCCATACAGATCTGTATGCATCCTGTAGTTTACCCATATGCAACCTGTTTTGGCCCGTACCGAACCGTACAAATGCGTACAGATGCGGGAAAGATATGATCTGCAAGAATGCATCGTGTACTAAGCAGCAAATTCTCAGGGTGGAAAGAAGTAAAAAGTGGGGTCCCTCAAGGCTCAGTACTGGGACCAATGCTTTTTAATTTATTCACAGTGATCTAGAAGAAGGGGTACATAGTAAAATAGTAAAGTTTGCTGATGATACTAAATTATTTAGGGTAGTAAAATCCGAAAGAGATTGCCAAGAGCTCCAGAGGGATCTCTTAGCATTGGGTGAGTGGGCAACCAAGTGGCAAATGTGCTTTAATCTAAACAAGTGCAAGTTAATGCACATCGGGGCCAAGAATCCAAATTACGTCTATAAACGGATGGGGTCTGAGCTTTCCGCAACACACCAGGAAAGGGATCTCGGGGTTCTGGTGGACAGTTCCATGAAGGTGTCAACCCAGTGCACAGCAGCAGCGAAAAAAGCTAATTCAATGCTGGGAATAATTAGGAAGGGAACAGAAAAGAAGACAGCAAGTGTCATTTTGCCTCTTTGAAAAACTATGGTGAAGCCACATTTGGAATATTGTGCACAATTCTGGTCACCACACCTCAAAAAGGATATTGTGGAACTAGAGAAGGTGCAGAAAAGGGCAACGAGAAAGATTAAGGGGCTGGAACACCTCCCTTAGGAAACCAGGCTGCAATGTCTAGGCCTCTTCAGTCTGGAGAGATGGCGTTTGAGAGGGGACCTGATTGAAGTATATAAAATCATGCACGGTATAGAAAAGGTGGGTAGAGAAAATTTCTTTTCTCTATCACACAATACTAGAACCAGGGGGCATCTATGAAGCTGATGGGTAGGAGAATAAGGTCTGACAGGGGGAAGTATTTCTTCACCCAGAGGGTCATCGGCTTATGGAATGTGCTGCCGGAAGAGGTGGTGACAGCTACCAGTCTAGATGGCTTTAAGGAAGGGTTAGACAAATTTATGGACAACAGATGTATCAATGGCTACCAGAACGAATGCCTAGGTGCATCTTTCAGGCTGGGGGGGGGGGAGGAACCAGGGTGCTTCTAATGGCATTTGCTGGGACTCGAGAGCAGGAGAAGGTTTGCCCTTGCCTCTGCTGGAGATGCCCATGAGCATTTGGTGGGCCACTGTGTGCGACACGATGCTGGACTAGATGGGCTGTGGCCTGATCCAGCAAGGCTTCTCTTATGTTCTTATGTTCTTATGTACGAACCGGTACACATGCAGATGTCCGGATAATTCAAATGAATAGATCCAAAATTCAAAATTCAATTCAAATGTTTACATTTTAATTTCGGGACATTCGATTTGAGTGAGAATGGAGAAATTCAGCACATTCTGTTGGATTTTGAATGCACATGAATATTTGTGCACTTCCGCATTGCAGAGGAAGAGGAGAAAGATTTTCTGATCTCGGTTACCCCTGCCCCAAACTGCTGTGTTTCATAAAGAGTCTAGCAGCTGCAGCTGCAATTGCAAATAAAATATGACCCACCTGAAATATTTCTTTCCAAATGTGAAAATGTGGAAAGAACTCCCCTATTGCGTAATTCAAATATATAAAGCCCTGCATGGTGTGGAAAATGGATGGAGAATAAAAAGTATTTTCTATCACACAACTTTAGAACTGATGGATGGGAAGAATTAGAGAACCCATGAGGGTCTTTTTTCACCCAGAGGGTGGTTGGTCTATGGAATTTATTACCAAAAGAGGTGGCGAGAGAAACCATCCTTGATGGCTTTAGGAAAAGGTTGGACAAATTCCTCGAAGACAGGTGTATCAATGGCTACTAGAATGGATGCCTAGGTACTTCCTCCACTTGGGAAATACAGGCAGGATGTCTCTAAAGGCCATTTGCAGGGATTGGAGAGCAGGTGAAGGTTTTGCCTTTGTCCTCTGTTTGAAAATGCTCAGAAACTATTGGTAGACTACTGTGTGAGGCAGAATACTGGATTAGATGGACAGTGGTCTGATCCAGCCGGCCTCCTCTTATCAGTTGTTACTAGAATGGTTGCTTAGGTATTGCCTCCAGGTTTCAAAAGGTAACTTGGGGGCTTTTCACACTTGACTTCTCAGGGAAGTTAAGATCAAGAATGGACCTTAATATCCCAAAGGTACCTGGCACTTACAGTCAGATCAGACAAGGGGAAGTATTTCTTCACCCAGAGGGTCATTGGACTATAGAATTTGCTGCCAGAAGAAGTGGTAACAGCTACCAGCCTAGATGGCTCTATGGAAGGGTTAGACAAATTTATGGATGACAGATGTATCAATGGCTACTAGAATGGATGCCTACGTACATCTTTCAGGCTGTGGGGACCAGCAGGATGCCTCTAAGGCCATTTGCTGGGATTCGAGAGCAGGAGAAGGTTTGCCCTTGTCTCTGCTTGAGATGCCCATGGGCAGTTGGTGGACCACTGTGTGAGACAGGATGCTGGACTAGATGGGCTGTGGCCTGATCCAGCAGGGCTCCTCTTATGGGTAACGCTGCCCACTAGACTAAACCGGCATGAGAAATGGTTATACATCCATTATTTCCCTCCTTAAAAAAAAGAAGAGCTGGCTTTTATATCCTGCTTTCCTCACCCATTTAAGGGGCCTCAAAGTGGCTGACAAAGCTTCTCTATTCTTCTTCCCACAACAGACACCCTATGAAGTGGGTGGGCTGTGAGAGCTCAGAAGAGAGCTGTGACTAGCCCAAGGTCACCCGGCTGGCTTCATGGGGAAGGGCAGAATCAAACCCGGTGCTCCCAGATAAGAGTCCGGCTCCTTAACCACTAGACCAAACTGGCTCACAGCTGGTGGTCCACTGTGTGGGACCTGATGCTTGAACTAGATGGGCTGTGGCCTCATCCATTAGACCTCCTCTTATGCTGTTATGAGTGGGCGACTCATTACTGGTGCTCTTGGTATATCGAATGAAATTGCATCCATGCCGGGTTTGGAATCCTTTAGCTAAGATATTTTAACCCATATAGTCTTTCTTGCTGGAGATCGGATCCGTCCCGAGTTTCTCGCAAACGCCGCTCCGGTTTCCCTGCTCCTGGGCAAGTGTCAGAGATAATTAAAACACTTTTCATTACTGTGCCCCTTTATGCCAAGGGGAAACCTTTAAGTCTCCCCTTATCGCTCCGGTATACCAACCTGTGTGCTCCGGTTCAGCCTCTGCCCGGCGATGGGTCCAGATATAATTGGAAATTTAATAAAGCTGTTAAAATATTTTATGGTTTCAGCTTTTCCTTCCCTTCCAGCCAGGAACAAGGCCTTCCTGGTGTTGTGGTCATCTTTCAACAACTTTAATTTCATTCGTAGATTAAGGTTGAAAGTCGCATTTCCACTCTGTTGGCCACTGGGTTTTGGGAAGACAAAAACAGCCATTGTTTGCCATGTTTGGACCTAGTTTTGAGAGTTTCCCCTCCATCCCTCCTTCTCTTTCTCTCCGGTTGTACTTTCTAAAACTAGACATTAAGCCGTAGGTGGTATTCTTTATATCTCCGTTTAAAGCACTTCTGTCAGGTGTTGAGTTGACAGGATTTACCTCGAGCTCATTTTAGATGCGGGAGGCATTGAAAGATGAAAAAAAAGAAATATGGTTCCTGCTGTACAACAGATTGGTGAATGTGGTGAGGTAAAAATCTGGTGCAGCTATATTTGCTGGGTAACTGCTTTCCACACAAAATAATAGCAGATATTCAGGAGAAATCCACGGCCATTCATAACCCCAGAACACAGTGGGCAACCCAAAGATGGCAGAAACTTCTCTCTTTCTTTCGTTGCTCCTTTTCTATATTTTTTAAAAATAATTTTAAAAAAGAATATTTCTTACTCAAAGTAAAGGCTGTGTAAGAAAGCGACAGTAAAGACCACGACAGGGCTATGTTTTGTCCTGGTCTAGTGGTTCTTATCTGGGAGTACCAGGTTCGGTTCTGCCCTCCCCCATGAAGCCGACTGGGTGGCCTTGGGCAAGTCACACCTCTCTTCTGAGCTCTCACAGCCCCACCCACCTCACAGGGTATTCTGTTGTGGGGAGAAGAACAGAAGGTTTGTCAGCCGCTTTGAGTACCCTTAAATGGGTGAGAAAATGGGTAGAAAAGCCAACTCTTCTTCTTCCTCCATGAAGCCAGCTGGATGACCTTGGACAAGTCACAGCTCTCTTCTGAGCTCTCACAGCCCCACCTACCTCACAGGGTGTCCTGCTATGGGGAGAAGAATAGAAAGCTTTGTCAGCGCTTTGAGTCCCCTGAAATGGGTGAGAAAAGTGGGGTAGAAAAGCCAACTCTTCTTCTTCCTCCATGAAGCCAGCTGGGTGACCTTGGGCAAGTCACACCTCTCTTCTGAGCTCTCACAGCCCCACCTACCTCACAGGGTGTTCTGTTGTGGGGAGAAGAACAGAAAGTTTGTCAACCACTTTGAGTCCCCTGAAATGGGTGAGAAAAGTGGGGTATAAAAGCCAACTCTTCTTCTTAAATGTTTCTTAGATATATTTTATATATGTTATATTTTTATAGTTGCATTCAAGCCTGGGACCTTCAAAAGATGGGCAGGTAGGGATATGCATGAATATTTTTACATCTTTCAGACTGGGGGGACAAGCAGGATGCCTCTAAGGCCATTTGCTGGGATTTGAGAGCAGGAGAAGGTTTGTTCTTGTCTCTGTTTGAGATGCCCATGGGCACTTGGTGGGCCACTGTGTGAGACAGGACGCTGGACTAGATGGGCTGTGGCCTGATCCAGCAGGGCTCCTCTTATGTTCTTACGTTCAGAACATTTGGATGAAGCTTTAGAACATTTGTGAAACAGTCGATCCAGAGTTTATTCAACATGAGGTGTTTCTACACTTGCCTGAGTAGTGTGCCATGCACTAAGGCTGGTAGACGCTGGGTACGGGAGGACCATACGCATGTCTGGCCAAGAGGAACACTCCTCAGTGACCAGAAATGCAAATGGTCCTTTGTGGACCGGGCTGTGCTGCCGCTATGAGAGCTGGAGTCCCGCCGCCTCACTAGACCAATCGGCCGCCAGCAACCAGTTTGTGGTGCTCCAGCAGGCTGATGTTGAGAGGCGGTGATGTTTGGGTATGCGAGCCCCACCGCCCCCTATAGATCGTCCCCAGCCAGCCTGCTGCTGCGGTGCTGGCGCCTGGAGACCTGTCTGATGGCGGCTGCGTTGCGCCTCCACATGCAGTCAGCAGCGAATCACCACAGGCAACACCGGGGATCAATCCCAGCTGGCAACACAGCTGTGCGTGTTCTGACGACCTGCTCCCTTTGCATTGTGGATGAAGAGTGAATGATTGTGCCGCCGGCTGTTCCAGGTAAGTCTGTGGTAACGGTTGGGAGCTGCACACCTACTGAGTAATTAGTACAGCTTTGGTGATGGTGGACATGCTTCCAGGCTGTAACAGCCAAGTCAGCATGCATATGATCTTCACCAGGGCTGTACTGATTACTGACTAGAGGCCTTGTGCAAATTGAACAATGGTTTGACAATGGATTCAGTGTGGATTCATGGTGGATTTGACTCTCTCAGAGCAGATATGTTACGAGATACATATCAGATAGGGGTGTGCACAAGTGCAATTTTTGACATTTGATTTGCAACGGATCGATTATTCAGAAATCCAAATTATAAGAATAAAAAAATGAATATTTGGACATTCGAACTGATACAAATACATTCGTATCCATTCGTTCGAATATTTGATAGGTATCCAATGATATGGATCTCGTACACATCTGTACACATCCTGTACATATCCGTATGGATCAGTACACATACGAATATCTGAATTATACATACAAATAACTCGAAATATTTGTATTCCTAGGAATACTGAAGTACAAATGTCTGGACATTCGATTCATATATGAATGTCTGAATTTGTACAAATTTATTTATTTATTTATATTTATATCCCACCCCATACCCGGGGGTCTCTGGGCGGCTCACAACATTTAAAAACAAACATATCAAAACTATATCAATCCTGAAAACCAGTGCAAAGTTTAAAAATCCAGCATTAAAAAAATACAAGTAACAAATTTGTACTAGTAACAAATATTTTGACTATTTGTGCAAAGCCCTGGTATTGGATGTATGGGAAATGTATGGCCTGGTGTGACCTGTTTTTAATATTTGATCTCTAATTGTGTTGAAGTTTCATGTTTTTTTGTTTTTTTATTAGCGTAACTTATGTTTACTATGTTTTATTTTTAGATTGTATGCAACCGGCAGGTTTTTATATTATATATTTTATTGCTGTGATTTTCTTTTGTACAGTGCTGAGTATGTGTACGGCACTTTAGAAATAAACTATAACAACAACAACAATAATATGAAATCCAGCGTAGTGATCACGTTTGCTGTGTGTAACTGCTGTTTTTACATCATCATCATTCGTATTGGATATTCGTACAAATGCATTCATGTCAAATAGAATCCTACCACATTAGAATGGGATCTAGTCAGACAAATACTAATATTCTTACACTTCAATTTGATACAAATTGAAAGCAAAAACCCAAACAAACTCATTTGTGCACATCCCTAGGGGTAGGTTATAAATTCTTAAGTAAGTTAATAAATAACTAAAATCAGACATGAAAAATAATCAGAGTAAATAATGGTCACCCTATCAAACAGTGGTAAATGAAGGAATATGTTGAGTGAGTTTATTGCCACTGGAGTTCCTGAAGACCAGGGGTGTTTTTCCACTGTCACTAGAAGTACCCGTTAAGTACCCATTAATGGGTACTTAATGGCATTAATGTACTCATTAATGGGTACTTAATGGGTACTTCTAGTGACAGTGGAAAAACACCCCAGAAGTTTAAAATCACAGCAGTAAATTTTCATTCATCCTCAGCAGGGATACGCATGAATACCTGAAACATTCGAAATTCGATTGAATTCATTTGAGTTCACACATTCGAATTCAGATCGAATGTCTCTAAATTCAAATTTAATCATCTGAACGAATTTCAAATCTTTGGAATCATATTCGGACATTCATATGTGTACTGATACGTATGCAGCTTATTCGTAACTGTACACGTTTGTACAGATACATTTGTACAGATACAATATAGTCCTCTAGATTGGACTACTGTAATGCACTCTACATGGGGCTGCCCTTGAAGATGGTCCGGAAGTTGCAGCTAGTGCAAAATGCAGCAGCCAGAGTGCTGACTGGTACAGCTAACTGGATACACATTACGCTGGTTTTAAAAGAATTGCACTGGCTGCCAGTTCACTACAGGGCCCAATTCAAGGTGTTAACTCTGACTTATAAGGCCCTAAATGACTTGGGCCCCAGATATCTAAAGGAACGCCTTCTCCCATACCGACCTGCCCGTGCCTTAAGATCCAACGATGAGGCCCTCCTGGTCATCCTGCCACCTTCAGTAGTGAGGTTGGTGGGCACCCGGAAGAGAGCCTTTTTAGCGGTGGCCCCATGACTATGGAATGGCCTCCCCCTCAAGGTGCACCATGCCCCCTCCTTGTATTTATTTAGGAGGGCTGTAAAGACTTACCTCTTTGCCTTGGCCTTTGGCTGAGGTTCTATTCTCCCTCCCCAGTTATAATGACACCATTATTAACGCTCTAGGGAGTGCCCGGTTTTAAATTTGTTGAATTTTTAAGGTGTTTTAAACGTGCATCTTGATTTTAATCTGCATTTCATTTTAATCTGTGTCTGTTTTAATTTGTATCCTGTTTTAATTTGTTTTAATCTGTTGTTACCCGCCCAGAGACCTCCGGGTATGGGGCGGGATAGAAATGTAAATAAATAAATTCGGGGCCAAAACCGGATGCATACGGGATAAAAACGGGATCCAGGCGGATGCGTACAGACACATGAATGTTATTGACATTCATATCTGCAAATACGAATCTGATATTCAGAGTAGGCTCTTCTGCTGTTTCCCACGCAAAATAAAGTGTAATAAACCCTGACTTTTCCGGTTACTTCCTTCCTCTTAGTGCAGAAAGGAGGGTCATTTTCTGCTAGGGCTTAGTCAATCTTCCTGTCCACTATGACAGTTAAGCACTTTTATGCATGAAGCTTTAGCTAAACATTCTGCATGTGAAACAGTTTGGCACAGCTACTGAGGTTAGAACAACCCGAGTTGAGCTGCAAAGTTTTAATGAAACGATGCATGGATCAAAGTCCTGTAAAGAGCATCGAAGGGCTGCTTAAATAGCCTTGAGTGGGGAAATTAGAATGGATCTTCAGGATTTAGTCTGCAAAGCTGGCCTGTGTGACCTTTTTCAAGCTTGCATTGAGATAGCCTCCAAGGGTGTGTGTTGTCTGGCTAATGCCGGTGCCTTCTCCATGCTATTAGGTATGTTGAACCAGTGGTTGCTATAAAAGTCTTCTTCTTCTGTTTTGATCTGTGCATTAATAGAGTGATAAAGCCATGATTAAAGAACCGGATTAATATCATCAGACACTTCCTTGCTTCTGGGTCTATTTATTTAAAAAAATGTTTTGCAGAAGAAGCCTTAAGGGTGCATCCTTTTTTGAAACAAAAAGGTGGTCCAGGACAGAATAAGAAGTGACAATCACTTGGAGTTTCCCCCATGACTTTGCACCATGACTTTGGGCCAATTCTTGTCTTATAGAATCATAGAGTTGGAAGGGACCTCCAGGGTCATCCAGTCCAACCCCCTGCTCAATGCAGGATTTCCTAAACCATCCCAGACAGATGTAGGTCCAGCCTCTGCTTGAAGACCTCCAGCGAAGGAGAGCTCACTACCTCCACTTGCAACCTATTCCACCGACTGGTTGCCCTCACTATCAGGAAGTTTTTCCTAATATCTAATCTGCATTGACTCCCTTGAAGTCTCATCCTGTTGTTTCTAGGCCTCCCATCGTGTGCAAATGAGAAAAGGGGCGATCCCTCTGCGCTGTGATGGTCCTTCAGATACCTGAAGAGTACTATCACGTCTCCTCTCAGTCTTCTCTTCTGTAGGCTAAACATTCCTAGACCCTTCAACCTTTCCTCGTAGGACATGGCTTCCACACCACTCACCATTTTGGTTGCCCTCCTGTGGACTTGCTCTAGTTTGTCAATGTCTTTTTTGAGCTGGGGTGCCCAGAACTGGACACAGGACTCTAGACCAAGGTAGAGACAAGCGGAATAGTTGCTTCTCGTGAGCTAGACTCTATGCTCCTCTTGATGCATCCTCAGAATATTCATAGGCATTTGAAATCCAATTGAATGTGCCGAATTTTGACATTCAAACTAGAATAGAATGTCCCAAAATTTAAATGTAAACATTCAAATTGAATTTTGAACTTTGGATCTATTTGTTCAAATTATCTGGACATTCATATGTGTATGGGTTCATACATGATGAGTACTTGAAGATCCGCATCTATCCCGCATCAGTACACATCTGTACGGATCCGTATGAGATGAAAACAGGTTGCATACGGGATAACTATGGGATGCATACAGATGTGCACAGATATGGGGAAGATGTGTACATGCACATGCGAATGTTGTTGACATTATATGTGCAGATTCGAATCAAAAATTCAAATAGATTTGAATTTGGTAAACTTGAATCGAATCTCGTTAAATTTGAATTTTTAAAGATTTGAATCGAAGTGGATTTTGGGGTATTTGATTTGATTTTTATAGAATGTCAGGAAAAAAAATCTGTGCACATCTCTAGTGACGCGTCAATCAGGACTGCGCATTCCCCCTCATGTCTGGACACAGCCCTTGTTCCGGGACAGTTGGACCGCTCCAGAATCCAAACTTTTCCAGTTCCAGCTGGATCAGTCCATCCCCCATAAGCCCAGAAATGGCCTTTCGGTCCCAACAGGGAAGGTCCACCAAGTTGATATCTGAGGTCTTTAAATGCAAGTTAGAAGATATCTTACTTTACATTATTGATCTTGCTTTTTCTTATCCACCTCCCGGTTTCTAAACAGGACGGCTCCGGATCTAAATAAACAAACCCTGAGCCATCTACGCTTGTGCCGATGGCCTCTCCATGAATATCTGGAATGCTACCAAGTCCTTTCAATTGCGGCTATTTCTGCAAATAAATAATAATTAGAAAAGAGATTGAATTTCCGCCTCGGGCAGTTTAGCAAGAAAAAGAAGAGCTGAATAGTTTAAGCAATAACACACGAGATAGGATTTGTTTTACAGTCTCTTTGCCACCATGGGGGCTGCTAATCTGAAATGATTTTATCCAGAGGAAGAAGAAGACGGGAGGGGAAAGAGTTTACTGACGGCTTTGGCCGAAAGCCCACGAGAGAGAGAAAGAAAGAAAGAAAAAATAAAAATCCCCACTCATTTCTCTAGAGAGGCACAAAGGGTAGAAAAAAGAAATTAACTGCTCAAGCAAGTTTTTCCCGCGCCTGTTGACAGATTTGTACTGTGTTGATCTTTTGCAGAAGGGAAAAGAAATAACAGAAAACAATGCCTGTGCTCTAAAGGAGAACATTGGTCTCCAAATTTTCTTCTATTTGGTGATAGCAACAAAATGATGTTTTCTTTGGAAGTTTGACGCGTTCCTCCCCTCCTTTTGGAAGAGCGCAGGTAGAGTCTTTCTGCCAGGTAACCAAATCCAAATTCTTACCCTCCAGCGCTAACCAATACCTGATACTTAGGAGAGAAGCCCACCTTGGCTACTCGATGTAGGATCTAGTGATAAGGTCTCTTGGTGGGAGAATCGGTTTACCCCCTGGAGCAAAAAAGGGCTGATTGTCCTCATTATCTTCTCCAAGCTGCAAATATGGATTCTGGGCACTAATTAATCCAGCCATTGTTTCAACCCAGTGTCAATGTTTTGTTTAGAAAGTGGAGCTGATCTGGCTTAGGAAGCGGGGATGAGAACACGAAAATGGTCAGCCTTGTTCTACATAACTCCCTCTGCAATTATTTCCCCTCCTTTTTCTTTTATAGTTTTCAAGGGAGCTAGTGGGGAGGACAGATGAGCATCTTTTCACCTTTAAATCTGGGGTCAAGTTTCGAGAAGTGAGCCCCTACCCACTGTTGGGCACGTGTGTGCTAAGGGTGTGCGAAAATGCAATTTTTGACATGTTCAAATTCGTATGCAAGGACATAGGAACATAAGAGGAGCCCTGCTGGGTCAGGCCACAGCCCATCTAGTCCAGCGTCCCATCGCACACGGTGGCCCACCAAATGCTCATGGGCATCTCAAGCAGAGACAAGGACAAACCTTCTCCTGCTCTCTAGTCCCAGCAGATGGCCTTAGAAGCGTCCTGCTTCCCCCGTCCCCCAGCCTGAAAGATGCACCTAGCATCCATTCTAGTAGCCATTGATACATCTGTAATCCATGAACTAAGAGGAGCCCTGCTGGATCAGGCCACAGCCCATCTAGTCCATAAGAACATAAGAGAAGCCCTGCTGGATGAGGCCACAGCCCATCTAATCCATAAGAACCTAAGAGAAGCCCTGCTGGATCAGGCCACAGCCCATCTAGTCCATAAGAACCTAAGAGAAGCCCTGCTGGATCAGGCCACAGCCCATCTAGTCCATAAGAACATAAGAGAAGCCCTGCTGGGTCAGGCCACAGCCCATCTAGTACATAAGAACCTAAGAGGAGCCCTGCTGGATCAGACCACAGCCCATCTAGTCCATAAGAACATAAGAGAAGCCCTGCTGGATCAGGCCACAGCCCATCTAGTCCATAAGAACATAAGAGAAGCCCTGCTGGATCAGGCCACAGCCCATCTAATCCATAAGAACCTAAGAGGAGCCCTGCTGGATCAGGCCACAGCCCATCTAGTCCATAAGAACATAAGAGAAGCCCTGCTGGGTCAGGCCACAGCCCATCTAGTACATAAGAACCTAAGAGGAGCCCTGCTGGATCAGACCACAGCCCATCTAGTCCATAAGAACATAAGAGAAGCCCTGCTGGATCAGGCCACAGCCCATCTAGTCCATAAGAACATAAGAGAAGCCCTGCTGGATCAGGCCACAGCCCATCTAGTCCATAAGAACCTAAGAGGAGCCCTGCTGGATCAGGCCACAGCCCATCTAGTACATAAGAACCTAAGAGGAGCCCTGCTGGATCAGACCACAGCCCATCTAGTCCATAAGAACATAAGAGAAGCCCTGCTGGATCAGGCCACAGCCCATCTAGTCCATAAGAACATAAGAGAAGCCCTGCTGGATCAGGCCACAGCCCATCTAGTCCATAAGAACATAAGAGAAGCCCTGCTGGATCAGGCCACAGCCCATCTAGTCCATAAGAACCTAAGAGGAGCCCTGCTGGATCAGGCCACCGCCCATCTAGTACATAAGAACCTAAGAGGAGCCCTGCTGGATCAGGCCACAGCCCATCTAGTCCATAAGAACATAAGAGAAGCCCTGCTGGATCAGGCCACAGCCCATCTAGTCCATAAGAACATAAGAGAAGCCCTGCTGGATCAGGCCACAGCCCATCTAGTCCATAAGAACATAAGAGAAGCCCTGCTGGATCAGGCCACAGCCCATCTAGTCCATAAGAACCTAAGAGGAGCCCTGCTGGATCAGGCCACAGCCCATCTAGTCCATAAGAACATAAGAGAAGCCCTGCTGGGTCAGGCCACAGCCCATCTAGTACATAAGAACCTAAGAGGAGCCCTGCTGGATCAGACCACAGCCCATCTAGTCCATAAGAACATAAGAGAAGCCCTGCTGGATCAGGCCACAGCCCATCTAGTCCATAAGAACATAAGAGAAGCCCTGCTGGATCAGGCCACAGCCCATCTAGTCCATAAGAACCTAAGAGGAGCCCTGCTGGATCAGGCCACAGCCCATCTAGTCCATAAGAACATAAGAGAAGCCCTGCTGGGTCAGGCCACAGCCCATCTAGTCCAGGGTCCCGTCGCACACAGTGGCCCACCAAGTGCTCATAGGCATGTCAAGCAGAGACAAGGGCAAATCTAATGTTTAATCCGGTTTCAGTCCACTTTCTGTGTGAGAGAACACATCAGTAAAGTGACGCCTCAGGCTGTGCTCACATACCTAAGTTTCAATCCAATTTTGGTCCACTTTCAGAGTGAGAGAATGCATTGGCTAAGTATCAGGGTGTTTTCTTTCAGCATTATCTAACTCAGAAAATTCACCCTGGGGCTAGATAAAGCAGAAAGAAAACGGGTAGACATTTTGCTGATCTGTTCTCTGGACTCTAAAAGGTGGAGTGAGAGTGGATTAAAACTTGGATGTGAACACAAGTGTGTTCAGGACAAAGCAAATTTTGAAAAGGCTGTAATCTCTGTTTAATTTGCACAGGCACCTATTGTAAATATTTCTGATATCAGTGCTATGTAAACATTGCAGAAACCACTTCTATAAGGCATTTCTTTAAAGAGGAAAAGGGCAAGAAAAGACACCCAGGCCAAGCAAACACATCTTGCTAAAACCTCGAGTACGGACTAAAAATCAGAACGGATGTTTTGCTGGTCTGGTATACCAGCCAATGCATAATCACCCATAAAGACATTTTGAAGGACTGGAGTTACCCTGGGGGAGAATATGGTCTTCATGTTGTTGGATCCACAGTTCCTGCTTTTGTGGTGAGAGAAACAGCACCTAGACATCCATGTAGACATCCTAAATGACTTGGACCCCAAATATCTGAAGGAATGAATACTCCCATATCGACCTGCTCGTAACTGGTTTGTCCCACCACCCTCAGCAGCAAAAGGGGTGGGCACCTGGGAGAGGGCCTTCTCTGTGATGGCCCCTTGGCTATGGAATAGTCTCTCCCTTGAGGTGCTTCCATCTCTTTTAGGGAGGCAGTAAAGACGCACCTCTTTGCCACTTTCCTTTCCAACTTGCAGAAGCTATTGTTTTAATACATACTGTTATAGTTTTAATAATGTTTGATTTTAGATGTTGTTACCTGCCCAGAGACCTTCGGGTATAGGGTGGGATAGACAGATAGACAGATAGATAGATAGATAGATAGATAGATAGATAGATAGATAGATAGATAGATAGATAGATAGATAGATAGATAGATAGATAGATAGATAGATGGGTGGGTGGGTGGATGGGTGGGTGGGTGGATGGGTGGATGGGTGGATGTTAGAAAATCCGTATTTATTAGAATTGATCTCCTTCGAATGTTGTAGGTTTCTGTTCAATATGAATGTATTTGTATGAATTTGTACAAATATACGATACCAGGAAAATGCACAACTGCAATTTTCAAATACAATTTATAATGAATTAAGTATTCAAAAATTTGAATGTATCCCAATAGCAACAAAAAAGAATGTCTGGACATTCGATCTGATACAAATACAAATTTGTATTTATTTGTAGGAATAATTCAGACATGCATCTCTACAGGTACATGCACAACCAGTACGTACCTGTACGCATCAGTACGCATCCTGTATGAATGTCTGAATTAATTGTACAAATAACTTGAAATATTTGTTTAAATTCAGAAATTCGAATGTCCGGCCAGTCGATTAATCTACAAGTGTTCGAATTCATCTGAATTCGTATGAATAATGAATATTCTGAATATTTGTGCACATCCCTGTCTGATGCATATCTGATATGAATGCATATGTCTCTGATGCAAACAGATACGTACCTGATAAATATCTAACCCAAACGCATAGGTATTCGGGTATGGGGCGGGATAGAAATGTAAATAAATAAATAAATAAATAAATAAATAAATAAATAAATAAATAAATAAATATCCACACTCTGAAAGCATCAAATCCGACCTGAATCCACTTTGAATCTGCTTTTGATCCACATCAAATGCAATCTGGATCTGTTGCAGATGGGCCTGGCGCAGCTGCTTTCCCACCTCTCCAGTTGAAGGAACGTCCAAACTATTAGTAGGAATGTCCCAAATGTTTGTATTTGTATGGATGTTAATGTATGAATGTCATAACATTTGATTTGTGTACAAAATGTCTGAATTTGGATGAAAAACCGAAAACCAGACCAAAAAAAGGGGTCTGCCAAAAAGTATAAAATAAGTCACAAACAGGGTAAAATAAGTCCCTTTTTATAAATATAATACAAAAGCAAATATGTAAACTGAATTCACCTGAATCGAACAGAGTCACATTGTGAGCTGTGTCTATATTATTTTATTTTGAATATCCATAGGCCACTGAAGACTTTTAGTCGAAACGCGCCTGGCCTCTTGCTTGGTAATTTGGAATATTATTTGATTAAATTGTATTCAGTAATTTTAACTTTTCAGTGGGGTATTGTACCCTTCCACTAATTATATTGGCTTCTCTGCGTTTGAATTCAGTTCTTTCTTTACATATTTGCATTTGTGCTATATTTATAAAAAGGGACTTATTTTACCCTGTTTATGACTTATTTTATACTTTTTGGCAGACCTCTTTTTTTTGTGTCTGGTTTTTGGTTTTGCACCTTGGGTATTTTGCCTTGGGAATTTGTGTTGGTTTGAATTTGGATGAATACCTGCAAATATCTACGTTATGAACATCCATGTACGTCGCTAGACTGAATAGGTCAGTGGTTTGATAGCAGCAAAAGTTCTTTTCCCCAAACCTAGCCCAATATGAGCCCTGGATAGAAACTTGGGTGGACAGAAACATTAGCGGTGAATCAAACCTTTGCTCAATGCCAGGGAGAGAACAGGCCTCCCTCCCCTTGGCTCAGCCTGAGTCTCCCATGGCTGAAGACACACCAGAGGTCAGTGGGGTCAGACAGCAATAAAAGCCGGAATGGCGGAGCTAAGGAAGGAGGAGGGGAACGTACAAGAATCGCAGTGAATAGCGCCCCGGTGCCCTTTTCATCTCTTCATTGAGAAAATGAGGCTTTGGGTGGGACAAGCTTTCTTCCTCACTTCCCTGGCTGCCCGTCAAATGTTCCTCCCGCCCTTGCAAACTATTCATAAAAAGACAGGGAAGGAAAAACAGAGGGCTTGTATTCCCTGCTGGCCGCGGTAATGAGAGGGGAGTGTCCGATACAGAGAGAGGGTCTCAGATGTCGCATTCTTAGATGGGAACGCCTGGGCTGGCGGCAGGAGACGGAGGCTGGGAAAGGGAAGCTGGGAAGGAAGGAGAAGGATGCTGAGCTTTTCTCTGCCTGACAGCGGCAGATGTTTCAGGTTGGCATGACCAGGGGCTCCTCCCCCTGAGGAAAGCCTATCCATGAAGCTCATGAACCTGCTTTCAGCAGATGAAAGGACTTCTGGATGTGCTCACCTTCATGGACCTCAAAGGAAGCCCATGAGCCAGCTTTCGGCAGGAGAAGAGACTTCTGGCTGTGCTGACCTTCATGGACCTCAAAGGAAGCCCATGAAACAGCCTTCAGCAGAAGAGACTTCTGGCTGTGCTCACCTTCATGGACCTCAAAGGAAGCCCATGAAACAGCCTTCAGCAGAAGAGACATCTGGCTGTGCTCACCTTCATGGACCTCAAAGGAAGCGCATGAGCCAGCTTTCGGCAGGAGAAGAGGCTTCTGGCTGTGCTGACCTTCATGGACCTCAAAGGAAGCCCAAGAAACAGCTTTCGGCAGGAGAAGACACTTCTGGCTGTGCTCACCTTCATGGACCTCAAAGGAAGCCCAAGAAACAGCTTTCGGCGGGAGAGGAGGCTTCTGGCTGTGCTCACCTTCATGGACCTCAAAGGAAGCTCGTGAAACAGCTTTCAGCAGAAAAAGCTTCCAGCTTCATTTATCTGCATGGACTTCTGAGGAAGCTCATGCATCCGCTTTCAGCAGGGTGGCGGCGGCTTCCAGTTGTGTTCACCTGCATGGACCTCAAAGGGTGAGAAGCTCCCGACTGTACTCACCTGCACCAGCTGCCTCTGACTCCTGGGAACAACCTTTTTGGTTCACCAAGTGCTTCTGGTCTACAACATGCATTTCTTGACAAGCTAAATGAACACAACAGACTAGGCACGTGCACAAAACCAGTTTCCACCCTTTGATTCAATGCATATTGAAAGGGGGGGTATTCAACTTCATGCCAGTCAGCTCCTAGTCAGCAGCATTTGCACCCTCTTCCAGATGTGACACTGTAACTTGGCATGGCGGTGTGGCTGTGGCTGTGCAGTTGTGCTCTGTGTCCCCATCTCCATGTCAATGTCAGGACGCACGCCGGATGTTGCCGTGGTTGTCACCATGGCGATCTAGCACGTCCAGAGCAGGCTATCTGCACTGCAAGTGCTGGTGGTACAGTTTTGGATTGCATCAGCACGAAGTGTGGATCCCTCCCTCTCTGCTTGATCTTTGCCTCCGTGGAATAGTGTTCTTAAATGCTAGCAGGCCCTCAGTCTATTTAGTATTAAACTTAACTATCATATCAAATGAGATGTTTATCCCACATAAAACTAGAATTAAGGGGATAATGACTCTATGGCCCTGGTCACACCTTTAGTTTAAGATGAATTCAGGTCGTCTTCTGGTCACATTACTCACATTATTTTTATTCAGTGAGTTTTGCAAGCCGGCCTATCCTCATTTTAATGACCGTTTTAATCGGAGTCCTCTTTTTCAGAGGACTCAGCCCATCCTGGCATTCCAGGATGTCTTCGCTTCCTCAGTGTGAGTGGGGGGACGGACTAAAGAAGGCTGAACCGTGCTGGGGTGGGTGGGGTCCAGTCTTTCCTTCAGCCAATCAGCATGCGTGGAGTTTGTGAGGCGCCTCCCCTTCTCTCCTCAGTTTATGTTTATGATTCCTCTATCTAATATTTTTACACAAATTTATTATTATTTTAAAAAGTAGTTGCACAGAAAAGCACATAAAATAGGAAGGGGGCGTGGAGGTGGGGGAGCAGGCTTAAAAAAGGACCGCAAACACCCCCCCTCACCTCCCTTGAGTGACACAACAGCATCCAGTCAGAAAGGAGGTAGATTTGACACAGCAAAAGCGGTGGAGAGATAAGAGTTTCATGGAGGAGGCTCAGGTCGATGGTGGAGAAAGGTGTGACTGTTGTGGCCCAAAGCGAGGACGGCCTTAGGATGACCTACAAAAGTGATGGAGAACCTATGACACACGTGTCACAGGTGACATGCCAAACCCCTTTGGGTGACGCACAATGTCACCCTGGCACCTGGGCATGGTGTTGCCTTTCAGTATCTCACAGGCCACAGGCCGCTTCTGGTTTGCAGCCTACAAGATACCAGAAGCACTGTCTGTGCCCGGGATAGGAGGTGCAATAGAGTCACGTCATCATGCTGCCTGGTAATGCACAGCGCGTCTCTGCTCCCGGAAGCTAGAGAACTGAAGACCTGTGTGCCGCAGTGATGGCTTTACTCACAATTTCTCCCTCTCCATACTTTTCTGAGACCTTATCCTCAGCACTGGATAATATTAAAACCAATAAAAGAAACCCACCGTCAGATGAAGTTAGTAGCACTTGCTTGGCCTTGAGGTGTACAAAATACCAACCTTCAATTGAAGATTTAGCAAATAAAATTAGGCAACAAAAAAGTCACTTATGTAAACAATTATTTGTTTTTGCTTTCAATAAACACATATATTAAAATATAACTTTTTTTTACTAGAGCTACAAATATCACAAAATTATGGATATTTCTAGATGTGACACAGCACCTGAGTTAAGTTAGAGGTGTTTTTTGCAAATTTTGACACACCGAGCTCAAAAGGTTCACCGTCACTGACCTACAACAATCTAGGTGTGAACAGAACTCAGTTCAAATTATGTATAGGACGTCCTGTCTCACATAGGTATGGCCAGGGCCTAGGAGAGGCTGATGAAACTGCATGATTTTTGTTAACATAGGATGCTTTTCCACCGTGCTCCTTTAATCTGGAGCTAAGAAGATCTGGATCTAAGGAATGGGTACATTCCTTAATCCGGATATAGTAGATCCGGATTAAGGGAAGTACCCAATGCGTTTCCATGGGTGGTCTAGCACCCAATAGCAATGGGTGCTAGCCTCCCGGAGCACCCATTTGGAAATCCGGATCTACCCATGAGGAGTCTGCCTGTCACCCCAGGTGTTTGGGGGGACAGGGGGTTCAGTCTCTGAAGTGGCTTCAAAGTCATTTCAAAGTCATTTCAAAGTCACTTCGAAGTCATTTCAAAGTCACTTCGGAGTCTGTGCAAAATAGCTCCGGAGCGTCTTTTAAGTCTGTGCTGATCTTTGGAGTGAACTTCGAAGTGACTTACTGTTATATTCTACCTTAATCTGTTGTTACCCGCCCAGAGACCTTCGGGTATGGGGCGGGATAGAAATGTTAATCATCATCATCATCATCATCATCATCATCATCATCATCATCCCTAGCTCTGGCCTTCATTGCCTGACATAGTATTTTAAAAGATGTGCTAGTTTGTTCTTGAAATACCAGAGAGAGGGGGAAAGGCAACAGCTGGCATGTAGATGGTCTGGGCCACATTATCCCCTGTATGTTGAACCATTGAAAGGATGGGAGGCGATAAAGCGTGAGTGAAAACAGCCCCTCCCACAATTAAAATTTACACCCTTTAACCTTCCGTGGGGTCTGTGATTAAGACCGATTCCACGAGATGCCTAGACATTCTCCGTTATTTGTATGCCCGGGAATCCCAAATAAACATTTGTGAAATTCATTTCAAAACACGCTAACACTTGTGAAACCTGGGTGCCCCGGAGGGATTAGATAAATTTCCATGTCAAATATTTGAAGCGGAGCACTTCCACGGAATCAGGGGGCTTTTTAATGTTTCGATGCCTTTCATTTCCATAAACTAGATTACTTTCTGAAATTACTTTCACACAGAGAACAGTTTCTATTGAATTCCAGTCAGTGAGCTCCTTGGAGTGTGAGGTGAATAAAATTATCAGCGGGCCGAAAGTCACTTCCAAGGTTCGCGGGCGCCTGGATTCCGTGAAGAGAGCGGCACGCACTTCAGATTTATATCTTTGGGAGAGTTCAAGATACTCCGAAAGACTGTCTATTTAGAATAATTGCTGAAGAATTTCCTAGTCCAGAGCAGACAGGCTTTGGGTGTTTCCACACAGGCCGTTAGAATGCATTTAGAAACACATTAAAGACACATTGGGACTTACGTTCTGTATTGGAGGCCAAATCCGGGACCCTTTGAGGACGCCGCTTCCTCACAGGCTCGCATGAGATCCGTCTCTAATATGATCTTGGTGCCGCTAAAACCGGTTCCCGGAAAGACCTGAAAAATTAGGTCTTAATCCATTATTGCGTGGGATATCCACCTCAATGGAGGATGCTTCCACACATGGCCAGGAGAGGGAAGAGATGGATTGAAACCTGGGCACTTGGAATTTCTACATAGATACAATTGTGTTTGCTGCCTGCCTGAGTCCACCATGAGCCCGTTTGGTCTAGTGGTTAGGGAGCTGGACTCTTATCTGGGGATACCGGGTTTGATTCCTCCCTCCCCATGAAGCCAGCTGGGTGACCTTTGGCTAGTCACAGCTCTCTTCTGAGCTCTCACAGCCCCACCTACCTCACAGGGAGTCTGTTGTGGGGAGAGAAAGCTTTGTCAGCTGCTTTGAGTCCCCTTAAATGGGTGAGAAAAGTGGGGTAGAAAAGCCAACTCTTCTTCCTCTTCCTCTTCCTCTTCTTCTTCTTCTTCTCCTCCTCCTCCTCCTCCTCCTCCTCCTCCTCCTCCTCCTCCTCCTCCTCCTCCTTCTTTTCTTGTCTCCTTGCTGAGCAAATCCATTGCTGTGCCTGTATTACTGCCTAAAAGGCTAAGGGTGTGGGCCACGGGAGAGATCCTGACCAATGCTTTTCATGGAATGAATTTTGTAATTTTTTTTTTTTGCATTGATATCAATTCTTCCCCAACTTAATCCTCCTACCATGGATGAAGGTTCAAAGTGTGGGTAATGAAGCACACTGTGCCTGTATATGGGCCATCGAATGTGAAAACAAATGGAATGTCCATTCAGATGTAGATCAGCTAGTGCTGCTTCCACTTGTCTGGAATTTGCCATTGGGATGCAAATTCCATGTGAAGAGGGACTCCACCCATTCAGGATCAAACCTTTGTCAGAGAACTTGCTCATCCTTGGAATTTTGAAATAATATCCATAAATGTGTGTCTGTGTGTGTATATGACCCCCATATTCAAGGTGATTGGCTTCTATAGATCTTCTTGAAGGTTATTTCTCTTTATACTGGGCTCATAATGGCATGGTTCTGTGACCTGACCAGGTGGTGTGTTTTTTTTTTGCTTTTGGTGCAAAAGTCAATTTGTGAGATCTGACCAGGTTCCTTGTCTACTTCCTTTATTGATGGTCAAGCTAAAAAAAATTCCATTGTCCCCTCATTCCACCTGCCAAATGCCTTTTTCTTACGAGTGGCTATTGATCAATTGATTCATTAACTGATTAAAATTAATACAATATCGTAGTCTTTCAACGGAGGGCTTGGGGGCAATTTAATTAAAGAACTGTGCTAAATAATGCCACTAAGAAATAAGCTGTTGTGGATAAAATCACTTGATTTCTCTTCCTGAATGAGGAGGCACATGTAGAATGCTTAGGACAATGCTATCAGCACGGAACATCCCTTTTGACGGGGTTCAATTCTGATTAAGTCCTGATTATGCCTCTTTCCCATCACCACCTTCATGTCTTTGAACCCAGGCTTCCTTCTTACTTCTCCAAAATACGATGATATCCAAAACATGATAATACTAATGGCCAAGATGCTAAAGCAGTGATAGAAGTGAAGGGATTTATCAGTAAAGAAGCATCGAATTCTGCAAATGGAAACAACCATTATCGAGAATCAGAATTTCTTTCTTTCATTTTGAAATAAAAAGGTTAATTATATCCGATCCTGACTTGGGTGGCAGGAACATCAAAGGCTCTCTTCTACCTTTTCACTGTTTTTTTTTTTTTTTGCAATTGTATCATTCTTTCCCCACATGTGTGAGCATGTATAAAATGATGCAATAAAAATTCTGACAAAATCATAAGGAATTCTCTCCTTTTCTCCTCCCATTTTCTCTCTGTTCCAGTCATACCCCAACACGGCAGCTGGAAGTAGAGATGTTGACGAATTTTTCTGTGTGATTCTAATTGAGCTGAATGTGAGGAAATTCGCATTCGTTCAAATATCGCCCCCTTTGCGTGTAATTTTAATTCGTATTAAAATTTGATACGAATGTTCTTTAAGTGCTATTCGAATCCGAATCAATTCCCTGCTGCTAGGCGTGCCTAGAAATCTGTTATGGATCTGGTCTGAATGCGTCAAATCCATTCTGAATCCTCCTTCAAACTGTTCCGAATCTGCTTTGAACCCACCCTGGATCAACTGCAGATGTGGCTTCCCCACCTCCTCATGTTCACGAATATAGAGAAGCTTTGAATTAATGTATAGAAGCGCTCATGTCTAGGGGATGTGCACAAATGGGTCTTTTGACATCCGATTTGTAACAAATAAAATGTTACAGAATCCGTATTCGTCTGAGTAGATCCCCTTCGAATGTGGTAGGATTCTATTCGAATATGTTTGTATGAATTTGTATGAATATTTGATATGTATCCGATACGAATGAATACATATCTGACATGCATCTCATAATGTATCCATGCTTTGAAAGCAACAAACCTGACCTGAATCCACTTTTAATCTGCTCTTGATCTGTTGCAGATGGGTCTGGCCAGCTGCTTTCTCACCTCCCCAGTTGAACGAATGTCCGAAAATTTGTACGAACGTCAGAACTATTCCTATGAATGTTTGGAAGATTCGTATTTGTATGAATGTTAACATACAAGTGTTGGAACATTCGATTCATGTACAAATGTCCCCTTCGCATTCTAACGTCAATCTTCACATGTAGCCAATATTCAATTTGAATTCGAATGTACAAATTTGAACAAATTCAATTGGATTTTGAATGTGGCGAATATTCGCACATATCCCTAGCCGGAAGAGGAGCTGAATGATCTAACTCAGTCGTCCTCAACCTGTGGGTCGCGGCCCCTTTGGGGGTCAATCTACTTTTTCACAGGGGTCATCTAAGACCATCGGAAAACATATAGGAACCGAGACACCTTGTGCTCCCCTATCTGTCTCCAGGTGGGTCCGCCCACATGTAGATACGCCCACATACGAGTACCTGGCGTGATGACATCATCGCGCCAACCCCGTCACATACACCCCATGCAAATACAGTAGAGAGCAGCTACTGTGTAGAAAGAAGCAGTATTGGAGGTAAAACGACACTTTTATATTCAGCTGTGGTGATGTGAATACTATGCTTTAATCATGTTCAATTTGTAGCAATGAAAATACATCCTGCATATCAGATATTTGTGTTGCAATTCATAACAGTGGCAAAATTACAGTTACGAAGTAGCAACAAAAATAATGTTATGGTTGAGGGTTAGGGTTAGGGTTAGCTTGGGGGTCACCACAACATGAGGAACTGTATTAAAGGGTTGTGGCATTAGGAAGGTTGAGAACCACTGATCTAGCTGGAAGAGAGCAAGTTATGAGATTAATCTTAGAGCTACTTTAGCTCAACATGAGACTAAGAGCAGAGCATAAGGAAACATGGACCACAGGAACGATCAGACAACAGCATGTGGAGAAATCCCTCATCCTTATCCTGGTCTAGAAAGCGGACATGGGGTGTTTTTCCATTGTCACTTAATACCCATTTTAGCACCCATTAAGGACCCATTTGAGTGAGAGCCGGATTACCCCATTTCCACCACGGCACTCATTAAGGACACATTTGTTTCCACCACGCCTCGGGAAATCCGGATCATATGGGTACTTTTTGGCCTTTAATCCGGATTTTCTGTAGAAATGGGGTCTACAATGGGGTCTTCAGGCAGAAAATCCGGATTAAAGGGAACATGTTTCCACGTTAGTTTGGCAGTGGGGTCTAGAGGAGGCTAGGGGGAGGGGACACCCTTGGGGGAGGAGCTCCAAAACCTAAGCTTCAAAGTCATTTTGAAGTCATTTCGAAGTCACTTTGAAGTCTGTGCAGAATAGCTCCGGAGCATCTTTGAAGTCTGTGCTGATCTTTGGAGTGAACTCTGAAGTCACTCTGAAGTCACTCCAAAGTTTACTCTGAAGATCAGCACAGACTTCAAAGACACTCCAGAGTTATTTTGCAGACTTTGAAGTGACTTCGGAGCCACTTCAGAGATTGCACCCCCTGTTCCCCCAAACACCTGGGGGGCCAGGCAGACCCCTTGTGGGTAGATCCGGATTTCCAAATGGGTCCTCCGGTGTTTCCACGGCAGGGAGGCTAGTACCCATTGCTATTGGGTGCTAGACCACCTATGGAAACACATTGGGTACTTCCCTTAATCTGGATCTACTAGATCCAGATTAAGGGAAGTACCCATTCCCTAGATCCGGATCTTCTTAGATCCAGATTAAAGGAGCGCGGTGGAAAAACACCCAAGGATTTCTTGTCCAGGTACCAGGTTAACAAAGATTTTGCTTCCTATTCAGTTTCCTTCTGGCCCTGGTGTATTTAAATATGGGTGGGAATTCACAAATGGAAGCTTCTAGCTTCGTTTTCTCTGGTCTCCAACCTGTCTGCCTTCACTTATATTTGGTCTTTACCCCTCCCCTTGGACAGTCTGCGTGTCTAATCTTCCAATAAAGACTCACTTACTGGAAGAGCATGAAGTTGGCTTGTTCAACGCTGAGCGGAGCTCTAATTAAGAATTGAAAAAACAAAAAAGGTAGCTGGTGGTTGCCACTAATGATATGTTTGGTAAACTTGTTTAAAACAATGCAGCGTGTTGTCTTTACCCCGTATGCAAATTGGCAGTTCAGTGGCGCGTCTCCCGTCGAACAGCAATTAGACATAATTTGGTCCTAAGATTTCCACATTTGTCTTTATGTCACCAAGTTTACGATTAAAGACCCTTCATGTTGTTTTGGGGCGTGATCTGGGGCCTTAAACCTTCCACAGGCAATCAAGCCATTTATCAGCGCAGCAGCGTGGAGACTTGCCGGATCAAAACATTGCAAATGGCCCATGGGTTGCCACAGTAATAGCCCCATTCTTGGCTTGCCAGGTCAAGCCTTCTAGGGAATGGAATAGGGTGAGATGGATTCTTTGCACAGGGAGAAGCAGAACCATGAGCTTCGTCGATCGCGCGGAGACCAGAGAATTCTGTGCAACAAAAAAGAAAGGCCTCTAATCTAATATAATTATGTTATACATTTATTATTATTATATTTTATTATTATTGTATTGTGTCGTATTGTGTTATGTTATGTTGTTTTATATTATATTATATTACATTACATTACATTACATTATATATTATATTATATTATATTATATTATATTATATTATATTATATTATATTATATTATATTACATTACATTACATTACATTACATTACATTACATTACATTATTTATTGTTATATTATATATAGGGTGTTTTTCCACTGGCAATAAGTACCCATTTTAGCACCCATTAAGGACCCATTTGGCTGAGAGCCAGATGACCCCATTTCCACTACGGACCCCATTAGGAAGCATCTGTTTCCACCACAGCTAGGGAAATCCGGATCATATGGGTCCTTCAGGACGTATAATCTGGATTTCGTGTAGACTGTGTTAAAAGGGTCTGCAATGGGGTCTTCAGCCACAAAATCCAGATTATAGGGAGCCTGTTTCCACTGCAATTGGGCAATGGGGTCTAGAGGAGGCTCAGGGAGGGGGCACCCATGAGGTGTGCCCCAAAATCAAAACTCCAAAGTCCCTCTGAAGTCATTGCCTTTGGAGATTGCACCCCCTGTCCCCCAAAGACCTGCTATTGGGTGCTGGACCACCCATGGAAACACATTGGGTACTTCCCTTAATCCGGCTCTACTAGATCTGGATTAAGGAAAGTACCCATTAAAGGAGCGTGGTGGAAAAACACCCCATAATACATTTGAATCTATTCGTTTGAATGTTAGATTAAAATCTGAAGATGCTAATGTTCTTGGATCCGGATTAAAGGAGTGTGGTAGGAAAACACCCTATATTATTATTATTATTATTATTATTATTATTATTATTATTATTATTATTATTATTATTATTATTATTATTATTATTATTATTATTATTATTATTATACATTACATTACATTACATTACATTATATTTAGTGGTGTACACATATGAAATATTATAATTGAAAATCAGAAAATCTTTGAAATTTGAATTTACCCAAATTCGATTTGAGTTGAACAAACTCAAATCTATTTGTTTGAACTTTCAGTTTGAATTTGCACTTACGAACGTCAACCACATTTGTATGTGCCCATACGCATCGTTATGCATCCAGTACACAGCTATAGCATCTGTAAACATCCGTATGCATCCCGTATTTATCCCATATTTAACTCGTTTTCATCCCGTACGGACCTGTACAGATGTGTATGGATGCAGGAAAGATTCGTACGTGCCTGGTGTATGAACCCATCCACATATGAATGTCTGAATAATTCGAATGAATGGATTCAAAAATTCAAAATTTGTTCAAATGTTTAAATTTGAATTTACGGACATTCATTTTGAATTTGAAATTCGGATGAATTTGATCGAATTTCGAATGTCTTTGAATATTCTTGCACATTATATTATAATTAAATATTCTTTGCAGGCTATCAAGGCATCAATAGAACCATTTTAAAGTAACAATATTACCAAAACAATTTTAAAAATACAACCAGGATGAATCGGCAGTGTTCTAGGAGACATAACACGTTGAACACATATATTCATATCCGATGCCTGTATTATAATCCAGCAATTGTACATGAACTTCTTAATAGATATAATGGGCTGAATCCAGATAGGGTCAAAATCGCATAATCATTTAGGCATAGTATTTGATCTTCCAGTTCTGAGCACCGAGTATCCAATATAGTCCTGGAATATAGAGCCGATATCCTGGGTTTAAGATGTGTCACTACATGACATGCTGAAGTGTGGAATACAGTGGTACCTTGACATATGAGTTTAATTCGTTCCGTAACCTTGCTCTTATGTCAAATCGCTCGTATCTCAAAGCAATTTTCCCATTAATCCATTCCAGCTCCCAAAACACCACCTCAGTTGTTTTTCTTATGTACTGTACTGTATTTACATACTCGTATCTCAAATCTTGCTCTCATCTCAAAGCAAAATATCACTCGCTCGGCGGCTTGTATCTCAAAACACTTGTATGTCAGGGCACTTGGATGTCGAGGTACCACTGTATAGACCACACCTGGGCAAAGTGAAACTATCCCAAGGGTTTCACAATATCCAAAAACAGTGGGATAGGTAAGCAATGTCTGGAGACAGCCATGGTCATATTGCAGCTCTATGTAACTCATCATTTAGGAAGACCAGGACATTTTTTTCTGATTTCAGAAGCTTAAGTTGGGCTTCTGCTTCTTAGTACTTGGATGAGAGGGCATTGGATCAGACGAGGAACTATAGTCTCCACTGGAAAACAATAGGGATAATAATTATTAATAATGGCAATGTAAGACCATAGTCATACCTTCACTTTAAACCTTCATCTTCAGGACTGACTGTTCACACCTTTTCATTTCCATCCGCATAGATCGTTCCATTGCAAAAGCTAGATGTTGTAATGAGGACACCGGTTTATTTGTGGACTTTCCTGGAGGAAAGTGGAGAATGGAATGTCCACAAATAACATTGATACAAATGAAAAAGCAGGAGCAGTCAGATCTGAAGATGATTTAAGAAGAAGAAGAGTTGGCTTTTCTACCCCACTTTTCTCACGCATTTAAGGGGGCACAAAGAGGTTGGCAAAGCTTTCTGTTCACCCAAGGTCACCCAGCTGCTTTCATGGAGGAGGAGAAGAGCTGGCTTTTCTACCAGGCTTTTCTCACCCATTTGAGGGGACTCAAAGCGACTGACAAACCTTCTTTTCTTCTCCCCACAACAGACACCCTGTGAGGTTGTTGGGGCTATGAGAGCTCAGAAGAGAGCTGTGACTAGCCTAAGGTCACCCAGGTGGCTTCATGGGGGAATGCAGAATCAAACCTGGTATTCCCAGATAAGAGTCTGGCTCCCTAACCACTAGACCAAGGTGTGGCCACAGTCTAAAAGTCATGGTTTTTAGTGCAATGCTGTATGGATATAAATGTTGAACAATAACAAAGCAAGACGGAAAAGATTTTTTTGGTGACTTTATTGTGTAAAAGCACTGCAGTTACATAGAACTCATAGTAACATTTTACAAAGCAATGATCCAGTAAATATTTTTTATCCGAGAATATAAAAGTTAATGTATTTTAGAGAATGAAGAACAACAGACAAAAATGAGATTGCATCGTTAGCAATTAAAAAGTTACCTAGAGTAGAAAACATCTATTTACTTGTAAAACATAGGAAACAATGACTCCTATCATAATAGTGTACATAGGCATTTATTAATTTACTGCTACTGCAGAAAAGACTGAATTTCTGCTGAATGAATAAATGCCTGTTTCAAAAATTGAGAATGGTGTTAATAATGGGTTTAATTCATATTTTTGTAAATAACATTTCTGGCAATTGGCACTGCATAATGCATATCTGATGTGAAATAATTTGAATAATTATTAGTTCCCAGATGTAATTGTACTATTTGCAAATAGAACTTTTACTTTTATCTTTCTATCCACACATGGTTACAGTTTTTCAAGTAGGTTCTTGTGGTCTTTGGTGTTGGAGAAGGATCCTTAGGGTGCCATTGGTAGTTAAAAGGACAAATGGATTTTGCACCAAATATTTATTACAATCTCAAATATGAGGCCCAGATTATCATGTTTCAACACATAAGGGGAAGCCAAAACTCCCTGGATAACATGATGATACTTGGGAAAGTAGCAGTGAGAAGTAAAGGAGGCTGGCCGAGAAGTGTGTGGATAGATTCAAACAACAATACAAATGTTCCCAGCAGACCTCAGAAAGATCACAGAAGACCAGCTGGCCACCATAGTAATGACTAGATAGCATCAAGGGAAAACCAGTTCTATACTCTTGCCAAAAAAACCCTGCATGGGTTTGTCATGATTCTTAGAAATTGAGCCCAGGACAGTTAAGAACATAAGAACATAAGAAGAGCCCTGTTGGATCAGGCCACAGCTCATCTAGTCCAGCATCCTGTCTCACACAGTGACCCACCAATTGTCCATGGACATCTCCAGCAGAAACAAGGGGAAACCTTCTCCTGCTCTTGAATCCCAGCAAACGGCCTTAGAGGCATCCTGCTTGTCCCCCCCAGCCTGAAAGATGTACTTAGGAATCCATTATAGTAGCCACTGATACAGCTGTCATCCATAAATTTGTCTAACCCTACCTTGAAGTAATCTAAGGCGTTTTCGCACACGGGGTTTTCGAACGCATGCAAGACAGCCTCAAACGCGGCATACGCATTGCTGCAGCGGGGCTTGCACTCCGACGCGTCCGGAGCTGTCTTGCGCGTGTTCAAGATTTAAAGTGCTCTACATCCGTTCCGGTGCGGACGAAGCGCCCGCAGCCGTTTGGGGAGAGAAGCATTCACTCATGTTTCTCTCTCCCTGACAGCCGCGGGCTCGCCTCCCCCGCCGGCGCTGGCTGACAATCAGCTGATTGCCGCCTTGCCAGCTGCGGGAGCCTCGGCAGCCGTCTCCCCGCCCCTTGCCGGCGTTTGCCGGCTAAGGCACTTCAGAATGCTTTGAGCATTCGCACACAGGCGCGCCGGAATGCGTTTATACGCGTTCCTGCGCTCCTGTGTCTGAATGGTCAAAGCGTCCTGAAGTGTCTTAGGCTTCCCGTCCTACACCCGTTCCAAATGGAATGGATGTAGTGCGAAAATGCCTCTAGACTGGTAGCTGTCACCACCTCTTCGGCAGCCAATTCCATAGGCCGATGACCCTCTGGGTGAAGAAATGCTTCCCCTTGTCTGATCTGACTCTCCTACCCATCAGCTTCATAGAGCGCCCCCTAGTTCCAGACTTTTCTTCCAGCTTCATGCCTAGCTCGGTCTCTGCACACAGATGCAACACACAGCAGTTCCAGGGATCCTTATAGTAAGAGAAGCTCGCACATTTGTCCCCATATTAATTTCTTCTTGGATTTTTGGTGACCTCATTACAACATCTAGCTTTTGCAGTGGAACCATCTATGGGGAGGGTCCCCAGCACAGTTGGAAAAGGAGCACTGATTTGCCTTCGAAAAAAGTGAAAATAATGAAAATAAAAATAGAGAGACCTTTGGTTTGAATGGATTTCTATCCTTTTGACTGAGTTCAACCTGTGTCTGAAAGGGATTTGCATTTGAATGGAAAATACCGGTGAAGGGTCATCAGTGCTGTTTGAATTTGCATTCAGACATATTTTCTGTTTCTTTTCCCATTTTTTTTTTTGTCCTTGACGGCTCTGAGCCCGCACACTGTCTGTCCATCTGTGCCTTTGCTTATTTTGACCTGAGCATCGTGGCACAGTAGACAGTTGCTCATGTGCAGAGTCCATCCCTTTGCCCGGGAAGCCCATCTGTCCATCTGTGGATGCAAAACATTCTGGTTCATAACAACATCAGAGGAACCCTGCTGGATCAGGCCACAGCCCATCTAGTCCACCATCCTGTCTCACACAGTGTCCCACCAATTGACAGTGGGCATCTCAAGCCAAAGACAAAGGCAAAAGCTTCACTTGTTCTTCATTCCCTGCAAAGGGCCTTAAGAAGAGGAAGAAGAAGAGTTGGCTTTTCTACCCCACTTTTCTCATCCATTTAAGGGGACTCAAAGCGGCTGACAAATGTTCTGTTCTTCTCCCCACAACAGAACACCCTGTGAGGTAGGTGGGGCTGTGAGAACTCAGAAAGAGCTGTGACTAGTCCAAGGTCACCCAGCTGGCTTCGTGGGGGAGAAGAAGAGTTGGCTTTTTCTACCAGGCTTTTCTCACCTATTTAAGGGGACTCTTAAATTGTGCTGGCTCTTCCAAAAGTACCTGGAAAGTACAGATCTGGATAATCCTGAAAATGAATCAGATTTTCAAAAATCTGGATTTTTGAAATTCGAATGGAATCGAATTTTTGAATATTCTATTTGAATTGAATTCAAATGCAAAAATGCATTTGTGCATAACCCTACTGCAGAGCTATGCTAGCCCTGCTAGTACAGAGGCCAATTTGCGCTTGGCCTGCTAGTGCATGCTGGGGTAGCTACCAGGAAGCACTATCTACACTTGCAGGAGGCGGTTCCACATCCCAGACACTACCGCAAACCGTGGTGCACAAAATTGTGTACCAACTCATGTGCCCTAACTCTTACCTGTTCCAGCCAGAGGAGTAACCATTCACACCTCTGCTGATACTGGGGGTCGTCTGAGATGCTGGACAAGCATGCTGGCACTTCAGATGAACCCAAACACGACTGTGCACATGCGACATGCCACCATTGTTGTGGTGGCAGCGCCAATATATGTACATTTGTGCTGGCCTCCACGCAGAAGATGGTGGGGCATGGGCACACATCCAGACCCAGGTAGGTCTGTGGATGCATTGGGGGTTGGGTTGGCATGCACTAGTATTCACACCAGTGGGTATGCACTTTCCCCCATCCTGCAGATGGGAGGCAAAGTACAGAAACACCCAAGGTGTAGAATAGGGACATGCATGGATATTTGAAAATTCTTATATTCATTTTGAATCCATTGAATGTCAACATTCCAATTCAAATTGGATTTTTTGAAAATCCAAATTTACACATTCGGATGAATTTCGGATTTTTGGAAATTTTTGCTGTTCCCTGTTCCCTCCTACACTATTTTCCTTTTGTTTCTTGTCTCTTTAGATTGTAAGCCTGAGGGCTGGGACCTGTCTAAGATTAATATACAGTATTGTAACCCACCCTGAGACCTTCGGGTGTAGGGCAGGATAGAAATACAAATAAATAAATAAATAAATAAATAAATAAATAAATAAATAAATAAATAAATAAATAAATTTCAAATAATTCAAGTGAACAGATTCGTAACTGTCATATACGAATATGCGCAAAAATTGTGTGCATAATTTGCACATATAATGTGGATGAAAGCAGAATGCATATGGGAGAAATACGTATTTGTGCAAATTTGTATATCGTATATGAATCTTATCGACATTTGCATATCCAGATCCAAATCAGATTTTTGAAAATCCGGATTTTTGAAACTGGAATCAAACTGAATTTTTGAATATTTGATTCAAACCGTATTCAAATGCAAAAAGTACATTCATGCGGATCTCTAATGTGGAAGAGTTTTATGTTTACCATCTTCAAGTTCTGTGGATACCTCTACTGTGAAATCAAATCTTCTGGGCTTCTCTTTTTATCTAGGACCTTTCATTCTCTGAGAAAGTATTTTCTGCATAATTCCCCCCTCCTCTCCTTGTAGACATTTATCAAGAACCTTGGAGAAGTTTGCACAGGCTGGTTTCATGCAGTTGGATGATCCGTTCCCAGCATTAAACGAGAGTATTAATAATTTCCAATTGCTACATTCCAAACACCAAAATTAAATTAGGTTATTGTTTAAAATAGCAATGCTTCAGATTTGCTTTCCGTGAATTTAGTGTCATTTCATTGCTTGGATTGCCAAGGGTGCAAAAACCACTCTGGCAAGAAGTGTCAATATCAACTGCTATTAGTTTTATTGAAGCAATAGATAGAGTTACACGGACCGTTTCTTTGTGTGTTTGGTTAATAGTTTTGCAGGAAATTGGTGCTAGCTTCAACTTAGGCAAACGTAAAATGTGCTTCATATTGGCTGCTCCAAGGACAGGAAAACACTGGAACAGCTCAATAATGGTTGGCCACGATCGGCGCTTTAATCACTCTTAGGGCAAATCCCCACGGCAAGCTTATTTCAGATTCAATACGGGTTCAATCCTTGCAGACCCCACGTCAGTTTGGCTTAACACGCTTTCTGCGTGTTAAATTGCCCCAAAGCGTTGTACATGTTAACCCTCATTTCACCAGGTCTCACTCCGGATCGTGCGCTTGATATGTGTTACATTTTTTTTACTGTAGGGACCCTACGGTTTCAAGGGATGAGAATCCATGTTTAGGGTTTCCCTCCCCCAATAGCTTGCTTCCAAAGACAGCGATGTCAGTGTAAAAATACAACCTTCACAGCAGCCGCTACACTGTAGCAATCCAGCCACTTCACACCTGATAACAATGTTGCAATTTTGCGCAATTCTAGCTCTTTGGAGTTCTGACCTTTAAAGGGGAAAGGAAAGCAGGGGCAGGTTCTGGGAGATGTGTGAATGTTTAAAGCAAGGGGGCTTGAGTTGCCGCTGCTGCTGTGTGCCCTAGGCAATGGGGAGAATCGCTGGCTGCCCACTGTCATTTTTCCTCCATCCAGGCAAGTGGCAGCCACCCAGCCACCCAGCCAGGCTCCGTGAAGGGGTCCCTTATGGGTGGTGCATTCATGCCAGGAGAAAGAGGTCAGGGCAGCCCCAAAAGGCGGCTTTTAGAAAATAGCCACTTGAGTCCCCCCTTAAGTCATGTACGCCACCTACGATCCTCAGAATCCGGATCCAATGCGATTAAGCTGAAAGTAATGGGAACAGGCAAATTCGTGTTTGCATCCGGAGGCGTTTTCGCACACGGGGTTTTGGAACACGTGCAAGACAGCCTCGAACGCGGCATACGCATTGCCGCAGTGGGGCTTGCGCTCCGACGTGTCCGGAGCTGTCTTGCACGCGTTCGAGATGTAGAGCACTTTAAAGTGCTCTACATTCGTTCCGGCGCGGACAAAGCGCCCGCAGCCATTCCGGGAGAGAAGCATTCGCTCATGTTTCTCTCTCCCTGACAGCCGCGGGCTTGCCTCCCCTGCCGGTGCTGGCTGACAATCAGCTGATTGCCTGCCTTGCCGGCTGCGGGAGCCTCGGCAGCCGTCTCCCCGCCCCTTGCCGGCGTTTGCCGGCTAAGGCACTTCAGAATGCTTTGAGCATTCGCACACAGGCGCGCCGGAATGCGTTTACACGCGTTCCTGCGCTCCTATGTGTGAATGGTCAAAGCGTCCTGAAGTGTCTTAGGCTTCCCGTCCTACACCCGTTCCAAATGGAACGAGTGTAATGCGAAAATGCCTCGGTTCTATTATTTCGGTTTAGGGAAACTGAGTTAAGCTTATAATGGGGATGCGCCTTTAGATTCTCTCGCGAGAAGGGCCTATAAGGAGAACTAGGGATGAACGAAAAACATTTGGCACATTCGCAGTTCATAGAGATTTGTACAAATTTGAACATATATGGGTGAATCAAAATTATTCGGACATTCCTATGTGTGCGGATTCATGCACAATGCATTTTTCCTCCGCATCCATATGGGATGAAAACGGGTTGCCTACGGAGTAAATGCAGGATGCATCTGGACATGTGCGGATGTGCATGGGATATGGAACATGCATACAGGCACATAGGAATGTTGCCAACATTCGTAAGTGCAAATTCAAACTGACAGTTCAAACCAATAGATTCGAATTTGCTTAGTTTGAATCGAATGTGGGTAAATCTGATTTTTAAAGATCCAAATCGAATTGAATTTTTGGATATTCGGTTCAAATTGAATTGAATCCTGAAAATTGCATGCGTGTCCACCCCTAGCTGTGATCTTCTCTGGAATCATTTAATAATACCATTCTAGTGAGCCAAGCATAAGGGGTGGCCTGCCTGCATTCCCTGCTCTGAGCCTCTTTTCCCTTTTTCCCTTGACTGTTTGCTATTTCAGGCAAAGGCGTGGAATATCTTGACACAGGATGCTCTGTTAAGCCTGGATCCATTAATTGCACTTGGGAATTTGCATATTTGTCTGTAACCTAATTCAAAGCAGAGAACAAGGATGTAAGAATCAAGGTCGTGTCAGGAAAAGCTCGACCATAGCATCTGGCACTAAGCAATATGATAGACTTTAAAAAAAATATATGTATGCTTAATTTGACAGCCAAACCCAAGCTTCACCTATTGATCTTAAAGCAAACAATACGTACAAATCGAACTCATTCTGTTGGGAAAGCATTTCACGTTAAATAACAGAACCTGTTAAATAAATAAATAAGATCAAAGCCTAATTTGAATAGTCCTTGAGAAGCTAGAAGTGTAAGGTGATAGGCAGGGAGATCTCTGCAGATGTTCACCATTGGTGTGTGTGTGGGCCAAGGTGCCTGAAACTCAGTGCAGAGTGTTTTAGATGTATCAGCACTTGTTTTTGTACAAAAAAAAAAACAGCTTGAGAACAATATAGAGGTGGTAGATCTGGAAAACCTTCCCTATGGCATGAGGCTGCAACATCTGGGCCCTTTCAGCTTTGAAAGCCGGTGTTTAAGAGGGGGCCTGATTGAATAATAATAATAAGAGTTGGCTTTTCTACCCCACTTTTCTCACCCATTTAAGGGGACTCAAAGCGGCTGACAAATCTTCTGTTCAGGAGAGAGCTGTGGCTAGCCCAAGGTCACCCAGCTCCTCCATGGAGGAGGGCGGAATTGAACCCGGTATTCTCAAGTAAGAATAAAACCCGGCTCCCTAACCACTAGACAAAACTGATTCACATATAAAATCAGCATCTGAAGAAGTAGACGTGTCTACGAAAGCTCATGCCACCAACCATTCTGTTGGTCTCCAAGTGCTACTAACTACCTTGCTGGACCATATAAAATCATGCATAGGATAGAAAAGGTGGGTAAAGGTAAATTATCTTCTGTATCACACAACATTAGAACCAGGGGCCAGCTATGAAGCTGATGGGCAGGAGAGTCAGATCAGACAAGGGGAAGGATTTCTTCACCCAGAGGGTCATTGGTCTATGGAATTTACTACCAGATGAGGTGGTGACAGCAACCAGCTTGATAGCTTCAAGAAAGGTTTAGATAAATTCATGGAGAACAGGTGTCGCAATGGCCACTGGAATGGATGCCTAGGTACTGACTCGAGTTTGGAGATGCAGGCAGGATTGATTGCATGAGATGGGATGCTGGACCAGATGGGCTATGTGACCTGATCCAACAGGGCTCCTCTTATGTTCTTATCTAGAATGGATGCCTAGAAACTGCCTTCAGGTTGGAGAGAACGAGAGGAGCCCTGCTGGATTGGGCCACAGCCGATCTAGTTCAGCATCATGCCTCACATGGTGGTTCACCAATTGCACCTGGGCATTCTCGGTTTGGTGGACCTCTCTTCAAGCTCTACTGATGCTGCTAGAATTTGAAACCAAAAATACCTAGTCTGTTCCCATTATGGTGTCCCACCAAACCACCATGAGCTGAGAAAGCCATTGGTGTCCACAGTTCAGGCTTGGTATGGCAACTGTAAGCCGAATCAGGATCAGGTTCCTAAGGAAATGGTCAAGTTAGCTCTTTTTTTGTTGGAAGGCCAATCATCTTCCTTCCTCTCCACCCGACCCCCCTTCCCACTACAGTATATTTACTGACTCTGCGTGGATTAATCCAGAGTGTCCTGCATAAGCTCCCTTGAAGTCTGGGTTAATTATGTTCTTGCTTTCCCCATCTGTCTAGTCTTTACCGGATTGGCTGTTGCTTGGAGATGCTGGTGACATTAAAATTCCCAATAAAGGATGCACCTTGAGGACAGGGATGTGAGCTCACAGCTATTCCAAGGAGGCTAACAGAAAGTGTTTATAAAGAAAACATACACAAAGAGATTACACTTGACTTAAATACAGATATTTCTCTTTCAATTAATACATCTGTTCTTTGGGGATACAGATGAGATTCTATATTTAACGTAAGTTGGATATTTATTATTTATTTACTTATTTACTTATTTACTTATCCATCCATCCATCCATCCATCCATCCATCCATCCTTCCACCCACCCACCCACGCATCATCTCTCTCTCTCTCTCCACCCATCCGTCCGTCCGTCCGTCCGTCCATCCATCCATCCATCCATCCATCCATCCATCCATCCATCCATCCATCCATCCATCCATCCATCCATCCATCCATCCTTCCACCCACCCACCCACCCACCCATTTCTCTATCCACCTTTTCTATACCATGCATAATTTTATATACTTCAATCAGGTCCCCTCTTAAACGCCTTCTCTCCAGACTGAAGAGGCCCAGATGTTGCAGCCTGGTTTCGTAAGGGTAACTGCTGCCAGAGGTATATATGGGCCTTTCCGCACTGGCTGTAAAAACGGATTTAGAGCCAGATGTGGAACGGATTTAGCCCTGGCTTCCGCATAGGGAACGGAATTTGGACCCCTTTGAGGAAGCCGCGTTTGCACAGCGCCGTGCAAAGCTGGATTGTGAAACCGTTTCCGCCGCCGAATCCTACCCAAATTTGAGCCCTGAACAAATCAGGTCTTACATCCGGCTTTCCCCCTGAAAACGGTTTGGAAACTAACGTTTCCGCACCAGAGGGGGGGAAAGCAGATTGCCGGCGCATGCCCAGCTGTCAGGGAGGCACAGCGCATGCTCTGCCAGCCTGACAGGTGGGGAGCTTGACAGCCAGCTTTTCTGCCTTCCCTCTCCCAGAGAACCGACGATCCTGGGTTCTCTGGCAAGGGTAAGGCACCCCACTCCTAATGTCACCCACACAGCCCACCAAGAGCCCCCCGACCTACCTAATCACCTCAAGTTCCATCCTGAGTCTGGTAGGGCTGGCGGCCATCGCACACGCACGTGCCTTGTCTCTGCCGGTCCCAGCACCCCAATGCCCTGGGAGGGGGGCGATCGTGAAGGGGGGTGATCGGGTGGGTGGCCCTCCCCCTCCCTCTCCCCCTCCCCCTCCCGGCATCAAAAATTTTACTGCAGGTTGCAACGTGGAAGCAACAGTAAAGGTTTTTGTTCTCCCTGCAAGATCGCAAGCTTGGAGGGGTGGGGTGGGCCGGCCCCCCTGCTCCAGGTGGGCACCCCCGGGGCCTCTCAGGGGCAGGTGGGAGGGAGCCCCACGCCCCTTCCCCCCCAGCGATCTGGCCGGGTAAAACTTTACTCCACGGGGGACGGGCCCACCCCCCCACCCGATCGCCCTCCCTCACGATTGCCCCCCCTCCCAGGGCATTGGGGTGCTGGGACCGGCAGAGACAAGGCACGCGCGTGTGTGATGGCCGCCAGCCCTACCAGACTCAGGATGGAACTCTGCCTTACCCTTGCCAGAGAACCCAGGATTGTCGGTTCTCTGGGAGAGGGAAGGCAGGGCAGCTTGGTGCCGGACTCGCCTACCTGTCCAGCTGGCAGAGCATGCGCTCTGCCTCCCTGACAGCTAGGCAGGCGCCGGCAGGGCCGGTTTGAGGTGGGTGCATTCACACAGCACCAACCCCAAACCGTTTCCCAATCCGGCCTTGCCACCGTGGCCCCACGCATGTGCGTACGCGCGGGGTCTGGGAGAAACCATTTCTGCTCGAAACGGATTTCCCTTTGAAAACGTTTTGGCCAAAAACGGATCTTATAGATCCGTTTTCGGCGCCAAATGCGGAAAGGCCCTATGTCCCAAAATGGGAGACATATGATATGATAGCAAGAGGATGGAATTTGCTGAAATGGACATATTAAACAATCTGATAAAAGACTGTTCGGTGGAGAAATCTATTTGAAAAACCTGGCAACTTTTTATTGATTATTTACAGTGGCAAGAAAAAGACTTAATAATTACAGGTCTCGCAGATTAATAGAGGGTGTTTTTTGACTAGCACTAAGTACCCATTGAAGGACCCATTAAGCACCCATTAGGCTCAGAGCAGGATGATCCAGTTTCCACTACAGACCCCATTAGAGCCACATTTGTTTCCACCAGAGGGAGAGAAATCCGGATCATATGGGTCCTTCAGGGACTATAATCTGGATTTCCTGTACTGTAGACACCATCAAAGGGGTCTAAAATGGTATCTTCAGCCATCAAATCTGGATTATAAGGAAGCCTGTTTCCACTACAATTGGGCAATGGGGTCTAGAGGAGGCTTGGGGGGTGGCCCCCATGGGTTGGTGATGGTGCCTGTCCCTCCGAAGTCGCTCCGTAATCCCTCCAATGTTGCCTTCGGAGATTAGCACAGGCTCCGAAGAGAACCCCTTGCGAGAGCAATGCTGCTGTCAAAGGCTCCGGAGGATCTTCAAAGTTAGCTGTAGATCGCTCTGGAGATTCTACGGAGCTGCTCCAGAGGATCTCTGAACATTCTCCGGAGCGTCTACGGAGATTGCAACCCCTGTCCCCCAAAACACTTGGGGTGACAGGCAAACCCCTCGTGGGTAGATCCAGATTTGCACATGGGTGCTCCGGCATTTCCACAGCAGGCAGGCTAGAACCCATTGCTACTAGGTGCTAGACCGCCCATGGGAATGTATTGGGTACTTCCCTTAATCCGGATCTACTAGATCCGGATTAAGGGAAGTACCCATTCCTTAGATCCGGATCATCTTAGACCCGGATTAAAGGGGCTCAGTGGAAAAACACCCAAAATAAACAAGACAAAGTGGAAGAAGAGAAGCAGATTATTAGAGTTACAATGAAACAGCAAAGAAGAGACTGGGAGCAGTCATTAAAATGAGCTTAGGAAATTTTAATGTTTTTTAATCAATGCATTTTTAAATTCTTTGGTAAAATAATAAAATTATTATAAAAAAGGAACACAAATGGCAGCCCTAAGAGATAGTGGCATATGGCCTTTCTGCTAAGGATGTGCAAGAATATTCAAAACATTCAAAATTTGATCGAATTTGTTTCAATTTGGACATTCGAATGAATGTCTATTCATTTTTTTTTAACATTTCAAGGAATTTTGAATCATACAAATCATTTGTACAAATTATTCGGACGTATCCATGTGCATCTTATTCGTATCTGTACACATTTGTATAGATATGTATGGGACGGACACAGGATGCACAAGAGATAAAAACGGGATGAGTACAAATGCGTACGGGCGCATATTGATGTGTATAGACATGTACAAATGCTCTCGACATTCATATCTTCAAACACGAATCAAATATCCGTACGAATAGATTCTACCCCACTTTTCTCACCCATTTCAGGGGACTCAAAGTGGCTGACAAACCTTCTGTTCTTCTCTCCACAACAGAACACACTGAGGTAGGCGGGACTGTGAGAGCTCAGAGGAGAGCTGTGACTAGCTGAAGATTACCCAGATGGCTTCATGGGGGAGGGCGGAACAAACCCAGTATTCCCAGATAAAAGCCTGGCTCCCTAACCACTAGACCAGTGTTTCCCAAACTTTTGACATACATGTACCCCTTCTATAATTTTTGTAACACTGAGTACCCCTCATAAAAAACATTAGGGGTAAAAAATGTATTTTATAAAAATAATCAAAATCAGTGGAACTTACTAAAGCACGATAACAGGCACCCGGAACTAACCATTAAAGAAGTAAGTTGTCTCTGTAACGAAGTGCAGTATATTCACGCCGTGTCACGTCTCACACGACCGTTAGATAACACTGCAATTCTCCGGCGTTTAGACAGCTCCATGGCTCAACATCAACTGTTAATGTTCCCCCAGTTTAAAAATGGCCGAACCCGAGCTGCGCAAAGGATGCGCAGAAGTTCCCGCCATAATGAGTTGCGATACGATGTACGATGGCCCCAGTTCCGGTGTAAAAACTGTGATACGCGCCTATTTCTTTCCTTGTTCTGTGGGCGCAGCTAAGCACGGCGCAGTGGGTGTTCCCACGTGATCCCCACCAAACTCCGGTGCAACGCGGACCCCCACCAAACTCTTCCCGTACCCCTGGGGGTACGCGTACCACACTTTGGGAAACACTGCACTAGACCAAACTGGCTCACAAGCCCTGAGAAAATAATTTGGAGTGGGTTCAGAGTCGTGACCGGTGGTGGCAGGAATCGGTGAACATTTGACATGAATTTGAATTGTAGCGCATTCAAAGTGGCTCCATTTGTACGAGGGCAAATTACCGTCCATTTGCTTTGATACAAAGGGAAAAAGGGAAAAAGAATTGTTCATGTCCCTGCTGTTTACTTGCAAACACAAGGCGATGATGAAGAAAAGGCAGCAAGAGAAAGGGAAGCTGAAGACCAGCCACACTAATGGAGTTAACTCTTGGATGGGTTTTCCTTTAAAGAGTGTGTGTATTGCGCATGTAGCCAGAAGGCTAAGATTTTAAGAGGGATTTAGAAGGAGAAAGAGATGTCGAACCAAGCTGTTCCTCTCAGATGATGTTGTAGCCACAAGCACTAAGAAAGGTAAAGCATCTGAGGAAACAGCTGAGAGTGATGATGTATGAAAACAAACAACTACCTTCACAATATTTACCGCAGCTCTTCGGTGTTTGTGAGGCCTAGGGCAGTGGTTCCCAAAGTTGTCTGGGCTACGACCCATCTAATATAAGTTTACCAACTCGGGACCCACCTCTAGGAAATTTAACTGTTACCAATATGAATAAAGGACTTTTCAAATAACAAAGTTTTAATACAATTTTTTTATTACTTAATTAAATAATTACATCAAAAAAGTTATTTCAAATACGGTTAAATTTCCTAGAGGTGGGTCCCGACCCACAGTTTGGGAAACCCTGGCCTAGGGTGTTTCCGCACTTACCGCCGAAAAGCGAATCTACAAAGATCCGCTCTTCAGAAATCCATCCTCCCTCAGACCCGTGACCTTGGGCTAGTCACAGCTCTCTTCTGAGCTTTCACAGTCCCACCTACCTCACAGGGTGTTTTGTTGTGGGGTGAAGAACAGAAGGTTTGTCAGCCGCTTTGGCTCCCCTGAAATGGGAGAGAAAATTGGGGTAGAAAAGCCAACTCTTCTTCTTCTTCTTCTTCTCCTGCCCTATACCCAAAGGTCTCAGGGCAGGTTATGATATTACAAACAAGTAAACCTCTAAAATGTACATAATAAAACCATAACAGTGCCTGAATATAATCTGTCCTAGGTTGGACCAGGAAATGAGTCTGTTTTAGGCCTGGTCACACTGGCCTTGGGGTGGAGGTGAGGCATCTTGTTTCTGAAAGTGGTGTGGACAGTGCTGCTGGCAGAAAGTGGGCAACATCACATCAGGAAGGCCAGCTAGGGTCACCCTCTCTGACCATGGGCCCCAGAGGCCTCACATCGTTTTCCAGCCACACTGCAGCCATACTTAAGAGGACACCCTTCCCAGGGCAAGGTGAAGCTCCGGTGGAGGCCATTGGCAGGAGTGCCTACTCCCAGCTATGGCTAGTTCGTTAATTGAAGCCTGTTCTGGGTAGAGACGACTTGGCCACAGTTATCCATGCCCTGGTAACCTCTAGATTGGACTACTGTAATGAACTCTACATGGGGCTGCCCTTGAAGATGCTTCGGAAGTTGCAGCTAGTGCAAAATGCAGCCGCCAGAGTGCTGACCGGAACATCTAGCCAGATGCACATCACGTCGGTCTTAAAAGAATTGCACTGGCTGCCAATTCGCTACCGGGCCCAATTCAAGGTCTTAACTCTGACTTATAAGGCCCTAAATGACTTGGGCCCCAAATATCTAAAGGAACGCCTTTTCCCATATCGACCTGCCTATGTCTTAAGATCAAGCGGTGAGGCCCTCCTGGTTGTCCTTTAGTAGTGAGGTTGGTGGGCACCCGGGAGAGAACTTTCTCTGTGATGGCCCCCAGACTGTGGAATAGCCTCCCCCTCGAGGTGCGTCATGCCTTTGGCTGAGCTGCTTATGTTTCCCCCCAGTACAGACACTATTATTTTAAACATATTGTGTATCATTTTATATTTGTTGAATCCTTTTTAAAAGCCTTTTAGGGATATGCCCGAATGGGGATTTTTGCATTCAATTAATGTCAAATTGAATGTATAAAAAATTGCATTTATTCAAATAGATCCCCTTCGAAGGTGGTGGGATTCTATTCAATACAGATGTATTCATACAAATATTCAATACGAATGCATATGTATTCAGTATGTAGACAATACGTAGACGAAACAAATGCATATTTATGCGATGCGTATCTGATAGGTATCCTGTAGCAAATCCGCTCCGAAAGCGTCAAATCTGACCTGAATCCACTTTGAATCCGTTTGCAATCCATGTCAAATGCACTCTGGATCCATTGCAAATGTTATTGGTGGAGCTGCTTTCCCACCTCCTGGGGTCATGAATGTCCCGGAACATTCATACGAATACAAATGTCAATGTATGAATGTTGTAACATTCAATTTGTATACGAATGAACAAATTTGTACAAATTTGTACAAATATTGAATGTGGACATCACAACTCACTTTGGCTCTGGGAACCAGAGCCCACCCGTTGTCCTCTATGTCGCTGCTGAGCTGGGCACAGGTTTCCACCTTTTGCCTGGGCCCATTCTTGGCCACTGAAATGGATTCAATGCTGGGATTATCTGAATGCAGGATAGCCCCGACCAGGGTAGGAAAGTCCTCATAAACTTTGGCATCCATTTGAATGTTTAGAATCCAAATGCAACAAAAACCGATTTGAATCCATTACATCTCAATCCATTCGTTCGAATGTTAGGTTCGAATTTGCAGGTACAAATGTCGACAACGTTCGTATTTAAAGATATGAATGTAAACAACATCCGTATGTGTTATGTGTATGTAACTGTGCTTACTTACGTTTGAATACCTTAAAAACAGGCGGCTCCCTTCCAGTTACTGTAACATGTTTTCATTCCTGCAAACTTTCTAGGTCACGTTTGTAGCGTGTGGGTACATGCATCCGTGCAAGTGTGTGTGTGTGTGTGTGTGCGTGCGTGCGCATAAGGTGTCTGTGGAGGTTGTGTGTGCCTAGGCATAGCCTGTTTACTTCCCTAGCCCTGCCCTAGATTTCATGCCAAGCCCTTTGTAGCATTGTGTGCAACATTTGGGCCCCGGCTTCATTGTTTCCTCCAGGTTATTGGATGCAACAGGTGGATACATGGCCTCATCTCCCCCCCCCAGCCCCCACCATCGCATGCTTGTGTTATTTTTAGGAGCAACCTCATTTTCCATACAAAAGTGACCCCGCCCTCCACTCTCAAGAAATGACACAATCAAAAGCAATTTCTTCTTCAGAGTAATTTCCAGTAACCTCCGGAGCAGTGTTTTTTTTTTTTTTAATTAAATAAACTTCATCCTGTCTAGCTTTGTGGTCAGCATTTTGAACCCCCTGCAGATGGGTCTAGAGGATTAACTGCAAATCTCCCCTGACCCCACGACTAGCAGATGGGCAGCATGTGGGATATAAATATTAGGACGAGGTCTGTTTCCTACTCCTTCCGACAGATAGAGTCTATACCCTGCAAATTACATTTTTTTAAAAAATGGTGGCCCTTTCACCCTTTTGAACAGCACTGGGAATGGAACACAAAGGAGGCACCAGCTCACATGTCCACTGCATTGATGATTCCACGATGTTTGGGTCGGCCAGCCTCAACTATTGGGGGAAATGGGGCTGTCAGGGGTGACTTTGGAGTTGCTGAACTGTTATGTGTGTGTTCATATACAAAGCTGAATCCACCTGATTGAAGTATATAAAATCATGCACAGTATAGAAAAGGTGGACAGAGAAAATTTATTTTCTCTATCGCACAACACTAGAACCAGGGGGCATCTATGAAGCTGATGGGTAGGAGAGTCAGATCCAACAAGGGGAAGGATTTCTTTACCCAGAGGGTCATCGGTCTATGGAATTTGCTGCCGGAAGAGGTGGTGACAGCTACCAGTCTAGATGGCTTTAAGGTAGGGTTAGACAAATTTATGGACGGCAGAGGTATCAATGGCTACTAGAACGAATGCCTAGGTGCATCTTTCAGGCTGGGGGGGGTAGGGGGAAATGGGGTGCTTCTAAGGCCATTTGCTGGGATTCAAGAGCAGGCAAAGGTTTGTCCTTGTCTCTGCTTGAGATGCCCATGGGCAATTAGAGGGCCGCTATGTGCGATGGGACGCTGGACTAGATGGGCTGTGGCCTGATCCAGCAGGGCTTCTCTTATGTTCTCTTATTGGAACTTGAGTATCTTTGGTTCACATTGATTTCAGTGGGAGAGAAATCCGCACTCAAAATAGGGAGAGAGCCCCCAGTTCTGTTGTTGTTGTTGTTGTTGTCGTCATCATCATCATCATCTTCACCATCATCATCTTCACCATCATCATCAACACCTTCAGTTCTGATTGGCACTACCTGTTTGGTACAAAAAAGTCCATTCATGGAAGAACACCATGCTGTGCCAATAAGAACATAAGAGGAGCCCTCCTGGATCAGGCCACAGCTCATCTAGTCAAGCATCCTGGCCCATATAGTGGCCCTACATCTGTCTGGGATGGCTAGAAAATCCAGCATTTAGCAGGGTGTTGGACTCGATGACCCTAGAGATCCCCTGCATCTCTATAATTCTTTAGGGGATATTATGGGACATGCCCTATTATGGGACATACCTTAGAATAAAGTCGAGTGCGGAAAGGGCCCAGGACTCACTGAACATTGAATCAATGTGCTGTCCATGTTACTGAATAAGCTTATGTTTTCCATTGATTTGCTGAAAACATTTCTACATTGTTTCTGGTAAAAAAAACATTCCAAAGCGTAACGTAAAAAAGAAGGGTAAAATCTCTAATAAAAAGAAGAAAAGCTCTGAACTTCAATGCAGCAGAGTTTATTTGTCACAGATCCCTGAATGCTTCAATTCAGCAAGATTACAAAGGGACGCAAAATAACTAACTACACATAAAATATTTATTATTCAGCTGACTGAACCAAAGATCCAATGCAGTGACCTGTTACCATGAAAGTATCAGAATGATAATGCATAGAAATTTATTTGGGTGGAAGCACTTTTTGTCTTCCAGCGTGTTCAGACTACTTGGCATTCATTCATTCATTCATTCATTCATTCATTCATTCATTCATTCATTCATTCATTCATTCTGTTTATTTGTATACCACTTTTGTAATAAATTACTCAAGGCGGTTTATAGGACCATGAGAAAGAAAAAAATACAATACAAAGTAATACATTATACATTAAATAAATACACTAATACATTAAATAAATAATATATCATAAAACTATATATAAATGGAATAATACATTATGAGAAATATAAGACTTTGGCGGAGAGGAAAAAGAAGCAACCATACTGGTTCCTCCTTCTTCCCCCTTTCCGACGTGTCTCATGACAGCCCCTATACCCGCCTGACAGCTGCTCAGCTGACTGCAAGGCAGCTGATTGTTTGTGGGTAAATCAAGCCCTTACCTGGGTGATGAGGCACTCAGGTAAGGGGGGACAGTTACAATCGCAGCATTAGCAGTGGGGACAGCGAAACCCCACCCGCTAATGCGATCGTAACCCAGGAGTGTACCCATGCCCCCAGGATAGAAGAAGATGAAGAGTTGGCTTTTCTATCCCACTTTTCTCCCCCATTTAAGGGGACTCAAAGTGGCTGACAAAGCTTCTGTTCTTCTCCCCACAACAGACACGCTGTGAGATAGCTGGGGCTGTGACTGCTCAGAAGAGAGCTGTGACTAGCCCAAGGTCACCCAGCTGGCTTCATAAGGGAGTTCTTGTCCCCTAATTCGGGGTGAGAACAGTTATAAAGGGGGAGGGTTGCTTCTGTTTTCTGGATTTTGTCCCTCATATAGCCCGAATTAGGGCTTTGCATGGGGACTCTCACGTTCGCTTTGGAGTATCCTGATCATGGGGATGAGCCCTCTGTCTATAGCCACCAACAAGGAAGGCTGGCAGAGATATTAAACAGTGAAAAGGCTTAAAAACATTGTTATTTGTGGAAACACATACACTCTCTTGTACACCACCTATCAATACTAATCATGTTTTCTGGGGGAGGGAGCCCCGTCACGCACTGCCAGGTGCTATTCAGCGTCCCTCTCTACCCCTTCTGCTTTTATATAGCTGCAGAGAAGGCAGAGTCCCATCAGGCAGCGGCAGGACAGCATTCAGTGTCTTTCTCTAGTCCAGTGATGGCCAACCTATGACACGCCTGTCACAGGTGACACGCCAAGCCCTTTTGGGTGACACACCTGGTCACCCTGGCACCTGGGCGTGTAGTGCTTGCTTGTTCTTGAAGTGTACGAAATACCAACTTTCAACTGAAGATTCAGCAACAAAAGTCACTAATGTAAAGAATTATTTGTTTTTGCTTTTAATAAAATACATATATCAAAAATATAACATTTTTACTAGAGCTACAAATATCACAAAATCATGGATATTTCTAGATGTGACACAGCACCCAAGTTAAGCTGGGTTTTCTTGCGAATTTTGACACACCGAACTCAAAAGGTTCACCATCACTGCTCTAGTCCTTCCTGATTTTATATAGCTGTAGAGGAGGAGTGATTCTCTTGGTAGATAAGTGAACACATAAATAGGAGCGATGGAGAGAGTATTTGTTCAAATAGATCCCCTTCGAATATGGTAGGATTCTATTCGATATGAATGTATATGAGTTCATACGAATATCTGATGCAAATGAATACGTATCTGATAGGTATCCAATATGTATCTGATACATATCTTGTAACATATCTGCTCTGAAAGCGTAAAATCCACCCTGAATCCACTTTGAACCCACTCTCAAACCATGTTGAATACACTCTGGATCCAACTGCAGATGTGACTGGCTTTCCCACCTCCCTGTTTCACAAATGTTCCAAAGCATTCATATTAATATGGATGTCACCGTATGAATGTTGTAACATTCAATTCGTATACAGATGTCCGAATTTGTACGAATATCAAATGTTAAGAACGTTCATGCATTTCTATAAAGAAGAAAAAGAAGAATTGGCTTTTGTACCCCTCTTTTCTTACCCTTAAGGGGACTCAAAGCAGCTGACAAACCTTCTGTTCTTCTCCTCACAACAGAACACCCTGTGAGGTAGGTGGGGCTGTGAGAGCCCAGAAAGAGAGCTGTGACTAGCCCAAGGTCACCCAGCTGGCTTCATATAGGAGCGCAAAATCAAACCTGGTATTCTCAGATAAGAGTCTGGCTCTCTAACCACTAGACCAAACTGGCTGACAGAAGATGAGTCGGCTTTTAGACCTTGCTGTTCTCATCTATTTAAGGAGCCTCAAAGCAGCTGGCAAAACTTCTGTTCTTCTCCTCACAACAGAACACCTTGTGAGGTAGGTGGGGGTGTGAGAGCCCAGAAAGAGAGCTGTCACTAGCCCAAGGTCACCCAGCTGGCTTCATATAGGAGTGCAAAATCAAACCTGGTATTCTCAGATAAGAGTCTGGCTCCCTAACCGTTAGACCAAACTGGCTGACAGAAGAAGAGTCGGCTTTTAGACCTTGCTGTTTTCATCTATTTAAGGGGCCTCAAAGTGGCTGACAAACCTTCTGCTCTCCCCACAACAGTCACCCTGTGAAGTAGGTGGGGCTGAAATAGGTCAGAAATGGAGCTGTGATTAGCCCAAGGTCATCCAGCTGGCTTCGTGGAGGGGTGCAGAATCAAACCCAGTGACTATAAGTCCAGCACTCTAAGCAGAAGACCAAAGTGTCTCACCTATATCTGGTTGTTATATTTTATTGTTATTTCCTTTTTTGTATCACACACACCTACATGCTCACTGGCCTTTAATCTTTGAACATGTTTTCTTTTCCCCACAGTGTTTAAACCAAACCCAAAGGCAGGAACTGCTTAAAAGTTGTTTTATTTGAAAATGATTAACTGAAACACCCACTATCTGAACTTAACCTGTTGGTGTGTAAATAAAACATATCGCTGGGTGTGTGTGTGTGTGTCACAATTTCATAAGTCTGTGTGTGGTGGCAGGGATATTTTCCTCCCTTAATATGCATCTCCATGGGAACAAAAGAAGCAGCTGTAATTCCATATTTATTTATTTATTTATTTATTTATTTATTTATTTATTTATTTATTTGTTTGTTTGTTTGTTTGTTTGTTTGTTTGTATTTCTATCCCGCCCTATACCTGAAGGTCTCAGGGCGGGTTACAATATTATATTAACCTTAGACAGGTCCCTGCCCTCAGGCTTACAATCTAAAGAGACAAGAAACAAAAGAAAAATGGTGTGGGAGGGAACAGGGAACAGCAAAAAGCAAGCGCTTGAGCTCTTCAATTCCAGTTTTTCTCTCCATTTCTTATTGCTGGAATTTTCTTATTCTCTTTACTTTGAATTTTCTCTTCATTGATGACTAAACTGGAGGATGGTAGAGATAGTCAGCCGGCATCTACTCAGCCCCGCCCTGCTCGGGCTCAGGACCAGACGTTTCCTCAACTGGTGGATTGGCTGCCATAGTCTCTTTGCCATCTTGTGATGGGACCAGTGGGAAGTGGGAGGGGCACTGCTGGGAGTAAGATGACAGAGCAGCCCAGCCTGCTGCCTCTTCTCCACTCCTCTCAGGCAAGTTGGTTCACAGCCTTGAGATGGCAGTTGGAGGAGGGAGGGGCAGTGCTGGGAGCAAGATGGCAGAGCAGCCCAGCCTGCTGCCTCTTCTCCACTCCTCTCAGGCAAGTTGGTTCACAGCCTTGTAATGGCAGTTGGAGGAGGGAGGGCACTGCTGGGAGTAAGATGGCAGAGCAGCCCAGCCTGCTGCCCCTTCTCCACACCTCTCAGGCAAGATGGTTCGCAGCCTACACAGCCTCACTGGATGAACGTAATAACTGCAGTTAATAGCATTCTGGATTCCATCATAATCCAGTGGTCTAGTGGTTAAGGAGTCGGACTCTTATCTGGGAACACCGGGTTTGATTCCACCCTCCTCCGCAAAGCCAGCTGGGTGACCATGGGCGAGTCACAGCTCTCTTTCTGAGCTCTTACAGCCCCGCCCACCTCACAGGGTGTTCTGTTGTGGGGAGAAGAACAGGAAGTTTGTCAGCTACTTTGAGTCTCTTTAAATGGGTGAGAAAAGTGGGGTAGAAAAGCCAACTCTTCTTCTTCTTCTTCTGGGAAGACAGGAGACATTTCTGGGTTGAAAACGCTTTCTCTCAGTGCACCAGAAGCGACCTCAGTGTGTACGAAGAGGCCAAGTGCAAATTTGCCTCAGGGGTAGGGATGCCCAAGAATATTTGAAACATTCAAAATTTGATCGAATTCATTCTAATTTGGACACTCAAATTCAAACCAAACATCTACACATTTTTTTTTAACATTTGAACAAATTTGAATATTTTGAATCATTCGTACGAATTATTCAGACATTCATATGGATCTTCTTTGTATCTCTATGCATTTGTATGGGTACGTATGGGATTAAAAACGGGATGCATACAGGATGCGTACAAATGGGTTCAGATGCGTATGGGTGCGTATGGACACATAAGGACATTTGTATCTCCAAATACCAATAGAATGTTTGTACAAATATTTATTTATTTATTTATTTATTTATTTATTATTTGTTTGTTTGTTTGTTTACATTTCTATCCCACCCCATACCCGAAGGTCTCTGGGCGGGTAACAACCTTAAAACAGATTAAAACAAAGTATATATTAAAAGACTTTTAAAAAAGATTCAATAAATATAAAATGATACACAATACGTTTAAAATAATAGTGTCTGTACTGGGGGGAAACATAAGCAGCTCAGCCAAAGGCCAGGGTAAAGGGGTGTGTCTTCACCGCCCTCCTAAATATATATATATATATAGAAGGGGCATGACGCACCTCAAGGGGAAGGCTATTCCACAGTCAGGGGGCCATCACATAGAAGGCTCTGTCCCGGGTGCCCACCAACCTCACTATTGAAGGAGGTGGGACAACCAGGAGGGCCTCACCACTTGATCTTAAGGCACGGGCCGGTCGATATGGGAGAAGGTGTTCCTTTGGATAATAGGGCCTTATAAGTCAGAGTCAGACCCTTGAATTGGGCTCGGTAGCGAATTGGAAGCCAGTGCAATTCTTTTAAGATCAGCGTGATGTGCATCCGGCTAGGTGTTCCAGTCAGCATTCTAGCGGCTGCGTTTTGCGCTAGCTGCAACTTCCGAACTGTCTTCAAGGGCAGCCCCATGTAGAGTGCATTGCAGTAGTCCAATCTAGAGGTTACCAGGGCATGGATAACTGTGGCCAAGTCATCTCTATCCAGATGAGGCTTCAGTTGACATACTAGCTGTAGCTGGGAGTAGGCACTCCTGGCCACGGCCTCCACCTGAGCTTCAAGTGTTAGCGCAGAGTCCAGGAGTACCCCCAAGTTACGCACCTGTCCCTTCCAGGGCATTGCAACCCCATCAAGGACAGGGTACCTCCCAACTACCTGGACCCGAGACCCTGTGACACACAGCACCTCTGTCTTGTCTGGATTCAGCTTCAATTTATTCTAATCAATTTGAATTTGAATGCATTTGTTTTTTCTCTATTTGTTTGAATTATAATATTTTAATATTCTATTCAAATCGAATCCGAAAATTGCATTCGGGCACACCCCTACTCAGGAGTGGCTAGTATGCTTCTGCTTGGCAACATTTGCACCTGCTTCCGGGCGTGAAGTAGTGAGGAGGCAGGGGGGCAGCATGGCTGAAGTTACATAACTGTGTGTTGTGATCACCATGGCATTGACCTAGAAGTGATAGGCCATCTGCACTGTGAGTGCTGGTGCTCTGGTTGGGTACTGCGCCAGTGCTCACAGTGTGAACGCCACCCTCACCGCCTGAACCTAACTACCGTTCCACGGGACAAACTCTGTCCTTTCAGCGCTAAAGCGGAACACAGAGGAGAAGCCTCCACTTCCACAGCAGATATTTGAAAGCAGAGGTTAAACAAATGTTTGGCCAGTTAAACACTGTGAAATCAAAATTGCACAGCTGGGCAAATTGCCACCTTGCAAATGGAATTCTAACTACGAGCAGGAAGCTTTGCCCTCTAAGAAAGTGTCAGATTTGAGGACCACCAGAGTAAAGCTGCATCGACTTGGTGAATTGGGGGAAGGGGGAAAACTGGGTTGCCCAAGGGGTGGGGCAGGTGTACATCCCCCCCCCCTGGGGTCAGCCTTAACGTTAGCCAACATGTGGCAACTGATGCTCACTCAGGCCAGATTCATTGCACATGGCCAGGACCCTGGCCACACTTACTGACCTCCTTGAAATCAGGGGTTTGGTCTTCTTTTGGCAGCACTCCAGCCAGAAATTGATTCTGGCAGCCTGCAAGGTTGGTCTTGAGGCCACAGAGCTATGGGCTGCTCCCTTCTCCATCCCACAAACCATTTTGGTGCTCTTTGGAGGCCGAAAAAGCACTTCCGGGATCATGCGATGCGGTGGGAGCTGCGTGTGCTGACCCAGAGGTACTTAGGAGAAAAGTGCACAGTGGTGCTGATGGTGCGATGAAAGGTAAGTTGGGGGGGCAGGAAGGGAGGAGTGGGGGTTCACTTTGTTTGGTGCAATAATACCACAAAGCCCCCCACATTCATGGGGGATGGAAATCCATCCAAAGCTGGATACTGGCTTCGTGTACATCCCTAATCTTGAAGGGCATCCTACCTGTCTCAGCAACAGTACTTAGGGATCCATTCCAGAGATGTGCACAAGTATTCAAAAATGTGAATATTCGGTTCGAATCCGTTGAATGTTCCACATTTGAACTCGAACTGGATTTTCAAAAATTCGTAGATTCACATTTGTACAAGTACGAATGTTTCTGGAGCTGCATCGGTCACATCTGCAGTGGGTTCGTTCTGGATTACATCATGATCCAGTGGTCTAGTGGTTAAGGAGTCGGACTCTTATCTGGGAACACCGGGTTCATTTCCGCCCTCCCGCAAGAAGCCATCTGGGTGACCTTGGGCTAGTCACAGCTCTCTTCTGAGCTCTCACAGCCCCACCTACCTCACAGGGTGTTCTGTTGTGGGGAGAAGAATAGAAATCTTTGTCAGCCGCTTTGAGTTCCCTTACATGAGTGAGAAAAGGGCTGTTTTTGCGCTTCCTTTCCCATCCGCTGGACAGGAAAGGAGCGTGATTAACCAGCATCGACTTGCACTTGGAGCCCTAGTCAATTTTGGCCATTCCCCCCATGATCGAACACTTACATTATTCAATCCAGGGGCTGGTCCTCTTCTGGGTGCCACCATTTTGTCTGTGGCGACCTCCGTGACTGCACACATGGCACCTCAGACAACCCCAGAGCACTGGAAGAGGTGCCGCTGGTCGCGCCACTGGACGCTTGAGGTAAGGTTTTGGTAAGCGTTGGTTAAGGTGTGTGGAGCACGATTTTGGGCTCCACACCTAATCAATCATTAGTGAACTTCTGGTGAGGCAGGGCACGCTTGGAAGCTGTAACGGCCCACTCCGCGTGTGGACGCTGTTCCCCAGACGTTCACTAATTCTTCACTAGAGGCCGTAGTGCGAATAGGCCTCAGATTTCTCTTGTGTGACTTGCTTTCTCTCTCAGCTTTCCAAAGTAGATGGTTTGTAGAAAAGGTTCAATGAGGTCCATCTCTGTTTGGCATGCCACCGGCCCCAATGGAAGCTCCAGATGAAGGTCAAAATTGTTATGGAGAGATTAAATGGTGGGATTTAATTATGTATGTTGTTGCTCCCGCTGCATTTATTAATTTAGCAGTACAAACTGACTGGGGCTAAACAAGCAACTTCTGATTAATTTGCAAAGGCATCTAGCTAACAGATTGTGATCAAACAGGGAGGGGACTTGAAATGGGGGGGAGTAAAGAGAAAGGAGGTCTTGGGCCTGCGAACAGGGGTGACACGTTTTCTTCTCTCTTTCCTGAAAGATTTGGAGGAGCCAAGTTTACCTTTAACATCAATGCAGTGTCAGGAAGGAAGTGAGGGTAGGGAGCGAATGGAGAAGGAAGGAAGGTAAAAAGAAAGAGGGAGGAAAGAAAAGGAAAATGGAGGAGGGAGGGAGGGGAAATGGAGAAGGAAGGGAAGAAGAGGGAGGGAGGGAAGGAAGGAAGGTAAAAAGAAAGAGGGAGGAAAGGAGAGAGAAATGGAGAAGGAAGGAGAAGAGAGGCAGGCAGGCAAGCAGGCAGGGAAGGAAGGAAGGAAGGAAGTGAAATGGAGAAGGGAGAGACAAGTAAAGGGAAAGGAATGGGAAATGGAGAAGGAAGGAAGGAAGGAAGGAAGGAAGGAAGGAAGGAAGGAAGGAAGGAAGGAAGGAAGGAAGGAAGGAGACAGACAGGCAGGCAGGCAGGCAGGCAGGCAGGGAAGCAGGCATCAAAGGAAGGAAGGTAGAAAGAGGGAGGAAAGGAGAGAGAAATGGAGAAGGAAGGAAGGAAGGAAGGAGAAGAGAGGCAAGCAGGCAGGGAAGGAAGGAAGGAAGGAAGGAAGGAAGGAAGTGAAATGGAGAAGGAAGGGAGAGACAAGTAAAGGGAAAGGAATGGGAAATGGAGAAGGAAGGAAGGAAGGAAGGAGACAGACAGGCAGGCAGGGAAGCAGGCATGGAAGGAAGGAAGGTAAAAAGAAACAGGGAGGAAAGGAGAGAGAAATGGAGAAGGAAGGAGAAGAGAGGCAGGCAGGCAGGCAGGCAGGGAAGGAAGGAAGGAAGGAAGGAAGGAAGGAAGGAAGGAAGGAAGGAAGTGAAATGAAGAAGGAAGGGAGAGACAAGTAAAGGGAAAGGAATGGGAAATGGAGAAGGAAGGAAGGAGGAGAGAGGCAGGCAGGCAAGGAAGGAAGGAAGGGGAAATGGAGGAGGGAGGGAGGGAAGGAAGAAAGGTAAAAAGAAAGAGGGAGGAAAGGAAAGGAAAGAAGGAAGGAAGGAAGGAAGGAAGGAAGGAGCACACTTGCAGACATGAGTTGATGTTAAAGCAGTGCCACTCAGTTATTACCCACCATTTGGGTAATAATAATCCTGGAATAACATCCCTTCACTGTTCTGTCATTACATAGCTTGTATGTATGTGATATGCATGTGTGAGAACAGTTACCTCCGAACGCAGAGTAACCGCGCCCTGCAGGAAAAATATCTGTGGTGGTAACAAATTGGTTTACAGCTTGCCCCCCCCCCCCCCATTTTAAAACTCTTTCAACATTTCCCCCCTCTGACTTCTGGTTCATCCTCTGTGTTTGTCAACAGCATCTTTTCCCCAGTGAACAAGCAAGCATGATAAGAATATGCAAGTGCATCTTTCCCTGGCCATGCTCTGCGGGCCGTAGTGTGAATTGGCCCCAGATAACATATGGCCTCTGTGGAAAGGGCCTTAGTAAAGAAATATATAAAAAAAATCTATCCTATGAAAATTATAAACTGAGAAGCAACCAAGTCTGAATGGCTTCAAGGAAGGGTTAGACAAATTCATGAAGAACAACGGTGTTAATGGCTACCCTGTCTGGGCTGGAGGGTCAGGCAGGATGCTCCCAAGGCCATTTGCCTGGAATTGAGAGCAGGTGAAGGTTGGATTCCGGTGTATCTTCTGCACGAGATACCCAGAAACAATTGCTCGGTCAGTTTGAGACTGGACGATAGACAAGAATGGGGGTGCTTCCGCACAGGCCTTTTAACACGCATTAGTCACACATTGGGAAACCCGCGTCCGCATACGTGTAGCTGTTTAGGACACTTCCGGTGAGGCGCGTCCGCACAGCAACACCCATTAAGCACACTTTCGGGAGACCGCGTCCGCATAGTCGGACCTATTAAGCACACTTCTGGTGAGGCGCGTCCGCACCTATCCGTCCCTAAAGTGTACTTAATGGGTGTTAAAAAGACACCACAGATGATGTGGTGTCAAAGGGTGTTTCGCTGTGAAAACGCATCCGTTTAGGATGCATCCGCACAGCGAAACTGTGCCTAGCCAGGGACCTCCACCGGCCCGCCATGATTGGTTCGCCCTTGCCCCAGAAGCAGCAGATCGCCGCTTCTGGAGCCAGGGGGAGCTTCTCCGAAGCCCTATCTAGCCCACCTGGGGGAGAATGTGTGGAGCCCCCTGCTTACCTCTTCGGTGTGGCCCCGATTCTGGCCACAGGGACCCAGGATGCAGCGCGCCTGCGTCTTGCGTGCCACCTGATTGGCCGGGGCTGCTCCTGGCAGCTTTGGCCATCAGGAGGCTCTCTCCGCACAGCACCCACTTCAAATCCGGATTTAATCCGTCCTTCTGCCACGTGTGTGGAAGGACAGGTGGGTAGATCAGTATCTATTAGATACGGATCTACCCCCGTAAATCCGGATCTACCTGGAACCCAGATTTACTAAATCCGGATGAGGTAGATCCGGATTTATTTAGGCAAATGCAGAAGCACCCTGGGCTGTGGACCAATCCAGCAGGGATACTCTTAGGTTATGTTCTAAGGGGTTGAGCAAATACGTGGAGGAATGGATACCTAGATACCGCTAGGGATGTGTATGAATGCAATTTTCAGATTTGTTTTGATTCAAATATTCAAATGTTCGTATTTGAACAAATAGAGAAAAAGCAAATGTATTCAAATTGGGATTGAGTTGAATTCATACGTACCTATTCGTATGAATATTCGATTTGTATTTGAAGATACGAATGTCACCAACATTTGTACGCATCCGTACGCATCCGTATGCATCCATACACATCCCATTTTTATCCCGTATACATCCCGTTTTCGTCCTCTATGTATCTGTACAGATGCGTACGGATATGCGTGCAATGAGTACATATCCGTACACATAACGAATGTCCGAATAATTCGTATGGATGATTCAAATAGTTAAAAACAATTGTATGGACATCCGATTTCAGTTCAGATGTCCGAATTCTAACGAATTTGATAGAATTTCCATGTTTCAAATATTCTTGCGCGTCCCTAGACACTGCCTCCATGTTGGAGAGACAGGCAGGGTGCCTCTACAGGTCATCTGCAGGGAATTGAGAGCAGGTGAAGATTTTGCCATTGTCTTCTGCTTGAGATGCCCTGAAACGATTGATGGGTCACTGTGTGGGACAGGATGCTGGGGCTGCCAATGCCCTGTGGTGGATTTGAGGGAGCCTTAATGCGAATCTTAATTCTCATTAAGGAGTCCCCATGAAAACCACAGTAAATCCCTACATTGGGATGGCGCCGTTTTCTCCGCTGCCCCCTTGCCTGAGAGCTTAAGCACTCAGGTAAGGGCTTGATTTACCCCAAAGGATCACCTGACAGCTGCCCTACAGTCAGCTGAGCAACTGTCAGGGAGGTATAGGGGCTGTCAAGAGCAGGGCAGAGCTCTGGTAAGATGATTAAAACAGATGCGAAAGCCGCGTCTGTTTGATCATTTTAGCGGAGCTCTGCTTGTGCGCATGACAGCCTGACAGCTGCCCAGTTCACTGCAGGGCAGCTGTCAGGCGAGTGTTTGGGGCAAATCAACCCCTTACCTGAGCGATTAAGCGCTCAGGCAAGGAGGGACAGTTGTGATCACAGCATTAGCGGCGAGGACAGCAAAGCCCAGGCTGCTAATGCTGCGATCGTAACCCGTGAGTGTCCCCATGCCCCCAGGATAACCCGTTCTTGACCCATAATTTGAGGCAAGAACAGTTTTCAAGTGGGTTTTTTTTTACTTCGATTTGGAGGATTTTGTCCCTCGTGTAGCCCGAATTAAGGCTTTGCATGGGGACTCTCGCGAGGTGGACTAGATGAGCTGTGTCTGATCCAGCAGGGCCCCTCTGATGTTCTTATGTTCTATGGAAAAAACAGTAACTCACCTTCTGACCAGGCAGTACAAATCTGGGATAGAGTAGTTCCCTGTTGATAGAATATCTCAAGGAAAGAAAAGTTTCCTGAAAGCCTCACTGTTTCTCACCAGGATTCGGAAACAGCTTGCAGTAAATAATTTATCACATTGGGAATAAAATATTTATTCTCCAAATGAACCCCCGCCCCCTGCCCAGTTCTTCTCCCACCATGCGGACAAATCTTCTTTGGGCTTCCTCTCTTAGAGGTTCCTCTGCCAACTTCATTAGCTGAGTCCTAATGGCCTTCCAAGTGGTTCCCGAGGCTGAAAATCCTTCGTTTTGCTGGATGAAAAAGGCCCACTGGATTGGAAGAGCCAAAAGGTTAAGGAGATCCCTGTTGGGCGGACCAAAGCCTCGCTGTCTCCGTCCAAACTCTGAGTCTTTGGAAGTCCAGGAGCCAATAATCTTGATGGAATACGTTCCCCTCGAGGCACAAAACTGGGCTTGGAAAACCTGAACTTTTGAGGAAGGAGAAGAAGGAGAAGAAGAAAGTGCAGGCAGTATTCAGTTTATTCCAAACCCAGTTCTCTGAGCCAAATCAGAAGCCAAAGTCTTAGTGAGTTTTCATCATTACGGGTGAAACCACATGGAATATTTGGGTGGCGGATTGTACTGGCCTAATTTGCGCAAGGATTCTTCTGGGCTGTGCGTTTGGGTCCTAAAATGGTGAAAATCTACTGTATTGCCTGATCATATTTTTCAACAACAGCACAGATCTTTCTGCACTGCACCTTACAGCAGAACAAATCCTGGGGCATGTTCGCACTTGGCTTCCTATGAAAAGCATAAACTGAAAAGCAACTTGGAGTGCTAGTCAACTTTGGCTGCCCCCACCCCACCCCCATGATCAAATACTTACCTTATTCGATCTGGGGTCCAATCCTCCTTTGGGTGCTGCCATTTTGGCTGTGTCGCCTTCCTCAGCTGCCGGAAGAGGTGGCGACAGCTACCAGTCTAGGGGTGTTTTTCCACCACACTCCTTTAATCCGGATCTAAGAAGATCCGGATTAAAGGAAGTACCCAATGTGTTTCCATGGGTGGTCTAGCACCCAATAGCAATGGGTGCTAGCCTCCCTGCCGCGGAAACACCGGAGCACCCATTTGGAAATCCGGATCTACCCACGAGGGGTCTGCTTGTCACCCCAGGTGTTTGGGGGGGACAGGGGGTGCAGTCTCCGAAGTGGCTTCGAAGTCATTTTGAAGTCACTTTGAAGTCTGTGCAAAACAGCTCCATTGAAGTCTGTGCTGATCTTCGGAGTGAACTTCGAAGTGACTTCGGAGTGACTTCGGAGTCATTTCGAAGTTCACTCTGAAGATCAGGACAGACTTCAAAGATGCTCCAGAGCTATTTTGCACAGACTTCAAAGTGACTTCAAAATGACTTCGAAATGACTTTGAAGCTTAGGTTTTGGGGCTCCCCCCCCCCATGGGTGCCCGCTCCCCTAGCCTCCTCTAGACCCCATTGCCACACAAGCATAAGAACATAAGAACATAAGAGAAGCCTTGCTGGATCAGGCCACAGCCCATCTAGTCCAGCATCCTGTCGCACACAGTGGCCCACCAAATGCTCATGGGCATCTCAAGCAGAGACAAGGACAAACCTTCTCCTGCTCTCGAGTCCCAGCAGATGGAAACAGGCTCCCTTTAATCCAGATTTTCTGCCTGAAGACCCCATTGTAGACCCCATTAAGGGGGTCTACAGAAAATCCAGATTAAATGCCAGAAAGTACCCATTTGATCCAGATTTCTGCAGCGGCAGTCGAAACAATCGGGTCCCAAATGGGTGCCGTGGTGGAAATGGGATCATCTGGTTCACACCCAAATGGGTCCTTAATGGGTGCAAAAATGGGTACTGACAGTGGAAAAAACACCCTAGATCACTTCAAGGTAGGGTTAGACAAATTTATGGATGACAGATGTATCAATGGCTACTAGAACGAATGCCTAGGTGCATCTTTCAGGCTGGGGGGGCGGGGGAGGAACCGGGGCGCTTCTAAGGCCATTTGCTGGGATTCGAGAGCAGGAATAGGTTTGTCCTTGTCTCTGCTTGAGATGCCCATGAGCATTTGGTGGGCCACTGTGTGCGACAGGATGCTGGACTAGGTGGGCTGTGGCCTAATCTAGCAGGGCTTCTCTTATGCTCTTATGTGTGCGTTTGTGCATAAGACACAACAGGCAAGAGGATTGGAGAAAGAGAGAGTGAGAGGCGTGAGGTCTTTGTGTTTAAGACAGGAGTGGAAGGAGGACTGGTGAAACAGAGGGGCAAGGTCTGTGTGCATAAGACAGGAGGGGGATTTGCATCCGTTATATATGCATTTGTATAGACACTTATCTGATCCGAATACATTCATATCAAACAGAATCCTACCACATCCGGAGGGGATCTGTTCAAACAAATACAAATTTTCTAACATTCGATTCCTTACAAATTGAATGCAAAAAATCAATTCATGCCCATCCCTAGCAGAAAGGGCCACAGGCTGCGTTAGGAATGCAAGCAGGCAGGTCTGAATTTTAGCTGGGGAGCCACACGGGCACGCAGTAACCCTTGTACACCAAGGCATGGAGGTGCCTACCTGAAAGGTCTGTCCTGCACACTGTGAAGGCTGAGAACGGGTTGGCCACCCCATCCTGGAACAGCCGAAGTGACGGTGGAAAGGGCCAAGGACCGATAAGATGAAGATGCAACTGTTCTGCAGTCTACACTACACAGCCACTTTCATTCTGTAGTGGCTCCCAGCATGCCCAAATGCCCCCATCTTTGATAGCTGTGCGCAGTAAAAATTGCCCCCCAGCTATACTAGGTACCCCGGTAGAGCCCTAGATGAAGCCTTTGCAGCTACTTCTGTGCAAAGGCTGCATGGCGGTGGGGCACCACGCCTGCAGCTGCAAAGTCATGTGCCGTGTTGCCTGATCGCCACAGCAATGGCTGGCCGTGCATGGCTGTTGGTGCGGCGAGGTGGATGTGGCCAGATGGCGGCATTGGCTCTTACCCTGCTGTCTCTTATAGGTTTGGGATGGGGCCGTTGTCCACAATGCCCAATACTGGCCTCCATCCCTGATTTAGGGATGTTCCATAACTTTTTCTGACATTCTCTTTGAGTCAATTTGAATAATAAAAAATTCCGTTCGATTCGAATTATTTAAATTCGAATCTAACAAAATTTGATTCGAATTAAGCAAATTCGAATCTATTTGTTTGAATTTTTAATTCAAATTTGCACTTAGAATGTTGACAACATGTGCAGATGCCCGTGCGCATCTTCCTGATGTCCGTATGTGTCCATAAACGTTCAGACACATGTGTATGTATCCTGTAGTTATCCCGTACACAACCGATTTATATGTTTGAATGGGTGTTCCCGCACTAGCTGTGGAAACTGTTTTAACGCCCCTCTAAGCCAGAGGGATTTTCGCACTGCAACGCGTTCCAAACGGAACGCGTGCAGGCGGGCAGCTTAAGACACTGCCGGGCGCTTTTACCGTTCACACACAGACGCGCCGGAACGCGTTCCGGCGCGTCTGTGTGTGAACGGTAAAAGCGCCCGGAACTGTCTTGGCCCGGCAAAGGCGTTCCTCGCCCCCAGCGAGCCCAACATCGACCTCCTGCCACCCCAGAAAGGGGCGACAGGACGCCGATGCTGGTGGCTCCTTCCCGGGTCCGGCAGCCCCATTGGGGCTGCCGGACCCGGGAAGGAGCCACGTCCCGGCGGCCGTCAGAGGCGACAGACGGGAAGCACCGAATCGGGGTTCCCCTGTCCCATCTGCCAGGGTCACTGACCCTGGCAGACGGGAAAGGGGAACCCCGATTCGGTGGGTCCCGTCTACCGGCTTCGCCGCACCGGCGCAATCACCGGCCCGGCAAGTCGGTCCCTGGGGGCGTGCCGACGGGTGTCAGGGAGAGAAGCGTGCGAACGCTTCTCTCCCGGAACGCGCCGGGGCGGCTCGTCCGCGTTCGAACGGATGCAGAGCACTTTAAAGTGCTCTGCATCCGGAACGCGTGGAAGACAGCTCCGGACACGAGGCGGCGCAAGCCCCGCTCGGGCAATGCGAATGCCTCGTCCGGAGCTGTCTTCCACGCGTACCGGAAAGGCCAATGCGAAAAGGCCTCAGATTAAGAACACTTACCTTAAGAGGATTCCGCATTGGAGCCCTCTTCTGCGACCCTTTGCGGAGGCCGCTTCCACATTTCGCCGTGCAAAACCCGTTTTCCTGCCGAAATCCAGATTAAATGTAAAACCTGAAAAATCAGGTCTTACATCCATCTCTTCACCTGGATTCCCTCTGCCTGCCATGTTGGGAAAGGCGGAAGCAGGACTGCCTGCTTCCGAAGCCCTTCCCCCATGCGCCGGGCACCACCGGAAACAGTGACTGGCAGCTGCATGCTCCAGTACCGCAGCTCTGGGGGTGGCGCCAACGGGGCGTGAGCCGGACGACTTTTGGAATGGGTGCTGATGCATCCGCACAGCACCCACTCCATCTGTCCTTCGGAATCTGGTCTCTCTGCGTGTGTGCGGACGCGCAAGGGCACTTTGGATCTGTCAGTATTTGCGACGGATCAGGGGGAGGACGGATCGCTGAAAAACAGATCTTTTTAGAGCTGTTTTTTTGGTGGCTAATGCGGAAGCACCCAATAATTCGAACGAATAGTCCCAAAATTTGAAATTCTATTTGAATGTTTAAATTCAAATTTCAGGACATTCTATTTGAATTCAAATGTCAAAATTCGGCACATCTGATCGACTTTCGAATGCCTACGAATATTTGTGCACATTCCTGCCATGATCTTAAGAGGTTAAGTGTGAATTTCCCTCAAGACAGTGGAGAAGAATTAAGGGTGATTTTCCACTGTCACTAAAAGTACCCATTAATGGGTACGTAATGGCATTTTTGTACCCATTAATGGGTTCTTAATGGGTACTTCTAGTGACAGTGGAAATACACCTTAAGACTCAACTGGTCCTCTCCAATCCCTTGACGTTTCACCCTTCAAGTTTCTCCTTACGATCCTGCTGGAAGTTTCTTCCATAATTTAATTTTACTATTAGACTTCATGGTTGAGAGATATCCATAAGTAGTTTATGATAATTTATCAGCTCACTTGGGTAACGCTGAGCATCTTGTGTTTGCCTTGTCCATGCCAGCATCCATCTGCTCTGCTGTGTAATGCACCAGACTCATGAAACAAAAACTTCCCTCTTCTAAGAAAATCAACATAACACGCATATGGTTTTTGCCTGGCACGAAAGGCCATTCTTAAAGTTAATGATTTCCGAATGCTTTCTCTCCCACAGCCTAGAATTCTTGGCCCTTTCGTATTCAGAGGCTGCGGTGTACACATTTTGGGCCTCTGTATGCACGTGGAGGTTAGCGATGTGCACGGAAATTTGAAAATTCAAAAATCTGATTCAAATTCGACGAATGTTGACATTCAAATTCGAATCTAGACTTTCTAATGGCTTTCAGATTTTCGAAAACATTTGTTCAAATGACTGAATGTATGATTCCGAAACATTTGTTCAAATGATAAGTAGCTATACAAAATTATTCATATCTTGTGCTTAAAATATGGGATTAAAATGGGATGCATACAGGATAATACAGGATGTATATGGGATGCACACAGATACGTATAACACATACGAATGTTGTCGACATTCATATCTTTAAATACGAATCTAACATTCGAATGTACGGATTCAAATGTCACAGATTCGAACAGGATTTTTTGACATACGGATCTTAAACATTCAAATCAAATCAAATCAAATGTTTTGATGTCCCGTATGCATTCTGTTTTCATCCTGTATTATAAACGCAAATAAGTATAATATTTGTACAAATACCTATGTAATACATAGATGTCTGTACATTCGAATCATTCAAATGAATATTTCAAAACATCCGAAATCCGTTTGAATGTCTAAATTTGAATGTTATTAAATGCAATTCAAATCCAAATGTCAACATTCGTCAGATTTGAACTGGATTTTTAAATATTTGAATATTCATTCACATCCCTAGTCTAGAGGTCATCTAAGGTTTTTTTTTCCATTTAGCACTACAGTACCCTTTAAGGACCCATTAAGAATGGGTCCTTTAATGCTCATTGGAAAAACACCCTAATACTTCCCAATATCTCCCAGAGATGGATGGATGGATGGATGGATGGATGGATGGATGGATGGATGGATAGACGGATGATGGATGATGGATAGATAGCTGGATGGATGATGGATAGATAGATAGATGAATGGATGATAGATGGATAGATGGTGGGCGGGCGGACAAATGGAGAAGGTACAGAGAGATAGTGAGAGAGAAATAACAGACATTTTCATAGATGATAGACAGACAGATGACAGAGACTATAGAGGCACAGAGGGAGAAAGACAGACTTGCATAGACAGACACAGAGAGAGACAGAGAGAGACAGAGAGACAGAGATCATAGACAGTCATACAGATAGACCGAGAGCTCTTAGTCTATATCAGTTATGGCTAAACTTTTGAGCTCGGTGTGTCAAAATTCGCAAGAAAACCTAGCTTAACTCGGGTGCTGTGTCACATCTAGAAATATCCATAATTTTGTGATATAAAAAAGTTATATTTTTGATACCATATATTCCGGCATATAAGATGACCCCCAACGTTCCAGTTAAATTACAGTTTGGGATATACTCGCCGTATAAAAAGACGACACCCGGCGTATAAGACGGCCCCCGACTTTTGAGAAGATTTTCCTGGGTTAAAAAGTAGCCTTATACGCCAGAATATACAGTATGTGTATTTTATTAAAATAAAAAACAAATAATTCTTAACATTAGTGACTTTTGTTGCTAAATCTTCAGTTGAAAGTTGGTATTTCATACACTTCAAGAACAAGCAAGCACTACACACCCAGGTGCCAGGGTGACCATGTGTGTCACACAAAAGGGCTTGGCGTGTCACCTGTGACACCTGAGTCATAGGCTGGCCATCACTGGTCTATATGGTAGCCACACAATGATCACTACTGTAGAAAAATACTTGGAATGTTTTCCCTCATTCCATCGCATAACTTTAAGTAATGCTGGGACGGAAAGGTAAGAGATGCTGAAAGCAAAATCCGTATTGTTTTGGTTTGTTTTTTAAATCCTCTTTTTACGTTGGTGAGAGAATCAGCCGTTGGCCCCGCGGCATTATCTTATGGATAGTTTTGCCTTTCCAATGAGCTGCTTTTTTGGGAAACTCTTTGATTAAGCTGCCTTATTCTTCTTTCTTCTTATTATTATTATTTAAAGAGGGGAGGGCATGGAGCGCCCATTGGCCCCTCCCCCAGAGGTGGCGGAAGGTACCCATCTCCCAACAGCGGCCAAATGGGTTTGTAATGGCAAGCCTTGGTGATTTAATTAGACTCCTTCTAAACACTTACGTTTTTATCAATTAGTTAACAGGCTAAAGGGAGCCTTATTGTTGGGGCCAGATAATTTGGACGCTCCTGTAGCCTTTGTGAGGGCAAAGAGCCAGAGAAAAGCAGTGTTAATATCTGTAATTAACCTCACGAGTCCTGAGCCGTTCGAGGAGGGGAGGACCCCTCCCCTCCCCTCCCGCTCACACGCCGTCCATATGCCTTTTGTCATGGGAGCTTTTAATATTGAAAGAGTAGTTGCAGGGGGAAAAAAATGAACAAATATTAGCTTTAAAAATAATGTCGATGCTTGGGAGAGTCGGGTGTTCGGCACGCGTCCGCTGGGCTATTAAGTACGGAGTCATAATTCCACCTCTGCTGCATTTAATTGTCCTAGGCTTTTAAAGATTTAACAGAGTGCGTTGCAAAGAGATATTTGGGGATCTTTTCAAAAGGGGGGGGCATATCAGCTCTGAGAGCCCAGCCTTGGAATGCTCTCCTTGTCTCTTCGTGCTGGGGGGGGGGGTGCACGAACATATTGTTCGCATTCAAATTTGAGTCGAATCGAATATTCGAAAATTCAATTTGATTTGGATTTTGAAAATCCACTTTGTATCCGGATATACGAGTGTCGAGAAGATTTGCATTCTTTTATTTATTTATTTATTTATTTATTTATTTATTTATTTATTTATTTATTTATTCTCTCTTTTTAATTTTTTTTATTACTTTACAGTACACCCAAAAAAAACACACGTACAAATCATATAAATAACACCCCAAGATTTAAATCCCTCGCACTGTTACAAGGGCTCTAATTTTTGCTAAACCATCTTTCATCCTACCTGGCAGGGAGTCTTGATTGCTAGCTTCATATAGTCTCTTCCACAGATCCTGTAGGCTCTTCTTCGGTCTCTCCCCCAAGTACAGAAGTCTTTGGTGCCTAAGGGCGTCAAATTTAAATATTTCAAGCACATAGTCTTGCCATTTGTCCAACGTCCACTGTGATTTATCCCTCCGCCCCCCTGCAATAACCATCAGAGCTGCCCACATCAGCCTGTCCAACATTCGAAATACAAATTTGTGCAAATAAGTATTTATCCCGCCTGCATTCCATACGCTTCCCGTTTTCATCCCGCATTATTTGCACAAATACATATAATTTTCACGCACATTTGTGTACGATAGATACGAGTCTACACATTCAAATTATTCAAAAATCCATATCGGATTTTTGAAAAATCCGAAATTTGTCCGAACGTGTAAATTCGAATGTTGACATTTGGCGGATTTGAATTGGATTTTTGAATTTTCAAATGCACATTCCCTACTTCTTCCCTTCGTATTTTAAACGTGGGTATGGAAGCATCCCAGGTTGGGGCAACTGGTGTCCAGCCAAAAGGAGACCCGGAGGCTGAAGAAAGCTGACGGTGGGCAGAATGGAGGAAGCTGATGAACTAGTGTCTGACCCAGTTCCCATGTGGTACAGAGTGGCTGCTTTCTGTCTGCAGGATGGAATGATGCCATAGATAAGGCCATAAGAGGAGCACTGCTGGATCAGGCCATAGTCCATAGTCAAGCATCCTGTCTCATACAGTGGTCCACCAGTTTATTTATTTGTTATTCACATTTCTATCCCGCCCCATACCCAAAGGTTGTTTAACAACCATTAAAACAACAGATTAAAAACAGAATATACATTAAAAGCCCTTTAAAAATTCAACGTATCTAAAACAATACACAGCATGCTTAAAATGATGGTGTCAGTGCTGGGAGGGGAGATATAATCATCTCAGCCAAAGGCCAGAGTAAAGAGGTGCGTTTTCACTGCTTTCCTAAACATATGTAAGGAAGGGGCACGACACACCTCAAAGTGGAGACTATTCCATAATCTGAGGGCCATCACCGAAAAGGCTCTCTCGCGAGTGCCCAACAACCTGACTACTGAAGGTGGTGGGACGATCAGGAGGGCCTCACCACTAGATCTTAAGGCACAGGCAGGTTGGTATGGGAGAAGGCGTTCCTTTAGATATTTGTGGTCCAAGTCATTTAGGGCCTTATAAGTCAGAGTCAGCACCTTGAATTGGGCCTGGCAGTAAATTGGCAGCCAATGCAGCCCTTTTAAAACCGCTGTGATGTGAGTCCGTCTAACTGTTCCGGTCAGTACTCTAGCGGCCGCATTTTGCACTAGCTGCGACTTCCGAACCGTCTTCAAGGGCTGCCCCATGTAGAGTGCATTGTAGTAGTCCAGTTGGTTCTGGCCATCTCAAGCGGATCAGGGCAAAACCTTCAGCTGCTCTCAAATCCCTGCAAAAGGCCTTTAGAGGCATCCTCCTAGTCTCTCCAACCTGGAGGCAGGACCTAGGCATCCATTCTAGAAAAGGAGCCCTGCTGGATTAGGCCATGGCCCATCTAGTCCAGCATCCTCACTCTCAAGAGTGTCCCACTAATTCCTTCTGAGCATTCCCAGAAATGAAGCCATAATCAATGTAGTCCAGAGTCTTGTCCCACACAGTGGCCCACCAATTGCTCTTGGGCATCTCAAGCAGAAGGCAAAGGCAAAACCTTCACCAGCTCTTGAATCCCTGCAATTGGCCTTTAGAGGCATCCTGCCTGTCTCCCCAGCCTGGAAGAGGTACCTGGACACCCATTCCAGTAGCTATTGATACACCTGTCCTCCATAAACTGAGGAGCCCTGCTGGATCGGGCCACAGCCCATCTAGTCCAGCATCCCATCTCACACAATGGCCCACCGATGGCTTCAGAGCATCTCAAGAAGAAGACGGAGGCAAAACCTTCACCTGCTCTCGACTCCCTGCAAATGGCCTTTAGAGGCATCCTGCCCCCCAGTTCCATTTGCACTTTTTTTACCCAGAAGAGGTATGAGTGGCAGCATGCAGGGCTTTCCCAACCCTGCTACTAGTATAGAGGAACAGCCATGTTCGGTAACGAAGAGGCTCTGTGCAGTGTGGAGGCAGCATTTGGGAGTGCCCCCAGAGTTCCCACTACAGGTAAGTGCAAAATCACCCTAGGGTGATCAAAAGGCTGGGGGAAACATTGCAATGCTGGCCTTTTTAGGCTGAAAGGGGATGAGAAAGAAGACATGACGTAGGCATATAAAATTATGCATGGCGCATAGAGAGTAGATCGGGAGAGGTCTCCCTTTCCCCCAAATACTAAGGCCCAGTCCAGGTCAGGGGGAGGAATATAGGACTATTATGGTGCTGTTATCTGAATGCAAATGTTGACATTCAATTTGTAACAAATCGAAAATTCAAATATCCGAATTTGTACGTCTGGCGTCAGGTCACCGTGGGGGCAATGTGCCATCTTGCGCGCCTGTACGTGGAGCGGCAGATGGCTCCAGCAGACCACGTGATTGGAGACCAATCCAGGACCTCCATTGAGGTAAGTCCTGGCACGTGGGACTGGCGGATGGCACAGACCCCTGGGTGGGGATGGGCACCACCGGGTCGCTGCTGGCTGCTGCCAGCCTGATCAGGGCAGCAGCAGCCAGCAGGACATCAGGTTGGCATGGTCCAGTTGAGTCCCATCCCCGAAGCCAGTGGGGCTCCAGGTGCTCTCCCTGACGGACAGCTCTGGGACAGCCAGGGATGGCTTGGACCAGGTGTGGAGCCCGATTTAGTGCTCCACACCTTGGACAGAAGTAGGCCACCCTGGGATGGAGTAGTTCCGGATGGAACCTCCCTGCCCACAGAGTGAATGCTCTGTCCCGGGACTTGCCTACTTCCGTTCCAGAGCCCCAAGTGCGACTAGGAACCTCTGTCATGTGTTGTTCCAACTTGAGCATCTGCACAGCTTTTGATTCAATGAGTGGCAGTAGCTGTTGCCAGAGCAGACTTTGCTATGGTTGTGAACAAATATTCATAACATTCATTATTCATATAAATTTGGATGAATTTCAGCTGGGCGACCTAGGGCTAGTCATAGCTCTCTTCTGAGCTCTCACTGCCACACCTACCCCATGGGGTGTCTGTTGTGGGGAGAAGAACAGAAGGTTTGTCAGCCGCTTTGAGTCCCCTTAAATGGGTGAGAAAAGCGGGCTAGAAAAGCCAACTCTTCTTCTTCTTCTTCTTCTTCTTCTTCTTCTTCTTCTAGGATATGTATGCGTTCGTATAGGATATGTATCCGATATGTATGCGTTTATATAGGATTCATATCCAGGATATATATCCAGGATCCATATGCATTCGCATCAGATAGTCATCCTGGCCCAAGACAGATAACTCCAGCCTTGATGGGATGGGTGACCCATAGCATGCTCTAAGGACCCTCCCCCACTTTGTGGACAGCCTGTCCTGGCTCAGCCACAGGTGCCGGGCCTCCTAAGTCATTAGCCAGCGTTGAATTGGTCAGGCAGTGCTTTGCCACATGGACCCCCATTTAAGGTGAACTTTAACTAATATGGTTCTAAATGACTTGGGCCCCAAATATCCATAGGAACACCGTCTCCCATACTGACCTGCCCATGTCTTAAGATCTGGAGGGGAAGCCCTCCTGGTTGTAACACCACCTTCAGCAACTAAAGGGGTGGATGCCCAGCAGAGGGCCTTCTCAGTGATGGCCCCTAGCCTATGGAACAGTCTGCTCCTTGAGGTGTGTCAGGCAGGCACATGGGCTGCACATGTTTAGGAAGGCAGTGAAGATGTACCTCTTTGCCTCGGCCTTTGGTTAAATGGGAACATACTTTCTCTTTCCACTTTCAGACACTGTTATTGCTTTAATATGTAGCTATATCTGATTTTAAATGATCATACCCACCCTGAGACCTTTGGGCATAATAATAAATAGTAATAAATTACCATCTGTCAATTACAAGAGGCCACCCTGCTGGGTTCTGCTCACATTACCCGCCGATGCGTTATGAAGTAGGTTTAGTGTTGTGCTACATTGTTGTGTGTCTGTATATAACAACAACAACAACATGAAGAAGAAGAAGAATAAAAATACCATGCAAGTTGAGCCCATATGGACAGAGTGCGGTACACTCTGTCGTTATCTGTACCAATTTGGCCAAATTCATACACGGATCAAATGTTATTAAATACATATATTAACATTCAAACGGATAAAAATGTTTCTAGAAATTCATATGAATAGTTTGGAAATTCGTGGAACTGGGGAAGTGGGAAAGCAGCTGTGCCAGTCACATCTGTAACGGATCCAGAGGGCGTTCGACATGGACCGAGAGCAGATTCAAAGTGGATTCAGGTCAGACTGGATGCTTTCAGAGCAGATATGTTGCAGGGAACATATCGGATATGTAAGTGTTCATGTTGGATACGTATCGGATACGTATCTGTTTGTATTGGATATTCGTACAAATCCATACAAAGACATCTGAATTGAACGGGATCGTACCACATTCAAAGGGGGATCTATTCGAATGAAAACTAATTTTCTAACATTCGATTTGTTACGAACTGAATGCCAGAAAACCCATTCCTGAACATCCCTCGTACACTCAAGGTGACAGATCAACCGTAAGTTAGCAATAAGGGCGTGCAAGAATATTCGAAACATTCAAAATTCGATTGAATTAATTCAAATTCAGACATGCGATTTCAAATAGAATGCCTATACATTTGGGGTGCTTCCGCACATGCCCTTAAACACCCATTAAGGACACATGTGGAAGCATGCATCCACACAGCGGCAGCTTTTTAAGCCGCTTTTAGCACGGAGCGTCCGCACAGTAACACCCATTAAGCACACGTGTGGCAAACCGCGTCCGCACAGCGGCACCCATTAAGGACGGAATGGGTGGACCGCGTCCGCACAGCGGTACCCATTAGAGACAGATAGGGGTGGGGGCTGCCAGAATCGGGGCGATGCCGAAGAGGTAAGGAGGGGATCGCGCAGGCTATCCCCTGGGGGGGGCTAGGGAGGGCCTCATAGAAGCTCCCCCTGGCTCCAGAAGCGGCGATCCGCCACTTCTGGGGTGAGAGTGAGCCCCGACAGCAGAGCCAAGCATGGTGGGCTAGGGGAGGGCCCACCTCACCTCCGGATCTAAATCATCCTTCTGCCGCGTGTGCGGAAGGATGGGGGGGGGGTAGATCCGTATCTATTAGATACGGATCTACCTCTGTAAATCTGTATCTACCCTGTAAATCCGTATCTACCCTTCTAAACCGGGTTTACTAAATCCGGATGAGGTAGATCCGGATTTATATAGGTAAGTGCGGAAGCACCCTTGTTTTTTATCATTTGAACAAAATTCGAATGCTTTGAACCATTCGTACGAACTATTCAGGCATTCGTAGGTGTACCTTTCCGTATGCATTACATACGTATCCGTATGCGTTTTGTACGGATATGTACAGGATGAGAGCGGAATGCAAACAGGATAAAAAGGGATACGTATGGATGCGTAGAGACACAAACAAATGTTGTCAACATTTGTGGCTTCAAATATGAATCAAATATTCATAGAAATACAAATGTATTTGAATTGGATTCGAATTTGGATACATTCATTTTTTTCTCTGTTCGTTCGAATTCGAACATCTGAACGTTCAAATATTCAATTCGAATCGAATCCAAAAGTTGCATTCATGCACACCTCTACTCAGCAAGCATTAAAGCACCTGATCTTTGGGTCTTTCTGTATGGACTTTTAATAGTGTTAATGTGGATCTATGAGCCTGCCCCCCCCCCTCAAACCACCCACTGGTCCGCTCTTTCTGTCTGCATTGGTCAGAGCACGATCTAGATTAAGGGAAGGCTTAATCCGGATCACTGGTAGACTTGTTTTATAGATCTTCCAGTGCAGCTCTGATCTGGAGCACAGGAGGAATGCTGGCAGCAGGGTTCCCATGTTCGGGACTACCCGAAACCAGTCCCCAGGGGCTCCACAGCAGGGAATGTGGGGGTACAGCCATGAAGCCCCCACGAGTTTTCCAGCCATGGAGTGGACTGATCCAGAGCAGCGCCATCAATGCTGGATGGCACCAATCCAGTACATGCCTTCCTAGCCAGTCTAGTGCTTAGGGATATGGACTCTTATCTGGGAATACCAGAGCCTTATTTGCAGTCAGGCCTGTGGATGCAATTAGGCCAGCCCTGGGACAGAGCATTCGCTCTCTGGGCCCGGCGGTTCAATCCGGAACCATCCCATCCCAGGGCTGGCCTAACTGTGGCCAGAGTGTGCAGCACAAAACTGTGCTCCACACCTGGACCCAGCTGTCCCCGGCCGCACCAGAGCTGTCCCTGCTGGACAACTTGGAGCCCTGCCCCGAGCCACCACCATTGGGCCCCATCAGCCCCACTGGCTGGCACCCCCTTTCGGAGGTGGGGCGAGACCAGGCCGGGGCTGTCCTGAGGTCCCACTGGCTGCCACCACCCCAATTGGGCTAGTGGCAGCCTACCGGGGCCTCCTGCATGCCCACCCCTACCCAGAGGTGTGCCTAATTGGATTGGATGCCTAATTCAAACTGGGTAGGCCCCGGGGCAGGGCTTGTCAGGATTGAACCAGGTGTTCTGCGCAGGTGCACTCTGTGGCCCAATCACAGGCCACGGCAAGCACCTGCACAGAATGCCGCAGTTTGATCCTGACAAGCCCTGCCCCTGGAGCCACCCAGTTTGAACCAGGCGTCTGAAGAGGCGTCCGGGCATAGGGATCTGGGGGGTGGCATGCACCCCTGGGTGGGGGTGGGCACCCAGGAGGCCCCTGCAGCCTGGCGCTGGCCTGATTGTGGCTGCGGCAGCTTGCAGGACTCCTAGACTGGCCAGAACTGGACTGCCAGCCAGTGGGCCAATATGGTCCAATGGCAGCAGCCGGGGCAGAGTGTCTGGTCCCCATGGCTGCCCTTTGGGGCTGGTACACGCAGGGACAGAATGCGTCCCTTACCGGCCAAAGTGAATGGTTGTTCCATCCCTGTATGTACCATCCTTAGTGCACTACAGCTGGACGGCCTCAGGTTTGAGCTCTCACAGCCGCACCTACTTTACAGGGTATCTGTTGTGGGGAGAAGAACAGAAGGTTTGTCAGCCACTTTGGGTCCCCTTGGGGGTGAGTAAAGTGGGGTATAAAAGGCAACTCTTCTTCTTCTTCTGGATCATATTGAAGAACTGAACAAATTCAAAGAAAGGAGGGGAAGAAAAAGAAAGCTTAAATAAGGAAACCATAGGCCCGGCTCTTCTATTGCTGAAATTAACAAACTCCCGATTCTAAGCTGACTGACCAGTTGATTTCTTCCATGGCATAATCCTTAACGGAAGAAGAAGAAGAGGGAAGAGGAAGGAAGAGGAGGAAGGGAAGGAAGAAGAAGGAAGAGGAGGAAGGAAGAGGAAGAAGGAAGAAGAGTTGGCTTTTCTACCCTGCTTTTCTCACCCATTTAAGGGGACTCAAAGCGGCTGACAAAGCTTCTGTTCTTCTCCCCACAACAGAATACCCTGTATTCTGGGTATGACAGATGTATCAATGGCTACTAGAACGAATGCCTAGGTGCATCCTTCAGGCTGAGGGGGAGAGGAACTGGGGCACTTCTAAGGCCATCTGCTGGGACTCGAGAGCAGGAGAAGGTTTGTCCTTGTCTCTGCTTGAGATGCCCATGAGCATTTGGTGGGCCACTGTGTGCGACAGGATGCTGGACTAGATGGGCTGTGGCCTGATCCAGCAAGGCTTCTCTTATGTTCTTATGTTCTTATGTAGGTGGTGCTGTGAGAGCTCAGGAGAGAGCTGTGACTAGCCCAAGGTCACCCAGCAGGCTTCATAGGGGAGGGCGGAATGGAACCTGATATTCCCAGATAAGAGTCCGGCTCCCTAACCACTAGACCAAACTGGAAGAGATAGAGGTATAAATAAATAATACATTCCTTGACTACTGTATAAACTGATTGCCTTGAATAGCTCTCTGTCTTCATTCCCCCCTCCCTTCAATCAACAAACTTCTGACAACAACAACAACAACAACAACAAAAAAGACCGGGACACCCAAACAGCGATCCAAATCAGATAATGCTGCCTTTGTCCTTTCCCCCTTGTCTCGAATTGCTCTCCCATTCACGTTCCTTTTCGCAATGTCATTTTATTTTATTATTTTATTTTAAACAAAGGCGCGGAAAGAAAAAGTATAAATTGTTGTGTAAAAATATGTGGAATATAATAGCAGCCTTGCAAAGAGTGTTTTTCCAGCGTCTGGCTGTTTAAAAGAACTGTTGAACACTGAGAAGCAGGGAGCAAATTTGTAGGAAAAGGACCAGTACAATAGCGCCGTGATTGTTAGATGGAATGGTTTGGCTCTTTAATGGAAGGAACTTTACCGTAATTTTCAAATGTGATTTTATAATTGTAATAATAACCGTGATGGTGGCGGTGATGGTAATAACAATAATTCTGAAGGTATAAAAGTATTTTTTTCCCTTCCTGTTCCCCTCCTTATTTAATTTAATGCAGCAACCAGGCAGGCAGGCAGGCAGGCAGGCGAAGCAGCTGGGGAGAACACAATTTCTGCCCTTGCAAAAGATGTTGTGTTGCATTTGCCGAGAGCGCAGCAATTAATGCTTCGCCCGCCTTGACGATCTGATGATCCGGTCTTCGCTCCATCAAGGCAGCCTTTGTCTCCCCTGATAATGAGGCAGACCGTCCGCGCTGTACAACATCCAAGTTCTAGACAGGTGGAGTAAGAAGGTGGCATCTGTCTAAATATTGAATGCCACGCTTCCCCCATCTGCTGTGATAACAGACCGAGGCGGTTTGGCTTCAGTTTATCCCATTTCTGGATGCACCTAACCAGCCATATGCTCTATAGGCTCCACGTGCCACCAGAGCATCACTGTTAGCAAAGCCGCCGGAGACAGAGAGAGAGAGATGCTAACCGAACATGGGAAGGGGGAAGAGGAAGCCCCAGAGGGGAGGGGTGGGGTCAAAGTTCAGCCACGTGCTGGAATCAGCAGGTGACAGTCAATACAGCTACTGAGATGCTCTGAAAAGGCCAATAGGATGGAGGCCTCCAAAGTCAATCGGCAGAATGAAGCGGGCTGCCACTCAGATTTTGCGGCGGGCGCATACCTTCCAGGCTAGTCAAATAAGAAGATTTAGGGCACATGGCGGCACTTCAATTATAATCCTGACTTAGCGCAGCATGGTTTAGTGATAGTTCTGTTGACAGCTGACGGGCACCTGCCAGCTGGGACAGATCTTAGACAAAACGCGCCCTGTAAAATTAAAATTAAATTAGTGCCACACTTGGGCACATGAGTTGGGCAACAGTTACACAGTCTGTTCAAGAGGAACCTTCAATGTCAATATTCATTTAAGCAGATGCAAATACTGGGTGATGGGGGGGGGAGGAGAGATGTGTGTTTGGGGGGGGGCGTTGGGTGCTGCTAACACCCTAGCCCACAATTTCTTTCCCTCCAGTCACGAACAAAATAATTGGAGATCCTAAACTTTTTACACACGTCTTTGGAGGAAGAGACATTTATTCAAATATTCAAATGCCCAAATTCGTATAAATAGGGGGGGGGGGAAGAGAATGTATTAAAATTCAAACCAAACTGAATACATTTGTATCTTTTTGTACAAATATTTGATACAAATTTGATGATACGAATGTTGGCAACATTTGCATGTATCCATACGCATCCGTATGTATTCGTACGCATCCTTTTTAAAAATCCTGTATGCACCCTGTTTTTATCCCATACATATTCGCACAGATGCGTCTGTATCCATATGAAATGTGTACCTATCTGTACACATACAAATGTCAGAATTATTTGAATGAATGGTTCAAAAGAAGAAGAAGAGTTGGCTTTTCTACCCTGCTTTTCTCACCCATTTTAGGGGACTCAAAGCGGCTGACAAAGCTTCTGTTCTACTCCCTGTGGGGTGGATGGGGCTGCGAGAGCTCAGAAGAGAGCTGTGACTAGTCTAAGGTCACCCAGCTAGCTTCATAGAGGAGGGCGGAATCGAATCTGGTATTCTCAGATTAGAGTTCAGCTCCCTAACCACTAGACCAAGCTCGCCTTGTATTTCTTCAAATATTAAAAAAACAAATGTCTACATGTTCAAATTTGAATGTCTACATTTGGCCGAATTGGATCGAATAACAAATATTTCAAATATTCTAGCACATCACCGCACACTGGCGTCAGCGCACATGCGTGGCGCGTCACCACCGTCGCTGGCACGTGCAAAGTAATGTAAGTTTCCAGACTCGTGGGAGATGGGCTGGCGTGTGCTAGCATCCATGGACGGGCGAGAAAGTGCAACTTTATCTCTGGTGTGTTTTTCTATTGTTATTGTAGGGCTGCACGCTTTGTAGAAAGTTCAGGCAAATAGGGAGTGGAGGAGAAAATCCAAATGGCTGCAAGGAAGGCAGAGACCTGTTGCCTGCGCCCTGCCTTCTTAATCTGTTAATCTTGTTTCTTATCTCTCTGTTTGTGTGTTTAGAGGGAAGCAAAACAATCAACCTTAGCCTAGATTTCAAAGAGCCTGGTTCAAACCAAGGATGGGCATGGATATTCTAAACATTCGAAATATGACCCAATTCAATCAAATGTGGACATTCGAATTTGTATAGATCGTCTTCACATTCAAATTTTAAAATTCAAATGAATTTTGAATGTTCCAAAACATTTGTTTGAATGATTCGAAAGTACAGATACATATGTATTACATACGTATCTGTACAAATCTCATACGTATCTCATACGTACACATTTGCACTTATAATAGATTGTAAGCCTGAGGGCAGGGACCTGTCTAAGATTAATATAATATTGTAACCCGCCCTGAGACCTTCGGGTATCGGGCGGGATAGAAATACAAATAAATAAATAAATAAATAAATAAATAAATAAATAAATAAATAAATAAATAAATAAATATAGGATAAAGCAGGATGCATACAAAATGCGTAAGGATACGTATAATACATAGGAATGTTGTCGACATTTGTATCTTCAGATTCGGATCTAACATTCAAACAAATAGATTCAAATGTATTCTATTCGAATCGGATTTTGTTGCATTCGGATTCTAAACATTTGAATTGAATAAAAGGTTTTGACGTTTGATTCAACTTGAATTCGAATACAAACAAAACATTCATGCACATCCCTATTGTTACTACCTCTTCTGGCAGCACATTCCATAAACCGATGACCCTCTGGGTGAAAAAATACCTCCCCTTGTCAGATCCGACTCTCCTACCCATCAGCTTCATAGATGCCCCCTGGTTCTAGTGTTGTGTGATAGAGAAAAGAAATGTTCTCCATCCACCTTTTCTATACCATGCATAATTTTATATACTTCAATCAGGTCCCCTCTTAAACGCCGTCTCTCCAGGCTGAAGAGGCCTAGACGTTGCAGTCTGGTTTCGTAAGGGATTTTGTTCCAGCCCCTTAATCATTCTGGTTGCCCTTTTCTGCACCTTTTCCAGTTCCACAATATAATCCTACCATATTCAAAGGGCATCCATCCATCCATCCATCCATCCATCCATCCATCCATCCATCCATCCATCCATCCATCCATCCATCCATCCATCCAGTTTATTTGTATATCGCCTTTCGTATTCGAATGAATATGAATTTTCTTACATGAGATTCGATACGAACCATATGCAAAAAATACCCCCCTGCATTCACCCCCCTGTTCAGCATCCCATCTGTTACACATTTTCAATTGAATCAATTCCTATCAATACTTGCAGGAAACACTTTGGATTCTCTCATATGAGCCCCATGGATGTACGGCCCATGCCCTTCATCCAGAAGGACTAGAGATCCATCCTTTGAAGAAACTCTCAGGTACGAGATTTGCAGCTGAGGCAGTGGTTCTGTTCTTCAGCACGAGGACTGGAAATACACAGCTCTGAATTTAAGGACTGCAAAACCAGAGGTGAGCATTTCTGAATGGATACTGTTTGGCGGTGGAAAAGATGACAGCCAACCATTACATTCCATGGACATTCATTACGATCAAACATAAGCATGTTTCCATTGGAAAGCCGTTTTGTAGATTCCTTTGGAATCTTGTTTCTTTTGCTTTTGCTTTCCTTGTGGGCTCCGTGTCCTGCCTGTTGTGAGTAGGGTGGTGAAATATATTAATTAATTTCTTCCCCTAGAAAGGAGGAATCTTGAAAGGGAGAGTAGCAGGCAGTTAGCTTCTTAACACTAATTTCCCTACCACCAGCTTTGCTTGGCGAAGCATCATAAAATTATTTTGCGCTCAGCGTCTTCTGCAAAAGCTTTGGGTTGTGGTCGGTTTGAGCTTGATGGGGTTTGGTCCTGCATATGTGTTCGTATGCGCATGTGTGTGTTTTTCAGAAAAAAAACACATCATTTCGCACTGGAAACCTAGTGATTATTTCATGCTGCTTAGACTATATTTGTAGCCTTTGATTGCATATTAGGGAGTGAGGAAAACAGCCGATATGCAGGGGATATTGGATGCTTTTAAAGCTCCTTCTCTCTTTCTTTGGAGCTTTAGCTCTTGCATAACACTCAGCATGGACAATATGCCTTTGTTTCTGAACATTCGCAGCGCATGGCGGCCATTTAAAGCAGAACACCTCGTAAACATCTCATTTGCAAGCTCAGGATGGAGGGAAGTGAAAATGACATTCTAGTTGCGTCATCCGAATACTCGAAAATTCAATCCAGTTTGAATTATTTAAATTTGATTCGAATTAAGCTAATTTGAATCTATTTGTTTGAATTTTTTATTCAGATTTCCACTTAACGAATGTCAGCAGCAGGCGTAGATGACAGTATGCATTTTCCTGACATCTGTATGCATGCTGTAGTTATCCCGTAAGCAACCTGTTTTCGTCCTGTACTGATCCGTACAAATGCATTCGGATGTGGGAAAGGTGCACATCTTCAAGTACGCATCGTGTACTGACCCGTAAACATGAATGTCCGGATAATTCAAACAAATAGACCAGAAATTCAAAATTCGATTCAAATGTTTAAATTCGACTTTCTGGATATTCTATTTGAATTTGAATGTCAAAATTCGGCACATCCAGTCGAATTTCAAATGCCTATGAATATTCGTGCACATGCCTACCAGGATTCATGGTGAAATTTCTGAATGCATCCGTAAAAACGTTAGAGGAGCCATGTTGGATCAGGCCATAGGCCATCTTATCTCAAGTTCTGTCTTTACTACTGAGCCCAATTCAAGGTGTTGGTTCTGACTTATAAGGCCCTAAATGACTTGGGCCCCAAATATCTAAAGGAACGCCTTCTCCCATACTGACCTGCCTATAGCTTAAGATCTAGCTGTGAGGCCCTCCTGGTTGTTCCACCGCCTCCAGTAGTGAGGCTGGTGGGCATCCGGGAGAGAACCTTTTCAGTGATGGCCCCAGACTGTGGAATAGTCTCCACCTTGAGGTACGTCATGTCCCTTCCTTATATATATTTAGGAGGGCAGTGAAGACACACCTCTTTACCCTGGGCTATGGTTTAGGTGATTATGGGCGTTTTTCCATTGTCACTAGAAGTACCCATTAAGTACCCATTAATGGGTACAAAAATGCCATTTTGTACCCCTTAATGGGTACTTAATGGGTACTTTTAGTGACAGTGGAAAAACACCCTATATTTCGACTCCTGGTACAAATACTATTATTTTAAACACGGAGTGTATTGTTTTAGATTTGTTGAATTTTTAAAGTGCTTTTAATATATATATTCTGTTTTTAATCTGTTGTTTTAACGGTTGTTACCTGCCCAGAGACCTTCTGGTATGGGGTGGGATAGAAATGTAAATAATAAATAAATAAAATTATAAATAAATACACAGTGACCACTAACTGGTATCTCAGATATAAGACAAAGGGAAAACATTCACCTCTCCCCAAATCCCTGCAAATAGCCCCTGGAGGCATCCTGCTTGCCCTCCCAGCCTGAAAGATGTACCTAGGCATCCATTCTAGTAGCCATTGATACACCCGGCATCCATGAATTTGTCTAACCCTTTCTTTAAAGCTATCTAGGTCAGGGATGTGCACAAATGTTTTTTTTAAATTCGCTCTGAAGGCAGACTGAAGCTGGATTAAACCTTGGGTGTGACCACAGTCTTTAAGAACTCTTCAAACAGCTCTGTCAGTGAAGTGCCTGGCATCTGAGTTAAAACACACACACTACAGCAATAATCCAACTGTAAGTATAATATAAAACAGCAGATACAAATGTAGAAACATGGTCCATACACGTTTCAACTATGGAGTCTTCCTCAGTGTATATAAGTAAAATATAACTGAAAATGCTGTGTGTAAACTTTCTCTTGCAAAGACAATTCTCAACTGGGTGCTGTTAGAAGAAAGTAGCCACTTATATAATTTAGAGACACTATGAGAGGACCGTGTCTTGTAGACACAGTGCCCTCATGGCTCATTCAGAGGCACCATCGGCACTGTGGAGGTCCTGCCAAAGTCTCCACACGAGTTCCAATGTGCCATTGCTAAGACTTTACTATGGCAGTTCTCATGCTCATGCTGCGTAGCCTGATTGTAGAAACTAATGAATAGGGATGGCCAGAAATGCAGTTTACAAATTTGATTTGTAACGAATTGAATATTCAAAAATTTGAATGTATCTGATAACAAAAAACCCGAATGTCCCGGCATTCCATTTGATATGAATTCTGATTCGGTATGCCTCCCGTATACATCCATATACAACCTGTTTCCATCCCGAATGGATGTGTACGAGAGGCCTATGTTCCTGTACAGATCCGAATGTCCGAATTATTTATTTATACTTATATTTATATTTATATCCCGCCCCATACCCGAGGGTCTCTGGGCAGCTTACAACATTTAAAAACAAACATATTAAAACTGTATCAAACTATACTAAAACCAGTGCAAGGTTTAAAATCCAGCATGATAATAAGAATAAGAATAAAAATGATAGAAAAACAGTTTAAAAAACAGTGGTGTTTGCAAGGGGGAAGAATAGAGAGCATTTAGCCAAATACCTCAGTGAAGAGGTGCGTATTCACCGCCTTCCTGAATCTAAACAGAGAAGGGGCCTGATGCACCTCCAAGGGGAGACCATTCCACAGCCTGGGGGCCACTACTGAGAAGGCTCTCTCCAACCCCTGAAGGCAGTGGGATAACCAGGAGGGCCTCCCCACCAGATCTTAAGACACGGGCAGATCGATATGGGAGAAGGCGCTCCTTTAGATATCTGGGGCCCAAGTCATTTAGGGCCTTATAAGTCAGAGTTAGCACCTTGAATTGGGCTCGGTAGTAAATTGGCAGCCAGTGCAGTTCTTTTAGAAGCTGTGTGATATGTGTCCAGCTAGATGTTCCGGTCAGCACTCTGGCGGCTGCATTTTGCACCAGCTGCAACTTCCGAACCGTCTTCAAGGGAAGCCCCATGTAGAGTGTGTTACAACAGTCCAACCTGGAGGTTACCAGAGCGTGGATAACTGTGGCCAGGTCATCTCTGTCCAAAAATGGTTTCAGTTGACGCACCAGCCGTAGCTGGGAGTAGGCACTCCTGGCCACGGCCTCCACCTGAGCTTCAAGTGTTAGTGCAGAGTCCAGGAGTACCCCCAAGTTACACACCTGTCCTTTCCCAGATATTGCAACCCCATCAAGGACAGGGTATCTCCCACCTACTTGGACCCGAGAGCCTGTAACACACAGCACCTCTGTCTTGTCTGGGTTCAGTTCCAATTTATTGGCCCTCATCCAGCCCATTACCGCCTCCAGTACGAATAACTCCAGATATTCATATTCATTCAAATCCAGAAATCAACTAATGCATGCCACTTATGAATAAGAACACAGGAACATAAGAGAAGCCCTGCTGGATCAGGCCACAGCCAATCTAGTCCAGCATCCCTACTATTGAAGTGAGGTGCCATTTCATATTTCCCTTTGCCTAATCTGCACTTACTGTCTTTTGCGATCTTTCCAGTTTTTGCATTGATGATGGGGTTTTTTTGGACATTCTGACCTAGGGTTTCATATAACAGGCCTTCCATTTCTTTTAATGTTCCATTCTGCAACCATTTCCAGTTGTTTTAGTTTCCTTATCTAGCTTGTCTTGGATTCCTTTTATGTGCTTTATCACGGGGTTAATTTTCTCCTCAGGGGCCTTTCTGCACATTGCTTCCCATCCTTGGGATGGGATGGGATGGGATGGGATGGGAAAAGTGCATCCCCCCCCCCAGCAGACACTATCATTTTTATTTATTTATTTATTTATTTATTTATTTATTTATTTATTTATTTATTTATTTATTTATTTATTTATTTATTTATTTATTTATTTATTTATTTGTTTGTTTGTTTGTTTGTTTACATTTCTATCCCGCCCCATACCCAAAGGTCTCTGGTCGGGTAACAACAGATTAAAACAAGATACATTAAAAATAAGATAAAGATTAAAAACAGTCTAAGAAAATTCAGTGAATTTAAAACAGGGGTCTACAAGAAATCCAGATTGTAGGTCCTGGAGGACCCATTATGATCTGGATTTCCCTAGCTGTGGTGGAAACAAATGTGTCCCTAATGGGGTCTGTGGTGGAAATGGGGTCATCCAGCTCTCAGCCAAATGGGGTTTTCTTTTTTTTTGGGGGGGGGGCTTGACATAAGAACATAAGAACAAAAGAGAAGCCTTGCTGGATCAGGCCACAGCCCATCTAGTCCAGCATCCTGTTGCACACAGTGGCCCACCAAATGCTCATGTGCATCTCAAGCAGAGACAAGGACAAACCTTCTCCTGCTCTCGAGTCCCAGCACATGGCCTTAGAAGCATCCTGCTTTACCCCCAGCCTGAAAGAAGAAGAAGAAGAGTTGGCTTTTCTACCCCGCTTTTCTCACCCATTTAAGGGGACTCAAAGCGGCTGACAAAGCTTCTGTTCTTCTCCCCACAACAGAACACCCTGTGAGGTAGGTGGGGCTGTGAGAGCTCAGAAGAGAGCTGTGACTACCCCATGGATTTAGGCATCTATTCTAGTAGCCATTGATAATCTGTCGTCCATAAATTTGTCTAACCCTTCCTTAAAACCATCTAGACTGGTTGCTATCACCACCTCTTCCGGCAGCAAATTCCATAAACTGATGACCCTCTGGGTGAAGAAATCCTTCCCCTTGTCGGATCTGACTCTCCTACCCATCAGCTTCATAGATGCCCCCTGGTTCTAGTGTTGCGTGATAGAGAGAAGAAATTTTCTCTGTCCACCTTTTCTATACCGTGCATAATTTTATGTACAGGCACTGAGAAAATGCCTGGTGAACATTTGCAATAAAAATGTGCCGTGGGGGAGATTTTTTCCTCCGCATTCGCCTCCCTCCTGAGAGAAACGGCATCATAATCCTTTGTGTATCTCCAAACGAGTTCTCTTGTTTCTATGGGGAAAAACAATCCGTCTGCGGATTAAGTCGGCATTCGGTGGTCCCAGCAGAACAGACAGTTCTGGGGTACTCACCTCAGTCCTCTCATTTTGTCCATCTCTTTGCCTTTACTCTGGGTAATTAATCTCTCTCTTTTTTTCATGAATCGCTGTCACATTTGGAGCCATTTCATTAAGTTTCTTTCCATTTTATGTAACCGCTCGCTGCATCTCACATCTGCTCCCACAACAAGAGAGGTCACGGCAAGGGGCGGCCTGGCTTCTTTCCCCCCTCCCAGACCCAGATTCAGATGAACACATTTACGTAACCACAGCCAACGCCAAGGGAAGAGCGCAGCTTCCAAAAGAATTAGGGAGGGGGGGTGTACTTGATTCGTATTGAAATGAGTGCAAGAAAATTCATATTCGTTCGAATAGAGCCCCTTCGAATGTGGTAGGGTTTGTATTCAATACAAATTGTATTCAATACATATGATTTGCCATTGTCAGAGAGTTCAGGTGTTTTGGAAGGAAGTAGAAAACATGATCAATAATATATACGCACTTAACATTAATTTAAATGAAAGGATAGCAATATTCCAATTGGATTTGGAGAATATAAGGCCAAAAGAGACAAGGGAAGTAGTTTGTTCCATCCTTAGGACGGCTCAATTGGTAGTAGTAAATGGATGGAAGGATGCATCTAAATGGGAAATACAGAAACTGTATGAATATATAATAGCCTCGATTGCAGTAGAGGTTCGAGAATGTCGGGAAAATTTTGAGAATGATTTAGTAAAAATAAGAAGGTGCAAAAACAAATGGATGGAGGTTAAGAATTACCTGGAAGCGAGTGTCAGAAGTGAATTAGTAAAATTACAGTTAAGAATTGTATTCCAAATGTAACCCTTAGCTCACAAATGTTATTGAATATTCATTATTTAGGGGTGGGAGGGGGGTGGGGTGGGGGGAAAAATAAGGGAAGAATGTATAAGGGCATAATTATGTAAAATTTTATTGTAAGAAAAAAGAATAATTTTTTTTAAAAAAAAATACAAATGTTCAATCCCATACGAATTCCATACAAATGCATACAAATAACGTACGGATCCTATATATGAATGCATATGAATAACGTACAAATCCCATACAAATGCATACAAATAGCACATGGATCCTATATATAAATGCATACAAATAACATACAAATCTCAAACCTAAGGATGTGCATGAATATTCTATTCAGATCCGATGAATGTTGACATTCGAACTTGAAACGGATTTTCAAAAGTCTGAATTTGAACGTTCGAATTCAAATAGAATTTTTGAAAATCCGATACGGATTTTTGCATAATTCAAACGTGTACATTTGTATGAGTCATATATGAATCTGCGTGGAAATTATATGTATCTTGCGCTTAAAATACAGAATTAAAACGGGATGCATATGGATTTTTATGGAATGCTTACAGATACGCATGACAGATATGAATGTTGTCGACATTCGTATCTTTAAATACGAATCTAACATTCAAACGTACGGATTTGAATGTTACAGATTCGAATAGGATTTTATGATATTCAGATCTTAAATATCTGAATCGGATCAGATTTTATGACATTCGAATCTCAAAAAATCATTTGTCCACATCCCTACCCATACAAATGCATACAAATAGCATAAGTATCCTATACACAAATGCATACGAATAGTATGTGAATTCCATACAAATACATACAAATAGGATACAAATCCCATATACGAATCCCATATGAAGCTTCATACAAATGTACCAAAACATTTGATTTGAATTTGAACACCAGTCTGCCAGTGTGCCAACCTTCTATTCGAATTTGAATGTTGGAATTCGGCCAAATTTTGAATGTTATAAGAAGAAGAGTTGGCTTTTCTACCCCACTTTTCTCACCCATTTAAGGGGACTCAAAGCGGCTGACTAACCTTCTATTCTTCTCCCCACAACAGATGCCCTGTGAGGTGGGTGGGGCTGTGAGAGCTCAGAAGAGAGCTGTGACTAGTCCATGGTCACCCAGCTGGCTTCATGGGGGAGGGCGGAATCGAACCTGGTATTCCCAGATAGGAGTCCGGTTCTCTAACCACTAGACCAAACACATCACTAAAAAGCAGGGAAAGGAATAAGATCCGCGTCCATTTCTTCAGGGAACAGAATAGATCTAAGATTTACAGCCATCTGGATATGGCTGTAGACGCCTTCTGCGCTTTGTGTGCTCTGCAAAATAAAACAATTTATTTATTTATTCTTTAATTCCTGCAATGCTAAGTTGTTGCTTAGGTGTTAGCAGTACTGTCTAGGGATGTGCATGAATATGCATAATATTCAAAATTTGTATGAATTTTGCCGAATTTGGACATACAGATTTGAAGCAGATGTTGCCATATTCGAAGACTGACATTCGAATTCGAATAGAATGTTTTAATACATTTGTAAGAGCCACTTCTAGTCTGCATGGACAGACCTGGAAGTGCCTTAGAAGGTGCAGCACAGCGCGGCGTGGCGTGGCGTGGCAGTGGCGGTGGCAAGGAGGACAGGTGGGGTTTGCATTAATTTTGTGCAGGAATATTCATTAGAATATTCATGCACGAATAAGAAGCCCCCCATATGTATGGGGCTGGGATTCGACTGAAGCTGAATTTATTCGATTTGTACCAAATCGGATGTCGGAAATAGGCATCGCGCACGCCTCTAGTGCTCACTGATGGAAATAGTGATAATTTTTCACACTTGATAAACGTTCATTGATCTAGAACATTTCCCCCCTTTCGTTTTTCCATCTGGTCCATTCCTTCTTTCAAACCTCATTTGTAACTTTTCATTTTTAAAAAATGCAAAGCAAACTAGGGGTGTTTTTCCACTAAGCACTAGAGTAGCCGTTAAGGACCCATTAAGGGTCCTTAATGGGTCCTCGGGGTTTTTCCCACTAGCACTAGAGTACCCACTAAGGACCCTAAGGCTGCATCCACATACATTTTAAAAAAGCAACTCGAAAGTGGCTTCCAGGTGGAAGCATATAGACGCCAGTGATCCGTGTCCTAGATGTAAGTGTGAACAGGCCCTTTGTCTCTGCAAAGTATAAATTGTTTAGTTTTAAAATTAGTAAAGGGATTTTTTTTGGGGGGGGGCATTCAATTTGAAACAAATCAAGTGTTTGAAAATCCATATTCATACGAATAGACTGATGAAAATGTGGTAAAATTCTATTCGATATGAATCTATTTGTGCATATTCGTATGAACATTCAATATGTATCTGATATGAACAGATATGTATCTGATACAAATAGATACATAACTGATGCGAACAGATATGTATCTGATATGAACAGAAACGTATCTGATACGTATCTGATACGTTTTCCCAGCTTAACAAATGTCCAAGCTTTTTGTACAGATGTCTGGAAACATATTTGTTTGAATGTTAGCTTACGAATATTGTAACATTTGATTCAAGTAGATAGACTGTACTCTTTTATTTTAGGTGTAGTGCTGGAATTTTTATCCTTATTTCGGTTCTACATGATTCTTTGCTTGGATTGCATTCGCACCTAAGTTTTAATCCAGTTTCAATCCACCTTCAGAATGGGAGGCACAGAAGCAAAATGACCGGGCAATGGGCCTTTCTACATTTGGATGGAAGTGGCTGCCCAGTCACTACTGCAGTGGTTTCAGAGTGGATTTAAAGCAGATTCAAAGTGGATTTGGAACAGGGGATTCCAAGGCATGACTGGTGGCAGGGAATCAAAGCGAATTCAAATCGCTTTCGAAGAGCATTTGCAGAGAATTTGAATCCTACCATATTCAGTGGCTCTGTTCACATGAATGTGACTTTCCTTTGTATTCACTTCAGTGCGAAGCAAACACGAAAAAAACTATCTGGGACCATCCCTAACCCGGGAGTACAGACCAATCGAAATACGAATCTGATGCCGGCTTTTCTGTACCTTGGATTTCATGGTGTTCCCATGCTAGCCTTTTTTAGGGATGTGCACAAATATTCATAGCATTTGAAATTCAGCCGAATTCAGCCATTCACCTGAATCAAATATTGGCACATTCGAAGATCAACATTCAAATTTGAATTAAAGGATCTGGCTGTGCTGGTTGATCACAGGATGAGCATGAGTCAGTGATGTGACACAGCAGCAAAAAAGGCAAACGTCATCCTAGGATGCATCAAGAAGAGTGTTGAGTCTAGATCACGAGAAGTAATTATTCCTCTTTACTCTACCTTGATCAGACCTCATCTAGAATACTGTGTCCAGTTCTGGGCACCGCAATTTTAAAAGGACATTAACAAACTAGAGCAAGTCCAGAGGAGGAATACCAGACGGTTAGTGGTCTGGAAACCATAGGAAACCGAATGGCTGTAGTGCGTGAAGGCTAGGCCATGTGGGGACGCATTCTCCATTCACACCTAGGTAGGTAAGGACCCCGTGGGAACGTGTTCCTGCCTCCCCAGGTGTGAATGCGGAACCAGTCCCTGTGTGGGCCTAACCCCAAAAGTCTGGCACAGGGGCGGTATGCCCCTCCCAGGCCTACCGCCATTGTGTCAGGTTCGACCCAGGGGCAGGCAGGCCTGTCTCGTCCCTTCCCCAGTTCCTGTGGGCTCTATGTGACGCAATCGGGTCCCTTAGAGCCTGCAGGAACCACCCCCCGAGCACGGGCCTACCCGGGGACATGTGCACGCGCACGCGACTTACCTCTTTGTTGCCAAGTAGCGAGCCTGGCTGGTGTCGTCGAACATCTGTGCGTGCCGCCGGCCCTGATTGGCCAGTTACCCGCAGTTAGCTGCCCAATGAGGGCCGGCGGTGCACGCAGACATAAGAACATAAGAGAAGCCTTGCTGGATCAGGCCACAGCCCATCTAGTCCAGCATCCTGTCGCACACAGTGGCCCGCCAAATGCTCACGGGCATCTCAAGCAGAGACAAGGACAAACCTTCTCCTGCTCTTGAATCCGAGCAAATGGCCTTAGAAGTGCCCCAGTGTCCCCCCCCAGCCTGAAGGATGCACCTAGGCATTCGTTCTAGTAGCCATTGATACATCTGTCATCCATAAATTTGTCTAACCCTTCCTTAAAGCCATCCAGACTGGTAGCTGTCACCACCTCTTCCGGCAGCACATTCCATAAGCCGATGACCCTCTGGGTAAAGAAATACTTCCCCCTGTCAGACCTGACTCTCCTACCCATCAGTTTTATAGATGCCCCCTGGTTCTAGTGTTGTGAGATAGAGAAAAGAAATTTTCTCTATCCACCCTTTCTATACCGTGCATAATTTTATATACATCAATCAGGTCCCCTCTCAAATGCCGTCTCTCCAGACTGAAGAGGCCTAGACGTTGCAGCCTGGTTTTGTAAGGGAGGTGTTCCAGACCCTTAATCATTCTGGTTGCCCTTCTCTGCACCTTCTCTAGTTCCACAATATCCTTTTTGAGGTGTGGTGACCAGAATTGTACACAATACTCCAAATGTGGCCTCACCATAGATTTATAAAGGGGCAAAATGACACTTGCTGTCTTATTTTCTATTCCCTTCCTAATTATTCCCAGCATTGAATTTGCTTTTTTCGTTGCTGCCGCGCACTGGGTTGACACCTTCATGGAACTGTCCACCAGAACTCCGAGATCCCTTTCCTGCTGTGTTGCAGAAAGCTCAGACCCCATCAGTTTATAGACGTAATTTGGATTCTTGGCCCCAATGTGCATTACTTTGCACTTGTTAAGATTAAAGCACATTTGCCACTTGGTTGCCCACTCACCCAATGCTAAGAGATCCCTCTGGAGCTCTTGGCAATCTCTTTCAGATTTTACTACCCTAAATAATTTAGTATCATCAGCAAACTTTGCTATTTTACTATGTACCCCTTCTTCTAGATCATTGATGAATAAATTAAAAAGCATTGGTCCCAGTACTGAGCCTTGAGGGACCCCACTTTTTACTTCTTTCCACCCTGAGAATTTGCCGTTTATTACTACTCTCTGCTTTCTGCCCTTAAGCCAGTCACAAATCCAGGACAGAACTTGTCCTTTTATTCCATGGCTGATGAGTTTACTCAGTAGCCTTTGATGTGGGACTTTATCAAAAGCCTTCTGAAAGTCCATATAGACAATGTCTACTGGTTCACCTTTATCCACGTGTTTATTGACACTCTCAAAGAATTCCAATAAATTTGTGAGGCATGATTTACCTTTGCAGAAGCCATGCTGGCTTTTGTTCAGACGTATGCCACCAGCCAGGCCCACCACTTCGACGAGGTAAGTTGCACGCACATGCCTATTTTTGATACCTTAATATTAGTTTTAACTTTTTCAATACATCCAGGCCTTGTCGTTCTAATGTGGTCTCACAACGTACACTGACTGCTAGTGTACCAATTAGGTAGGTCAATACAGCACCTTTGGAAGAAATTTGCCACAGCAGGTGACTAATCATCCCTAAGTTACTGTTGCTGTGCCTGAATTCCCCTGTTATAATCTCACCCCTCCCACCCCTTCCTTGCTTAATTAATTTCCACTTCCCTTGCCCCACCAGGGCCCTTCTTGGATGTATCATGTTTGGGAGAGATGAACCATCACATACTTCATTAGCAAGGTGCCAGTGATCAGAGAAGCACTCTTCATGCACCTGCTTAATTGGGTTAATGAGGCACCTCTGTGGGCTTTTGCTCACAGCCTGTCTTTCTCCAAGGATCCCTATAGACTTTATCCGTGGCTGTTTGGGCAATCTGGGGGAAGAGCGTTAACAGGCGCGTGTGCACCTTGCAAGTTCTAAGGCAGTGTGGATGTCCCTGGAAAACAAGATAATGATGGTGTCGGTGGCAGAAGGTGAAGCCAAGCATTACCTGCGCTAGGAACTCCAGCCTCAGCAACCTTTCAGAAACCACCAGGGTGACAAAAAGTACAGAAGATAAGGGAAAGAACAAAATCTCCATGGGATGAAAAACTGAATCAAAGACGAGCACGTGTGGGAATATCTGATATAGATATCTCCCCCTGCCCCGGGCATGCATTAATGTTCTCCATGATTGTCCTTTCTTCTCTTATGGGCACCTTTTGAACACATAGGGCCTGTTTGCACTTACAAGGGATTAGGGATGTGCACAAATGATGTGTGCATTCAGAATTCGGAGGAATATGTCTGAATTCTGCGATTCATGGACAGATCGAATAGGGCCCTATCCGTCCACGAATCGGATAATCCAATATCCCTAGAAGCTTTTTGTAGAAGCTTCGAAGGCAGCAGTTCTCAACCTTCCTAATGCCGCGACCCCTTCATGCAGCTCCTCATATCATGGAGACCCCCAACCATGGGGTGGGGCAGCTGGGGTAATGGGGGCGGGGCAGCAGGGGTCACAGGGGCGGGGCTCAACTTCTGGATACACTTAACGCCGTTGCTGCTCTTTGCTGGCAAGTTCAGGCGGCTGCTGGTCCTACGTGTTCAGCTGCATCTCCCTGCACCTGCATGCTGCCTTCTCTACCCACGCCTCAATCAGCTACTACGGCAGCACGGTGGGGCGGAGAGACAACTCTGCTGCTGAACTCCTCCAGGGGCGCTGTGTGGGGGGAGGGGGGAGCAGCAGGAGACTCATCGTGACACCTCTGAAAGGGTGGTTTGACCCCCAAAGGGGTCGCAACCCACAGGTTGAGAACGGCTGTTCTAAGGATACTGGATTACCCTGGGGCTTCCTCCCCTGGGATAGTCAACACCAAAACTCCCCCCTGGGGGCTCCTTGCCTGCTCTGGTGGCACCCCAGGCCTCTTTCCCGGCCTTCCAAAATGCCAACCAAGCTATCTGGAAGCTGGAGACAAGACCTTCCTGTCCCAGAAAGCCCTGTCTCCATCTTTTGGGAAACCTGTTTGGTTTTCCAGAAGTCCCAGGAAGAGGCCCAGAGCCCCGCCGGAGCACTCCTGCCCACATCCCTGGCGCCCCCTTACCTGTGAGGGTGCTCCAGCGGCACCCCAACCCTATTCCTGTTGCTTCTGGAAAGCCAAACAGGCTTTCTGGAAAATGGAGACAAGGCATGCGTACGAATGTTAATGTAAGAAACGTCATAACATTTGATTCACGTACAAATTTCCAAATTTGTACGAATAACAAATGTTATGAATATTCATCCACCTCCTTACTGACTAGTCTATTTTCCCCTCCCAAGGGCTGCATTTTTATTTTTGTATGCCTGTGTTTTGAATCAGTTTCGGTCCCATTTTTAACATGCTTGTAACCTTTTTGAATAACCCACCAATGGAGGCAAACATATTCTAGCCTTTCCAGCCAAAGTGACGCATTTTATCTAAAAGTTCTGCCCGAGCTCAAGTGAAAAGTATTCGCTCCTTTCACTGTCCTGCTTCCTTGTCAGTTATTGTTCTGCACTGTAACATAATCAGGAAGCGATTGTCCCCGCCTGGGATTTTGCTGGCTGTTTGTCCACTATTGCGAAAAGAGCATGCAGGGAACAGGTGGGCAATTCAATCGTCTGCTCCGAGGAACGTGGGAACAACAGCTCAGCTAGAGGGCTGCTCAGGTGTAGTGTAAGACGATCTATTGTGTTCTTTACTCCAAAGGGAATGTGAATCAAAGTCTAGGTGTCACACCCTAAAGTCTCAGCTATTCACTGGCCCTGTGAATCTATGTGCGTGTGTGAAAGAGAGACGGGCAGGAAATAAAGTTCCATCTTTCCCTCTTGCTGAATCAAATGCAAGAAAATTCATATTCATTCAAATAGATCACTTTGAATGTGGTAGGATTCATATTCTATACAAATGCTCAATCCCATACGAATCCCATACAAATGCATACTAGGGATGTGCACGAATGTCTACACATTTGAATTTAAACATTCAGAGGAATTTCAAATGTTCCAAAACATTCATTCGAAACATTCCAATATGTCATGGTCAGCCAGGAGGAGGACTCAGAGGATGAGGACTCACTTCCTCAGGTGCAGGAGGAACCTGAGGTGGTGCCAGGACCCAGTTCTGACCTCCCAGCCCCAGTGGAGCCTGGGGTTCAGCAGCCCAGCATTGCCACAGCAGAAGTGCAAGACATGGGAGACATGGAACAGCAGAGCACAGAGATCCCTAGCTTTACGTAGAGGAGAGCAGAGAAGGAAGGGTTAAGACGGTCGAAGAGACTTGCACAGAGACACACAGATAATCTACAGCTGTGATCTGAAACTGTAAGATAAAACACCGGGCAGATGCCTAGGCCTCTTGTCAGAAACTATTGGTTTTCCTTTAGAGAAGGCTGCCATATCTGACCCCTAGACCTTGAATACTTGGCTACCTTGACCTCTGACTGGACTGTTGTGTTGCTCTCATAAACCCTGGACTTCGGACTGTTTCTCGACTTCTTCTCTGTGGACTTCGTTTGGCTGTGCTGCTGAAGGAGCTGCCTTGGCAAGTGAGCTGTCTCTTAACAGCCGTATGTTTGTTCGTGAGTTGGCAGCTTTCCTGGACAGAATCATTTGAATGTTCAGATATGTATGTATTACATACGTATCTGTATGAATATCTTTTGTATCTGTACACATTTGCGCTTATAATACAGAACAAAAATGGGATGCATATGGGATAAAATGGGATGCATAAGAAATGGGTATAGATATGTATAGCACATATGAATGTTGTCGACATTTGTATCTTCAAATTTGTGTCTAACATTTGAACTAATAGATTTGAATGCATCAGATTCAAATCGGTTTTTGTTGCATTCGGACTTTAAACATTCGAATTGACTCAAATCCGAATGCAAAAAAAATTGTGCCTATCCCTAATGCATACAAATCTTGTACATATCCCGTACGAATCCCATAAGAAACTTCATACAAATGTATTAAAACATTCAATTTGAATTCAGATGTCAATCTTCGAATGTAACAACCTTTGATTCAAATTCAAATGTCTGAATTTGGCCAAATTCGTACAGATTTTGGATGTTATGAATAATTGTGCGGATACGTATCAGATTTGAATGAATACGTATCTGATAAGAATAGATACACATCTGATATGAACAGATATGTATCTGATATGAACAAATACGTATCCAATATGTTTCCCCAGGTTAACGATTGTCCAACCTTTTTGTACAAATGTCCGAAAACATTTGTATTTGCTCAAGTGTTAGCATGCAAATATTGTAACATTCAATTCGAGTCTGAATGTCCGAATCTGGTCAAATTCAGCTGAATTTCAAATGTTATGAATATCTGATGTGAACAAATATATATCTGATACAAATAAATATGTATCTGATAAGTTTCACCAGTTTAATGAATGTCCGAACTATTTGTACGAATGTCCGGAAACATTCATATTCAAGTTCGAATGTCCAAATTCAGCCAAATTTCGAATGTTATGAATATTCATGTACACCCCTATTGCCTTTGTCTTCTGCATGAGATGCCCAGAAGCAATTGGATTAGATGGGCAGTGGCCTGATCCAGCTGGGCTCCTCTTAAGAAGAAGAAGAAGAGCTGGCTTTTCTACCCTGCTTTTCTCACCCATTTAAGGCACTCTCAGAAGAGAGCTGTGACTAGCCCAAGGTCACCCAGCTGGCTTCATGGGGGAGGGCGGAATCGAACCCGGTATCCCCAGATAAGAGTCTGGCTCCCTAACCACTAGACCAAACTGGCTCAGTATGTTCAGTGCTGTCTCTGATGCTGGTGGTTCTGTCCAGCAGGAAGCTGCCTGAGTTTGGAAGGAGTTGCTTTTCCTGGGCTAGAACTGACCTCTCTGACCCAGGAGAGTAGACATCAATATGGATATGGGAGGAAGAAGAAAAAGAAGAAGAGGAGGAGGTGGAGGAAGTCTTTTATGCCCTGCTTTTTCCACCCATTTAAGGGGACTCAAAGTGGCTGACAAACCTTCTGTTCTTCTCCCCACCACAGACACCCGGTGAGGTAGGTGGGGCTGTGAGAGATGGGAAAGAAGCTGTGATTTGCTCCAGGTCACCCAGCTGGCCTCATGTAGAAGTGTGGAATCCAGCCTGGGGACTACAAGATAAGAGACTAACACAAGACCCAACTGGCTCATAAGTGTGTGCATATCAGTAATGCGTACTTAGGTCCCCTGTTGCACAGTGTTTGGGGTCTCCAGTAGCAGCCGCGCAGATCTCTGCCACCATCAGACAAGCACCACTGTTCAGAAGTCCTAAGCATGTGCAAATGCTCAGAACGACAAGTAGGAAAGTTGTCCGCCGTGTTGCGTGGACGTAGCAGGAGGCCGGTGGCGCCACTTTCATTATCATTGGGAGGCCTGCAAAGAGCCCCCAGCAGCTGATCCAGATGTTCACATCAGATCCCCTTACGTGCCAATTATTGGATTGTTGGCACTGAAAATATTTTCCCCTCTCCCACCTATGATATATTAAAATAATAGGATTATCTTGAGAGGTATTAATAGGTAGCATTTATTACCTGCCGCCTTAAATATTTTACAGAACCCAAATCTCTCGCCTGTCTTGTTCACACGGCTTCCCTCCCACCTTGCCTTACAAAGATTACAGATGGCAAAAAGTTTGGGTTCTGCTCACAAAAGGGGCAGGAGAAAGAGCTCTTGGCTTCTCTTAAGTTGTAAGTCAACATCTGGTACAGATACCAGGCCTGAGGATGGCAGCAGAGAGCAGGGACTCCACATCTGGTGGGCAGGCACATCTGTCCCCATGTCAGTATTGGGCCTTGTCCAGACAGGGAATATATAGCACAATAATGTCTGCACTATGGTGGGATTGTCACACATACCTGTGAGATTTCAGGAAATAGAAGAGGAAGAAAAGTTAGCTTTTATACCCCACTTTTCTCACCATTCAAGGGGACTCAAAGCAGCTGACAACTCAAGGAAGCTGATGGGTAGGAGAGTCAGATCAGACAAGGGGAAGGATTTCTTCACCCAGAGGGTCATCGGTCTACGGAATTGGCTGCCAGAAGAGGTGGTAACAGCAATCAGCCTAGATGGCTTTAAGGAAGGGTTAGACAAATTTATGTATGACAGATGTATCAATGGCTACTAGAATGGATGCCTAAGTACATCTTTCAGGCTGGGGGGACAAGCAGGTGGCCTCTAAGGCCATTTGCTGGGATTCGAGAGCAGGAGAAGGTTTGCCCTTGTCTCTGCTTGAGATGCCCATGGGCAATTGGTGGCCCACTGTGTGAGACAGGACACTGGGCTAGATCGTTTGTGGCCTGATCCGGCAGGGTTCCTCTTACGTTCTTATGTTCTTCTCCCCACAGCAGAGACCCTGTGAGGTGGGTGGGGCTGTGAAGGCTCAGAAGAGAGCCATGACTAGCCCAGTGTCACCCAGCTGGCTTCATGGAGGAAAGCACAATCAAATCCAGCTCCCTAACCGTTAGGCCAAACTGGCTCACTTTTTGCACTTGGCCAGGTAGTTGCTGCGTGCTGAGCTTCAAGATGGAGCACTCACACATGCAGGAGCTGTTTCTGAACCAAAAACACCTCCTTCCGTGCCAGAGCTTGCCACAAGGTGACTGCGTGTGGTACAGAATTAAGTGTTCCACATGTACTATAGGTGAGGCCTGTAAGGTTCTGCAGTGACCATTCCCATATCATCTGGGTTTGGAAGACATGCGGGATGGTCATGTGATGCACCGCAGAAGCATGCTGGTGCTTCACATGTTGTGCCCTGAAAGTGCCCTTGTGTGGCCCCTCACAGTCACCCTGGCATCAATATCAGAAAACAAAGATGGCAGTGCTCAGGCAACATCTCCACTTGGGTGTCCAGAAGTGTGGGAGGAGGGATCACATGTAATAAGCATTCCTCATGGATGAGAAGCAAAGTGAGAGCTTCCTCTCCGTGTAATTACTTGTGGACAGAGCAGCCATCTTTGTTGTGGCCAGTTACGCACATCCTGGTATTTTGCTGTTTAATCCCCTTCCAGGAGGCCACCATTCCAGCTGCCCAGAAAATGATACCTTGGCAAGCCTCCTGCCTCCCTCTTGTCATGACAGTCCTTCCTCTTCCTCCTCACCCCCCTTGCTGCAGTTCCCTTTGCTCTGTCATTGGATCTGCCTCCCCACCCCCCTTAATGCAGTTCCCTTAGCTCTGTCATCAGATCTGCCTTCTCATCTCCCCGTGCTGCGATTCCCTTTGCTTTTGCTCCTTTGTCTGATCTGCCTCCTCACTTCTCCCCCAGCTGTGATTCCCCTTGCCAGCAGCAGGAAGTTGTGACCAAGCTATTCCAGGCCGAAAACAGCTTGGATTCAGCTGCCTTCCTAAAATGGATTAAAATGCTTAGGTGAAACCGCCATCTTAGATAATAATAGGATCCTGAGTTGGATCAGACTCAAATGCTGACCAGTTTATTTATTTATATTTTGCATTTTGTACCTATATCTATATCCTGCTACCCTATACCCAAAGGAAGGATTACAAATGGTAAGAATAAGTTTTTTAAAAAGCACTAAAAACAAAACTGTGTCTGAAAGTGAGGAGCAGAAGCTGTTTGCCTAGCCAAAGGCCAGGTTGAATAGGGGGATCTTTGCCTGTCTTTTAAAAGCACATAAGGAGATCCCTGGAGCATCTGAAGGAGAGGCTGTTCTCTAGTCTAAGGGGCTACCACCAAGAAGATCCTGTTCCAGGTAACCACCCATTTAGTTACTAAAGGTGGTGGTACAACCACAAGGACATGCCAGTAGTGGTAGTATTACCAGGAGCGCATGGGCTGGAAGCAGGCCGTGAAAGCTCAGAAAGAGAACTGTGACTCCCCCAAGCTGGGTGACCTTGGGTGAGTCACGGCTCGCTTTCTGAGTTCTCACAGCTCCATATTCCTCACAGGGTGCCTGTTATGGGGAGAAGAACAGAAGGTTTGTCAGCCTCAACACCCTATGTACGAATGCATACGGACAGCATTCGGATTCCCATACAAATGCATACAAAAAGCCTACGAATCCCATATGAAGCTTCCTACGAGGGTATCAAAACATCTGATTCGAATTCGAATGTAAATATCCGAATGTGCAGACATTTGATTCGAATTTGAATATCTGTGCATATCCCTGGTCACGTTGCTTCCCTTTGCAGCCTACGAGCTACTCGGCAGCCAACAAGTGACTCAGGCACTTTCTAGCGATTAGGGGGAAATTCAAGGCACCAAGTATGCTAAATCACAGACTCCATTCAGGATCTCAGCACCCAGGGTAAACAAGTGTTCATTGGCTCAGAATGCCCTATACTGACACCATCCATTTGCCAGGGTGGAATCATTATATGTAATGGATAATTGCTCAGCAATTAAACAATTTGGAAGTCACGAAGCAGGGCTCATTAGCGGAGAAACAAATGGAAAGCAGATTGGCTCTTGTAAAACCAGCAGCTCACCCGGAAAACACCTAACAGAATTGCTCTTGGAGGGGAGAGGGAAAGGGGGGGGGAAGGGGGTGCAGAAATCCGGACCTTTTGGTAAGAGAGGGAGGAGGTTTATTTTTGGGAAAGCAAAAAAGTGCAGCTTTCGAGGTCAGAGTCCTGAGGCCTTTTCGCACGAGGGCAAATGGAACGCATGTACGATGCCGTGGGATGGCGCATTCGCTCTGCTGGGCTGGCGGTTCCATTCGGCCAATCAGAGCGGCCCGGCATGCGCAGGCGGAACCTGGCAAGTGCAAGGTAAGTGACCCTCTCTCACGCCCATCCCCACATAGGCCGGTGCCTGGGCGGGATGCCCGTGGGGGGGGGGTTCCTGTGTGCTCTAGGGGACCTGATCTGGTCCCCTGGGGCCCACGGGAACTAGGGAAAGAATACAACAGGTCTGCCCGCCCCTGGGTCGAATTCGAACAAATGGTGGGAGGCCTGGGGGAGGGGGCGTCCCATTCCCACACCAGACTTTTCAGGCTAGGAGAAGCGGGGACAGGTCCCCCCTTCGCACGTAGGCAGGTAGGAACATGTGCCCATGCATTCCTTACCTGCCTAGGTATGAATGGGAAATCTGTCCCCATGTGTCCTAGCCTTACGGCACTGAAAAGGCCTCTGATCTACAGTCTAATTAAAAAAATGTCCTGGGTCTCAAACAGCCCCAATGGAAGAAACACAGCTAAACTGTGTTGGTATTTATTTACTTATTTACTCATTTGCTTACTTATTTTCATTCATTCATTCATTCAATCAATCAATATTTGTATCCCACCCTTCAGTTCCTGTTTACCCTTCAGGTGAGCTCCAGCTGGCCCAAAGAAGAAAGAGTTGGACTTTATAAACTGCTTTTCTCACCTTTTAAGGGGGGGCTCAAAGTGGCTGACAAACTTCTTTCTATTCTTCTTCCCACAACAGAACACCCTGTGAGACAGGTGGGGCTGTGAGAGCACAGAAGAGAGCTGTGACTAGCCCAAGGTCACCCAGCTGGCTTCATGGGGGAGGACGGTATTGAACCCGGTATTCCCAGATAAGAGTCTGGCTCCCTAACCACTAGACCAGTGATGGCCAACCTATGACATGCCTGTCACAGGTGACACGCCAAGCCCTTCTGGGTGACACAACCTGGTCACCCTGGCACCTGGGCATGTAGTGCTTGCTTGTTCTTGAAGTGTATGAAATACCAACTTTCGATTGAAGATTTAGCAAATGAAATTCAGCAACAAAAGTAACTGATGTAAAGAATTATTTGTTTTTGCTTTTAATAAAATATATATATCAAAAATATAACTTTTTTTACTAGGGCTACAAATATCACAAAATTATGGATATTTCTAGATGTGACACAGCACCCAAGTTAAACTAGGTTTTCTTGCAAATTTTGACAACACTGAGCTCAAAAGGTTCGCCATCACTGCACTAGACCAAACTGGCTCACTAAGTTCCCTCCCTCCACATATCCAATGACTTAACTTGCAGTGTGGATGCATGTCTTGGTGCCACCATCTTCTGTCTGGATGCCGGCACCAGTGTGGGACAACGGTGACATGCTGTGCATGTGTGCTGATGTCAACACATCACATGATGCACCAACAGGCTTATATGGTGTGGCACATGCCCCTCCTTGCGCTATAAAAGTGCGGATGGGTCCCGTCGGATCCAGGAAAGGACAGCAAAGGTTGGAGTAAGTCTATGTATGGAACACTTTCTTGTGCCCCCAATGTAGTCACCTGCAGTTCTCTCCTACATGGAAGAAGCCATTTCTGAGTCATAAATAGCCCTTAAAGTGCAGATTATGGGTGTACACAAATGCAATTTTCCATTCGATTTGAAGCAAATATTCAAATGTATGAATTTGTACGAATAGAGAAAAAATGAATGTATTAAAAATTTGAACGGATTCGAGTACATTCACGTCTATTCCTACAAATATTTGATATGTATTCATTCCATTCCATTCCATTTTTATTTGCATACCGCCTTTCCAAAAACAAAATTTTGCCCAAGGCGGTTTACAACAAACAGAAAAAAAAATAGAAAGAATACAACAAATCAATACAAGTAAAAAATCAATCACAATAAATAATCAGTTGCATCAAAGAATACAACAAATCAAGACAAGTAAAAAAACAATCTCAGTAAATAACAGATCAGTCTCAGTAAATACAAAGTACAAAGTAAATACAAAGTAATACATCATACATTCAATGAGTACACTAATACATTAAATAAATAATATATTATAAAATTATAAAAGGGCAACAATACTGGTTCCTCCTCCTTTCCCCTCTCCACGCTTAGTCTTATTTCTATCTGCAGCCACCAACAAGTGCTGGCCAGGATGAACCTCTCTCTTCTAACCAGCCTTAATGCCAAGCAGGATGGAGCTCTATAAGCACACAGCATTGGGTCTGGCAGTGATGGTTCGTCCACATCCTCTCACCAACTTGGAGTTCGGCCTTTTATCTTGGTGGAGGGGGCCCCAGGTAGGAGACACACTCACAGTCCAGCCCCAGCAGATGTTTCTTCAATAGCATTTGCGTGTGTCCCTACGCATCCGTATGCATCCTGTTTTCATCCCGTACATATCCGTACAAATGCATACGGATGCGAATAAGATGTGTACAGATACATATGTAATGCATACGGATACGTACCCACACAAATGTCTGAATGATTCATACGAATGTTCAAATTCAGCCGTATTCAATCGAATAATGAATATTTTGAATATTCTTGCCCATCCCTAGTGCAGATGCTCCATCTGGGAGAACAATGTAGGCCAAGTGTAAAGTCCCCTGGTCTCTGAATTCCCTACTAATAAATAAGTCACCCTCGTCTCTGGATGGTGTATCCCTGGTTGGAAGCGCCATTTGACAAGGCTGAAATATGCCCATCCTGACCTCAGACGAGGGGAAGAGTCATAGGGAGCTATGAAGTAAGGATGTGCATGAATATTTGTAGGCCCTGAATGTTCCGAACTTTGACATTCGGACCTGAATAGAATGTCCCAAAATTTGAGTGTAAACACTCAAATCGAATTTCGAATTTTGGATCTATTCATTCAACTTATCTGGACATTCGTACGTGTACGGGTTCTTACACGATGAGCACTTGAAGATACACGTCTTTCCTGCATCTGTACACATTTGTATGGATCCGTACGAGACGGAAATGGGTTGCATACGGAATAACTATGGGATGCGTACGGAATGTGTACAGACGCATACAGACGTGTACGGGTGTGGGAAGATGCATACGTGCACATCCTAATTTTGCCGACATTAGTACATGCAGATCCAAATCAAAAATTCAAACAAATAGGTTCAAATTTGGTAAATACGAATTGAATCTTGTTAAATTCGATTTAAAAGATTTAAATCGAATTGGATTTTTGGGTGTTCGATTCAATTCGAATAGAATGTCAAAAAAAAACCCATTCGTGAAGGTCCCTAGTATGAAGTGACCATAGCTCAGTGGTAGAGCAGATGTCTGGGACGTAGGAGGCCACCGGGTCAATCCCTGGCATCACCCAGAAGAAGATCTGGATCTGTCGAGGCATGGAGACACCAAGGGTCTGCTTGGCTCGGCGCTACACAACAAGCCGGGCAGGTGCTTTTGGCATCTAGGCCTCTCAAAGTGAGTGAACCTTCCCCCATTGACTGAATGTTAATCCCCACGACCCCATGGTTAATCAACTGTAACTGGCCTTTGAGAAAGTTGATTCACCCTCATCCACACTGGCAGCGCACTGGATGCCTGAAAGTGATATTGTAGCGAAAGAATAGAGAGGCAGACAGCAGTTTGGAGATGACCAAACAGAGGTTAAAAGGCAGCGACACATGTACGTTTCTCCATCGGCTTCCACAGCAAAGTATTGGGGAGTTGGGCTCAGCTAGGAAACCATAACCAAACCATGTCTTTCCATCTGCTGCTTCTGAACTTGTGAGCTCCATCCTGTCACTGAAGTTGGAACACCATTTCTTCTCACTCTGGTCCTACCGACCCCCACTTGCCACCAAGAAATGCTCCAGATAAGTTGATGTTGAGGCTTCAGAGGTGATAGAATCCTTGCTAACTTGAGACCTTCTGTCTGGAAGGGGTCAGCCCAGTGCACAGCAGTGGCAAAAAAGGCTAATTCAGTCCTGGGAATAATTAGGAAAGGGAAGAGAAAACAAGTCAGCAAGGGTCATTTTGCCTCTCTATGGTGAGGCCACATTGGGAATATTGTGTACAATTCTGGTCACCACACCTGAGAAAGGATATTGTGGAACTGGAAAAGGTGCAGAGAAGGGCAACCAGAATGATTAAGGGGCTGGAAGAAAATCCCTTACGAAACCAGGCTGCAATGTCTAGGCCTCTTCAGCCTTCAAAGGCCTGACTGAAGTATGTAAAATCACACGGCGAATGGGAAAGGTGGATTGAAAAAATGTATTTTCTCTGTCACCCAACACTAGAACCAGGGGGCACTCTATGAAGCTAAAGCATAGGAGAGTCAGACAAGGGGAAGTATTTCTTCACTGACTTGGGCCCCAAATATCTGAAGGAGTGCCTTCTCCAATATCAACCTGCCCATGCCTTAAGATCTATTGGTAAGGCCCTCCTGGTTGCCCACCGCTTTCATTAGTGAGGCAGGTGGGCACCTGGGAGAGAGCCTTTTTGGTGATGGCCCTCAGACTATGGAATAGTCTCCCCTCGAGTCATGCCCCTTTCTTATATATATTTAGGAAGGTGGTGAAGACATACCTCTTTACCCTGGCCTATGGTTTAGGTGATTATATTTCCCTTCCCACTACAGATACTATTATTTTAAACACAGAGTGTATTGTTTTAGATTTGTTGAATTTTTAAAGTGCTTTTAATGCACATTTCTGTTTTCTGTTTTTAATTTGTTGTTTTAATGGTTGTTACCCGCCCAGAGACTTTCAAGTATGGGGTGGGATAGAAATGTAAACAAACAAACAAACAGACTGATTGGGGAAGCCAGAGTTACAGCTTCATAGTTCAGATCCTCTCTAAGGAGTGGAAACTGGGGGTCTGCGCAAATATTTGAAAATTCAAAAATCTGATTCGAATCTGATGAATGTTATTTGAATTCAAACCAGATTTAATAACGTTCAAATATAGACATTCAAACGGATTTTGGATGTTCCGAAACATTCGTTTGAATGATCTGAATGGACAGATACGTACATATTATCTAGACCCATTTCAATCTGGCTTCAGGCCCAGTTATGGCATGGAAACTGCCTTGGTCGCCCTGGTTGATGACCTTATCTGGGAGAGAGACAGGGGGAACACTATCCTGTTGGTTCTCCTGGACCTCTCAGCGGCTTTTCATACCACTGACCGTGGTATCCCTTTGGATAGACTACGGAGTTTAGGAGTGGGAGGCAATGCTTGGCACTGGTTCTGCTCCTATCTCTACTATAGATCCCAGATAGTGGCTGAGGGAGACACTGATTCGACACCCTGGGAACTCACTTGTGGGGTTCCTCAGGGGTCAATCTTATCTCTCAAGCTATTTAACATCTATATGAAGCCATTGGGAGAGGTCATCCGGAGATTTGGAGAGAGGTGTCATCAGTATGCAGGTGATACCCAGCTCTATCTCTCTGTGTCATCTGAATCAGAAGAGGTGGTTGAAGTGCTTGACAGGTGTCTGGAGGCGGTAATGGGCTGCATGAGGGTGAATAAATTGAAGCTGAATCCAGACAAGACAGAGGTGCTGTGTGTCACAGGGTCTCGGGTCCACATAGTTGGGAGATACCCTGTCCTTGATGGGGTTGCAATGCCCTGGAAGGGACAGGTGCGTAACTTGGGGCTACTCCTGGACTCTGCGCTAACCCTTGAAGCTCAGGTGGAGGCCGTGGCCAGGAGTGCCTACTCCCAACTACGACTAGTCCGTCAACTGAAGCCTCTGCTGGATAGAGATGACTTGGCCTCAGTTATCCATGCTCTGGTAACCTCTAGATTGGACTACTGCAATGCGCTCTACATGGGGCTACCCTTGAAGACGCTTCGGAAGTTGCAGCTAGTGCAAAACGCAGCCGCTAGAATGCTGACCGGAACATCTAGCCGGATGCACATCATGCCAGTCTTAAAAGAATTGCACTGGCTGCCAATTCACTACCGAGCCCAATTCAAAGTTTTGACTCTGACTTATGCCCTAAATGACTTGGGTCCCAAATATCTACAGGAACGCCTTCTCCCATATCGACCTGCCCGTGCCTTAAGATGGAGTGGTGAGGCCCTCCTGGTTGTCCCACCACCTTCAGTAGTGAGCCTGGTGGGCATCCGGGAGAGAGCCTTTTCTGTGATGGCCCCTAGACTATGGAATAGCCTCCCCCTCTAGGTGTGTCTTGCCCTTTCCTTATATGTATTTCCCTGGCCTTTGGCTGAACTGATTATATTTCCCACCCAGGACAGACACCATCATTTTCAATATAATGTGTATTGTTTTAGTGTTGTTGAATTTTTAAAGTGTTTTAATGTATATTCTGTTTTAATCTGCTGTTTTAAGATTGTAACCCGCCCACAAACCTTCGGGTATGGGTCGGAATATAAATATAAATATAAATAAATAAATATTACATATTTGCGCTTATATTACATATCTGCACTTGGATCAAACAGGATGCATATGGAATGTACACAGATACGTATAACAGATACAAATGTTGTCGACTTTCGTATCTTTAAATATGAATCTGACGTTCAAACGAATAGATTCGAATGTTACGGATTCGAATCGGATTGTTTTACATTTAGATTTTAAACATTCAAGTTGAATGGAATGTTTTGACATTCGATTTGGCTTGAATCCGAATACAAAAAAACACCATTCGTCCCCACGCCTAGCGGAAACAGTATGATAACTTGGATCCGATCACATGCTGCCCAGCAGAGGTGTTGTGTTACAATGAGAATATTGTCACCTTTTTCTTAGACTTAAAGGAAGGGCATAGATCTAGCAAGTAATGGAGATTTCTCCTCTCTCCCTGCCCCCCTGTTCTGCTTTAATGTTCTTTGGATGAATTTGGACAGAGCCTAGGGACTTTAGAGGCCTAAAAATAGCCCTGGAGTATGCAATACCTGATTAGAATACACTGCCATCTGGCTCCGTTCCAGGGCCAAGGGATTCAACTTATCTAGGGCAGAAAGGCAGGAGAGAGAGACCCAGTTTCCTGCTCACGGCCATGAGATGCCCTTGTGCTGTTTGCAATCCTTACCCTGTTTGGGGTATTGATTTTCTCTAACCACTTTGTTTCCAGCCCATGCAAGAAGAAGTAATTTTCTAGAGAGAAAAGAGATTTTGGGGGGTGGGGGTGGCATCCATTTCTAGTTTTTCCTCTTTCTTTTTTTTTTTGCATGCCTGTCCTGCTTATCAAAGTGGTGAATGCTGTCCTCCGCCATTCCATTTTGCCATCAAAACAACCCTGCGAGGTAGGCTGAGAAACAAGGATGGAGGAACGTTCACACTAAAGTGTGTCGAACACTAACGTGTGCTACAGACATGTGCACGGATGATTTTTTTGGCATTGGATTTGTAACAAATTGAACGTTAGAAACTTTGTATTCATTCAAATCGATCCTTTTCAAATGTGATAGAATTCTATTCCATACAAGTGTATTTGTATGAATTGGTACGAAGGCATAAGGATCCTGGATACTTACCCTGGATACGTATCCTGCATACAGATCCTATACAAACACATATTCACTACCGACCCCAATTCAAGGTGCTAACTCTGACTTATAAGGCCCTAAATGACTTGGGCCCCAGATATCTAAAGGAGCGCCTTCTCCCATATCAACCTGCCCGTGTCTTAAGATCTGGAGGGGAGGCCTTTCTGGTGATCCCACCGCCTTCAGCAGCTAGGCGGGTGGGCACCCGGGAGAGGGCCTTCTCAGTAGTGGCCCCCACGCTGTGGAATGGTCTCCCCTTGGAGGTGCGTCAGGCCCCTTTTCTGTTTATGTTCAGGAAGTGAAGACGTACCTCTTCACTCAGGCCTTTGGTTAAATGCTCCCTCCGCTTCCTCCATTGTAGACTCTACTGTTTTAAATTATTTTTTTAATTACTATTATTATGCTGGATTTTTAAACTTTGCACTGGTTTTAGTATTGTTTTATACAGTTTTGATATGTTTGTTTTTAAATGTTGTGAGCCGCCAAGAGACCCTTGGGTATGGGGTGGGATGTAAATAAATAAATAAATAAATAAATAAATAAATAAATAAATAAATAAATAAATAAATAAATAAAACATATCAGATACATATCCTATACAAATGCATATGTATCGATACATATTCTGTATGTATTCCCAGTTTAACAAATGCATGAACTATTCACACGAGCGTTCCAAAACATTAATATTCGTATGACTGTTAATGTACGAATGTTGTAACATTCGATTTGTACACGGATGTACAAATTTGTAAGAATAACGAATGTTATGAATATTTGTGCACATACCTAGTGTGCTAGCTTTCACACTTGGGGACATTAATACACACCAGATCCAGCACCACGTGCCCAGAGATATACCTGTGTCTGAGAATCTGTTCGGTCCCTGACAGGACGCCGCCATCTTCTGCTGCCGGAAGAGGTGGTGACAGCTACCAGTCTAGATGGCTTTAAGGTAGGGTTGGACAAATTTATGGATGACAGATCTATCAATGGCTACTAGAATGAATGCCTAGGTGCATCTTTCAGGCTGGAGGGGTGGGGACCGGGGCACTTCTAAGGCCATTTGCTGGGATTCTAGAGCAGGAATAGGTTTCTCCTTGTCTCTGCTTGAGATGCCCATGATCATTTGGTGGGCCACTGTGTGCGACAGGATGCTGGACTAGATGGGCTGTGGCCTGATCCAGCAGAGCTCCTCTTATGTTCTTATGTTCTGTATGGAGCCCAGCACAACTGACACCATGGCAAGAGAGATGCTCCGCACATGTGCAGTCACGTTTGGACTCATCTGAGGTGCCAGTACATTTGCACAGCACCTTAGACAACCCCTTAGCACCAGACATGGTACAAATTATTGCTCACTGGATGGGACAGGTGAGCTTTAGGTAATGGTTGTTATGAGGGATGTGTATGAATATTCATAAACATTCGATATTCATACGAATTTGTACAGATTCGGACATTCGTATACAAATCCGATATTATGATATTCATACACTGACATTCATATTTGTACGATTGTTTCCAAACATTCGTGAAACGGGGAGGTGGGAAAGTGGCTGCGCCAGTCACATCTGCAATGGATCCAGAGTGCATTCAACATGGTTTGAGAGCAGATTCAGAGTGGATTCAGAGTGGATTTGATGCTTTCAGAGTGGGTATGTTACGGGATAGGTATCAGATATTCATACAAATTCATACAAATACATTTGTATCAAATAGAATCCTACCGCATTCAAAGGGGATCTATTCATACAAATAGAGTTTTTCTTTTCTTTTATTTGATACTAATGGAATGCTAAAAATCCCATTCATGCCCATCCCTAGTTTCTATGACTGCTTGAAGATTTGAACCTTGGTCTCTCAGATCAAATACCCTAACCACTACAGTAAGGTTGCTCCTTAGTTCAGGATTTGACCCAACATCTTAAGTTATGCTCTTCTAGGGCACTGTGTAGTGAAACTACCAGTTTGGTCTAGTGGTTAAGGAGCCAGATTCTTATCTGGGAATGTCGGGTTCAAATCCGCCCTCCCCCACGAAGCCAGCTGGGTGGCCTTGGGCTAGTCACAACTTTCTTCTGAGCTCTCACAGCCCCACCCACCTCACAGGGTGTTCTGTTGTGGGGAGATGAATAGAAAAGTTTTGTCAGCTGCTTTGAGTCCCCTTAAATGGGTGAGAAAAGTGGGGTAGAAAAGCCAACTGTTCTTCCACCACTAAGCCAGCTGGGTGACCTTGGGCTAGTCACAGGTCTTCTGAGCTCTCACAGCCCTACCTACCTCACAGGGTGTCTGTTGTGGGGAGGAGAATAGAAAAGCTTTGTCAGCCGCTTTGACTCCCCTTAAATGGGTGAGAAAAGCGGACTAGAAAAGCCAGCTCTTCTTCAACTCTTCTTCTGTAGGATACGATGTTCATACCTCCAACAGAATGGCTTCCTTTTGGTTTCTGGATCCAATTCTGGCTGTTAATGCTAACTAGGGGTGTGCACAAATGCAATTTTTGTGATTCGATCCGATTACTCAAAAATTCCATTTGATTCAAATCTTTTAAATTCGAATTTAACCAAACTCAATTTGAATTAAGCAAATTCAAATCTATTTGTTTGAATTTTTCATTTGAATTTGCACTTACGATTGTCAACAACATTTATAAATGCCTGTACGCATCTTCCCGGGTCTGTACGCATCCATACATGTCCGTATACATCCCGTATGCAAACTGTTTTCATCCTGTACAGATCTGTACAAATGTGTACGGATGTGGAAAAGATGCAGATGTTCAAGTACTCATTGGATGTTTTTCCACTGTCAGAAAATACCCATTTTTGCACCCATTAAGGACCCATTTGGGTGTGAACCAGATGATCCCATTTCCACCACTGCACCCATTTGGGACCCGATTGTTTCAACTGCTGCTGGGGAAATCCGGATCAAATGGGTACTTTCTGGCCTTTAATCTGGATTGTCTGTAGACCCCATTAATGATTGTCTGTAGACCTCATTAATGGGGTCTACAATGGGGTCTTCAGGCAGAAAATCCGGATTAATGGGAGCCTGTTCCCATGCTTGTGTAGCAATGGGGTCTAGAGGAGGCTAGGGGGAGGGGAGGCTAGGGGGAAGGGGCACCCTTGGGGGGGAGCCCCAAAACCTAAGCTTCAAAGTCATTTCAAGGTCATTTCAAAGTCACTTCAAAGTCTGTGCAAAATAGCTCCAGAGCGTCTTTGAAGTCTGTGCTGATCTTCAGAGTGAACTTTGAAGTCACTCCGAAGTGACTCTGAAGTCACTTCAAAGTCACTCTGAAGTCACTTCGAAGTTCACTCCGAAGATCAGCACAGACTTCAATGGAGCTGTTTTGCACAGACTTCGAAGTGACTTCGAAATAACTTCGAAATGACTTCGAAGCCACTTTGGAGATTGCACCCCCTGTCCCCCCAAACACCTGGGGTGACAGACAGACCCCTCGTGGGTAGATCCGGATTTCCAAATGGGTGCTCCGGCATTTCCACAGCAGGGAGTCTAGCACCCATTGCTATTGGGTGCTAGACCACCCATGGAAACACATTGGGTACTTCCCTTAATCCGGATCTACTAGATCCGGATTAAGGAATGTACCCATTCCTTAGATCCATATCTTCTTAGATCCAGATTAAAGGAGCACGGTGGAAAAACACTCAATGTGTACGAACCCGTACACATGCGAACGTCTGAATAATTCAAGCAAATAGTTCCAAAATTTGAATCAGTACTTTAAATTTGATTTTAAGGACATTCGATTTGAATTCAAATGACAAAATTTGCTCGATTCGATCGAGTTTCAAATGCATTTGAATATTCATTCATATCCCTAATGCTGACCCTAAATGACTTGGGTCCCAAATATTTGAGGGGGTCTTGCCTGGAATCTATTGGCCCTTGGGAGAATTTCTCCTTGTAATTCCACCACTTGAGGTTGAACTTGGTGTGAAGCCAGGAAGAGGCTTTCTCTGTGGTGGCCCCCAAGCTTTGGAACAACCTTTTTGCAGAAATTCACAAAGCAGCAACAGTATGCATGGAATTTTCACTGAATGGTTGAGGTGCATTCGTTTAACTTGGTATTCTGTCTTTGAAGCTAGTTTATGTATATTTGAACCAGTTATATTTTAAAACTTTTAAAAATTCCTCTTTTGTATACTACCCTGAGACTGCAGTAGAGGGCAGGGTGTTAATTAAACAAACTGTCAAGCCAAAAATCATTCTTCAGGGTCACTTTGCATCCCTTTTGCAAAACAGATTTTTATAGTTGCATTGTAGTAAATGAGAGCCCATCTACACTTACATTTTAATCAGCCCACCTCCGAAGTGAGAGGGCATATAAGCTGGCAAGTAATTGTCTTTCCATATTATCTAGCCCAAATGGTGGATTTTGGGAGTTAGAGAATAGAGAAAGAAAATAGTTTGTCCCGCTACTGATCATAGAATCAGAGAGCAGGAAGGGACCTCTAGGGATGTCTAGGCCTCTTCAGTCTGGAGAGATGGCGTTTAAGAGGGGACCTGATTGAAGTATCTAAAATTATGCATGGTATAGAAAAGGTGGATAGAGAAGATTTCTTTTCTCTATCACACAACACTAGAACCAGGGGGCATCTATGAAGCTGATGGGCAGGAGAGTCGGATCAGACAAGGGGAAGTATTTCTTCACCCAGAGGGTTCATCGGTTTATGGAATTGGCTGCTGGAAGAGGTGGTGACAGAAACCAGCCTGGATGGCTTTAAGGTAGAGTTAGACAAATTTATGGATGATAGATGTATCAACGGCTACTAGAATGGATGCCTAAGTACATCTTTCAGGCTGGGGGGTAAGCAGGAGGCCTCTAAGGCCATTTGCTGGCATTCAAGAGCTGGAGAATGTTTGCCCTTGTCTCTGCTTGAGATGCCGATGAGTATTTGGTCGGCCACTGTGTGCGACGGGATGCTGGACTAGATGGGCTGTGGTCTGATCCAGCAGGGCTCCTCTTATGTTCTTATGTTCTTATGAAAGTGCATCCCCATTTAACCAAAGGCCAGGGTCTAAACATGTACACTGAAGGTGCTTGACGCACCCCAAGGGGATAACTATTCCATAGCCTGGGGCCATCACTGAGAAGGCCCTCTCCCAGGTGCCCACCCCTTTTGTTACTGAAGGTGGTGGTACAACCAGGAGGGCCTCCCCTCTAAGTCTTAAGGCACGGCCATGTTGGTATGGAAGAAGGTGTTCCTTTAGAGCAAAGGAGAAGGTTTGTCCTTGTCTCTGCTTGAGATGCCCATGAGCATTTGGTGGGCCACTGTGTGCGACAGGATGCTGGACTAGATGGGCTGTGGCCTGATCCAGCAAGGTTTCTCTTAAGTTCTTATGTTCTTATGTCATCCAGTACGGATGTGCACAAATGGGATTTTTTGCATTTGATTTGTAACAAACCAAATGTAAGAAAATTCATGTTCGTTCAAATAGATCCCCTTCGAATGTGATCGAATTCCATTTGATGTGAATGTATTAGCCCAAATTAATATGGCTATCCAATATGAACACAGGCATATCCTATACGTATCTGATACATATCCAATACTTATCCTGTGTAACATATCAGCTCTGAAAGTGTCAAATCCGCCCTGAATCCACTTTGAATCCGACCTGAATCCATGTCGCATGCACTCTGGATCCATTGCAGATGTGACTGGCACACCTGCTTTCCAACCTTCCCAGGTCCACAGATGTTTTGAAGCGTTCATAGAGATGTTCCAAAACATTTGTACGAATACAAATGTCAATGTATTTGCATATTTGCATACGAATGTCTGAATTTGTCTGAATTCATCCAAATATCGAAAGTTATGAATATTCTTGCACAAATATTCCATTCATATTTGAAGAAGAAGAAGGAGAATTGGCTTTTCTACCCTGCTTTTCTCGCCCATTTAAGGGGACTCAAAGCGGCTGGCAAACCTTCTGTTCTTCTCCCCACAACAGACACCGTGTGAGGTAGGTGGGGCTATGAGAGCTCAGAATTGAGCTGTGACTATCCCAGGGTTCACCCAGCAGGCTTCATGGGGGAGGGTGGAATCGAACCCAGTGTTCCCAGATAAGAGTCCGGCTCTCTAACCACTAGACTGCTGGATCAGGCCCCAGCCCATCTAGTCCATCACCCTATCTCACCCAGTGGCCCATTAACTGCTTCTGGGCATCTCAAAAGGAGGACAAAGGCTAAATCTTCAACTGCTGGAAACATGAACTGCACTTAGGGACCTGGGACAGGTAGGTGTTCTACCTGACTATTCCATGCTTTCCTCAGCACCTTTACATGGGTGGAGCTGCTGTGGACGTCAGCCACAGCATGTGTGTGATTCCTGCATCTCCAGCCACTGTGTAAGGCAGCTGCATAGTTGTGTGATGTGTTGCTGGGTGTGCCCAGACACCCATCTATACCCCCAGTAAGTATTAGGGGTGTACACGAATTCATTTTTGACATTCAGTTTGTAACAAATCAAATGTTTGAAAATCCATGCTCGTATGAATAGATCACATTCGAATGTGGTAAAATTCTATTTCGTACGAATCAATTCGTAAGTATTCCTACAAATATTCAATACGTATTGGATACAAACGAATATGTATCCAATACGTATCTGAAATGAATGAATATGTATCCAATATGTATCCATAATATATCCATGCTCTGAAAATATCAAATCCGACCTGAATCCACTTTTAGTCCACTGTTGATCCATGTTGAATGCAATCTAGATCCATTCCGGGTGTGACTGGCACTCTGTTTTTCCAATCTAATGAACGTCTGAACTATTATACAAATGTCCAGGAATATTCGTATTCATTTGAATGTTAGTATCTGAGCATCGTAACCTTCATGTACGAATGTTACGAATATTTGTGTACATCCCTAGTAAGTATATATAAACTTGGTTTATAAGCTGAACATAAGAACCTAAGAGGAGACTTGCTGGATCAGGCCACGGCCCATCTTGTTCATAAGAACGTAAGAGGAGCCCTGCTGGATCAGGCCACGGCCCATCTAGGTCATAAGAACCTAAGAGGAGCTCTGCTGGATCAGGCCACAGCCCATCTGGTCCTTAAGAACCTAAGAGGAGCCCTGCTGGATCAGGCCACGACCCATCTGGTCCTTAAGAACCTAAGAGGAGCCCTGCTGGATCAGGCCACGACCCATCTAGGTCATAAGAACCTAAGAGGAGCCCTGCTGGACCAGGCCACAGCCCATCTAGTCCATCATCCTGTCTCACCCAGTGGCCCACCAATTGCCTGTGGGCATCTCAAGCAGAGACAAGGGCAAACCTTCTCCTGCTCTCGAATCCCAGCAAATGACCCTAGAGGTACCCTACCTTGAGCTCTTGCTAACTTTAACCTATAAGGCCCTAAATGACCTGGGCCCCAACTACCTAAAGGAATGCCTGCTCCCAAATCGACATACCCATGCCTTAAGACCTGCAGGGGAGGCCCTATTGTTTGTTCCACCACCCTCAGTGACAAAAGGGCTGCGCACCCTTCTTGCTGGAGAACAGAAAAAAAGCCAGAAAGTCTTCAAACGCTTTTTGGTTTCATGTTGCCCACCAAGTGTCCACTGTGAAGCTAGGTGGCAGGGACTCATACCTTCCCCTATTATACTGGGATCCTTGGGAAGGTCAGAGATCCAAGAAGCATTGCAACCTGCAACAAAATGTTGTAGTGCCGTCCCGAGCCTCCAAAAGTTGGTTCTTCGCTGTCTTCCAGTCTCCAGGAGGATCACGGAACCCTCCTTTGGGCACCATCATGTGGAAATCTGGCCCTTGTTTTCCTCTCAGATGTAGGGGGTCCCTTTACCCTTCCCAGAGGCCACTGGAGAGGGGGGTAAGGCAACATGGCCGATGGACTGAAAGCAAAGCATAGAATCATAGGATCATAGAGTTGGAAGGGAGGGACCTCCAGGGTCATCCAGTCCAACCCACTTCTCAATGCAGGATTTCCTAAACCATCCCAGACAGATGTAGGTCCAACCTCTGCTTGAAGACCTCCAGCTAAGGAGAGCTAACCACCTCCCGTGTCAATAATCTGTACTGACTCCCTTGAAGTGTGATCCTGTTGTTTCTAGTCCTCCCATCTTGGGCAAGTGAGAACAGGGACAATCCCTCTGCACTGTGACAGCCCTTCAGAGACTTGAAGACCCTGATCATGTCTCCTCTCAATATTCTCTTCCGTAGGCTAAATATTCCTAGATCCTTCAACTGTTCCTCATAGGACATGCTTTCCAGACCACAAGCAGTTTCCTTGAGGCTACAAGTGATCCAGATTTCCTTTGTGGGTCCTTCTCATCTTCCTAGGCTTCTGTCCCACTTTCCACCGGAGCTCAAGGCAGTTTATGAACCAAGTGAATATATACCACCTCATTGCAGAATAAGACTTGGATGGAGGTTTTAGGAAGCAGCCAACAGGAGCAATCCCAGATGATCAAGGAGCTGGAAGACCTGCCTTGCAAATCAGGGGGCAAAGTCAAGGCTTCTTGAAAGGCGACATTTTAAGAGGGGACTTGATGGAAGTGTGTAAAATTACGCACAGTGTAGAAAAGATGAAGGGAGGGAGGAAATGTTTTCTTTATTGCATGCTAGAATTGAGGGCACTCTATGAAGCTGGTGGGCAGGAGAGTTAGGATAGAGAGAGGGAAGGTTCTTTTCACCCAGAGGATCATCGGTCTATGGGATTTACTATCTGAAGTGCTTGTGACAGCAACCAGCCTAGATAACTTTATAAAATGATTAGATGGGTTCATGGAGGACAGGGGAACCAATGGCTACTAGGATTAACACCTAGGTTCTGCCACCGAGTTGGAGAGACAGGATGGATTCCTCTGAAGGCCATTTGCAGGGATTGAAGAGCAGGTGAAGGTTTTGCCTTTGTCTTCTGCTTGAGATGCTCAGAAGCAATTGGTGGAGCACTGTGTGAGACAGGATGCTGGACTAGACGGGCTGTGGCCTCATCCAGCAGGGCACCTCTTAAGTTCTTGTCTAGAATGGATGTCTAGGTACCACCCTCCAGGTTGGAGAGGCAGGCAGGATGCTTCTAAAGGCCATTTGCAAGGAGTCAAGAGCCTTTGCCTTCTTGAGAGGCCCATGAGCAACTGGTGGGCCACTGCGTGAGACAGGACGCTGGACTAGATGGCTTGACCTGGTCAAGCAGGTCTCCTCTGAAATTCTGAAGTTTCAGATTTCTGAAATCACTCTCAACAGGGAAGGATACCCATCCCTATCCTGATGTGTGCAGGAATAGCCAGCATATAGTGGAACCTAGAAGACTGTGAGTTCAAGTAGCCCCTCTTCCAGACAGGTCATGGGTGAACTTGGACCATTTCCAGTTGCACTTGTAGGTTACAAGAGAATAGTGAGCGCAGTCCCTGGGTTCAAATCCTCGTCTGCCTTGCCAGTGGTCTGAGGGGTGGACAGAATGAAAGGGGGAAAGAGGGAGAAGAAGGGAAAGGAAAAGAAGGATGAGGAGTTGGCTTTTATACCCTGCTTTTCATACTTTTAAGGGGACTCAAAGCAGCTGACCAACCTTCTGTTCTTCTCCCCACATTAGACACCCTGTGAGGTAGGTGGGGCTGTGGGAGCTCAGAAGAGAGCTGTGACTAGCGCAAGGTCACCCAGCTGGCTTCACGGGGGAGGGTGGAATGGAACCTGGTATTCCCAGATAAGAGTCCGGCTCCCTAACCACTAGACCAAACTGGCTCACACAAGACCAAACTGGCTCACTTCTGCCCCTGACCTTCTCTCTTCCCCACAACCTCTGCCCTTCACTTTGGTACCAGAATATTCATGGATTGGGATTGGGGAGCAGAAGACCAGACACCCCCAACTTCAGAGGCATCTTGCCATCCGTGTATCCGAGAGTCTAAGGTGCCTGGAAGCAGCCAGTCTGCCTCTAGGGAGTCTGGGAAAGGCAGGGGGGGGGCAGCAGGAGACAGGGCCAGGGGGCTTCTCCGACTAGGGATGGTGCTTTGAGGAGTCAAGGTGCCCTCCTGCTGGCTTGCCTGCCTGCTTTGGGTGGCTTTGTCCCTCCTGAGGACTCCCAAGGAATTCATGAGGCCCAGGAGAGATGGAGGAGCAGCTTCCTGGTTTCTCCAAAGAATGGCAGGAAGATGGTGGCGGAAAAAGGCTGGGGAAAATGGAAGCGAAGGGAGGGAAGGAGGGAGGGAGGAAGAGGAGAGAGGAGCAAGGAAGGAAGGACACAGGGATCAGAGAGAGGGAAGGAAGGAAGGAAGGAAGGAAGGAAGGAAGGAATGGGAGAGTGAGAGAAGGAAGGAAGGACACGGGGACCAGAGGAGAGAGAGAAGGAAGGAATGGGGAAGGAAGGATGAAAGAAGAGAGAGGAACAAGGAAGGAAGGAATGACACAAGGATGTGAGGAGAGTGAGAGAAGGAAGGAAGGAATGGGAGAGCGAGAGAAGGATTGATGGAAGGAAGTACATTAGGATGAAAGAAATGGGGGAAGGAAGGATGAAAGAAGAGAGAGGAGCAAGCAAGGAAGGAAGGACACAAGGATCAGAGAGAGCGAGAGAAGGAAAGAATGGAGGAAGAACTAAGGAAGACGGAGGAAAGGAGAGGAGAAAGAGAGAACCAAGGAAGGGAGATGGAGGGAGGAGATTACGAAGGAAGGATAAAATGAAGGAGAGACAGAAATAGCGAAGGAAGATGCAAAGAGGTCAGGGCTCCCCCCCCCCCGATAAGTCCAGGGCCCCCAGCCTGCCCTTAAGGGTTCCCGCTCCGTTTTTCCTGCCCCCCAGCCGGTCTCTTCCCGATGCCCCGAGGCCCGCGGTGGGGCCTCCCGCCGCCCTGTCCGGCAAGGCTCCTTTCCGGCCGGCAGGTCGAGCGCTCCATCTCCGGGTGGGCGCCGGAGCGAGATGGCGCCCACACCCCAGTTCGCCCGGTCCGATCCAGTCTGATCCAATCCGGTCTGGTCCGATCTGGTCTGGTCCGATCCGACTCAGGCATCGCCTGGACGTCCAAAAAAAAAAGAAAAAGAAAAAGAAAGGAAGGAAGGAAAGAAAGAAGAAAGAAAAAAGAAGGAAGGAAGGAAGGAAGGAAGGAAGGAAGGAAGGAAGAAAGAAAGAGGCTAAATTCGGAAAGGTAAAGCCGGATTTAAAATAAATAAATAGCTGTTCCCGCGTCGCCTTGGAAACGGACAATGCGCCTTCGCGCCTGTTGGGCAGCAGAGATTTATGGCCCTTTTGTTCCAAACAAAAACAAATGATATTAAGGAACTGGAGAGGGGGGTGGGGGGGCCGAGGAAGAAATCTTTTGGGGGGGATCCCTCCGTGATCTGTAGATCTTCAAGGTGGCGGTGGATTCTCCCTCCAACTTTACAGCTCTCCTCCCCCGCGCGATTTCATCACCAGGGATTTAGTGGCCAAGATGCGATTCCCTTTCGCGCTTTGGGACAGGCCGAGAGCGCTTTGGAACCGACCAGTGTGGACGCACGCGGACCTCCCAGCGCCTGTGATAAACCTGCAGGTTCTGGGAGGAGAGAATGAATGATCCGATCTAAATTAAAAGGCCCTGGCTGGAGATCGGCGGGGAGCCCAAAAATATGTTTTTTAAGTTCGATTGGTTTCGGATGTTCCTATAGAATGGAATGAAAGCGCTTTTGCGCCGATTAACTAACCCAGTTTTCCTTTTAGTTCTTTTCTTCCTTTTGGGGAGGGGTAAAATTAAGTTGGGGGCAGGTTCTGATTACTTATTTATAAGATTTATTTATTTATTCATCTATTTATTTGTATTTCTATCCCGCCCTATACCCGAAGTTCGGGCAGGTTCCAATTACTTATTTTATACGATTTATTTATTTATTTATTTATCTGTGCCGCCCTATACCCAAAGTTCAGGCAGGCTCCGATGCCTTATTTTATACGTTTTATTTATTTTATATTTATTTATTTGTATTTCTATGCCGCCCTATACCCGACGGTCTCAGGGCGGATTCCAATATTATCTTACTCATCTTAGACGGGTCGCTGCCTTTTCGTCTATCGATAGGTATCGTTCGTTTTTGCCTGTGTATCCCGCCCTGAATCCGGCTTCGTCTTACAGTTACAAAAGCGAAAAGCGTCGCAAGGACACGAAAGCTGCTTCCATCGCGCGTGATTCGGTTCCGGAGACCCCCTCGGCTCCCGGAGAAGGTCTCGTCCTGCCCTCCAGCCTCTTCTTCCTGCCTGGGGGGACGCCGGTGCCTTAAGGGGAACCCAACACTGGGGAAGAGCAGCAAAGGACAAAGCCACGGCGCCCCCTCTCCAAAGGGACTCGCTTGGTCTTTGCCAAGGATGCTGCCCGAATGCGCTTTTGCTTTTATTTCCATTGGAACCCCGGCATGGAAACAAAACAGACGCCGTCGTTCCTCGGAGGCTGCTGGTGACTTCGGCCCCTTTCGGGGCTCGGAGGGCAGGGAAAAGCCCGATGCCAAGCCGGTGGGCAGGGAGATGCCCGATGTTAAGCCGGTGGGCAGGGAAAAGCCCGATGCCAAGCCGGTGGGCAGGGAGATGCCCGATGCCAAGCTGGCACAAGCGGTGGCGGGTGGTGAAAAGGAGCGACTCCGGCACGAAAGCGAAGCCAGCAGCTCGGAAGGGACCGGAGAGGTCGGGCTGGAAGTCCCCGGTGCTCAGCTCGCCGGCTGAATCTGCTTTCCCTAAATTTCAAGGGCGCAGGGGTGCCCAAGGGCACTGGGAATGGCTGAAGCTCAGTGGCAGAGCAAGCTGTGCGCAAAGCAGAGGGTCACCGATTGGATCTCCGGCCTCTTCCACAAGTAGGTCATGGCAAACCGCAGCTGTATCTCTGCCAAAAGGGCTGCACAGTGGTGCCCGTGGAGTCTGCCATCCAAAGGCACAGGGGAGCAGGTGGAGAGGAAACGATTTTCTTTCCCTGATGGTGAAGATAACCCAAGAAATCCAGCTGGTGGGAAAGGGAACCCCGAACCCCTGTGACCTGTTTGCTTTTCCGGGTTGTAAATCACACACACATGCACCACGCACAAATACACTCCGGATTACAAGACCTTGCAAAACCCTTGTAAACGCACCTGGGACTACTCCGGAGTAAGCCCCACTCGGCTCCGAAAGAGGATGAATGGAGTTTTGGAGATTGGAAAAGGGGATCCAACGACTTTGGCGTTTGTTCCCTAGTCCTTCCCCCCCCCCCCCCCGCAGTCTTTGCCTCGGAAGAAACGCCTGGAAGGCGGGTTCGAAGCGGATTACTCGGGAGAAAGGACCCCCTCCGTGTTCCAGAGCGCTCCTTCCGAATTAAGTGGACCCAGTTGGATCAAAATCCAAGACGGACCACGCTCAAGAGGCTGAAGAAATAAATTGTCAGATGCTGTTCAAAGCAGCTGCAGATAAACCTTCCCAGTTTTTTTTAAAAAATACAATTCATTGATTATGATTTATGCTTTGTAAAGCGCTTGGAGATTTTCTTTTAAGGGGAGGCGGTGTATAAATATTTCAGATAAATAAATAGCCCAGGGATCCAGTTTCTGCTCGAGAAATAAGAATCTCTCCTGGTCCCTTCAATGGGCTTAGGACAGAATTTAAGAATTATTTTGCAATCCTGTTTTAGTAAGGCTGTGTTCACACCTAAGTTTTAATCCAGCTTCAGTCCGCTTTCAGAATGGAAGAATGCATCAGAAAAGCAAACAGTCGTTTTCTTTCCACATTATCTAATCCCAAAGTGGATCTGCTGAGTGAGATAATGCTGAAAAGAAATCAGCTTGCTGCTTTGCTGATGTGTTCTCCCCTTCTGAAAGTGGCCTGAAGCCGGATTAAAATTTAGGTGTGAACGCAGCTCATTTTATCGCACGTATAATAAATAAATTTTTGAAGAAAGAAAAAAAAGTGCTTCTAAGTACTTTGCAAAGTACTTTGGAAAGAAAACTCGATCCAAAAACTTCCCTAACTTCGAGACCTTCTAACTTGTTTTTTTATATAACGATTGTGATTTTAGCTGTTTGTATTGTTTATTTTAAGGGGAGGCGATATATAAATGTTTTCAAGGAAGAAAGGAAATATCAGCAATTCCTGCATGATTCTCTTGTTTGAGGCTGCGCCTTTTGCTCTGACTTTGAATCCAGGGAAGAGACAACCAGAAAAGAATTCCCACTTCCAGGAGAGAAAAAATAATAATTTTCCAGTTTATGGCCGTCACTGCCCTAGGAGTTCAAAACAGCAGGAGACAGGGCAAAGATACTTAAAGGCAGCATCTGCACATAATAAAAAAAAGTGGTTCAGAAGCGGATTGGAGGTGGGAGTATCCACATGCTAGTGTCTTTAATATCCATATTAAAAAGGCCAGAAAATGCAGTCCCCAATGCATTATCTGGCCTTTAATGTGGATTAGAAATGGGATAGGAACGCTAGAGTCTACATGCTACAATCTCTAAGCTGCTTTTGATAATGTTTTACTGCAAGTGGATACACTGGATGTATATATAAGGCGGAAGGAAGGAAACATCAAAACTGGAGCTGGAATGTAAAGGAAAGTCCGTGGCAGCCAGTATTGCATATCTGCAATGAATGTTGAATTGTCCTAAAACTGATGGGATCCTACCCTGAAATAATCACGCGGGGATCGGGAGGAGGAGAGAAGAATTTACTAGGTTTAAGATATCAGCATTGCTTTGCGGTGCAAATGTGTTTTGGAGCATTTCATCTCCTTCCCCGTTTCCCGTCTTTTAAAAAATCCCTGTCTAGTTTGCCTTCCCTGACGTATAGCGGATCAATCGCACCGCACAGGAAATGGCTGGCTTTCCTCTTTCTGTTTCTTTATATTTTCCCGGGTTAGCATCTCATTTGTCGCCCCATCAATCAAAACAGATGAAAGATTAAAAATAAAATAAAATAAGCACCCAGCCCTCAAACTAATTCCATCCCCTGTTTCTCTTAGCGTTGCCTTTTGAAGAGCATTTTGCAAGCAAATTCTGAAAGGAGCAGCAAACGGAAGAGGATTGGCGCAGGACAGCTGGGTTTTGCACTTTTCAAAAAATAAAACAAACAAACAAACGAACGAATCTGGGAATTCACTGAAACGCAATTTAAATGCCGAATCTGGGAACGCAATTTCTTCCTGCCCCCTGGAAAAAAAATAGTAAAAAAAAAAACCAGAAAGGAAAGAAAAGAATCGATTTTTCTAGTAGTTTGGGGGGAGGTGGAGAGGAGGGGAAGGGAAGGGGGGTGGGGGGTGGGACCTAGGGGCCTGAAGGTCCTTTTGTGTAAAGAAATCATAGGTTTCAAAAACTTTCCCCAAACTCTTTTGTTCAGCAATCACTTCTGCGTGACTGCATCCCCTTTTCCAGCTCCATTGGATCCCTTCTTAAAATCATCCTGGGACTTCTAAAGCGACCCTTCCCCAAAGGCTTTTCTCACCCTCCGTTGCCTCTTCTTATCTTTTCAACCTCAAAATTAACGTACAATTAAAAAAAAAATACTGTACATACATATGCACCCGTGCACATACGCACGAGCGCTAATGCGCAAATGCGCCGGTTCACAAAGCAGTTTTCTATTCTATCCTAACAAATATTTCCCCGGGCTGGAAGGTAAGTAAATTAAATCCACTTGCAGAAATTCACTTTGTTTTGGCGTCTAACCAATCCAGAAGCAAAAGCAAAGCAAAACACAAAAAATATCTATTGGGCTTGGAGCTGAGATGGAGAAAGACCAGGTGCTGCAGGAATTGCAGGAACGTGATTACAGAATGAACTGAGATGAGGATCTGGAAATATATTTCACTGGTTTTAAGGCCGCTCAGACATCAAACAAATTCTTAGCTGTTTTCCCGACCCTAAAAATCTGAACCCAACTCTTTCAAGAAATTTCCTTGTAAGGAACTGGGAAGACACAACCATCACTTGTGCTAGAACCATTTTAATATAATTATACATATCTGCCAAATCCAGAAAAGAAAAGTTTTATGCATATATATCTCTGGGGTGTTTTTTCTCCCCTCTTCTTCTTCGATTTCCCATCTGCAAGCATAAAAACAGCAAATTTCTCCTTATGGAAATTCAAGGTCAGAGCCATTGACCAATGTCTTAAATATTTTTTTTCCTTCTTACTGCAATTTTCCCCCCAAAAAACAGTAAGCTCTTATGACAGAAGAAATTTAAAAAGTCCATGGGTACTTTTAATTGCTGACTGTTCTTTAAAAAAAAACAAAATTAAAACCCTAAAACAAAAAAATTATCAGCGGTTCATTCGGTCAGCTTGTCGTAAAAAGTTTGTTTCAGTGCAGTATATAATATACTTCTGGGCGGAAGGCAATTTTTTTAAAAAAAACAAGAGCAGGATTGAAATAAAGAAAAAGAGGTGGTCATATGTAATTCGGTTGCTCAAATTTCACTGTTAATTATAACCTATTTAAAATCACAGCAGAATTCCCCGCTCTTGCGGGGATTTTGGTTGCATACAATACAGATGATCACATTTTAAAGTCTAGCACAAATTAAAAACCACAGATGTACCATTTATATAAGACACACACTGATTGTCTCTTAAAAACTACATATTGACTCCTTATTGACATTTTTTTTCTTCCTTTTTTTTTAAATAAAGTAGTGCAGCTAAGACAATCGTCCTCCCAAAATCCCCAGAGAGCTCTGATCAGAGTTCTTGCTTGGATTTTTGCTCTTTCTCCTGTCGCCAACTTGGCCAAATGTGGGCCCTCAAGCAATTAAAGGAGCTGGAGAGATAGAGAGATAGACAATGTCCGTTTTTTAAAAAGAAAGAATAAAACCAGCAACGGCAACCCAAAAACTAGGGGAAAGAGGGAGAGAATGCAACTTTGCCTTTTCCAGGACACACACAAGAAAAGAGAAACCTAGAGCATTTCTGTTTTCCTTAAAAATCAAATTAAAAGGCGTTCCCACCGACACCCAAACATGGACCAGAGATGAATTCACCTTCCATCCCATAAAGACAAAGAAAAACAATTGGGCAAAAACTATAAAGAACAGGGTGTTGGGGAAAGGAAGAGGCTCCAAATTGTTCCGTCTGTCCTAATAAGACGTTTCTTTCTTCTGGTCTTTTTTTATTTCCTTTTCCTTCCTTCCTTCCTTCTTTTTTTCCAGAGCTTCTGGGAGATCAAACTGGGAAACAATTAGGCTGGCCAGTGGCTACTGTCCATTCCTTGTCTTTAAGTTGCTTATTGAGTTGTGTCCTGTTTGCGTATCTCTTTTTATTTTTAACTTAAACCCAAGACCTGACTACAACTGGAATGTTCAAACCCACCAAGGGTCCTGGCCGTGGACGCCGGCTGCCCGGACAGCCCCATTCGCAACCGCTATCATCGTTACTATCAGCATCCAGACATCGCCAGTGGGCCAAGGTGTCTCTTACAAAACCTGGAACTTCCAGGAAGAGGTCTGGTCCTTATAATCCAAGCAGTCAGCATTGAAGTTTAACTTCCAGGAGGCCGTTTGGTCCTTATAATCCAAGCAGTCGGTGGTGGAGTTAAAGCCCAAACTGGACGCCCCGTAGCCCTGGGTGGAGAGGGAGGCCGGAGACTGGTTGAGGTGGCTGGCCACGGCGTTGGTGCCCATGGGGCTGAGGGCAGCCCCCGGTCCCGGAAGCTGGTGGTGCATAGGTGTCAGGTAAGATCCACAGTCCATTCCTCCAAAGTAGGAGGTCGAGCCAGCGTACCCTTGGCTGTAACCAGAAGCCTGAGTGTAGGTCATGGGGTAAGACCTCTGCATACAGGAGGAAGAGGTGGACAGAGGGTCAGAGAGCGGGGAGATGGAAGCCGGGCTCCAGATGGACACAGGGGCACTGCTGCTAGAGATGGCCGGGACGGAGGTGCTCACTGGTGGGGTGAACTGCCCACTGGTCCCGCTTTCAGAGCTGACCTCTCGGGCAGGGGAGCTTTTCTTCTTGGCCGGCCGGACTTTGTTTTGCCCACCGTTCTGCTGTTGCTGCTGCTGCTGGCGGCACTTCGCCCGGCGGTTTTTGAACCATACCTGGAAAAGCAGAAAAAGGGAGGATGGAGGACAGAGATGAGTGGCCACCACCAAGGAGGCAGCGTTGAAAGGGGCCCAGAATCCCACCCAGACATTCCCAGGGATAAGGCGGGTAGCTCAGCAGTCCTGCAGACTGCCTCGAAAGCAAAGGGGCATCGGTTCAATACCTGGCCTCCCCGCAGAAGGAGGCAATGGCAAACCACTTGCGTATCTCTGCCAAGAAAACTGTACAGGGCTGCCCAAGGGCACTGGGAATGGCTGTAGCTCAGCGGCAGAGCAAGCTGTGTGCGAAGCAGAGGGTCACCGACTGGATCCCCAGCCTCTTCCACAAGAAGGTAATGGCAAACCACAGCTGTATCTCTGCCAAAAAGGCTGCATAGAGGTGCCTGTGGAGTCTGACAGTGGTCATAGCTCAGGGATAGAGCAAACTGCCAGGAAAGCAGAGGGAAACCAGTTTGATCCACAGCATCTTCCTAGAAGTAGGGAATGGCAAACTATTTCTGTATCACTGCCAAGAAAACTGCATAGAGATGTCCTGCACTCAACCTGGAATCAGCCACAACTCATGTGATGAGAAAGTGTGCGATTGTGTGTTACATTTAATAATATTCCATGAAGATTTTGGCACCTTCCCTTTTTACATAGGATTTCTAAATATACGGATTTTTCACTTTAAAAGCATCCTCCAAGCTGCAAACGGACAGACTTTCTGCAGGCTCACACATAGCCCAGACTGATCTGCTGCCTAAAGTATATACATGCAAAGGCATTTTTACTAAACCTGTACAATGATTTATTTATTTATTTTACACATTTATTTATTTGCTCCCAAACACTACCCTGGAAAAAGGTATCCAACCCTAGTGAGATACAGCCAACAGCCATAACTTGCTTTGACATATAACCTCTTCATTAATAGTGGGGGTTTTTTCCCCAAGAGGAGTGGAATTTTGCTAGCCTTGCATGCAAATTGCTAAAGTCTTTTAGGTTGTGTCCACACCTAGGTTTTAACCCAGTCTGAGACCACTTTCCAAGTGAGAGAATATACCTGCAAAGTGACAAGCCATCGGATCCAAAGGTGGCTTTTTCCAAGTTAGATAATGCTGAAAGAAAATAGTTTGGTATAGTGGTTAAGGAGCCGGACTCTTATCTGGGAATACTGGGTTTGATTCCACCATGACTCCTCCACAAAGCCAGCTGGGTGACCTTGGGCTAGTCACAGCTCTCTTCTGAGCTCTCACAGCCCCACCTACCTCACAGGGTGTCTAGTGTGGGGAAAAGAAGGTTTGTCAACTGCTTTGAACCCCCTTAAATGGGTGGGGAAAGCAGGGTAAAACTCAAGTCTTCTTCTTCTTCCCCCACGAAGCCAGCTGAGTAACATTGGGCAAGTCACAGCTCTCCTCTGAGCTCTCATAGCCCCGCCTAATTCACAGGGGGTCTGTTGCGGGGAGAAGAACAGAAGCTTTGTCAGCCGCTTTGAGTCTCCTTAAATGGGTGAGAAAAGTGGGTAGAAAAGCCAGCTCTTCTTGTTCTTCTTTGTTGCTGATGTATTCTCTCACTCTGAAAGTGGACTGAAGCAGGATTACACCTGTGTTTTCTTTTAAACGACAGGTAAAAACAGGATGTTTAAGAAGAAGAGTTGGCTTTTCTACCCCGCTTTTCTCACCCATTTAAAGGGACTCCAAGTGGCTGACAAACCTTCTGTTCTTCTCCCCAGAACAGAACACCCTGTGTGGTAGGTGAGGCTGTGAGAGCTCAGAAGAGAGCTGTGACTAGCCCAAGGTCATGCAGCTGGCTTTGTGGAGGAGTTATGGTGTAATCAAACCCAGTATTCCCAGATAATAGTCCAGCTCCCTAACTACTAGACCAAACTGGCTCACTTTAAGCATTTGGAGGGGACACAGAGTTTTGACATGGGGGGGGGGCAGTTCACCTGCTAGTGGAGAGCACTGATCCTTAGGATAACATCTGTCTAGAACTGGACTCAGGAGCAAACACAGTTTTCAGTATGTGGGGGCCACTCATCCGGTCTGATATCCTTAACATCAGCAGTGGCCATTCTGTTTTCCCAAAGAAGGGTGTGTGTGTGTGTGGGGGGGTCTCTATGGCTGCAGCTAAGATCACCATGGAAAGGTGTGCCCCATGGACATCCTATAGCAGGCATTACTCCTAGAAATCTCCCATGTTAAACTAAGGAAACCCATTTGCTTAATAAGGCCACTTTGGGGGAGGAGGGGGAGGAGGGGAGAGAACCCCCCCACACACACACACACGTGGAAGCCAAGAAGCTTGCCAGCTTAAGGTACCCAAAGGACCTTCATTTACGACCGACTGAAGTCAAGCCCTTAATTAAAAAGAACAGTATTAAATGGCCAGCGGTGATGGATTTGAACAATTAAGAGAACAAACGTAGGAGGGGAGCTATTTGCCCCTTTGTATCGGCAACATGGTCTCTTCCGCTCAGTTTGAGCTTGCAATATCTGATGGGATGCACAAACGCTTGGAAGGACATGGTTACAGGCCCTGTTCCCTTCAAACCGGCCAGGTGTGGCCCTTGGAAAGCAGCCATGCTTGTCCAAAATGTGAGCACTCAGAAGGACGCTCTTTCCCCCCTTTTCTCCCCCTTTGACGGATTATTTATTGACTTAGTATTTTTCTCTCTAAGAACCGCATTCAATCCGAGTCGAGACAGTTTGGTCTAGTGGTTAGGAAGCCAGACTCTTATCTGGGAACACCGGGTTCGGTTCCGCCCTCCTCCATGAAGCCAGCTGGGTGGCCTTGGGCTAGTCACAGCTCTCCTCTGAGCTCTCACAGCCCCACCTGCTTCACAGGGTGTTCTGTTGTGGGGAGAAGAACAGAAGGTTTGTCAGCCGCTTGGAGTCCCCTTAAATGGGTGAGAAAAGTGGGGTAGAAAAGCCAACTCTTCTTCTTCTTCTTCTTCTTCTTCTTCTCCAGTTGGTTCTGCAGGCTCACTCTATGGGTTGGGTCAGCCAAAACGCTCCAGCTCTACATCCCACCCTTGATGGAGAGTAGCTAATTGGAAATTGGAGCCCCCAGACTTATGGTGGGAAAAGGTGGTGTCTGCACTGAGTCTCACGGGAACCTGTGATACAGACTGCAATAGTTTCCTCTCTCTCAACCGCTCTCTCTTTCTCGTCGAAGCATTTCTGGAACTCCTAAATTTTAATCCAGCTTCAGTCCACTTTCAGAGAGGAAGGGACACATCAGCAAAGTGAACGGTCAATTTACTTTCCACGCCTTCCTTTCCAAAGGAGAATTTCCTCTGCCATGCATTGCCAAAAGAAAACAGGCTGGTACTTTGCTGATGAGTTCTCTTGTTCTTAAAGTGGTCTGAAGCTGGATTAAAACTTCATTTTCTATCCTTGAGGGCAGCCTAGGCTGGTAATGCTCTGGGGCTGAAGCTCTGAAATATTAGACCTTTCTGCTGGAGTCTGTTTTCACACTTACGTTTTAATCCAGTTTCAGTCCACTTTCGGAGTGAGAGAATACATCAGCCATGTGATAAGCTGTTTTCTTTCAGGGTTAAATAACTAAGAAAATAATTCACCTTGGGGATAGGAGATGTGGAAAGAAAATTACTGGCCTCTTTGCTGATGTGTTCTCTGAAAGTGGAGTGAAGCTGGATTAAACCTTAGTTGTGACCACAGCACAGGCTGAAGAGAAGTAGGAAGGAACTGGTAGACAAACATGGGTGGGGCGAGGGGGGCATTTTTTAATTTTAATTATGTTTTAACTCTTAAATTTCATCCTATTCTTATAACCCACCCTGGGACTATCAGGTGAAGGGCAGGATGTAAATAAATAAATAAGCAAGCAAGCAAGCAAGCAAGCAGAGAGAAAATAAATCTGAGTCAAGGCCTTGTGTAATGCACAATCTCCTTTAAATAAAAGGATTCACAGAGGGGACCATTCACGGGGCCTGGCAAGATGGAGTGACCACCCCTGCTATCACCTTTGTATCCTTAGGGCAAGATTGACTGGGGCTTTGGCTGAAGAAATCGCCTCTCCTGCCCACTTCCAGACACTGCGTTGTTTTTAGCATCTTCATTTTATACTTTGGTTTATGGTTGCAACCTGCCCTGAGACCTTCATGCATAGTGCAGGACAGACATACAAATATTGAGTAGGAAGGAAGGGAGGAAGGAAGGAAGGAAGGAAGGAGGGAGGGAGGGAGGGAGGGGGGAAGAGGAAGGAAAGAAGAGGGGGAAGAGAGAGGAAGGAAGAGAGAGGAAGAGAGGAAGGAAAGAAAAAGGGGAAGAGAGAGGAAGGAAAAAGAGGAAGACAGGGGGGGAGGAAGAGAAAAAAGGAAGGAAGAGGAAGACAGAGGAAGGAAGGGAAAGGAAGGAAAGAAGAGCGGGAAGAGAGGAAGGAAGAGAGAGGAAGAGAGGAAGGAAAGAAAGGGAAGAGAGGGAAGGAGGAAGAGAAAAAAGGAAGGAAGAAGAAGACAGAAGGAGAGAGAGGAAGGAAGGAAGAGGAAGAGAGGAAGGAAAGAAGGGGAAGAGAGAGAGAAGGATTGAGAGAGGAAGAAAGGCTTTACTCTCCCCCAACAGGCTACTCTCTCTTCTCCGATGTAACTGGAGCATGAATCTGTTCCATGCTCACGTGCAAAGCCTGGTACATTCCTGTTCCCATTCCTTGGATTTGCTACATGAACATTTGCTGAGCATGAAGAGTGTCAGAAAGGCAAACGTTGGCCCCGGGTCCTGACTCCCACTCTCCCTCCTTTCCGGCCTCCTGTGTCTGCAGTTACTCCCTCGTGATGCTCTTTTTATGGGAAAGGGTCGATCGGAGCAAAGTCCCCTCCGCTGAGGGAGCAAGCAAGGTCCGTCCCTTCAGGTGAAGGGAGAGCAAAGGAGTAAAGCCCTCGCTCCCTTTGGGAGACTTTGCCCCACGGAGACCCAGAGAGCGAATGCACATAATGCTGATGGGATGTGACAGATTCCAGCTAACAGGTGGCTGATCTGTGAGAGTTCCTGTCTGAACGCATAACCTCCAAAATGCGACTACACCAAAAAGGGGGGGAAGTCCATTTAAATTTACCTGGTTCTTCTAGATGTATGGAGGGAGAGGGACCATCATGTGACCAGAACTCATCATGAGAGAAGGTTTGATGTTATAGGTGCCCTTGGTTATGGTCACACCTGTGGTTTAATCCAGCTTCGGTCCACTTTCAGAGCGAGAGAACACATCAAAGTGGCCAGCAATATTCTTTCCACATTATCTACCCCAGAGGTGTATTTTCTGAGTTATTTAACACTGAAATAAAACACCTTGTCACGTTGCTGATGTCTTCTCTCACTCTGAAAGTGGACTGAATCTAGTTTAGGCCTTAAGTGTGAATACAGCCCTTGTGTTCCTTCTTTCCCCTTTTCTCCTGTGCACGAACAAAGGTTGCTTGTCTAGTTCACCGTCAAACTAAACACCTGTTTGTTTGGTTCAGCGGCGAACCATTTAAGTGTTTACAATCAACTTCAAACTTGTTTGAAAACAAAAATTATTTCCATTGAAGAAGGCCCTTTTCGGGGGCAAAAACACAACACACAAACTGTTTGATTGAATTCTTCGGGGTTCTGATCAGGGCGCTGGTTTGGTTTGAAGAAATATCCTGCTATTCAAACAGCCACATGTTCGGTTTGATGCGAACAGCTGTGGACAAGAGCTATTCCATCAAATATTCACACACAAACCAAGCGTTGCTCGTTTGTAGCTGTGCTGGTGGATCCATCTCTCCCCTCGGTGTCTATAGTGTTGTCGCTGTGGAGCTAAAATGGAGTCCGGTGAGGAGGATTCTGGGAACTTGCTAAATCCAGACTGCAGTTCAGTTTGAGTGAGCAGAGGCCTTTTCGCACGAGGGCTTTTCGAACGCGTGTAGCGCACATTGGATCAGAGCATTCGCTCCTCTGGGCCAGTGGCTCCGTTCCAGGCCACCCCAGCCCGTCCCAACGCGTCTAGATGCGTTTGAGTTTCAGAGCACAAAAAAGTATTCTGAAACCATGCCGGCGCATTCCCAGCTGTAACAGAGGCGCGAGTGCCTGGCGAATCAGAGGCCACGCCGCGCACATGCGCATGGCATGGCCAGCCTACTCGCCCTAATTGCTGCCTGGCACTGAACAAGTAAGCCCCATTCATGCGCCCGTGCCCTTGGGGTGATTTAGGGGGGTGTTGCGTGGGGGTCCCGCCGGCCCCAGGAAGCCGATCTCGCCCTGGGGATCGCGCGGGACCACAGGGAAGTGAGGCACCAGGGCTGCCTGCCCATGGCTCCACAGGAGTGAGTCCCGGGATGGCCATTTGGCCCAAACGCATCTAAGACATTTTACCATCCGCACATAGGCAGGTAAAGGACGCGTTTGCACTGCCCATCGCCCCCCGGAACTGTCGCTTGACTGATGTGTGCATCAGCCAATCGTTCCATGCCGCCCTTGTGCCTTCTGCCCGGGGACAGAAGGATGCTCCACATGGGTGCTCTGGTGTTCCCACTGTTAGCATGCCGAGCACCCATTGCTATGGGGTGCTACACTGCCCGTGGAGAAGCATTGGGTCTTGGGCTGGATTCACTGAAGACCCCATTTTTTAGATCCGGATTAAGGGAGGTAAGTGGGGGGGGAAAACCCATTGATACACCTGACCTCCATCATCACACTGAGAGACAATACAGCATAGGGTGTGCTATTATGGGCTAGAATCCCTGCTCATCCAGGTGAGTTCCCTAGGGGTCATCTTGGATGGGCCACTTTCTCACCTTCCCAGGTAGAAGATAGAAAGGAAAAGTGCATTTTCTGCCTTCATCTCCTTGGAGAAATACAAACAAACAAATACACAACTGATTTTAGTGAAAACCCTTCAAGGGGCAGCTCAGAATGTGAACTTCTTGGCAGCAAGAGCACTTAATAAACTTTAGAGGCACAGGTGAATTTTCTGAGCTCCAGTTTAATCAAGTGGGGTGGAAGAAGAAGAAGAAGAGTTGGCTTTTCTACCTCCCTTTTCTCACCCATTTTAGGGGATTCATAGCTGCTGACAAAGCTTTTCTATTCTTCTCCCCACAACAGAACACCCTGTGAAGTAGGTGGGACTGTGAGAGCTCGGAAGAGAGCTGTGACTAGCCCAAGGTCACCCAGCTGGCTTCATGGGGAAGGGTGGAATTGATTCCAGTATCCCCAGATCAGAATCCAGCTCTCTAACCACTACACTTCGACAAACTCAGAAATCAAAGAAACTAAATAACTCAAAGTATATTTTTTGTTAGCAGAAGATTTTGGGGCAGCTCAATTTTCCGTATCGGACCCACCGGGCTTAAGATGGGACAGGAAGAATTTCCCTGGGCCATCAAGTTCCACACACTCTCCATTAAAAATGGGCGAAGCTTGGGTCATGTCTGAAAATTCAACTGAACAGTTCATGTTCTCAGATGTTCGCTTCGAACTGAACAGACGGTGGCTCACATAGCCAGAGATTTAACCAAACCTAACTAGTTTTCCATTTGGAAATTAGAAATACTCAATTGAACCACATTTTCTTTTCTTTTCTTGCTCCTAAAAAGGACTTTTTCGATGGGCATCCCCAAAGTTCGGAATCAGACACTAACAACCCTTTTGTCTGATTAATAGGTTTGCCGTTGAACTGAACAAACAGGTGTTTGGTTTGATCTGAACCGAACACATGATTTTTCATTCATATGCATCTCCATTCCCACACACGTTTCCCCTTCTGCATTGGCGGTGACAGTTGGTGGCAGAAGTTAATGGTTCCAGGCACAGAATGGTTGCAGACCCAGGACCCCCCAAGCCTAGGAATCCAGAACTTTTAATCCCCCCTTGGTTCAGCATTCCACAGTTAGATGGATCCTGCGTTGCACATTCCAAACATACATTTGCCAAAAAGCTGCAATGGATTGAGTCTGGGACGCATTTAACCATTAGTCATAACAAGACCACTACCTCCAGGAGCAGATTTTAAAGTGCCCTGGTTTCTGGATATTTGCTACGCTTTGGGCTAACCAATGGTTGGAGCTGATGCCTTTTCTTAAGAGATGCATAACCTTAAAATGGCCTCCCATGCAAAATACTTGCATGCTTGGCACAGGGAAGCAGCAATCCTGTCTACCAGTTGCCACAGAATCAACAGCAGAGCAAAAGAGTAAAATAAATGTGCCATTTTCAATTCAGAACAAAAAGAAAGTCAAACACTCATTGCCGCCTGTGCGCGCCTCGGATAAGGATTTCTGGGTATCACGGATGATACCTTTGGGCCAATGCTAAGTGTGCTTCTCTGTAGAGACCTAAAGGAGGTGGTTCATTGGGCAATGTGTGTAAATTGGCACCAGGCCTCATTAATGGCAATTACAGCTTTAGGAGTTTCTCAGGTTCCATCTGAAGATGATGATGATGAAGAAGAAGAAGAAGATGGAGGAGACGGAGGTGAAGAAGAGTTGGCTTTTCTACCCTGCTTTTCTCACTCATCTAAGGGAGAGCAGCTGACAAACCTTCTGTTCTTCTCCCTACAACAGAACACCCTGTAAGGTAAGTGGGGCTGTGAGAGCTCAGAAAGAGAGCTGTGACTCGCCCAAGGTCACCCAACTGGCTTCATGGAGGAGTGTGAAATGAAACCCGGTATTCCCAGATAAGAGTCCAGCTCCCTAACTGCTAGACCAAACTGGCTTCATACTACATCAAGTCACAAATCTATTAAGTTCCTAGAGACCTAAACTGACTGGTAAGTGTTCTCTGTATCTTCAACCTGGCTGGACATGTCAGGAGGTCCTCTAGTGCTGACCTCTTTGACCCATCTCAACATTTTGCAGCAGCTTTTGAAAAGTAACTAAAAACGCGACCCGAGACAGAAGCAAACCCATATTGGGTAGAGTTATAGCACACTGCCTGCAGTCTCCCGTTGAGGACATCTGCCGCAGGGCATCTTGGGAGGAAAGTTGTGTATGGATGTTATCACAACAATATGGGATGCAGAAACAGGATGATCCCACCCAATTCTTAACCTAAAGCATGCTCACGTGCCTTGAGAACATACTGGAAGAACATAAGATGGATCAGGCCTCAGCCCGTCTAGTCCAGCATCTTGGACCCTGCTGGATCAGGCCTGTGCCCATCTACTCCAGCATCCTGACTCACACAGTGACCCACCTATTGCTTCTGGGCATCTTAAGCAGAGGGCAATAGCAGAACATTCACCAGCTCTTGACTCCCTGCAAATGGCCTTTACAGGCACCCTGCCTCTCTCCCCAATCTGGACGGGGTACCTAGACATCCATTTTAGATATGAAGGCAAGAGGAGCCCTGCTGGATCAGGCCACAACCCATCTAACCCAGCATCCCATCTAACACAATGACTCACAGGTCGCTTCTGGATATCTCAAGCAGAAGACTAAGGCAAAACCTTCACCAGCCCTCAACCACCTGCAAACAGCCTTTGGAGGCCTCCTGCCTGTCTCTCCAACCTGGAGGCAGCTCCTAGACATCCATTCTAGGAGCCATTGGTGCACATGATCTTCATGAATTTATCTAATCTTTTCTTAAAGCTATCCAGGTTGGTTGCTGTCACACCACTCCAGTAGTGAATTCCATAGACAGATGACCCTCTGGGTGAAGAAATACTTCCCCTTGTCAGTCCTAACTCTCCTGTCCATCATTTTCCTAGAGTGTCCCCTGGGTTCTAGCATAATGCCAATGCAGGAGGCCTGCCAGACCAACATGAAACCTCAAAACAATCAAGGGGTGGTGGTGGTTTTCCTCTGACCTCCCTTAATCTGGATCTAAGATGATCCAGATCTAAGCAGTGGGTCCTTCAACTAATCTGGATCTAGTAGATCCAGATTAAGGGAGGTAGCCAGCATGCCTACTTGAGAAGTAGTTACAATGAGCTGTCAGAATTGCATAGATGCTCCTCAACTTTGTCTCTACATAATGAATTGTCTTTAGTGGACACCTGGAACAACGATTAGATAGAAGGAAAGTTCTGAAATGGCGCTGATTTTGTTCCACCAGAATGGGTCTGTCTTAGGGATATGCACAAATATATGAGCTACTCATTATTCAATTGAATTCAGGCAAATTTAGACATTCATATTCTAACAGAATATCCAGGCATCCATTTCTTAGTATTTGAACTAATGCAAATCTTTTGAGTTTTTCGTACAAATTATTAAGACACCCATATCTGTATGGATAAGTACACATCACATCCATAGCCATACGAATCATCCAGATACCACTTCTTTCTTCCATTTCATTTGGATATTCCAGAACAAAGCATGGACATTCCAGGAACATTTATGTTTCTTACTTCGGAATATCCAAATCCAGCAGAATAGTAGGCAATGGCTGGATGCCGTGAAAGTGGACTAGAGATTCCTGGAGACGATAAACGATTACTGGGGCAGTTTAGATCTAATGCGGTGATGGCCAACGTATGACATGCGTGTCACAGGTGACACACCAAGCCCTTTTGGGTGACACACATGATCGCCCTGGCACCTGGGCGTGTAGTGCTTGCTTGTTCTTGAAGTGTACGAAATACCAACTTTCAACTGTAAATTCAGCAACAAAAGTCACTAATGTAAATAATTATTTGTTTTTGCTTTTAATAAAATACATATATCAAAAATATAACTTTTATTAGAGCTACAAATATCACAAAATTATGGACATTTGTAAAAGTGACACAGCACCCGAGTTAAGCTAGGTTTTCTTGCAAATTTTGACACACCGAGCTCAAAAGTTTCGCCATCACTGATCTAATGTGTAACAGCACCAGGGATGTCAACATTCATATGAATTTGGCCAAATTTGGACATTTGAATTTGAACCGAACATTGGCACAGTAGAAGACTGACAGTCAAATTCAAATCGAAAGTTTTTATGCATTTGTTTGAAGCTTCGCATGGGATCTGTACGGAATTGGTTTACTATTTGGATGCATTCATATAGGATTTGAACTATAGATGTGCAAAATTTTTTTGAAACATTCAAAATTTCATCAAATCTGACCGAATTTGGACATTCGAATTTGGATCGAACGTCTACACATTCATTTTTTAACATTTGAACGAATTTTGTACAAATTACTTGGACATCCGTATGTATACAAATACACACGCATTACATATATATCCATATGCAATTGTACAGACACGTACAGGACAAAGACAGGATGCAAATGGCATGAAAACGGGATGTGTACGAATGCATACGGATGCGTACAGGTGCGTACGGACACATACAAATGTTGACATTCTTATCTTCAGATACGAATTGAAAATCCAAACGAACAGAGGCAAATGTATTCAAACCAGATTCGAATTTGAATGCATTAATTTTTTTCTCTGTTGGTTCAAATTCAAACATTCAAATATTCTAATCGAATCTGGAAATTGCAATCATCCACACCTCTGATTTGTATGGGATTGAACATCCATATTGAATTCAAATCCCACTACCTTCGAAGGGGATCTATCCAAACCAAGACGGATCTTCCTGCGTTCGATTCAATACGAATCGAACTCAAAGCAACATTAATGCTGCCCCCTTGCAGCTTCGAACATGCCGCGTATTTCTGGAAGAGCCATTCCATTCAGGCTGGCCAAAGGAAAACGTCCATCTCCAAAGCCAGGACCATGCGCACATGCGCACATGGGCACTCACCAACACATGTCCCTCTCTCGTGGACTATGCCACGAACACAGGCCAAGTTCGCGCATTTGTTTGATATCAGCTGGGCTGCTCAGACGCCACAAAGCCCCAGCGCAATCGTTATTCAAATCTCACTTTGATTCAGCAGCAGAAAAGGCTGTCTTTTCATTGGAAATGCACCAGTGCCAACTGCCCTGGTTACTGTATTTAGCAATAGGAGCTCAATTTGATGAAGAAAGCTTTTTGGAGCATTTTTCCTTCTCCTGGGCTGGTGCAGCTCCCAGAGAGACCTCCAAATGACATCTGTCGTGGAATTCAGCTTTGCACTGGGAACCTGCTCCACATTCCACTTTATCTTGCCATTAAACCCACTTGGCAAGTTTCTGGGTGCTTTTCCCTTCCCCCTCCCCTTTTATTTTTATTTTTTTTGCAAAAGGGCCTATTTACAAAAGCATTTGGAAACACAGCTGAACGGAGTGTTTTAATTTACGGCAGCTTTTTCTCCCTCCTTTTATTTTTAGCTACTGCTTTTATTTATATATGTTTAATGAAATTTGGAAACTAGGGGGAAAAAAAGGAGAGGGCAGCTGTGATTAAATAAATACTAGGAGGTGGACAGAGGAGGAAGAACGGGTGTGCGTTTCTTTATTTGCTCCAAGAGATTAGCAGGAATGTGATAGGAACAGAGAAAACAAATGGAACAGGTGAGAGTTTAAGAACACAGCCAGAGCCCAATTTGATGAAACAGAAGCCAGGTCTACACCTCGCTGTGATGTTGGTATCACAACATCGTGGTAGCTCACTGTCCGCACACGGCGCGAGGAACCACCGGCATATTAACCTTTAGGCCGTAAAGAAGCAAACAGTGGGCTGCCATTTTGCATCATGGCAAGATGGACACCCGAGACCAGCAAGTCCAGAGATTAAAGGAAAATGGTTTCTGTTCTAGTTGAAACATTTTTGGAGCATCTACAGAAGGTACCCACAGGGACAATCTGTTCCATATAAACCCACGTGAAGCTACTGCCTCTCCTAAGCGCAGGCAGCTTTGCGTCAGTGACTGGATGGGAGACCACCTGGCAACCACATTTATGTCCCCCTGGGTTCTATATAACAACCTAAGAGGAGCCTTGCTGGATCCTGCATCCTTTCTCACCTAGCAGCCCAGCAGTTGCTTCTGGGCATCTCAGGCAGAGGATAGAGGCACGACCTTCACCTGCTCTCAACTTGCTACAAATTGGCCCTTGGAGGTACCCTGCCTGTCTCTCCAACCTGGAGGCAGGACCCAGAAATCCTTTTTTTAGATAACATAAAGGAGCCCTGCTGGTTCAAGCAAAAGCCCATCTAGTCAATGGCTTATGGTCATTCTCAAGAAGTCGACCAAGGGACAACTTTACATGTTCTCAGATGGCCCTCAGAAGTATCCTGCCTCTCCCTCCCTCCAACCTGGAGGCAAGACCTAGACATCCATTCTAATAGCCATTAATACACTTGTCCTCCCAGAATTTATCTAATCCTTTCTTAAAGGTATCCAGGCTGGTTGCTGTCATCACCTCCTCTGGCGGCAGATTTCATAGACTGATGACTCTCTGGGTGAAGAAATACTTCCCCTTTGTCTGATCTGACTTTCCTGCCCATCAGCTTCATAGAGTGTCCCCTGGTTCTGGTGTTGTGTGACAAAGAAAAGATTTTCTTTTTCTAGCCACCTTTTCCACACAATGCGTAGTTCTCATGATGGAGGAAAGGCCAGATATTGTAAGAAAACAAACAAGGAGGAGGAGGAGAAAGAAGAAGAAGAGTAGGCTTTTCTACCCTGCTTTTCCCACCCATTTAAGGGGACTCAAAGCAGCTGACAAACCTTCTGTTCTTCTCCCCACAACAGAACACCCTGTGAGGTTAGTGGGGCTGTGAGAGCTCAGAAGAGAGCTGGGACTAACCCAAGGTCACTCAGCTGGCTTCATGGAGGAAGAAGATGGCTTTTCTACCCTGCTTTTCTCACCCATTTAAGGGGACTCAAAGTGGCTGACAAAGCTTTCTGTTCTTCTCCCCACAACAGACACCCTGTGAGGCGGGTGGGGCCATGAGAGCTCAGAAGAGAGCTGTGACTAGCCCAAGGTCACCCAGCTGGCTTAGGAGAGGAGTGTGGAACCAAACCCGCTATTCCCAGATAGAAGTCCGTCTCCCTAACCCGGTGATGACCAACCTATGACACGCGTGTCACAGGTGACACACCAAGCCCTTTTGGGTGACACACATGGTCACCCTGGCACCTGGACATGTAGTGCTTGCTTGTTCTTGAAGTGTATGAAATACCAACTTTCAACTGAAGATTTAGCAGCATAAGTCACTAATGTAAAGAATTATTTCGTTTTGCTTTTAATAAAATACATATATCAAAAATATAACTTGTTTACTAGAGCTACAAATATCACAAAATTATGGATATTTCTAGATGTGACACAGCACCCGAGTTAAGCTAGGTTTTCTTGCGAATTTTGACACACTGAGCTCAAAAGGTTCGCCATCGCTGCCCTAACCACTAGACCAAACTAATATTCTTCTGTTCATTTTCTTGACTACGTTAAAGGGCCTATGCACAGGAATGCTCTTGATAGGGAGACCAAGGTGTACAGCTAAGCGGCCCACGCCCTGGCAAAAACAAAAAGGACAATGGACGATACAGTTCGTATGGAGAGCAAAATCACGCAAGGTATGCAGTAATAAACAAACAGCAAGCCGCAAAACTTAGCTGCCCTTTACCCATAGGAGGTTCTAGGACTGCTTGGTAACCAGAACACAAGCAAAAAGCTGCAACTCCCCATCCATTGTTAGGGTTACCATATAGAAAACGGGACCCAAGCAATACACCTTTAATGGTTGCACATGAAAGGCAATAGCATTCAGCAAGTCTGGCTTATAATGCAAGTCTCATTGTAAACCCCCTGTCCTCTTTTCCATATGGCAACCCTAAGCAAGATCACCAGTAATCTTAAATTCCCTTCCTTGCATTTACTTAAAAGATGGTACGTATTTTAAGATCATATGCAGAATATTCTTTTATATTATAGAGTGCGTGCAAGCAAAAAATGGCACGCTCGGTTCAAGATCAAACTGAGCATCCTCTGGTTTGTGCAATTAAACGGTTAGCTGTTGAGCCAAAGAGTGGTTCGTGTTTGACTCGGAACATGTTTGAAAGCAAAAAAACACCAAAAAACCAAGCCTTCCATCCACATCTAAATTCCACGCACGAACTGATCTTTGCAGAACTCTACTCTTTTGCTTCATGCATCAACCTGGTCTGGGTTATTGGGTTTTTTTTTGTTTTTTGTTTTTTGCTTAAGTATACAATATATAAAGAGTCAAGCAAAAGGGAATACAATTGGAACCGCCTGGGGATTTCCTGATTGGTGTCCAAATTAAGTGGTTTGCCTCCCATTGGATTGCCTGAGGGGCAGGTTGGCTAGGCTGCCATTTTCCCCGCGATCACCAGTCACCTAGTTCAACCCAGCTGGTTTTTTTTTTTTACCAGCACCAATTCCACACCAAAGGATAGATTCCTGCCTATGAGTTCTGGTATATCTGAATGGGGAGGTAGACGACAAGATTGGCTACGAGGGGCTACTAATCACGAACGCAATTTTCGACCTTCGATTCAATTCCAATCAAATATTCGAGTGACCGAATTCGTATGAATAGAGAAAAAACTAATGCATTCAAATTCAACCCGATTCGAATGACATTCATATCTATTTGTGCAAATATTCGATTCGTATTTAATGATACCAATGTCGACAACATTCGTATGTGTCCGTACGCATCCGTACGCATCTCGTTTTTGTCCCGTTCATATGCGTACAAATGTGTACAGATATGAACAAGATGCATACAGATATGTGTGTAATGCAGTGTTTTCCAAAGTATGGTATGCGTACCCCCAGGGGAACAGGAAGAGTTTGGTGGGGGTACGCGTTGCACCGGAGTTTGGTGGGGATCATGTGGGAATACCCACTGCACCGTGCTTAGCTGCGCCCACAGAACAAGGAAAGAAATAGGCGCGTGTCGCAGTTTTTACACGGGAACTGGGGCCGTCATACATCGTATCGCACTCATTATGGCGGGAACTTCTGCGCATCCTTCGCGCAGCTCAGGTTCAGCCATTTTTAAACTGCGGGAACATTAACAGTTGACGTTGAGCCGCGGAGCTGTTTAAACGCCGGAGAATTGCAGTGTTATCAAACGGTCTTGTGAGGTGTGACGCGGCGTGAATATACTGCACTTCGCTACAGAGACAACTTGCTTCTTTAATAGTTAGTTCCGGGCGCCTGTTATCGTGCTTTAGTAAGTTCCACTGATTTTGATTATTTTTATAAAATACAATTTTTATCCCTAATGGTTTTTATGAGGGGTACTCAGCGTTACGAAAATTATAGAAGGGGTACATGTATGTCCAAAGTTTGGGAAACACTGGTGTAATGCATACATATCCGTAAACATACGTTTGTCTGTATAATTCGGACAATGATTCAAATGTTCAAATTAATTTGAATGTTAAAAAACAAATTTGTAGATGTTCGATTCAAATTCAAATGTCTGAATCAGAATGAATTTGATCGAATTTTCAAATGTCTGAATTCGTATGGATAGAGAAAAAATGAATGTATTCAAATTTAAACCGATTTGAATACATTCATATCTATTCGTGTGAATATTCGATTTGTATTTAATGATATAAATGTCGACAATATTCGTAAGCGTCCACACACATCCGTACACATCCCGTTTTTATCCTGTACGCATCCCGTTTTTGTCTCGTTCATATCCGTACTAATGTGTACGGATAAGCATGTAATGCGTACAGGTATGTAAACATACGGATGTCCAAATAACTGGTAGAAATTATTTAAAAACATTCAAATTTGTTTCAGTGTTAAAAAACAAATGTGTAGATGTTCGATTCGAATTCAAATGTCTGAATTAGAATGAATTTGATCGAATATTCGAATGTCCAAATTTGTATGAAGAGAAAAAAATTAATGTATTCAAATTCAAACCGATTCGAATACATTCATGTCTATTCAGGTGAATATTCGATTTGTATTTAATGATACAAATGTTGACAATATTTGTATGCGTCTGTACACATCTGTACACATCCTGTTTTCGTCCTGTATGCATCCCGTTTTTGCCCCATTCATATCCATACAAATGTGAACAGATACACATGTAATGCGTACAGATACATAAACATACGGATATCTGAATAATTCATATGAAGGATTCAAAACGTTCAAATTTGTTTCAATGTTAAAAAACAAATGTATAGATGTTCGATTCGAATTCAAATGTCTGAATTAGAACGAATTTGATCGAATTTTGAGTGTGTTCAATATTCTTCTACATCCCTACTGGCTTTTCCTTCACGCCCCAGCGACGCTAGCCAGGACGCAGACTAAATAATGTAGAAATATTGTTCTTCTTCGATCTACCCTCTTTTGTGCATTTAATATTGATTTTATTTATAGCTTTAAAACAAAAACCTTAATGAAAATCTTGCCCTCTTTTTGGACCTCTGAACTCCCTGGCCTCCAGTTCGGCTAAATTTTAGAAGACCGCTCTGCAGGGCTGTTGTTCACAGTTCGGGGAAATGGAAAGGATTAAAAGCTCAGCCATGCAAACCACAGAAAAGTTGGAATTCTCTGTCCCGTTCCCCCCCCCCAAAAAAAAATCTCTATTTTTATCTCACCCTACAGCTTTAGGTCACAACAGGACTGGTTTTTGTAAGCAATTTAAAAATATAAAATATGCGAGGAAACAGACAAAGTAAGTTAAAATCTACAAACGACCGCAAAGTGGGGCATGGAAACCAAGAATAAAATGCCTCTTCAGCCAAAGGCCAGGGTAAACATAGAGAAGATGTCATTCCAGAGCCAGGGGGCCACCACGGAGGAGGCCCTCCCACAAGCCCCCAGACCACTACGAACTGGCAACAGTGGTAAAGCCAAGGGAAACTCAATTTAGCCATTTAGATCACTTTTAAAGGCCCAGACCCCTGTAACGGGGGTGGGGGTGGGGGGAATGAGCTTCTAGTGCCTTTTTCCTTTTGGGTGTCAGAACCCAGGCACCAGTGGGAGGAAAAGGGGGTCACAGGGAAACTAATGGGCCCCATGCTGCTTACCTGCACACGGGACTCTGGGAGGTTGATCTTCAGAGCCACTTCCTCGCGCATGAAGATGTCGGGGTAGCGGGTCTTGGCGAAGAGAGCCTCCAAGACATCCAGCTGTGCCCGGGTGAAGGTGGTGCGTTCCCGCCTCTGCTTCCGAGGGGTGGCTGCGGAGGGAAGACAAGCGAGCCAGCTGCTTTCAGGAGACGCCTCAGGGTGTATCGCTGTTTGGAGATGCGGCCCGGTCCCCTTGGCCAAGGGCCACATCCCCAGGCATCCGGATGTTCTCCCCTCTTTGGAAGGTCACCTGGTGGGTCTACAGGATCTGGGAACCCTTCCTTGTGGACAGGTCTCGGGCCCAAACTTCAAAGGAGCGTTTGAAAGGGGAATGAGAAAGAGCTCTGGAGGCCAGGATCACCCTGGGCTTCTGGGGACACCAGTCCAAGGAACCAGGCGAGTAGGTCAAGCCTAGATTCATGCCAAAGGCTGGAGGCCACAGGAATCGGTGACTTTCCTGCCCCATAGCAGACCCCATAGGGTTTGACAGGACTCGTTCGCTGGGGAGGGGAGCCCACCCTGGACACCTTGCGTCACTCACCTGGAGCACACCTTAGGTGTGTGTGTGTGTGTGCTGAGCCCAGGGTTGGCCTCAAGAGAAGGCTCCACAGTTCAGCGGAGTTCCTTACCCATGGGACTTGGACCCCACCCAGTGGCTGGGGGGGGGGCGTGCTTTTGGGTTAAACAGGCAAAGCTTTTAAGGCTGCCTTGGTGCCCATGAACCCAAAATCCAGCAACACAGATTTGCTTCCCCCTTCCGGACTCCATGCCCACCCACCCACCCCACGCAGTTCTGGTCCACAGTTTCAGATCAGAATGGGGCCCCCTCCTGGTCTAAGGGCTGTTGAGGGGTCTCTCTCTCTCAAGGGAAGCAGCAGAGCCAGAAGGAGGAAGCAGAAGGGGCCACCACTCTCAGCCCCTGGTTTCCCCTATGGGGCTCCTTTATCCAAGAACAGGTGTTAGGGGGTAGAATTCTACCCCAGCGATTCCAGTTCAATACCCGATACCAGCCACAGCTTTCCTATCTGTTCCCCGCAAATCCCTGCAGGAATTCCCCAGCATCTAAAAGTGCCTCCTTTCTGCCTCCCCTCCCTCCCCCCCTCACTTTCCCCAATCTTAGGGCCTGATCCCTGGAGTAGGGAGCAGGGGAGAGCCGGATCCTCTCGAACTCACCCGGATAGCCCACGGAGGGGTGCAGGAGGTCCATCCCGGAGGTGGTGAGGCTCAAGCCGTTGACTGCGTAAGGTGGTTGCTTAAGATAAGACATCATGCTAAAGTTGGAGCCGGGCGGTGGAGAGGTGGCCAAAATATGCCGGGATGGGGGCGGGACGACGACGGGAGCGGCTGGTTTTGGCGTCCAGGCGCCGCCGGAGACGGTGAAGTTCAGCCTGTTGGAAGAAGCGGCCGGCCAGCCCGCCTTTTAGCTGCAGCCAAAAAAATTGAACAATACAATGGATAGAAGAGGGGGGGGGTAGAGAAAGACACAGGACTATTATTGATTGATTGGTTGATTGGTTGATTGATTGATTGGTTGATTGATTGGTTGGTTGATTGGTCGATTGATCGATTGATTGGTTGATTGATTGGTTGATTGATTGGTCGATTGATTGGTTGATTGGTTGGTTGATTGGTTGATGGATTGGTTGATTGGTTGATTGGTTGGTCGATCGATCTATCGATCGATTGATTGGCGGTGGGGGGTTGCCAAAAAAAAGGGGGGAATGAAAATGAAAAAAGTCGTGTGGTTAATCGAGGCTGTTCGGAAAAACGGGGTCCCATCTGCTCGCTGCGAACTGTGGCTCCGCACCCGAAGCTCTTTGGTTCTGCTTCTCTTGCAACATCACCCAGAGACCGGCGGGGGTGGGGGGTGGGGTGGGGTGTCGGCCGGGCAGGCGAGGGGGGGGGAGAGGGAAGGAGGAGATGGGACACAAGGCTTAACCGTGGAGCATGCCACCGGCCAACACGCATATCCACCCCCACAAAAGTTACGTCGCCCATATAAGTGTAGATGCCCCCCTTTCCTAGGAACCCCCCAAACATACAAATACACACATCCAGGACTACCCCGGGTGGCTATCCAGGACGGCATTTGTTCGCCGGTCTGACTGTGCCCCCCCCCCCGCCCCCCAACACACACCTACACTTTTCTTTTCTCTTCTGGGCTTAGCAAGTATAGATTTATCTCCAGCAAAACTCGATTGGGGCCCATTTTGCAGACACAAAGGACCCCTTGGCTAAATAAATAAGGCTGTTAACAAAGCCCCCGCCTTCTCTCCTTCTGCCCCCTCCCGCTTTTCCCCAGCAACAAAGGGGAATCTCTGTTGTCCCCTCCCCCATCTCCATTGCCCACCCCCACCCAGCTTTTTAATTACCCTGGATTTTTGCAATTGCAAGAGAAGAAGACCCCCCCCCCCCGCTCCGCCGCCCCACCTCAAAGTTTAGAATTAAAATGCCCACTTTAGAGACGATCTAAGCAGGGGTCTGCTGGCCGGGGGGGGGGGGCGTTGCATGGACCCCTCCTCTGTTTCGTGCCCTGCCTGAAAGTGATGGCTTTCAGTTATTTCCCCCTAATTAGCACATGGGCTAATTAGATTTGGAGGCAAAAATAAATAAACAAATAAACAAATAAAAAACCCCAGAATTTGGAGGCTTTGGGAAGAGAGAGAGTTTGTTGCAAATTGAACAAACAAGGAATTAACTTTCGCACACAGAGGATAATGGGGTTTCTCTGCCCCCCACCCACTCCGGGTATCTTTTTTTTTGGGGGGGGGGAAGGGATACCTTAATAGAAGCGATTGCAAACGAGCCCAGCCATTGAAACGCCAGGAAAGAAGAAGAGTTGGCTTTTCTACCCCGCTTTTCTCACCCATTTAAGGGGACTCGAAGCGGCTGACAAACCTTCTGGTCTTCTCCCCACAACAGAACACCCTGTGAGGCGGGTGGGGCTGTGAGAGCTCAGAAGAGAGCTGTGACTAGCCCAAGGTCACCCAGCTGGCTTCACGGAGGACTGCGGAATCGAACCCAGAATTCCCGGATCAGAATCCGGCTACTTAACCACTGGACCAAACTGGCTCAGCACCCGGCAGGCAAAGTTGCTTGGGCATTTCGCCTGCCTTTCCTCCCTTTTCTTCCCAGGTTGTCAAAGAGAAGAAGAGGCCTCTTTTGATTCGAATTAACACCTTCTTGGATGTCCGCTGCCCTCGGAAGCCCCTTGTCCGCTCCCTTCCCCAGCCGAGTTCTCCGCGCCTCCGAGAACGCAGCAGTGGATTCTTCAGCCTGTCTACACCTAAGATTTTTAAACCGGCTTCCGCCCACTTCCATAGCAAGGGTGTGGTCACCCCTAAGGTTTAATCCAGCTCCAGTCCGCCTGCAGAGCGGGAGAACACGGCAGCAAAGTGGCCTGTAATTTCCTTTCCGCATTTTCTATCCCAAAGGTGGATTTTCTGAGTTATCTAACGCTGAAAGAAAACAGCTCCTTGTCACTTTGCTGAAGTCTTCTCGCGCTCTGAAAGCGGACTGAAGCTGGATTAAACTTTAAGTGTGACCGCAGCCTAAAAGAGAACACACCGGCAAAAACCCGAATGGTTTCCTTTCCCCTGTGATCTAACTGGGAGAGAACTAACTCCCCCTCGGGCTGGATCATGGGGAAAGCAAAACGATCAGGGAATTTTCCAAGCCACGCTGCAGTTGGATTGAAGCGGAATTAAACTTAGGTGTGGACGGTCTCTTGCAAACAAACAAACAAACAAACCAAAGGAGGGAGAAAGTGATGCTAACTGTTCCTGAGAGGTTCTTTCTCCCCCCCCTCCCCACGTTGAGCAATTGGGGCCCTCCGGGGAAACGTCTCCAGGGACCCAAATTGGGGGGCAGAGAAGATGACCTTGCGAGCAAGCAAACTGTTTTGCCTTCAAGTTGAAAAAAGAAGAAGAAGGGTTGGCTTTTCTACCCCACTCTTCTCACCCATTTAAAGGGACTCAAAGCGGCTGACAAACCTTCTGTTCTTCTCCCCGCAACAGAACACCCTGTGAGGTCGGTGGGGCTGTGAGAGCTCAGAAAGAGAGCTGTGACTCGCCCAAAGTCACCCAGCTGGCTTCGTGGAGGAGTGCGGAATCACAGATAAGAGTCCAGCTCCTTAACCACTAGACCAAAAATTCGGGCAGACCTGGGGGGGGGTGTTCTTCCTCCCCCCTACACACACACAGACACCCCTCGACACCCTCACCTTAGGGCAGTCCCCTTTCCAAATATTTCCTGGTTTCCCCTACTAGCCCCACTGAGGCAGGGGAAAGGTTCCTCTTTGGCACCGGAGTCAAGCCTTCTGAAGTCTACACCTTTCCAAGTCTTGTGGAGGAGAAACGTCCCCATGCAGGTATCCCCTCTGAAGAAATCGCACCCGCCGGAATTTCCTCTTCCACCCATCTTTTAAAAAGGTATAGGAACCCTGACCTGGATTCTACCAGCTGACCCAGGGAAAGTAGGCCAGGAGACGACTCTGACGCCAAAGGCTGTTCCAGGCACTTTGCCTCTTCAACATGCCCCCCCCCCGAAGATCCTTTGCTTTGCTGCCTGAGTCACTCCGATGGAGAAGCGACCCCCATCCCAGGTTGTCCGGCATGAAACCAAGAACGGCTTCAAACAGAAGCTCTTTCCAGAACCCAAAAGGCAATGAAGATGCAACCTCAAACTAAAAATGAAAAGTATTTGGTAAGTCCCTGGTCCAGCGTGGAGAGCAGGCCAGGAACCGGACAGGATTCCTGGACCTTTCATAGGGTTGCTGGTTGGATCCCCCAGTCCCTCCTGAGAAGTAGGCGAAACCACTTCTGAACCCCTGCCACGGAAGCTGCGCAAACGTGCCCACGCAGTCACGACAACTAGCTGAGCACAACAAATTCAAACGTGGAAGGGGCAGGGGCCTCAAAATTTTCTCTCCTAGGTAAAATTAAAGGGGCAAAAGCTCCCCCTGTTCTGTCCTTCCCAGATGGACCTTACCAGGCACCCTCCAAGGGGTCTCAGCCACACCTGAAGATCCCAAGGAACTGACCTTCTGCCCTTTGTTTTAGGCAAAAGTTCCAGCCCGGCAATAAACTGCCACGCTTCACCCAGGCTGTTCCGTGGGGGGCAAAGGGGTATTGGATTGATCCGGCACTGCCACCCCCTGTGAAAGTCTACTGGATCCCACTCAAACCTGCGGTCTTTATGGGAAAGGGCAGAGGATCCCGCCTTTTCGAGGAAGCCAGAGCGGAGAGGGAATCGCCGAAACTCCTGCAAGTTTATTTGCAACTTACCCACAGCTCTAGGATCCTCTTTCTAGGCGGCTCCTGAAGGTGGTCGAGCACCGGTCATTTCTCCATTAGGCAACCCCTTAGGCAGGGAAGCCCCAAAGGAGGCAGCCTCCCGGAGAGCAAGGATCCGGGACTTCGCCTGGGGTCTCCCCTTGCAGAGACTATTATGGGGTCCTTCCCCGATCTCTCCCGACTCGCTATGAGCAACGGAGCCTGTGAATGTTGGTCCTCAGGGCGGATTCGATCCGGTTCTCGCCACCCAAGCGCCCTCCACTTGCAAGCCGAAAACTACTTTATGACCCAGATAGGCTTACAGGCGAGGAGGGGGAGGAGGAGGAGGAGGAGGAGGAAGGGGGGAGGGTGCGATGCCGCCTCCCAAATCCATCAGGGCCGAATCCAGGCACCCGCAAGGTCCCTTTTCGGTCGGTCGAAATGGATTCGCCGCCGCCACCAGGCGCGGGCTGGAAATGGATTTGCGGAGCGGTGGTGTATAGGATCGGTCCCCAACGCTGCGATCCTTAAGGCCGTGGCCTCTCGCCAACTCGCTTTGGGGTTTGAAGTGTTGGTTCTGGTTGTTTCAAAGTAAACCGAATGCGCTTTGGGGTCGACCGACCGACCGACCGGGTGGTGGTGGTGGTGATTTCCCTCCCTCCCATTCGCTTTAATTTTTCTAACTTGGAATGAGTTCTTCCTGGCTTTTTCAAAGGAAGCGCATTTTTACAAGTCCGAAAGAACAGGTGCGTCCACACACACACACACACACACACACACACACACGAGCCTTTCCGTAGCTGCAATATTTACGCACGGATTCGGAGTGAACCCGAACTCAGATTTCGCTGCAGTTTTCTTTCAGAAACGCTCAGACCCTCTCCAACCGACTTCGGTTCAGTCCTGGGTATCTACCAAACGGACGCCTAATTGCACGACGCACGCCTCGCATACACACGTGCACAGAGACACGGGTTGAAAGAGAAACAAGCCCAACCGAAGTGGAAGCTCAGCTTCCAGTCCTTTCGGCTGCAGTCAAGCCACCCGCGACCCGAAATCCTGCGGTTCCAGCCCCAATTCCCCCGAAAGTCCTCGCCACAGCGGCCTACGGCGCCTTGCGCACGAAACTTTCGTCCGAAGGAGCATCCGGATGGCGTCCGTCGCGTCCACACTCGCCTGTCCCTTTTCCCCGGTCCAGTCGGAGCAGGGAGCGGGCCCGGGCGGCCTCACTCGCCACCCGCAACGAGCAGAGAGGAGGTACCTCCCGGCCACGCGCTGCGATCCTGGCTACACACTGACTCGCGAGCAAGCCGCCTTCCATTCGCCATCGGGACCGCCTGCTGAAGGAGGCGACCACTTCTGCCCTCGCCTCGCCAGCCACCGTTTCCCCCAAAAGGAAACAAACAAACAAAATACTCCCCCCCCCAAGGCCGATGTCTGAGTTTACATCTAAACAATCCCTCCCCCAGGGGGAACGGGAACGAGCTCTTGGGAACGGGAGCAACGCGTAACCACACACAGGACGCAGGAGAGAAGACGCAACGATCTCTTTTCCAAAAACAAACCAACCCATCTCTAATATTGGACAAGCTATTTTGGTTTACCTGTCCAGCCATCATTACTCTTTTTTTTGGGGGGGTGAACCTCCTTTTGCAACCAGCTTTGAGGTGTTTCTTCCCACCCACCCACCCACCCACCCAAGCCGGATCGGGCCCTAGGACTCCGCATGGCCTTGAGAAACGTCACCTTTCGCTTCCTCCCCTCTGCCACCCTTGGGATTCCGGTGGCGCGCTGTACCTGGGAGCGAGTTTCCTTGGCGTTAGAAAGCGAGGTGGCAGCCGTCGGTCCGCGGGCGGGCGCCGTCGGAGCAGGGCGAGGGCAGGAGAGCCCCGAACCGCCCCCTGCCTAATCCGAAGTCAGACCGGTTCGGCAGGGAGAAAGGGAAACCGAGAGACGCGCAAACACAGGGCGGGCGCGCAGGCGGGCAGCCCAGCGAAAAGAGGCCCGACGGCTTGGTCTTCCCTGAACGTAACGGCTGCTTCTGGCAATCTGTCGCGGTCCCCTTTCTTCGCCTCCCTCTCCAGAGCCCCCTCCCCACCCCACCCCTCCCCTCGAGGACCCCATCTACCAGTTGCTCGGTCCCCGCTCAATTCTAATTACCCCGTCCAAGAATTAATTATAATAAATGTTTTCTTGATAAACTAACGAGATAATCCGGGTGGCACACGTTCCCTAATTACGGGACACCGACAACAGCTCTCAGGATCACTTGGGCTGATTAATTTTCTGCATGAGGGCAAGAAAAGACCGTGGGGGGGGCCGCGGTGGAGAGACCCAACACACCATAATATAAACTGGCAGAGGGACCTAGGGCTTCCGTTGTCTGTCTGAGCCCTTCTGCCCACTCTGAAACCGCTTCCAAGGAACCAGACAAAAACCACAACGGAGAGAAAGGCGTTCTCTCGTATTTCTTCCCCCCCCCCCGTACACACGCGCACACATTTCTTTCACGCGTTCGCCACGCTTTCTCCAAATCGAATTGCTTACTGGGGCGGTTTTAGAAGAACTTGCTGCTCAGCATAGAGGCAGGAAAGCAGACTGGAAAAGTTGCTTCGGGGGTCCCAAATTTGATTTTGGATCTTCGGGAAGTCTTGGGAAGGAAGGAAGGAAGGAAGGAAGGAAGGAAGGAAGGAAGGAAGGAAGGAAGGAAGGAAGGAAGGAAGGAAGGAAGATTTCCAAGCAGGGAGGTGTCCATGCCACATTTGTCGGTGAGGTTTCCTCAAGGCAACCGCCCCCCCCCCCAAGTCGCCTGCTTTTCTGAAGCCAGCTGTTTGCAAAGAGATTTGAAAGCACGCTGGCTCCACTTTTCAAGAGAGGGACGGGCAAAAAGGATGGAAGGAGAGCGCTTCTGCCTCTAACCACCATCCCACAAACACACCTCTCTCCCCCCCCCCCAAAGCCTCGACACTTTTTTGGATGAGAGGTGCAGAGGCAAAGCCTGTGAATCAGGCCCGAAGTAGATCTCCCTTCACTTTCGGATCCATTGGCGCAGTGTCGATTCTCAGGGAAGAAGTGACCCATGGGCGCTCTCCGCGCAAGGGCTTCTGATGGGCCAGTCCGGTGCGCTTACTCCCGAGGAGCAGGGCTTGAGGCCTGAGCTCTGAGGATCGCAAGGCAAGGCGATGGTGCTGGAAGTCCAAGGCGCAAAGTTGGTCTGGCTCCCGGGCCACGATCCTAAACGCCTTCTTCCCCATCCACAGCAGGCCAGTCGTTGCTTCTGAAATCGGTGGGATCCACACGGGATTTTCCCATCGAGCCACGAAGGGGAAGCCTACAGGTTTCCAGCGGGACGCTTAAAGGAAGACGGAGAAGACCGAAAATCTTGTTCCTCTGTACGGCAGGCGTTCTGTATTCCACGTTATGCACAGAGCACTTTTAAGCACAATCGGGTGACAATGAATCAATCTTCACCTACGATCTACGGATAGAGCAGCGCAGTTCCGAGCAGGTCTACTCAGGAGTAAATCCTTCTGCGGCCAGCGAGGGAGAGCTTCGGATATCAGTTGGAATTGGTGTCATTCACATTCTTCTTCTTAGGATTTTAGGATTTCACCCCAGGGCTGCCCCAGCCCGGTGGTTAAAAGAACCAGGTTTTATGGGCCCAGACCTTTTAAGCTAGAACCAAGCCCAGGTCTTTCCAAGCTTACTCTTAAGGAAACCAGAACCCAGACCGGAACTCTGGGTGAGTTTGAACGGGGCCCAAGTTTTTGCTAGAAGCAAACTTTCTTCCGCACAAAGCCCGCATGTCCTGAAACGCGAAGCCCCAACTCGACTCAACCCCTTTCGCCCTCTAAATTGTAGACGGAAAAGCAGAAAACTATGCAAAAATTAAATAAATAAAATCAGCCCCCTTTTCACAATCCACAACGACCCAGAGAGAGAGAGAGAGAAATTCTGCCTTTGCAACAGAGATTAACGCCCGGGAAAAAGGGTGAGGACTTCCCGCGCAGTCCCCACAGGGCCTTTCCCCGGGGCGTGGGGGCCAACACAAGGGAGACCCCGAGGCCAAAAAAAAAAAAAAAAAAAAAAAAGCAAAGGAGAAGAGGCTAAAGTGTTTTTGTTTTGTTTCGTTTTGGATTCTGAGCACTTTTGCTCTTTGGAAGGAGAAATATGGATCTCATTCCTTTGGGTCCATTGCGGTCAGTTTTTGCCCCCCTGCCTGGCCATGATGGCCTAGGGGCTGGGAAAGAGATTTTATTTTTACCTCTTTTGTTTAGGGGGAGGAAAGGAGAAATCAGCGTCACTCTAATGACCCAGTAGCCCCCTTGTCTTAAGAGTTCGCTCCCTTCCTTTTATTATTATTGTTATTTTATTTTTTTTACCAGCAGAGCCCGAAGGCCTGTCTTCCGTCTTATTTCTCCCCTGCTTCCACACCTTTGGAGACCAAGCAATGCGCCGTTTCAGCGCTTTCTCCATCCTTTCCTGGTCCAGAGAAAAAGAGACGGAGTCTCCTAAACCCTTTGACTCTCCTCACCCTGAAGCAAACTCCGCCTTCCAGCCTCCCTTCTCTTTCGCTGGTTCGACTCCTGCCCTCCGCTTTCGGCCTTGGATTTCCTTGCGCCTTTATCTACACCGGCTGAGATTCTTCTCCCCCCCCCCCCCCCAGCTTCCAGAAGCAGGAGAAAACCAACTCTAGAATTGCCAAACAATAATAATAATTAAAAAAAAACCTAAACAAAATAAAAGAGCGAGCAAAAAACCCACTTTGCTCAGCCCATTGACTTCTGGACGAGGTGGAGCAAAGAAAGGAAGAAATCCGAATTTCAAAGATACTATTAAGTAGCACCCACCCACCCACGCTTCCCCTTTGCAGATTGAAAATAGTACGGGGCCCTTTCTGCGTGGCCCCGCAAGTGATTTCGGCAGGAATTAATTCCAGGGAAAAAGGGCCAGCGCTTGCAGAAAAGTTCCTTGTGAGACAGCCTCGAGTCTCTTCCCCCCCATCTTCTGCCCCAAGAACCCCAAATCTCTTCACACTTTTGGCATGCGTTGGAGAAATCTCTGCCCCACTTTTTGCAGAGGGGGGGAAATCCAGCTAGCCCAGAAGGCCTCAACTGAGACCAAGAGAGAGACCCCCCAAACCAGAAATAAAACAAACCAGAAATAAAACAAACCCTGTCCCCCACCCCACCCCGCCATGCCCTGGAGAAAAGAAACCTGAATCAACGCTCAAGAGAGAAAAAGGAGTAAAACCAATGAAACGATTCGTTTCTTCCTATTACAACTTTCTTCCAGGCAAGAGATCGGGACGAAAACCAAACCACACCGGTTAAAAAGATGGAGAGGAAAAAAATTCGAAGCAATCCCCCCCTCCCTTTTCAAGTCTTTTCGGACTCCGTCTAGGGAAAGCGGCTGCCTTGCGCCACAAAGTCAGAGAAAAGATGTTGCAAGAACGCAACGTCTTCGGTGAAAATAAAACAACACAAAAATCAGGGAGCTATTAAAACACACACAACGAAGCTCGACAAATTATACGCATGCATGCAAGGCTGTCTATTTATATGCATTTATATTTATATTTATATATTTAGATAAATTCTGGCTTACCTTTAAAGCTTGTACGGCGATCTTCACGTTCTTTAAAACAATAAATAAATAGAGGCAAAGCAGCCCGTCCCGCTGAGCGCGGCTCCTAAAAGCGGAATGATGGTCCTGCAAAAGAAACCAGAAGCAAAAGGTTAATTCCTTCTCTCTTTCTCTGTCTCTTTCTCGCTTCTTCAAGAAGTTACCAAAGAAAGAAGGCAGAGAAATGTGAAGTTTCCAAAGCCCCGCGGTTGGCCATTGGAATTCGAATTCGGAAGGGAAGCGAAGGGGAGGGTCTGCGAAATAGGCTACCTGGTTCTGCAAATAATAGTTTTGCTTTAAAAAAATTAAAAATTAAAAAAAAATAAACACCCCCACGGGCGACCCCCCCCTCCGGTCGGCGGAGGGGTGTTGGGGCAGGATGAGGGGCAGCGAGATTTTGAGGTGGGGTGGGCTTTTCTTTCTTTCTTTTTCTTTCGTTCTTTCCTTTTTTTTTTCTTTTGGAATAATGGTGGAGAAAGGCTGGAAGGGCTCGCTCGCTCGTTCGCTGGCTGGCTGGCTGGCTGGCTCGTCCCCGTGTGCGCTCTCTCGCTCGCTCGCTCGCTCGCTCGCCCTCTCCCTCTCTCGCCCGGGTTGCTTTGCAGCGAAAGCGCCACTCGGGCAACTTTTTTGACGCCGCTTCTCCAACCAATGGCGAGCAGGGAATGATTGACACTTCTAAGCCAGAGGGAAGTGAGAGGGGGAAGAAGAAGAAGAAGAAGAAGAAGAAGAAGAAGAAGAAGAAGAAGAAGAAGAAGAAGAAGAAGAAGAAGAAGAAGAAGAAGAAGAAGGGAAAAATAGACAACAGGGGGAAAGGAAAACAGGGCAGAGCTTCGCCAACGGGGCGATCAGACAACAAATAACAGCTATTTGAACACACACACAAACTCACATATAGACGCCTATGCTGGGGAAGGTGTCCTTTCCTCCGCCTCCCCGCAACAAGACAGCAGAAAACCTAGAGATCCAACCTAGACGCCTCTTGCGCAAAAAGCTCCGTCTGGATGCCTCCTGGATAACTCGCAGGGGCTGGGTACCTTCCTTGCTGGGGCGCGAATGGTTAAAGATGGGATTGGAAGGAAGGAAGGAAGGAAGGAAGGAAGGAAGGAAGGAAGGAAGGAAGGAAGGAAGGAAGGAAAGAAAGAAAGAAAGAAAGAAAGAAAGAAAGAAAGAAAGAAAGATTGCTTGGTTTTCTTCCACTGTGTTCCCCCCCCAAGTGTAGTCATTCGAGGACACACAACGTGATCACAACAGCAGCTACAACAATTTTGCCTCCTTACTCCCAAACTAAGAAAACCAGGCGGTGAGGGGGCTTGGCGACCCCAGGACACAAACTTTTATTTTTAGCTTAAAATTAATAAATAACAACAACGACAACAACAACAATAATACTCTCCTATTTATTATTATTATTATTATTATTATTATTATTATTATTATTATTATTATTATTATTATTATTATTATTATTATTATTATTATTATTATTATTATTATTATTATTATCATCATCATCATCATCATCATCATCATCATCATCATCATCATCATCATTATGTTTGTTTGTTTGTTTGTTTGTTTGTTTGTTCCACTTTGTGAAAGGGCCCAGAGCTATTTGATCCGAATAACCTGTGAAGACCCCCCCCCCTACGCACACACATACACAGATGCAGGGAGAACTGAGAAAGTGGTGGAACAGCTTGGAAAAGACCGACCTGGAGGCCTCCGGGGCGCCCCGGGGAACCGGCCTGTCCCTGTCTTTCTCCACCCAAAACGGCAGGGTGGTGGAGGGTCCGGGGGAGACGCGCCCCTCGGAACCCGAGCCAGGCCCTCCCGGGTTTCTACGGCTGAGAGTCGAGGATAGGATGCGACCTGGGCCAAAGGGGAGGTCTGTGCAGGAGGCCACGCGCATTTGCGCCAGACGAGAGGGTGTGTGACGCGCGCGCAACGCGTAAGAAGCAGCCCACGTGTGGATTCCGCGCCCCCCCCCCCGCTAGGCCTTTGCTGCCGCGTCTGCGCGCGTGGGCGTCGGGACTGCGCGCGATCCGAACGCGCTTCCAGCCGTCTTGGCGTCGTGCAAGGATCGAAACCGGTTGGAGAGAAACTCCGGAGAGGGAAAGCGGAGCGGAGGCGGAGTTGTGCCAAGGGGGGGCCTCATCCTCAGGGCTCTTGCGAGGCATCCAGCCCACACGGAAGCAAGAAGTCCCGTGGATGCCAACGGGGAAGGCGCATTTCCCCCGGATAGCCAACGGGAACGAGCATTGTGTCGCCGGTGCGTTTCTTCTTGGCACCAACTGGCCTTCTAGGATTAGCTTTAAAAGGCAGGGCGATTTTTTCCCGCGTGGAAGCAAATCCACGGAAATTCGTGGGTGGGGAATTTGGGGGGGAGGGGCGGGAAAGAAGACGAGGCCTGTGGAAAGGGCCAAAAAAATGAACAGAAATCTCAGCTACACCCGAGTCTCAGCCCCAAGATTTATCTCTTTCTTTAACTTGTATACTTGGATGATTTTTGCAAAATGAGACTCAGACCCTGCAAGGAAACTCCTAGTAGCAAAAACCTGTATTTGCAGGTCGTGGAGGGGCCTTCGTATTCCCCCACCCCCCTAACCCCTAAAGGCTGCCCTCGCCCGCTGGTGATCCGCATCTCAGCACCGATTCCGGAGCCTGAAGACCGGGTAGCAACAGATTCGGATCAGATGTGTCCGAACGGGGAAGTTCGTGCTTCGGGAAACCGGGCAAATTCTCTCCCTTGGGCGTGATAATTCGGAGCTTCCTGGGGAGGCAAACGCCTCCGCTTCCTTCCCCCCTTTTTTGGTAAACCCACTTTGGCAAACTCCTGGGCCCCTTTATCCTGAGAGGGGTTCCTCTCCTCGGGAAATATTCCCACCACAGAGCGCGTCGTTCTCCGAATAATAAAGAAGCGGGTAATGAAAGTTAATATTCCGACGACTTGGCATAGACACAAGGCTTTAGACGCGCGCGCCCCCCCCCCCCCAATTCGGCTCCTACCCAAGGGCCTGGGAAATCGCTTAGGGCTCTTCTTGAAAACCCGAGGTGGTGGGGAAGGGCCGCGTGGGCTCGCGAGTCGAGATCCCATCTCGCCCTTGTGCTATTGATGTCCTGCCAATGGAATTGTCTCTGGATGGAGCTTTCCTGGAGGGGGGGGCTTGCCGTCGAATGACATTTCCACTTGCAACGAACGAATTAGCAGAAAGGATCCTAGGCAGCAGTTTCTTCCCTCCCTCCCTTATCAAAAAGTATCTCCTTCCTTCCTTCCTTCCTTCCTTCCTTCCTTCCTTCCTTCCTTCCTTCCTTCCTTCCTTCCTTCCTTCCTTCCTTCCTTCCTTCCTTCCTTCCTTCCTTCCTTCCTTCCTTCCTTCCTAGAGAGTTAAAGGTAGAAAAGCAGTAAAAGCAAGTCCGTAGACCGTGGTAAGCAAACACACACACACACACACCGACCCCCACGACCCCCCTCCCCACCAAACCACTACCAAAAGTCGATTGCCTCCCTCCGTATTCATTCCAAAAGATGGGACTCGACGGGATGGGCTGGGAGGCGAAAGCAAAAGAAACGACCAACTTTCTTGCTAAGCGTTTTAAGGGCTTCTCTCTCGGCCGGGTTGGCTTAGGAGACGAAACAGGCAGGACAGATGGTTCTCTGGGCCCGTTTCGGAGTCCTCCGCTTTCTGGATCTGTCTGCCTCCTCGTCTTCGTAGGTCCCTGGGCAAGAGGCCCCCCAGTTGTGGGTGTGTGCTGCTTTGTGGGGGTGGGGGAGACGGAGCTAAGTTATTTTTGATAGAGCAGCAGAGAGTGTTTAGATTCTGGACCCCTTAAACCAGAGATACAAGGGCCACGATTATTTTCGGATAAAGCAGCCCTGTATTTTTATTTATTTTTATTTATTTTTTTGCACGGGGGGAGCAAAGAGACAAAGCCTCTCTCGCCCACCCCCATGCCTGAGGACCCAGATCACCCCTCCCTTGGCCTCCTCCACCCACCTCATCGACCCCCCCCCCCTCCTGCTGCCAGGCTGGGTTTTTGGAAAATCTCAGCCCTGAGTCTGCTTTATTTATTTATTTATTTATTTATTTATTTATTTATTTATTTATTTATTGGAAAAAACAAGGGCGAGGAAAGCCGGAGAGCCGAAGGCAGAGAGCCTCGCCAAACTTTGCGGAGCAGCAAGATCGGGGGAGGGAAAGGCAGCCCACCCTAGTCTGGCTGGAAGGCGAAGCCTTGGGCAACCGAATCCCAGCCGAAGACTTCGGCAGAAGAAGGCTCAGCCGGCCGCTTCCTCTGCTGCCCACGAAACGATCCGGAGATGCCAAGGAAGCTGGAGCGAAACTCCTGAACTCGCTCTTCGGATGCCTCCTTGGGATAATCCACAATCGCCTCCCTTCCTTCCGCCGCCCGCGTGGCTCCTTCGCCTGCCACCCCCCCCCCCGCCCCGTCCAGTAACTTGACATCACCAGTTGGCCCCATAATACATGGACTGGTCAGCAATGGGCCCTTTAAATAAACAACCTCCTCTCTCTCTCTCTCTTTATCCCTGTCCGCCTCTCTTTAAAATTCTCCATCCACTTCCGACGTCTCCAAAAGCAAGATCTCGGGTGATTTTGTCACGGTTTGGTAAATTTACCCCTTTAAGAGGCTTTTCGTAAATCCCAGAACACACCTTCAGCCAGATTTGAATATAGATTTAGGTTTTAAAACCCAGGCGCTGCGAACGGGGCTTTGGCAAAGCGAAATCTTTCCCCCACCAGCCTTCAAGAGCTGCGGCTCCGCGGTGCCCGAAACCAGCCGGGGAGGCGGTCAGAAAAGGGGGGAAAGAAGAAAAGGAGAGGAAAGGACGAGGCCAAAACCGGATCAGGACGAGGGAGAAGCGGGGAAGCAAACCGGGCAGGGGGCTTTGAGTGTCCGAACGGCTTCTGCCTCCAAGCGAAGCTCTCTCAGCTGATGGGGAAAGGGGCTGGGTAGGTGGGCATTGATTATCTTCATCCAAAGGGACAAGGGATTTTTTTTGGGGGGGGGAGAGTGCGATTCTCTCCCTCTCTCTCTCCGCGCCCCCCCCCCCGCTACAAGTTTCGATTCCTTTTTCGGTCCAGTTGGAAATCTTTACAGCTCCGGACACCGAAGTGAAGTCGGAACGAACCACCGGCCGCTGCAGAGGGTCAAAAAAGGGTGAAGGTACCAGATCTGCTCCTCAATTTGGATCTGTCCCCCCCTAACGTCTTCCCCCCTCCCTCCCTCCCTCCCACCCTCCCTTTGATTCAGGGCCCCCTCCCCTTTGTGCAATTTTAGTGTGCCTTCTGTGCCTACAATATGGGCAGTATTATTATTGTTAGTAGCATTTCCATCTTAAGTACTTTCTCCTTCGCTTAGGAAGTTGCGCCGGTTTTCACTTGCTCCCCAGGAGAAGGGGAAGCAGTGTGAGGAGGCAGATCGGGGTGGGGGGGGGAGAGTTAGAGGAAGTTGGGGGGGTCTTTCGCTGCAGGAGCGGAGGGTCATGGCCACCCCCACCCCTCAGGAAGCCCTCTAAAGGGGGCCACTTTCTGCTCCTTTCCCTGGGAACCGCAGAGACTTTCGGCTCTCCAAGTTTGACTTCAACTCTTGCTAAACTTTCTTTGATGTTCGGTCTCCTTCCTTCCTTCCTTCCTTCCTTCCTTCCTTCCTTCCTTCCTTCCTTCCTTCCTTCCTTCCTTCCTTCCTTCCTTCCTTCCTTCCTTCCTTCCTTCCTTCCCCGGTGGCCCTGTGCGCTCTCTCCAACGGGCACCTCGTGGGCGCTTGGTCGCGTTGCGCGAGGGTTTGCGCTCTCTTCCCGGGGCGCGGGGGGGGGGGCAGACCGGATTCATAAACCGGACCGGAGAGACACGGGGGGCGGGGGCGGGTGTTAGCTGGGTCGTTTTGCACGGCAGCTGTGGTCACCATAGGATGCCCAGCTTTGTAGGGGTTTCCCAAAAGAATGAGGAGATGGGCTTGCGTGTGGACGCGTGCGGGCATCGCGGCATGAAAGATCCGCATCCCCAAGGCCGTATCCGTGGGGGCTTTGCTCTCCAGCAGATGGGCTGGCATCTGGCGGCGCCTGCGGGCTCCCTCGCTCCATCCCCGTGTGGGCAAACGGGCGCGCAGGGAGCGCTGCTCCAAGGCCGCTTGGCAAAGCAGTTCTCCGCCCCGCGGCTCTTCCAATCCTCTGCCCCGCCGCCTCTTCTCCTCTGCTGTGCGTCTCGGCTCCGGTTGGAACCCCCCCTTTGCATTTCGGGGGTCCAGCGAAGCTCATCTCCCCCCCCATACCCCTTGCCTTTCCCTTGCATCCTCCCCCCCCCGGCTGCGCGTCAGTTTCCCAGCCCTATATTTCCCCTTGTTGCTTAGGATCACGCTTTTGGGGGGGGCATTTTAGGATGGGCTGCAGCCGCTGCCCTTGGTTCTCTCCTTCCCTTTCTCCGTGTGACGATGGCAGGGCGTTTTTCAAAGCGATCCCAGGCCGATCAGTCCCGGGGGGGGGGGACCCACTTCGTCCACACGGGATTGGTGCAGATCTAGGACCCAGGCGCACCTTCTGTCTGTCTTGTCTGTCTGTCTCCCCCTTCCCTCTCTCCTTGCGCGTGCATGTATGTGTGTGTGCGCGCGCGTCCCTCTTAAATTGGACATTTCCTTCCCCCTCCCCCCCCTTTTTTTTGCATTATGCAGCGGGCAGCATCTTCTCAAATGCTGTCGCCCTATAAAATTTCCATTACACTCCAGTTTATTTGCAGATGTTGGCAAACTCCATTGACAACAGAAGGAGAGAAGGGGTGGGGGGTGGGGGAAGCTGTGTGTGTGTGTGGGGTGGGTGGGAAGTCGAGGAGGCTCGAGCAAGGGAATGGGGTGGGGGGAGATTGAGAGAGAGAGAGAGAGAGGCACTCCAGCAAGGGTTTTTGAAGACTTTGGAAGCAATTTGTAACCTTTTGCTTTGCAACTTTCTCCAAAAGTGTGCATGCCCTAAAAGCAAATCTCTCCCAAATGGCCTTTCCCTCCCTCGGCCACAAATATCTCTTCCCCCCCCCCCCGGACAAACACACACCGCCACCACCACCACCCCAGCGCCTGTTCTTTGGATTTTTAATTAGGACCCATCAGTTCCTTGGCGAATCGATATCATATAATCCAGGGTGGGATAAAGCGTTAAACAGACGGTGGAAAACCCTTCGCTCGGTTTCTTCTTGAAAAGTAATCGGAGGGCAGGATATGAGAAAGCGCCGCTTTCTCAGGAGTAAACGAAAAAGGGGGGACCGTCTGCGAAAGGTGGCCAAAAAAATCAGCATTAACCAGGTACAAGTCAATCGGGTAGACATGCAAACATCTTTGTATTATTATTACTATAAAAACAGCAGTTACACACAGCAAACAAGATCACTATGCTGGATTTCGTATTATTATTATTATTATTATTATTATTATTATTATTATTATTATTATTATTATTATTATTATTATTATTATTATTATTATTATTATTATTATTATTATAACCCCTCTTCTTTTCCCAGGGGTCTCCTATTCTCAGGATTCCCCTTCTATAAAATCTCCAGATCTTCCTAACCAAACCGGAGTAACCGAAGTAGAATTCCATTTGACCACAAATAAGTAAAAATAAATAAATGAATGAATTAAATTTTACTAGTAACTCAGCTCTGAATTATGTTAGCAAAAAGCCTGGATCCGGTAGAAAAACTTAAGAATTTTCCCCCCAATGTGTTTGATTTACAAATTTTCCTTGAAATAATTTGGGGAAGGGGAAAAAATTACTAACATATATATATGTTAGTAATTTGTTATATATATAACAAATGTATGTATGTAACAAATGTAACACACACACACATTTATTTATTTAAGTGATTTTTTGGGCAGGTTTAAAAATCTCACGCTTTGACTTATAGGGACTCCCCAACTTAAAATCTCAAAAAATCCGGTTTCTTTTTCAAGTTTCAAAGCAGAGGTTTTGCCTGAGAGGTTCAACTACACCAGAAACCCCTCGAATCAAACACTCCAAAAATTTCTGGGCTCCATGCAAAATGGCCCTCCCTTCATTTATTTCATTTTTTTAAAAAAATCCAATTAAGCTGTTTTTAGATCTTTCTCTGCAAGCTGAGAATGATCCGAAGAGACCATTTTCAAAACTTGATATCTGGAATTTGAGACCTGAAAAACTAAAGGGCAGGTTTGTTCGGTTTTTTGTTTTTTTCCCCCCAGAGCAGTGCAGGAGAGTTTGTGGTGTAATTGGACGGAAAAGCAAACGAAAGTTGCTTTTAAATATACATATATATTTATATGTATATACTATCCCCCCCTCCTGCAAGCTGGTGCATCCTCTCTCACTCCTGATCTGTGGCTTAGGAAATCGAGTGCCATATGTATCTTTTAGATGTGCCCTAAAATTCTGCTTTTTTTTTTTTAATCTAAAAGAAACAAGCCCTTCGGGCATCCCTCCCCATTCCTCCCAGGCTTATAGAATGAAAATCCCACTGTATTTAAAAGCATGGTGCTTTAATAATGCACAAAAGACCCCGCCCCCCCCTCCATCTCCTCTTCGACTCTCTCCATAATCACGACTAATGAATACTAGGTTGTCCTATTCTTGGGAGCGCGTGGGTATCTCTCGGTGTGTCTGTCTCTCTGTCTCTATGTGTGTGTGAACAGGAGGGAAAATATAATATATTGTCATTAGGAGAATTGACTGTCTGGTTGAAGATAGCTCTTAATTGTGTGGGGGGGGGGGAGAGGCAAACTGTTCTAATAGTTTGGTTGAGGAGAATATAGACTTTAATTCAAACATGGAGACAATTAATAATCAGGGACCAGGCTGTGGCCATTAGCCCTAATGCAACAGGGTCAGCAGGAAGTGTGGAGGTAGGGTAAGAGTGGGTGGATGTGACCCACCTGAGCCCTGGGGGCATCAGTATTTCTACCATCCCCACCCCCGCCGCAGATGAGATGCAGATGGTCAGTTTCACCCAGGAGACGGGGAGGAAGGTTGATGGAGAATTTAGACATCTTCCCTTGGGGTCTTTGGTTCTCTGCAAAATCCCCCTGGGAGACACTCTGTTTTAAAAGGACCCCTACAGCAAAAGCAGGATCGGCTATCTGCAATGGAGGGGAAGGCCAGCTGGCGGGTGTGCTGGTGAGGCAGGTCCCGGCAAGTTTTTGTTGTTGTTATTGTTTTGGTTTTTTTGCCCTATGGAGGGAAAGTTCCAGTGAGTTCAAGAACTGCAGAATTTGAAGAGACATAAGAATCTAAGAGGAGCCCTGCTGGATCAGCCCATCCAGTCCAGCATCCTGTTTCACATGATGGTCCACTAATTGCTCACCTCTGGGCATCTCAAGCAGTAGACAAGGGCAAGAGACCTTCACCTGCTCTCCATTCCCTGCAGATGGGCTTGGGAGGCATCCTGCCTGTCTCCCCAACCTGGGGTGTTTTTCCACTGTCACTAAGTACCCATAGTTTGGCTGAGAGCTGGATGACCCCATTTCCACCACAGACCCCATTAGGGACACATTTGCTTCCACCACAGCTAGGTAAATCCGGATCATTATGGGTCCTTCAGGACCTATAATCTGGATTTTGTGTAGACCCCATTAAAGGGGTCTATAATGGGGTCTTCAGCCTTAAAATCTGGATTGTAGGGAGCCTGTTTCCACTACAATCCAGCAATGGGGTCTAGGGGAGGCTCCGGGGGGGAGGGGGAGGCACCCATGGGGGGATGCCCAAAGTCAAGACTTCAGAGTCCCTCCTAAGGCAGCTCAGAAATCCCTCCAAATTTAGATTAGCAAAGGCTCTGCAGAGAAACCCCTTGCCTCCAGGCATGGAAAGAGGTGCATATTAATGAAGCTGACTTGGGAGCTGCCTGTTACCTCCAGGCATGGAAAGAGGTGCATATTAATGAGCCTATTTTGGGAGCTGCCTGTTACCTCCAGGCATGGAAAGAGGTGTATATTAATGAGGGTGACTCATCAGTGCTCACAGGAGAGATGCAAGCAAGGAGCTAATTAATATGCACCTCTCTCATAAGGGGTTTGTCTTCTGAGTGGCAACTTCAGAAATTGCACCCCCTGTCCCCCAAAACACCTGAGGTGACAGGCAGACCCCTTGTGGTCCAATCCAGATTTGCCACATGGGTGCTCTGGTGTTTCCACGGCAGGGAGGCTAGCACCCATTGCTATTGGGTGCTAGACCACCCGTGGAAACACACTGGGTAGTTCCCTTAATCCAGATCTACTAGATCTGGATTAAGGGAAGTACCCATTCCTTAGATCTGGATCTTCTTAGATCCAGATTAAAGGAGTGCGGTGGAAAAACACCCCTGGAGGCAGTACCTGGGCATCCAGTCTAGATAAGCACATGAGTGCTGCTGGATTGGACCACAGCTCACCTTTGCAATGTCCGTGAAGGCAAATTAAACCTCTGTTAAAAAGTGGTTGTCCATCCCCTCCTTGCAAACCTCCAGAGATGCAGAACCCACAACTTGCAAAGGTAGAACATTTCACTCTAGTACCCATTGAACAGGTCAATATTTTCCCCCCTCTTACTCATCCTAAACTTAAGAGTCCGTAACTTGTAACATGATTTCTGGTTCTAGTATCTGAACATCTTATAAGTCTATGGCCAGATCACAAAAGGAATGATGTTTTTTTCCACCCAAAGGGTTTTTGCACTGTGTCATTTACTACCAGAAGAGGTGGTGACCAGCCTGGATAGCTTTAAGAAAGAATTAGATCAATTCATGGAGGATAGGTTTATCAATGTCTACAAGGACAGATACCTAGGTGCTGCCTCCAGGCCATTTGTAGGGAGTCAAGAGCAGGTCAAGGTTTTGCCTTTGTCTTTTGCTTGAGACAAATTTATGAATGACAGATGTATCAGTGGTTACTGGAATGGATGCCTAGGTTCATCTTTCAGGCTGGGGGGGGGGGAGCGGGGCGCTTCTAAGGCCATTTGCTGGGATTCGAGAGCAGGAAAAGGTTTGTCCTTGTCTCTGCTTGAGATGCCCATGTGGTGGGCCACTGTGTCCAATGGGATGCTGGACTTGACGGGCTGTGGCCTGATCCAGCAGGGCTTCTCTTATGTTCTTGTGCTCTTATGCCCATAAGAACTTGGTGGACCACTGTGTGAGACAGGATGTTGGACTAGGTGGGCTCTGGCTCGATCCACCAGGACTCCTCTTTTATTCTCATGTTCTCTACGGGTGTTTTCCCACCATCACTAAAAGTACCCATTAAGTACACATTAATGGGTACACAATGGCACTTTGTACCCATTAATGGGTACTTCTAGTGACAGTGGAAAAACACCCTACAGCATCACGTCATGAACCTGGGAAAACAAAAATTTAGGAAAACTTTGCATGGGTTTCAGATATATACAGACCACAAATAGATGCTAGCAGTGGGTCCTGTAAGACATCCAGGTCTGAGCTACTGAAATTCTCCGTTCTTCAGATCTTTGCAACCTAGGCTGTGTGCAGACATCGCTAACTTATTCTGCTATATTTGGGTATTCTGGAGTAAAGCCTGGACAATCTGAATATCCATGCTTGATTTCAGAATATCCAAATAAAGCGGAATAAGTAAGCAATGTCTGGATGGAGCCATGTAGGATTCCGGACCTGGATTCCTTAGAATAACCCTTGGTTCTCCTTAGTTTCTCCCCATGGTACAGGCAATAAACATTGTGCCCTCAGGTTGCTGCGCTGTGCAAAATAGGTTCTTCAGTCCCAACAGGCAAACATCTCCCTCTTTCTTTTCCCCAATTTAGTTGGCTTCAAGAGATGTTCATTGCCTTGGTGGCCAATATTTGTACTGTAGCTCAGGTCTGAGTTGCTGAAATGCAAAAATTCTCTGAGTTGAGTTTCCGTTTGCAGACATTTTGCTATCTCACTAGGGCTGTGGTCACACCTTCTGAGCAAGAGAAACAACAGCAAAGTGAGCAGTCATTTTCTTTCCACATTTTCTATCTCAAAGGTGACTTTTCTGAGGCTGTGGTCTGAGGTTTAATCCAGCTTCAAAGCAAGAGAACACATCAGAAAAGCCTAAGGACATCTTTCAGGCTGGGGGGGACAGGGAGGATGCCTCTAAGGCCATTTGCTGGAGAAGGTTTGCCCTTGTCTCTGCTTGAGATGCCCATGAGCATTTGGTGGGCCACTGTGTGAGACAGGATGCTGGACTAGATGGGCTGTGGCCTGATCCAGCAGGACTCTTCTTACCTTCCTTCCTTCCTTCCTTCCATGGGCATTTGGTGGGCCACTGTGTGCAACAGGATGCTGGACTAGATGGGCTGCGGCCTGATCCAGCAGGGCTCCTCTTAGGTTCTTATGGACTAGATGGGCTGCGGCCTGATCCAGCAGGGCTTCTCTTAAGTTCCTATGGACTAGATGGGCTGTGGCCTGATCCAGCAGGGCTCCTTTTAGGTTCTTATGGACTAGATGGACTGTGGCCTGATCCAGCAGGGCTTCTCTTAAGTTCTTATGGACTAGATGGGCTGTGGCCTGATCCAGCAGGGCTCCTCTTAGGTTCTTATGGACTAGATGGGCTGTGGCCTGATCCAGCAGGGCTTCTCTTAAGTTCTTATGGACTAGATGGGCTGTGGCCTGATCCAGCAGGGCTCCCCCTAGGTTCTTATGGACTAGATGGGCTGTGGCCTGATCCAGCAGGGCTCCTCTTAGGTTCTTATGGACTAGATGGGCTGTGGCCTGATCCAGCAGGCCTCCTCTTAGGTTCTTTTGGAGTAGGTGGGCTGTGACCTGATCCAACAGGGCTCCTCTTAGGTTCTTTTGGAGTAGGTGGGCTGTGGCCTGATCCAGCAGGGCTCCTCTTAGGTTCTTATGGACTAGCTGGGCTGTGGCCTGATCCAGCAGGCCTCCTCTTAGGTTCTTTTGGAGTAGGTGGGCTGTGGCCTGATCCAACAGGGCTCCTCTTAGGTTCTTATGGACTAGATGGGCTGTGGCCTGATCCAGCAGGCCTCCTCTTAGGTTCTTTTGGAGTAGGTGGGCTGTGACCTGATCCAACAGGGCTCCTCTTAGGTTCTTTTGGAGTAGGTGGGCTGTGGCCTGATCCAGCAGGGCTCCTCTTGAGTTATTTTGGAGTAGGTGGGCTGTGGCCTGATCCGACATGGCTCCTCTTATGTTCTTATGTTCATTTTACATTACTTGGGTTTCAAATAACTGATAGCTGATCTGTCATCCAGATGGTCCCCTGACCATCACCTTGCAACCAAGCCTCGTGGATGAGGGTGGGGAGTGAAGTGCTGGGTAAGGTCCCTTTGACCCCACCATGGGAAGCCCTGAAAAATTATTCCTAGCAGAGTAAAACGCAATTGTCCCTAAGAAATCTGGTCCAAGCCCAGGCAGGGAGAGAAGTTTCACGTAGGAGGGAAATATTCCAAAAATGTGCATTAATTAAAAGGCAAAAACAACTCCAGAGTAAAGCAGCCTGGGAGATTCTGGATAAAAACAGTCAGCAAATACCATACCAGGGTGAAGCTCAATTTCTTCTCCTCTATTCAAGAATCTGCTGTTGGCCAAAGAATTTTGTGGGCAAAGCAGCTAAAGAAAGTGTTACCGGGGGTCAGAGAGGGGGAACAGATGGTTCATAGGATGCTGGCTGCAGTAATGTGAGAACCCATGGCTACCAAAATGGTGAGTGGTTTGGAAACCATGTCCTACGAGGAAAGGTTGAAGGATCTAGGAATGGTTAGCCTACAGAAGAGAAGACTGAGAGGAGACATGATCATGGTCTTCAAGCATCTGAAGGGCCGTCACAGTGCAAAGGGTTCGCCCCTTTTCTCATTTGCACAAGATGGGAGGACTAGAAACAATAGGATGAAACTTCAAGGGAGTCAATACAGATTAGATATTAGGAAAAACTTCCTGACAGTGAGGGTGATCAGTCAGTGGAATAGGTTGCCATGGGAGGTAGTGAGTTCTCCTTCACTGGAGGTCTTCAAGCAGAGGCTGGACCTATATCTGTCTGGGATGGTTTAGGAAACCCTACATTGAGCAGGGGGTTGGACTGGATGACCCTGGAGGTCCCTTCCAACTCTAGGGTTCTAAAAAATATTCACCCTGCACCCATCAACCATTCTGAAGTGAAACTTGTGAAGGAGAAATGCAGAGTCCCCAGGTTGGAGAGACAGGCAGAATGCCTCTAAATGCCATTTGCAGGGGGTTGAGTGAAGTAGTAGTAGAAGAAGAATTGGCTTTTCTAACCTGCTTTTCTCATCCATTCAAAGGGACTCAAGCAGCTGACAAACCTTCTATTCTTCTCCTCATAACAGACACCCTGTGAAGTAGGTGGGGCTGTGAGAGCTCAGAAGATTATTTGAGTCTCCCAAGGTCACCCAGCTGGCTTCACGTAGGTGGACAGAGTCAAACCCGGTATTCCCAAATAAGAGTCCAGTTCTTTAAACACTAGACCAAACTGGTTTTGTCTTTGTCTTCTGCTCAGAATGCCCAGAAGCAATTAACATAACATAAGAACATAACATAAGAGAAGCCTTGCTGGATCAGGCCACAGCCCATCTAGTCCAGCATCCTGTCGCACACAGTGGCCCACCAAATGCTCATGGGCATCTCAAGCAGAGACAAGGACAAACCTTCTCCTGCTCTCGAGTCCCAGCAGATGGCCCTAGAAGCGCCCCATTTCCTCCCCCCCCCTCAGCCTGAAAGATGCACCTAGGCATTCGTTCTAGTAGCCATTGATACATCTGTCATCCATAAATTTGTCTAACCCTACCTTAAAGCCATCGAGACTGGTAGCTGTCACCACCTCTTCTGGCAGCACATTCCATAGGCCGATGACCCTCTGTGTGAAGAAATACTTCCCCCTGTCAGACCTTACGCTCCTACCCATCAGCTTCATAGAGTGCCCCCTGGTTCTAGTGTTGTGCGATAGAGAAAAGAAATTTTCTCTATCCACCTTTTCTATGCCGTGCATAATTTTATATACTTCAATCAGGTCCCCTCTCAAACGCCGTCTCTCCAGACTGAAGAGGCCTAGACGTTGGTGGACCATTGTGTGAGACAGGATACTGGACCGGATAGGACATGGCCTGACCCAACAGGGCCTCTTTCTTATGTTTTTACAGGCAAAGTCCTGGAGGACAGGTGTACCAATGGCTACTAGAATGGATATCTAGGTTCTGCCTTCAGGTTAGAGGTAACAGGCAGGATGCTTCTAAAGGATTCAAGAGGCGGTGAAGGTTTTGCCTTTGCCCTCTGCTTGAGATGCCCAGAAGTGATGGGTGGGAGACTGTGGCCACATCCCCATTATAAGCTTAATTCGGTTTCCCTAAACCGAAATAATAGAACCGGATGCAAACGCGAATTTGCCTGTTCCCATTACTTTAAACTTAATTGCCTTTGATCCGGATTCTGAGGATCATATGTGGTGTACATGACTCAAGTGGCTACTTTTTAAAAATTGCTTTTGGGGGCTGCCCTGCACTCTTCCTCCTGGCATGAATGCACCACCCATAACGGATGCCTTCGTGGCTGCCGCTTGCCTGGATGGAGGAAAACTGGCAGCGGGCAGCCAGCAATTCTCTCCATTGCCCAGGGCACACAGCAGCAGCGGGAACTCAAGCAAGGGGGCTTTAAACATTCACACATCTCCCCAAACCTTTCCCTGCTTTCCTTTCCCCTTTAAAGGTCAGAACTCCAAAGAGCTAGAATTGTGCAAAATTGCAACATTGTTATCAGGTGTGAAGTGACTGGATTGCTACAGTGTAGTGGCTGCTGTAAAGGGTGGATTTTTACACTGAAATCACTGTCTTTGGAAGCAAGCTATTGGGGGAGGGAAACCTTAAACATGGATTCTCATCCCTTAAAACAGTATGGTTCCCACAGTAAAAAATGTAACACGTATCAAGCGCACGATCCGGAGTGAGACCTGTTGAAATGAGGGTTAACATTTACAACGCTTTGGGGCGATTTAACACGCAGAAAGCGTGTTAAGCCAAACTGACCTGGGGTCTGCGAGGATTGAAAATGGTTTGAAATCGAAATAAGCTTGTAATGGGGATGTGGCCCCTGTGAGATGGGATCCTGGACTAGATGGACTGTGCCCTGATCCAACAGGGCTCCTCATAAATCCTTATATTCTTATGAGAGAACTCAAGGGTGTGCTAAGTTCCCCCTTTTTTTGCCCCGATGGACTAACCCAAGTGTTAAAAGTGACTTTGTGCAATCCAAACAAATTCCATTGTTTGGCGGCAGTAACCTTCTTCCTTTTCAAAGTCCATGCAGTCTTCACCACGTTAGACCCATGAAGTCCTTCCTTGATGGAGATCATGGGGTCACTCTGACCCCTTGCTCTTTTGCCTCCAGGCTGGATTGCTGCAGTGTTCTCTATATTGGGCTGCCCTTGAAGACAATTCAGATACTACAGCTAGTGCAAAAAATGGCAGCTAGCATTGTCACAAGCACCTGTAGCCATAGTCACATTACTCTTCTTCTTAAGGAGTTCCACTCATTTCTCATTGGTTTCCAAACCCACATCAAGGTTTTAATGTTGACCTATAATGCTCTATACCGTTTGGCTCCCAAAGAACGGAAAGATGCCCTCCTTTCATGGGGGAGTCCTCCTAACCATCCACTCTCTTAAGGAGACCTCTTGGGCAACTTCTAGAAATAAGGTATTCCATTTCCCAGGATTCCTGTGTAATTCCATATTTCACAGGAATCATGGGAAATCTTGCTGCCCCGGGCCTCCAGGAAGCCTCAGTTAGGGCTAACGACAGAAGTGGGGAGGAACCAGTGTAGGAATGTGCACGAATATTTGAAAAAATCTGAAATTCAATCGAATTAGTCCAAATGTGGACGTTTGAATTCAGATTGAATGTCTATAAATTTCAATTTAAACATTCAAACAAATTTTGAATTTTTGGATCTATTCGTTCGAATGATTCGGACATTCATATTTGTACGGATACGTATGTGATGAATATTTGCACATACTCATCTTTCCTACATCTGGACGCATTTGTACGGATCCAGACCGGACAAAAATGAGATGTTTACAGATTGTGTAACAATGCATACGGGCACATATAAATGGTGTTGACATTTGCAAGTGCAAATCTGAACAGAAAAGTTAAATGAACAGATTCGAATTTGCTTAATTCAAATCCAACGTGGGTAAATTTGAATTTTAAGGATTCAAATTGAACCAAATTTTCAGATACTCGAGGCCCCAAAACTGCATTTTGTGCAGAACCCTAAAGGGTAGAGGCTAATCCAGTCACTGTGGATAACTGAAACTGTGTTTACCAGGTCAGCGGATATGAGCCCTGCTGGATCAGGCCACAGCCCCTCTAGTCCAGCATCCTGTCGCACACAGTGGCCCACCAATTGCCCATGGGCATCTCAAGGAGAGACAAGGACAAACCTTCTCCTGCTCTTGAATCCCAGCAAATGGCCTTAGAAGTATCCTGCTTGTCCCTCCAGCCTGAAAGGTGTACCATCTAGTAGCCATTGATACACCTGTCGTCCATAAATCTCTAACTCTTTCTTAAAGCCATCTAGGCTGGTAGCTGTCACCACCTCTTCTGGCAGCACATTCCATAAACCGATGACCCTCTGGGTGAAGAAATGCTTCCCCTTGTCTGATCTGACTCTCATACCCATCAGCTTCATAGATGCCCCCTGGTTCTAGTGTTACATGATAGAGAAAAGAAACTTTCTCTATCCACCTTTTCCACTTCTTTTAACTGATTTCATTGCATACTAAAAGTATGCTAGTATGACCAGATCAAAATCCAATGAGCAAAGAAATCTAGGCTATTTACCTGGTTTCTTGGTTTGAAACCAGGGCCGCGTTCCCATTATAAGCTTAATTCAGTTTCCCTAAACCGAAATAATAGAACCGGATGCAAACGCGAATTTGCCTGATCCCATTACATTTAACTTAATCGCGTTCAATCTGGATTCAGAGGATCGTACGTGGCATACATGACTCAAGGGGGGACTCAAGTGGCTACTTTCTCAAAGCCGCTTTTTGGGGCTGCCCTGCCCTCTTCCTCCTGCCGTGAACGCGCCACCCATAAGGGACCCCTTCACGGAGCCTAGCTGGGTGGCTGGGTGGCTGCCACTTGCCTGGATGGAGGAAAAACGGCAGCGGTCAGCCAGCGATTCTTTCCCCTCCTCTCCCCATTGCCCAGGGCACACAGCAGCAGCGGCAACTCAAGCCCCCTTTGCCCGCTCACCACCACAGCCTTAAAAACATTCACACATCTCCCAGAACCTGCAGCTGCTTTCCTTTCCTTTCCTTTTTTTAAAGGTCAGAACTTTCAAAATTGAGAATTGCAACATTGTTATCATGTGTGAAGTGGTTGGATTGCTACAGCGTAGCGGCTGCTTTAAGGGGTGGATTTTTACAGTAAAATCACTATCTTTGGAAGCAAGCTATTGGGGGAGGGAAACCCTACACACGCATTTTCATCCCTTAACGCGGTACCGTTCCTGCAGTAAAAAATGTAAAACCTTTCAAGCGCACGAACCGGAGTGAGACCTGTTGAAATGAGGATTAACATTTACAACGCTTTGGGGTGATTTAACACGCGGAAAGCGTATTAAGCCAACCTGACGTGGGAACTGCGAGGATTGAAAACGTTTTGAAACTGAAATAAGCTGATAATCGGAACGCCGCCCAGGTGTGTTCCATCAGATATTGCAACCTGTTGACATAACTGGGACGGAGAGAGAGAAGGCAAAGGTCTTTCGGGACAATTCTGTTTGCCTTTAAGCAGCTGATGGTGATTCTGCTGCCCCTGACTATTTTGTCTTCTGTCTCTCAGTTCTTCTTTTGTATTTTTCTGCTCAGAACAACCTCTGCGTGCATTTGAACGCACCCTGAGTTTCCCCGCCCCAGTGTTTAAATCTGCAGGCTTATCTCACAGTTTGAACTGGCTCAAAATAAAGGACTCGCGAATTTCAGGAATCAAACTGCAAAGGCTGGTTTGTTTGACTTGAGTTTCCTTCCCCAGGAAGATGTTGACAAATTCTTTGCAAAATGTAAATCCTGTTGCCAAGGGCCTCCAGAATCCAGTTTAAGAACCCTGTTTCTTTAATGGTTATGGAGAAGGTGGGATTCAGCAGATCTAGCTTAAAGAAGAGGGTGGGTGCTTCCGCACATGCCCTTAAACACCAATTAAGGACACATGTGGAAGCACGCATCCACACAGCGGCACCTTTTTAAGCCGCTTTTAGTACGGAGCGTCCGCACAGTAACACCCATTAAGCACACATGTGGGAAACCGCGTCCGCACAGCGGCACCCATTAAGTACAGAATGGGTTGAACGCATCCGCACAGAGGTACCCATTAGAGACAGATAGGGGCGCCCGCGTCCGCACCTATCTGTCTCTAATGTGCGCTTAATGGGTGTTAAAGAACACCACATATAATGTGCCCTTAAAGGGTGTTTCACTGTGAAAATGCATCCGTTTAGGATGCGTCCGCATAGTGAAACTGTGCCTACCCGGGGCCCTCTCCCGGCCCGCCATGATTGGCTCCACCGGAGCCAAGCATGGTGAGCCAGGGGACTCTGCTGTCAGGGCTCGCCCTCGCCCCAGAAGCGGTGGATTACCACTTCTGGAGCCAGGGGGAGCTTCTCCAAACCCCTCCCTAGCTGCCCCAGGGGAGAGCCCAAGCAATCCCCTCCTTACCTCTTTGGTGTCACCCCGATTCTGGCTGGGGAATCCCAGGAGGCTGCGCCCCTGTGTGCTGCATGCTTCCTGACTGGTCAGGAAACAGGCAATGGAGTCTAGAGGAGGCTAGGAGGAGGGGATGCGCCCATGAGGGGGAGCCCCAAAGTCCCAACTTCGGAGTGATTTCGGAGTCATCTCGAAATCATTCCGAAGTAACTCTGAAGTCCCTCTGAAGAGATCAGCAGAGACTTCGAAGCCGCTCCGGAGTCCCTTCGGAGCGCCTCTGAAGTCTGCGCTGATCTCTTTGGAGAGAGACTCCGAAGTCCCTCTGAAGCAATTGGCAGAGACTTCGGAGTCTCGCCACTGGTTTCTCCAAAAAGATCAGTGCAGACTTCGGAGGCGGCCCAAAGGGACTCTGGAGCGGCTTCAAAGTCTCTGCTGATCTCTTTGGAGAGACTTCGGAGGGGAGTCCGTGCAGTTTGCACTAATAGCGCATGGACTGCGCTGACAGCTCCGGAGCCTCTCCGAAGACCTTGGCGATCTCATCAGAGGGACTTTGGAATCATTTTGAAATGACTCCAAAATCACTCTGAAGCTGGGACTTCAGAGATTGCCCCCCCTCCCATCCCCAGAGACACCTGGGGTGATGGACTGACCCCTTGGGGGTCGATCCGGATTCCCCACATGGGTGCAAAGCTGTTTCCACGGCAGGGGGGTTAGCACCTATTGCTAATGGGTGCTACACCTCCCGTGGAAACACATTGGGTGCTTCCCTTAATCCAGATCTACTAGGTCTGGATTAAGAAATGTACCCATTCCTTAGATCCGGATCTTCTTAGATCCGGATCTAAGGGCTGCGGTGGAAAAACACCCTAGGACAGCTCTGGTACAGATATTCTATACCAGAGGTGTACCAGAACTGTCCTAATTGCGTACCAGAGGTCTAAGTGTGAATTCAGCCAAAGTTATCCATCCTAGTCCTAAGTGTACTCCTGTCTGTGTGAATGGGGAATACTTGGAGTGGGAGTGAGATTTCTGCTATTCTGTACTACTGTGTAGATGGCAGAGGCCTTGATCAGACCTGATCTACTGCTTACTGCAGAAACCTCGCTATTTGCACAGCTGTTAGGGTTTGTCTCCAAAAAGTATTGCCATGAAGTGTAATTGTGCGCAGAAGCGCAGTACTCCGTGTATACTTCCAGCAATGGTTTTTGTGTAAACGTGCAGCACAAGTTCACTCTGGGTGAGCTGAGTGTGCAAATGGCTATACATTTTCACGCCAGGGTAGTTGAAACTAATTTGCAGACTAATGAGGAAATGGCAGCAAACTGGACTTAAGACGAGAAAGATCAGACCAGAGGCATTTCCGCACTGGATCGCGTTCGAAACCGAACGCGTTCAGGCGGAAAGCTTAAGCCAGCTTCGGGCGCTTTCCCCGTTCACACACAGACGCGCCAGAATGCGTGTAAACGCGTTCCGGAGCGTCTGGGTGCGAATGGTCAAAGCGCCCGAAGCTGGCTTAGCCGGCAAACGCCGGCCAGGGGCGCGCCGGCAGCCGCGGAGGCAGATCGACAATCAGCTGTTTGAGAAACAGCTGATTGTCAAAGCCGCGCGGCGTCGGAGGCGCGCCGGCAGCCGTTCGGGAGACAGAAGCGGCGCGAACGCTTCTTCTCCCGAACGCCTGCGGGCGGCTCGTCCGCGTTGGAACGCGTGTAGAGCACTTCGAAGTGCTCTACATTTCGAACGCGGAAAAGCCAGCTGCGGACACGTCGGGACGCAAGCCGCGCGCGGCCAATGCGGATGACGTGTCCACAGCTGGCTTTTTCGCGTTCCGTTTTCCCCCGTGCGAAAACGTCTCAGGTTTCTAGTTAATTTAATGTTGAGGGAAATGTTTCTATCACTCCAAAGAGCCAGTTCTCTGGGGGATAAGGGAGTTATAATCACCCGTTGTGAAGCAGACCTATCATGTAAACAGAAGCAGAATAAATAGAGTTGTACCTCTAGCAGAGGCAGAACAGATTACAAGTTGATTATTTCTCATAATGATAAGGATTGTCCATGGGAGTAGATCTTCTTTAGGAGGAAGTGCTAAATAGGGCAGGCACATTCTTCTCCTTCCCCCTTTCCTGGGAAGACAAAGGGTGCATCTGGATGGGATCAGCCACCCTGAAATATTTTGGAATAGTATTTGATTTGCCAGACATGATCAGGGTGCTCCTAATGCAGTTCCTGGAATACAGACACAATATTCTTTGTTTAAAGTGTTGTGTTTCTGTAGGGCGTGCTGAAATACAGAATACTGTCCACTTCCGGGCAAATGAAGTAATCCTAGGAGAGGTTTGTTCCAGACTCTTCAAAAATAGTGGAATAAGTTGGCAACATCTGGAAGCAGCCCTAGATGTTGGCTCTTCCTGACTGGGCCTTATTCTGGGATATATTCTGGAACAGGGCCCTGCCATCAATATGCTAGTACAGACTATCATCCATTGGCAAGACTAGGGAGGAAAGGTTCCCCCATCAAGACTGAGTAGGGGTGTGTGCATTAATACAATTTTTGATATTTGATTTGATTTGAATCAAATTGAATGTTCAAAAATCCAAATTATTACGAATAAAGAAAAACGGATATCTAGACATTCAAACCGATATGAATACATTAGTATCTATTTGTTTGAATAGTCGATATATATTCAATGGTATGAATCTCCTATGCATTCGTACGCATCCTGTTTTATCCCATATTGCATACGTATCTGTATGAATCTCATATGTATCTGTACGCATTTGCACTGAAAGTACGAGATGCATACGGGATAAAACAGGATGCATACAAAACGTGTACAGATACATATAACACATATGAATGCTGTCGACATTCGTATCTTTAGATTCAAATCTAACATTGGAACAAATAGATTTGAATGTATTCTATTTGAATCGGATTTTGTGGCAATTGGATTCTAAAAATTCGAATCAAATTGAATGTCTGGATATTCGATTTGATTTGAATTCAAATGCAAAAACAACATTGGGTGTTTTTCCACTGCAGCCCTTAGATCCGGATCTAAGGAATGAGTACATTCCTTAATCCGGATCTAGTAGATCTGGATTAAGGGAACCACCCAATGTGTTTCCATGGCAGGTGTAGCACCCATTAGCAAAGGGTGCTAACACCCCTGCTGTGGAAACAGCTTTGCACCCATGTGGGGAATCCGGATCGACCCACAAGGGGTTGTTCCATTACCCCAGGTGTTTTGGGGGGCAGGGGGGTGCAGTCTTCAAAGCCAATTCAAAGTCACTTCGGAGTCACTTTGGAGTTCACTCCGAAGATCAGCACAGACTTCAGAGGCACTCTGGAGCTATTTTGCACAGACTTCGAAATGACTTTGAAGTGACTTCAAAGTGACTCTGAAGTCAATTCGAAGTGACTTCAAGGTGACTTCAAAGTGACTTCGGAGCCTAGGTTTAGGGGGGCCCCACTGGGTACATCCCCTCCCCTTAGCCTCCTTTGGACCCCATTGCCTGTCCTTTAATCCGGATTTTCTGCCTGAAGACCCCATTGTAGACCCCATTAATGGGGTCTACAGAAAATCCGGATTAAAGGCCAAAATGTACCCATTAGATCCGGATTTCCCCCATGGCAGTGGAAACAATTGGGTCCCAAATGGGTGCCGTGGTGGAAATGGGGTCATCTGGCTCACACCCAAATGGGTCCTTAATGGGTCCAAAATGGGTACTTTCTGACAGTGGAAAAACACCCATTTGTGTACATCCCTATTTTAGACGAGATACACGTGATAAAATTTAGGCCATTTTCGATTCACTCACAAAGCTTCCAATTCGGTTACAAATTTGGAGCTGGCAAAGATTTTTCACTCACCTCGTCCAGGTGCGACAGTAAGTGCTACAATGGATGCCAAGTACTGTCTCCAGGTTGGAGAGATAGATAGGAGGAATCTAAAGGCCATTTGCAGATGTTGTCTTCTGCTTGAGATGCCCAGAAGCTAAGGATGTGCATGAATATTCAAAAATTCAAAAATCCAATCAAATCCAACGAATATCGATATTTGAATTCGAATCAGATTTAGGGTGTTTTTCCTAAACACTGTCACTAGAAGTACCCATTAAGTACCCATTAATGGGTACAAAAATGCCATTTCGTACCCATTAATGGGTACGAAATGGGTACTTTTAGTGACAGTGGGAAAACACCCTTAAAAACATTCAAATTTTAAAAATCCGATCTGGATATTTGAATAATTCGAATGAACAGATCCGTATTTATTGTATACAAATATGCACAAAAATTAAGCGTATTTGTGCTTATAACGTGGGATGAAAACGGGATGTATATGGGATGAAAACAGGATGCGTACGGATGTGCATAAATTAAAGAATGGATACGAATGTTATTGACATTCGTATTTTTGAATATGGATTGAATTTTCAAATGTGCAGGTTTGGATCATCTGGATTCAAATCGGATTTTAGAAACTCTGGGCTTTTAAAATTTGAAACAAATTGAATTTTCAAATATTCAAATTGGCTTAGATTCGAATGAAAAAAAGAAATTCCTGCACACCCCTACCAGAAGCTCTTTGTGGGCTACAGTGCTGTATGAGACAGGATGCTGGACTAGATGGGCTGGGGTATTGGTCCACCAGGGCTCCTCTTAAATTCTTATCTAGACTGGAGGCCAAACTGCACTTAGGCCTCAAGTCAACAATTAATGCAGCTCTGGGGAAGAGCATATGCACGTCCACGAGAGGTGCACTAAACTTTACCAAAGGTGTACCTGCAGCGTCCGGTGGCGTGACCATTTGCACGTCTTCCAGCTTGCTGTGCGGGGCAGGTGGGGAGCCTGTCATCTGTGCAGGTGAGGCTGCATTGCTGGGTTGACTGCCGGGTGGTGCCGTGATCGGGCAGCTGTCTGTGGGCCAGTGCCGCAGCGGTGGGCTGGTGGGGGACCGATCTATGTGGCGTTGGGGCGTGCAGCTCCAACGCGTCACCAGGATCGATCGTGCCCCTCTGTGTCACGGAAAGTGTGACATGGCTGGCGTTGGCCAATTGCAACAGTGAGGAGGTGGGACTTCTGGCTTTCAAGGAGGCGGCGAGGGCTGGTCAATGGCATTTCTGGCCAAGAAGGGATGTTTTGGGTAAGCGTCCCAACTGGAAAATGTGAATGTCCTCCTGTACCTGGCGTTGACCAGCCCTAGTTCACAGCAGCCTAACCACGTAAGTGCAGAAAGATCTCAGGTTGGAGAGACAGGCAGGATGTTCTCCACTTGCAGGATGTCCAGAGCAGCTGAAGGTTTTGCCTTCGTTTCCTGCTTGAGATCCCAAGAAACCATTGGTGGGTCACGCGTGAGATGGAATGCTGGATTAGATGGGCTGTGGCCTGGTCTAGCAGCACTCTTCTTATGTTCTTATGGTTGGCCAACAACCAGTCCGGGCAGTGGTTCCCCAGAGACGCTAAATATGGCAAGGGGAAGGAATGATTTGTGTGGAGTCGAGGGGTCGATTGCATCTGAGTCTTATGCTCCTGGGGACAGGCAGAAGTCTGTCCCCGTCTCTCCTGCTGGCTTTGGGACCCATCTGGCTGCGTGTCCTCCAGCCTCGAGGTCCAGGCTGCCACAAGAATGCCTTTTCAACGGGTTGATAGCAAAAGAGAGGCCCATGTGGTGGGTCTGGGAGCTGACAATGGCCGCTCGGAAGATTTCTCCCTGCAGTTTGCAACACAATGCCGGTGACGGACCCCTCCCAGCCTTTGCCAAATGAGATTCCAGCCAGGCTAATCTCCGAGGGGGGAGTCAGAGCAACGAGACCTCTGCCCCCTCCCTCTTCTCTTTGCTCGTTCCCTCTTTATTTCCTTTCTTCCCGGCTGAAATCAATGCCCAGCAGTCTGGGCACAGATCCCTTGGGCAGGCTGAGCCCCATCCCAGCTGATTTGGCTGCCCAAACCCTGCCCCCTCCCTCCCTCCCTCCCTCTCCCTGGACCCTGGGGCTAAGAGGGAGGCATTTCCAGATCCTCCCTCCCTCCCTCCCTCCCAGGAAAGCCACTGCAAATGAAGACAGCTTGGAAATGCGTGGACCGTCTCTGCTCCACAGGCGAGACGGGTCTGCAGAACAGCGTTCACAACTATGGTCTGCCTCTGCTGGGAAAACATCCCAGGGAGATGAAGTTGCAGAACACCTCCATCAAGGAGGCAGGTGGGTGCCAGTGACGTCAGTGCACCTGGGCAGCACCATTGCCACAGCGACTGGGTGAGGCAGCATGCAATGACACCTGCAACACCTGGTCATGTGCTGCATATAAGGTCTTCCATCCCAGCCCTGCTGCTCATATAGTGGCCGAGCTGTTAAAACTGCTTTATGGCTACACAGGTGGGGGGGACACTTTCATGCGCAGAGTTTAGGGATGTACACAAATATTAAAAATATTCGTTATTCATACGAATTCGGACATTCATATACAAACCAAATGTTTGATTATTCGTCCTTTGGTACCCATACGAATATGAATATTTGAGGTTATTTATACTAATAATTCAGACATACATATGATAGGGTTGTGCATGAATGTTCTAAACATTCGAAATTCAAATTTGATCGAATGTGGACGTTCAAATTCCATTAGAATGCCTACACATTCAAGTTTAAACATTTGAACGGATTTTGAATGTTCCAAAACATTCGTTTGAATGGTTTTGAAACATTCGAATGTGCAAAACATTCAAATCTGTACGCATCTCATATGTATCCGTATGGCTTTGCACAGATAGTACAGGATGAAAACGGGATGCATATGAAATGTGGCCTGAGGACGTGGACAAGCTGCTTGCAGGGGTGCGGCAGACAACGTGCTCTCTGGATCCTTGCCCTTCCTGGCTGATAAAAGCTAGCCGGCGAGGTATGACCAGGTGGATCCAGGAAGTGGTAAATGCCTCTCTGAGGGAGGGGGTGGTTCCATTGGCCCTTAAACAGGCTGTGGTGCGCCCCCTCCTGAAGAAGGCCTCCCTGGATCCGGAAGATTTAAACAACTATCGTCCAGGGGCCAACATACCTTTTCTAGGCAAGGTTCTAGAGAGGGTTGTTGCTGTTCAGCTGCAGGCATGCTTGGAGGAAGCTGATTATCTAGACCCGTTTCAATCTGGCTTCAGGCCTGGTCATGGCACGGAAACCACCTTGGTCGCCCTGGTTGATGATCTCCTCCGGGAGAAAGACAGGGGGAATGCTACCCTGCTGGTTCTCCTGGACCTCTCAGCGGCTTTTGATACCATTGACCATGGTATCCTTTTGGAGAGACTACGGAGTTTAGGAGTTGGAGGCAGTGCCTGGCATTGGTTCCGCTCCTATCTCCAGAGCTGATTCCAGATAGTGGCTGTGGGAGACACTGATTCAGCACCCTGGGAACTCACTTGTGGGGTTCCCCAGGGGTCAATCTTATCTCCCATGTTATTTAATATCTATATGAAGTCACTGGGAGAGGAAATCAAGGGTTTTGGAGTGAGGTGTCATCAGTACGCAGATGATACCCAGGTCTATCTCTCTGTGCCATCTGAATCAGGAGAGGCAGTTGAAGTGCTTGACAGGTGCTTGGAGGCGGTAATGGGCTGGATGAGGGCCAATAAATTGAAGCTGAATCCAGACAAGACAGAGGTGCTGTGTGTTACAGGGTCTTGGGTCTGTGTAGTTGGGAAATACCCTGTCCTTGATGGGGTTGCAGTACCCTGGAAGGGACAGGTGTGAAATCTGGGGGTACTCCTGGACTCTGCACTAACCCTTGAAGCTCAGGTGGAGGCCGTGGCCAGGAGCGCCTACTCCCAACTACTCTTCAAATGATTCATTCAAATGATTTGAATGTACAGATAAGTAAGTATTATGGATATTATACGTATTTGCACTTATAATTTGGGATGAAAACAGGATGCATACAGGAAAAAACGGGATGCATACGAAATGAGCACAGATACGTGTAACAGATGTGAATGTTGTCAACATTTGTACCTTTAAATATGAATGTAACACTTGAACGAACAGATTCAAATGTTACGGATTCAAATAGGATTTTTTTGACATTCAGATTTTCAACTTTCAAATCGAATCAATTGTTTTGACGTTCGATTCAACTTGAATTCGAATGCAAAACCCCCCATTTGTGCACACCCCTATTCCAGTGTGTTTTAAGTTTATGCAGTGGTCAGTAAGAAAACTGGACAACTGCCATATAGATCGAGTGAGGGTCAGGTCTGATTTCAACGAAGTATTGTTATGGACTTTTGCAATAGCAAAGTAAATCAGGAAAAGTTTGTATTTAACATGCATGTACTCTGAAAAATATTTATCATAATCACATTTGTGTTATAAATCTTAGTGTTGAGTTTTCATAATGTATCATATTTGCCAGCATATAAGACACAATTTCCCCCCATAAAAAATAGCTCTAAAAATCGGGGCGCTTTTCTGGCGATTGGTGGCGAACCCAAAATATGATTCAGCTCCTTGATGTGGGCCCATGCCCATGCCCATGCGCGCGCAAGCACACACAGACGAATGGACGGACAGATGGCCAGACAGACAGGCGGTCACTGACACAGTCTGATGTAAAGCTTCTCCCCAAACCCATCTTTGCCTGATTCCTTTCGGTTGCCGAAAGCAGAGGAGCAGGCCAGTAAAAAACAGGTGGCAACTCTAAATAGAATTGTCATCTCCTCACTGAGTCTGGGTGAGAGATGGTCGCATCGGTGCCAGCGTCCTCCCCCGGCACCCCCACCCAAAGGGTAGTAAAGGGATTTTGTGTTTATTGCAATTTTCCAAACCTCATTCCTGAAAAAAGCCAAGGCAGGCCAGAGCGTCCGAGGCGGCCAAGTTCCATGACAGGCCCAGAAGCGTCTCCAAAGCTGACGCCACCGCTGCCACCACCATCAGCTCATCTGCCGCCGCTCCGTTTGCCAACGGGCCAGATGCTGTTGGCTCCTTGGGAAGCTGCCTCCACGGCTCGACGGCCAGGCCTTCTGAGCGCCTTCCAAAACACAGTGGTGCCGCATGGCGTGATGAAGGGGATGCCAACACCCTCGTAAAACAATCTCTTCTTCCTGCTAGCGTGTCAAACATGGAAGGGGTGTAGGACGGATCTCCCTGAAACTTGCTTTTATCTTGTGTGCTCTCAAATAATCAGCGGTGACTCAAAAGGCAGACGCACACAGTAGTGGTCACAATTTTAATTTTTTTTTTTTAAAGCCCAATTCTTAAGTTTTGTAAAAGGAAGAAACAAAGAGAAAAGAAGAAAAAGAAGAAGAGTTGGCTTTTCTACCCCGCTGTTCTCACCCATTAAAGGGGACTCAAAGCAGCTGACAAAGCTTCTGTTCTTCTCCCCACAACAGACACCCTGTGAGGTAGGTGTGGCTGTGATAGCGCAGAAGAGAGCTGTGACTAGCCTAAGGTCACCCAGCTGGCTTCATGGGGGAGGGCGGAATCAAGAAGAAGAAGTAGTGTTGGCTTTTCTACCCCACTTTTCTCACCCATTTAAGGGGACTCAAAGTGGCTGACAAAGCTTCTGTTCTCCTCCCCACAACAGACACCCTGTGAGGTAGGTGGGACTGTAAGAGCTCAGAGGAGAGCTGTGACTAGCCCAAGGTCACCCAGCTGGCTTCATGGGGGAGGGTGGAATCAAACCTGGGATTCCCAGATAAGAGTCCAACTCCCTAATCACTAGACCAAAGTGGCTCACTAGAACAAAGGAGCCCTGCTGGATTGGGTCACAGCCCATCTAGTCCAGCATCCTGTGATCACACCTAAGGTTTAATCCAGCTTCAGTCCACCTTCAGAGCAAGAGAACAGCAAAGTGACCAGCAATTTTCTTTCCACATTATCTTTCCCAAAGGTGAATTTTCTGAGTTATTTAACACTGAAAGGAAACAGCTTGTCACCTTGCTGTTGTATTCTCACATTCTGAAAGTGATCTGAAGCTGGATTAAGCATTACATGTGACCACAGCCCTGGTCATAAGAGGGACTCTGCTGGATCCTTGCTGTAGCAAAATTTTTAATTTGCACAGTTGGTATGTGAGTGTGTTCTTCTTATGTTCTTATAGGTAATGTTCCAATTGGAAGTCATATTTTGACCTTATCAAACTTTACCTTTATCTGCTCTAGAACATAAGAGGAGCCCTGGTGGATGTGGCCACAGCCCGTCTAGTCCAGCATCCTATCTCACACTGTGGCCCACTAGCTGCTTATGGGCATCTCAAGGAGAAGACAAAGGCAAAACCTTCACCTGCTCTCAAATCCCTGCAACTGGCCTTTAGAGGCATCCCGCCTGTCTCTCCAACCTGGAAGCAGGACCTAGGTGTCCATGCTAGTAGCCAGTGATACATCTGTCACCCATGAACTTGTCTAACCCTTTCTTAAAGCTTCCCATGCTGTTGCTACCTCTTTTGGCAGCAAATTCCATAGACTGATGACCCTCGGAGTGAAGAAATACTTCCCCTTGTCCGTCCTCATGCTCCTACCCATCAGCTTCGTAGATGCCCCCCTGGTCTAGTACAGTGTGATAGAGAAAATAACTTTCCTCTGTCCCCCTTTTCTGTACTGTGCATAATTTTATATACCTCAATCAGGTCCCCTCTTAAACGTCTTTTCAGGCTGCAGAGGCCTGGATGCTGCAGTCTGATTTCGTAAGGGAGATGTTCCAGCTCTTGGAATGTAAGGCTCAGACCTCCCTCCCTCCCTCCCTCCCTCTGTCCCCTCCCTCCTTTCTTCCTCCCTCCCTCCCTCCCTCCCCCTCCCTCCTTCTTTTTTTCCTCCCACTGTCCCCTCCTTCCCTCCTTCCTCCCTCTGTCCTCCTCTCTCCTTTCTTCCCTCCCTTCCTCCCTCCCTCTGTCCCTTCCCTCCCTCCTTCCTTCCTCTCTCCCTCTCCCTCCTTCTTCCCTCCCTCTCTCCCCTCCTCCCTCTCTCCCCTCCTCCCTCTCTCCCCTCCTCCCTCCTCCCTCCCTCCCTCTTCCCTCCCTCCTTCTTCCCTCCCTCCCTCCCTCCTTCCTTCCTTCCTCCCTCCCTACCCCACACTCTTCCCTCCCTCCCTCCCTCTGTCCCTTCCCTCCCTCCTCCCTCCTTTCTTCCTCCCTCCCTCCCCCTCCCTCCCTCCTTTCTTTCTTCCTCCCACTGTCCCCTTCCCTCCTTCTTTTTTTCCTCCCACTGTCCCCTCCTTCCCTCCTTCCTCCCTCTGTCCTCCTCTCTCCTTTCTTCCCTCCCTTCCTCCCTCCCTCTGTCCCTTCCCTCCCTCCCTCCTTCCTTACTCTCTCCCTCTCCCTCCTTCTTCCCTCCCTCTCTCCCCTCCTCCCTCTTCCCTCCCTCTTCCCTCCCTCTTCCCTCCCTCCCTCCCTCTGTCCCTTCCCTCCCTCCCTCCTTCCTTCTTCCCTCCCTCCTTCCTTCCTCCCTCCCCCTCCCTCTTCCCTCCCTCCCTCTCTCCTTTCCTTCCTTCCTCCCTACCCCACCCTCTTCCCTCCCTCCCTCTGTCCCTTCCCTCCCTCCTTCCCTCCCTCCCTCCCTCCTTTCTTCCTTCCTCCCTCCCCCTCCCCCTCTCTTTTCCCTCCCTCCTTCCTTCTTTCCTTCCTTCCTCTCTCCCTACCCCACCCTCTTCCCTCCCTCCCTCTGTCCCTTCCCTCCCTCCCTCCTTCTTCCCTCCCTCCTTTCTTCCTTCCTCCCTCCCCCTCCCCCTCTCTTTTCCCTCCCTCCTTCCTTCTTTCCTTCCTTCCTCTCTCCCTACCCCACCCTCTTCCCTCCCTCCCACCCTCCCTCTGTCCCTTCCCTCCCTCCTCCCTCCTTCCTTCTTCCCTCCCTCCCCCTCCTTCTTCCCTCCCTCCCCTCCTCCCTCCCCTCCTCCCTCCTTCCTTCCTCTCTCCCTCTTCCCTCCCTCCCTCCTTCCTTCTTTCCTTCCTTCCTTCCTCTCTCCCTCCCTCCCTCCCTCCTTTCTTCCTTCCTTCCTTCCTTCCTTCCTTCCTCTCTCCCTCCCCCTCCCCTCCCTCCCCTCCCTCCTCTCTCCCTCCCTCCGTCTTCCTTCCTTCCTTCCTTCTCAGTGAGTAGAGCACACAAGATGTCCCCAAACAGCCTGTCCAGCCTCCCTCCCTCCCCGCCCGCCACATTAACACTCCTCTATTCCCGAGTTATTTTTTTGTTTCCTCTGAGTGTCTCACAGCTTTGCAATATACACAGGGATTGATGATAAAATCTCATCAAGGCCCGCCAAAAGATCTCCTTTATCTGTTTCGATTGGCTTGATTAGACTGATTAGGGGAACACTGGAGAATTGCATGTGATGGGGATTAAATAATGCAATTAGCTTTAATAATTTCACTAAAAAGTAGAATTACATGGGAACAAAGGGAAGAAAGGGGAGGGGGGGGACCTATTCTGTATACAGCTTTTCCATAAAAAGTTGTGGTTCTTCTCTCTCTTTCTCTCTCCCACTTTCCCCAAATCCAGAGGCCTTTTCGCACTACAGCCAGATGGCTGTAGTGTACTAAGGCCGGTACACGTGGGGGACAGCTGTACCATTCGCAATGGCAGGTAAGGGGCACGTAAGGGGCACACATCGGCCGGTAAGGGGCACCACCAAAATGGTTCCCCTGGTAGTCCAGAAGGCAGAGACGTGCCTTTTGCACACCTCCATGTTCCAGACTAGAGTTGGTACTGGAAGAAGTGTTGTCTTTTATTCTCCTCCTTTTCTCACCCTTAAGGGGGCTCAAAGCAGCTGACAAACCTTCTGTTCTTCTCCCCACCACAGACACCCTGTGAGGTAGGTGGGGCTGTGAGAGCTCAGAAAGAGAGCTGTGACTCACCCAAGGTCATCCAGCTGGCTCTGTGGAGGAGTGCAGAATTGAATCGGGCCACCACGAGATGAGACTCCAACAATCTAACCACAAAACCAAATTGACAGACTGGTAGACCTCAATGTAGGCCTCTACGTGTAAAAACTGCTTTGTTCGCATCCCTAGCCTGGAACCATCAGCGAGTTTCATTTTAACACCAAGGAGTAAGCGTGTGAATGAATATTCGAAGGTATTTGAAATTCAATCAAATCCGCCTGAATTTTGACATCTGAATTTAGAATTTCGGATCTATTCCTTTGAATTATCCGGACATTCATATGTGTACGGGTTCGTACACGATACGTACTTGAAGATCTGCATCTTTCCCACATCCATACGCATTTGTACAGGTCTGTACGGGATGAAAACGGGTTGCATACGGGATAGCTATGGGATGCATACAAATGTGTGTGGACGTGTACAGATATGTATTGGATGTGTAATGATGCTTACGGGCACGTATGGATTCCAACATTCGTAAGTGCACATTCGAACTGAAAATTCAAACGAATAGATTCAAATTTGCTTAGTTTTAATTGAATTTGGTTAAATTTGAATTTTAAATATTCCAATCAAATCAAATTTGGGGGTATTCAATTAGAATTGAATCCCAAACATTGCATCTGTGCACACCCCTATCTATGAGCATGGGAGGGGGGGGTTGCATTATTATTGCATTTTTATTTGTATCCTGCCTTTCCAAAAGAAAATTTTGCCCAAGGCGGTATACAACAACGAGAAAAAATACAAGCAAATACAATTATCCCATCAGAGAAATACAGCATGCAAAGAAATCAATTTCAATAACTAAAACATCAAATATACATCATAAGCAATGTACAAAATTCTAATAATAAAATTCTAGAAAACTACGGGTGCTTCCGCATTTGCCACTGAAAAGTGGATCTAAAATGATCTAGTTTGTGGCAATCTGTCCTCCCTCAGATCTGTCACTATTGGTGATGGACCGGAGGGACCCCCGCGCGTCCGGAGGACAGATTGGAGTGGGCATTGTGTGGACGCATCGGCACCCATTCCAATCTATCCTCTGGCTCGCATGTTGGTGACGCCGCCCCCGGAGCCACGGGACTGGAGCATGGAGCTGCCACGTGTTTCCGGCAATGACTGGCACGCTTCCACCCTTCCCAAAATGGCGGCCACCGGGAATCAGTCTCTTCACCTGGCTGTGTCCTGCTTCTGCACACATCCAGGGGGAAGTGATGGATGTAAGATCCGATTTTCCAGGTCTTACATTTAAGACGGATTTCGGCAGCAAAACCGGTTTTAAAAACCGGTCTTGCGCACTGAAATGCGGACGCAGACTCTCCAATCAGGTCTACTGTGCGGATGCATGTTAAGCTAAGTGTTTTAAATGTGTTTTAAGGGGAGGTTAAACCGGTTTCTGCAGCAATGCGGAAACACCCTACAACACACAATATCAAATAAAAAATAAACCATAAGACCGTAAGCTAAGTAATCTAAGAAACTACAGTACACGGCATCAAATAAGAAAATAAACCATAAGACCAATTAACACAAGACAACTCAAAAATGTCAATGCAGAAACTGAACACAAATTGCAGCAAAGCAGCAGCAGCCAACCCTGGCGTCCCTCCGTCCCTCCATCTTCAGCTGGAACCCGCACCTAGAGGAGGGCACGGTGCAGGCTTCAGTCTCACAGGTGCAGCGCAAGACTTGGCCCTTTCTCCTCTCACCCCAGCCAGAGGCAGCCCCAGTTTTTCGATTCGTCCTGCGGGAGGGCATGGTGCAAACTATTTCCCCCTCTTTTTACGCTCTTTCCCCCTGCGTTCCATCACTTTTTCTGGGTTTGGGTCCCTCCAAGCTGGACCCAGGCAGAATCTGAAGCCCACGTCCTCCCAAGCAGGGATGTGCATGAATCTTCTAAACATTCGAAATTTGAGGAGATACTGCCTGTTTATGTTTATTGTTCCCCTTGTTTTTAATTAATTCTTTTCTTTTAACTACTGTTTTATTTTAGATTGCACGCCATTGGCAGGTTTTCTCTATATTTTATTGATTTGCTTATTTGTTTGTAGAGTGCTGAGTACATGGATAGCATTATAGAAATAAATTAATAATAATAATTAACAATACCAAATTCAATTGAACGTGGACATTCAAAGTGGAATGGAACGTCTACACATTCAAATGTAAACATTCAAATGAATTTCAAACCTTCCGCAACATTCATTCAAATGATTTTAAACATTCAAATGTACGGATACAACTGTATACACATGTATCTGTATGTATCTCATACGTATCTGTATGCATTTGAGTACGAAATCTGTACAGATATGTACATGTCGTCGACATTTGTATCTTCAGATTCGAATCTAATATCCAAACGAATAGATTCTAATGCATACGATTTGAATCGGATTTTGCTGCATTCGGGTTCTATTTGAATTCGGATGCAAAAAAAGAGTTCATGCCTGTCCCTAATCCTAGGCTTTGCACCTTCCCAGCTCCAGGAATCGGAGGTGAGGGTCTATTTTGGAGGAGAGGGGATTAAATTAAGTGAACATTTCAACAGCCTGGCGTTCTGCATGACACACCAGGATCCCAGCAGGTTGCAAGGTCTAAGGCTGTGAGAACCCAATGACCTGTGCTATTCAGCCAGTTTGAGGAACCAAAGGGATGAAACTTGCCTGATTGGATGTCATTAAGGGAGGCGAATTGGCTCAGGATAAGACCTGCAGCATCCAGGAGAAACTTAAAAGAAGTGAGGAGTGTTTTTTTTTTTTTTTTGCAAACCTTTGTCATTCATTAATATATAAGGGTCAGCAAGTGGAATGAAAAAAAAGAAGAAATATTTGTTAAATCAACTTTAATGGCAGCACGTTCTGTGATTGTCCAAGGGTGGGAAGACGGGACCAAGTGGTATAATTATTTAATTAATCCATTTAAATTTGATCCAAAGACTGAAATACATGGGCAAACAGGCAAGAAAGACATTAGGGCTGCTTCCGCGCTTACCTATATAAATCCGGATCTACCTCATCCAGATTTAGTAAACCCGGCTTAGAATACATCCGGATACAGGGTGGATCTGGATTTACAGAGGTAGATCCGTATCTAATAGATACAGATCTACCCCCCCCCCCATCCTTCCGCACACGTGGCGGAAGAACGACTTAGATACGGATTTGAGGTGGGTGCTGTGCGGACGCACAGCACCCGGCTCACATCCGTGTCCCGGGGGCCCTCTCCCGGCCTGCCATGATTGGCTCCACCGGAGCCAAGCATGGCGAGCCGGGGGACTCTGCTGTCAGGGCTTGCTCTCGCCCCAGAAGCGGCGGATCGCCGCTTCTGGAGCCAGGGGAAGCTTCTCCAAACCCCTCCCTAGCCCCCCCAGGGCAGAGTCCGAGTGATCCCCTCCTTACCTCTTCGGCGTTGCCCTGATTCTGGCCGGAGAATCCCAGGAGGCTGCCGCCTGTGTGCTATGTGCCTCCTGACTGGCCAGGGCTGCTTCTGGTGCCCCTGCGCAGAAAGCCTCCTGACAGCAGGACACCCCCTACCCTGCCTGGGGTCATGCGCAGGCAATCCGCTGCTTTCCTGATTGCTGCCGCGGCACTTCTGGCAGCGGGAAGCCCAGTGTGCCGTGCGCGTGCATGCACCGCAGCTTCCCATTGGCCAGCCACCCTCGGATGTGCGGGGCCTTGAGGATCTGTCCCTATTTGGGACAGATCCTCAGAAAAACACGTTCGCTGAAAAATGGTTCTTTATAGATCCGTTTTTCAGCGACATGTGTGGAAAGGCCACACAGTTTTGGTCCAGTCTGCAAGCATTCTGTATTTGAATTTGAAATGTTCAAACGAAGAGGGGAATCTTTCTGCAAAGCTCTGGTCACGCACCCAGGGGGTTCTGCTTCTTTACCTTCTGAGATTCACTGATCCTTAAGCATAATGCGCACATATATATCTATAAGCAAAGAAGGAATTTCTGTTAAATTGGCCACGTTTCTTGAAATAACATATTTCCCCCCCCCAATCAGATCACAAGGGAATGTCATGATTGGTTCAGAGGCCCACATATAACCCTAAGATGTCTTGCACTGTTAGATTTGCAGCGTTTGGAACAAATCTGCCCACTTGGAAACTGCAGTTAAAATTGCTACTCAGCTTGCAAGGAATTTTGCTGTAAAAACTACAGTGCATTAATTCTAAGACTCTCGACCTTCCGGCTTGCACTTTGCCATACTCCCAAAGCAACGTCCTTGCAAAACTCAGGTTCTTTTAAACAGCTTCTTGCCACATTTATTTATTTATTTATTTATTTATTTATTTATTTATTTATTTATTTATTTATTTATTTATTTATCCTGCCCCATACTGAGAGTCTCCAGGCGTCTAACAATCTCCAAAATCAAAGAGATCAAAACTATATCAAAAGCAATTAAAATTAAGGGTTTGGGTAGAAATGAAATGTGATGTTTCTTTGAGAGTCGGGGACAGAGAACAACATCTGGAATGGGAGTGGTCAGTGACCAGTGTTCCAGATGTGGATGTTGACTTTTTATAGTGTTTTCAATCTGAATTTTGTTTTTAATGTGTATCTTGTTATAATGTCTGTCTTGTTTTTAATCTGCTGGTTAATCTTCTGTTACCCGCCCAGAGACCTTCGGGTATGGGGCGGGATAGAAATGTAAACAAACAAACAAACAAATAAACTACAACTTTAATCATCGTTGGTGATCCTGGCAGGGCTGATGGTAGGAATGTGCATGAATAGTTGAAACATTCAAAATTTGATTGAATTCAATCGTATTTGGACATTTAAATTCAAATTGAATGTCTCTAAATTCCAACTTAACATTCAAACAAATTTTCAAATCTTTTGAATTATTCGTACAAATCATTTGGACATCCGTATGCATTGTGTATATATTCATATGTATCTTATTTGTAGCTGTACACATTCATACGGATACATACGGAATGAAAACGGGATGCATACGGGATAAAAATGGGATACGTACGCATGCGTATGGACACACTTGAATGTTGTCAGCATTCGTATCTTCAAATACAAATTTAAAAATGGTACAAATAGATTTGAATGTATTCTATTCGAATCGGATGAGAATACATTCAAATTTTAAACATTTGAATAAATTCAGATCTTCAGATATTGAATTCAAATTAAATCGAATCCCCAAAATTGCATTTATGCACATCATTAGCTTAGGGGAGAGCTGCAACATCTGTAGGGCCACATTGAACTATCTTTAATTTAAGGCCTCCCTCCAGGTGGGGCCTGGATATACCACCAGGAAGAGAGAATGTGGAATACTGTCCCTCCGCAATTATCGGTTGATAGCCTGATAGTTGTGGCCTTGCATGTTTTAATGATGCGCACATCTGGGTATTCAGCTAGCACCAAATGCCCAGAAATCTAAAGGAGCGCCTTCTCCCATATCGACTTGCCCGAGTCTTAAGATCCTGAGGGGAGGCCCTCCTGGTTATCCCACCACCTTCAGCAGCTAGGTGGGCGGGCACCTGGGAGAGGGCCTTCTCAGTAGTGGCCCCCAGGTGGAATGGTCTCCCCCTGGAGGTGCGTCAGGCCCCTTCCCTGTTTATGTTCAGGAAGTGAAGACGTACCTCTTCACTCAGGCCTTTTGTTAAATGCTCCCTACGCTTCCCCCATTGCAGACTCTACTGTTTTTTTAAAACTGTTTTTGTATCTTTTTAAAAAATTAGTAATTATTATTATGCTTGATTTTTAAACCTTGTACTGGTTCTAGTATTGTTTGATACAGTTTTGATATGTTTGTTTTTAAATGTTGTGATCCGCCCAGAGACCCTTGGGTATGGGACGGGATATAAATATAAACATAAAAATAAAATATAAAAATAAATAAATGCGCCGCCACCACTGTGCACATGCAGCCATCTGTTTTGGCCTCCACACAAATTGACTGTTACAGCATTCGTACATTGACATTCGTACGAAGCTTTGGAACATTTGTGAAACAGGGAGGTGGGAAAGCAGCTGTGCTGGTCACATCTGCAACAGATCCAGAATGAATTCAACATGGTTTGAGAGTGGATTCAAAGTGGATTCAGGGTGGATTTGACACTTTCAGAGCGGATATGTCATGGGAAGGGATGTGCAAGAATATTCTCAACATTTGGAATTCGATCAAGAGTTTGGTGGGGGTCTGCGTTGCACCGGAGTTTGGTGGGGATCACGTGGGAATATCCACTGCACCGTGCTTAGCTGCGCCCACAGAACAAGGAAAGAAAGAGGCGCGTATCGCAGTTTTTACATGGGAACTGGGGCCATGGTACATCGTATCGCAACTCATTATGGCGGGAACTTCTGCGCATCCTTCGCGCAGGTCGGGTTCGGCCATTTTTAAACTGCGGGAACATTAACAGTTGACGTTGAGCCGCGGAGCTGTTTAAACACCAGAGAATTGCAGTGTTATCTAACAGTCTTGTGAGGCGTGACGCGGGGTGAATATACTGCACTTCGCTACAGAGACAACTTACTTCTTTAATAGTTAGTTCCGGGAGCCTGTTATCGTGTTTTAGTAAGTTCCACAGATTTTTATTATTTTTATAAAATACAATTTTTATCCCTAACGGTTTTTATGAGGGGTACTCAGCGTTACAAAAATTATAGAAGGGGTACACATATGTCAAAAGTTTGGGAAACACTGCCTTAACTGCAACCACGTTTTCCCTATAGAATTACAGATTAAGTTCTAATCACACTAACTTTGTTTCGCACAGCCATGCTTCTTCGGCTGTGCTCACACTTAAGGTTTAATCCAGCTTCAGTCCACTTTTGGAGTGAGAACACACATCAGCAAAGTGACAAGCTGTTTCCTTTCAGTGTCAAATAACTCAGGAAATTCACCTTTGGGATAGATAATGTGGAAAGAAAATGACTGGTCACTTTGCTGGTGTGTTCTCTCGCTCTGAAAGTGGACTGAAGCTGGATTAAACCTTAGGTGTGACCACAACCCTTGTCTCCAACATCCTGCCCTTAACATATCAAATGTCTTTTCTTTTTTTCAGGCTGATATTTAGATAAATAGTTCCTTAATTTATTTATTTTTGCTGGTGGGATGCAACATTAGGCCCAAGGTGAAAAGGAATTCTCCAATAATTATATCAATTGCCCCCATCCAATCCCACGATCCTCTGCAACCACATGAAACACAGTAGGGAAAAAAAGATGTCCTGAACTCCGGATGAAGGAGGGGCACAAATATTTGAATGCATTCAAAATTCGATCAAATCAACCGGATTTCAACATTCGAATTCAAATCGAATGTCCTAAATATGAATTTAAAGTTTTGATCTGAACTTCAAATTTCAGATCTATTAGTTTGAATTATTCGGACATTCACATGTGTATGGGTCCTTACACAACGCGTAGTTATTTTTCCCGCATCCGTATGCATTTGTACAGATCCGTACAAGATGAAAATGGGTTGCATGCAGGATGCATACGGATGTGTACAGATGTGTACAGATGTGTACAGACCCAGGAAGAGGTGTACTGGCGTCAACTAATGTTGTCGACATTCATAAGAACAAATTCGAATGAAAAATTCAAGTGAATAGATTCAAATTTGCTTAATTCGAATCAAATGTAGTTAAATTCGCATTTATCAGATTCAAATTGAATGAATTTTTGGGTGCTTCCACATTTGCCGCTGAAAAGCAGATCTAAAAAGTGCAAATAGTGTACGGACGTGTGGGGGTCCCTCAGATCGAATAGTGATGGATCTGAGGGACCCCCACGCGTCCGCACACATGCGGGGAGGACGGATTTGGGAAGACAGATGGAGTGGGTGCTGTTCAAATGCATCAGCGCCCATTCCAAAAGTCCTCTGGCTTGCACGCCACTGACGCCGCCCCCAGAGCCGTGGGACTGGAGCATGGAGCTGCCAGTCACTGCGTGTTTCCGGCGGCACCCGGTGTGTGGAGGAAGGGCTTCGGAAGCGGGCAGTCCTGCTTCCGCCCTTCCCAACATGGCGGGCGGAGGGACATCCGTCCCTTCGCCTGGCCATGTCTGGAAGCATCCTGCTTCTGCAAACATCCAGGCGAAGAGACGGATGTAAGACCTGACTTTTCGGGTCTTAAATTTAATCCGGATTTTGGTGGCAAAACCAGTTTTAAAACCGGTTTTGAGCGCTGAAATGCGGAAGTGGCCTCCACAAAGGGTCACAGAAAAGGACTCCAATGCGGAAGCCGTTTAAGGTAAGTGTCTTTAATGTGTTTTAAGGGGGGGGGGTTAAACTGGCTTCTGCAGCTAGTGCGGAAACACCCTTTGAGTATTCAATTTGAATGGAATTGAATCCTGAAAGCTGCATCTGTGCACACCCCTACACCAGATTGCTTTGCAGTAGCTCCACTATAGCTGAAACTTCTGGTTGAGAACAAAATTGTCCAGGTATGTTGCACTCTGCTCCCTTTGACTTTCCACAACCCGTCGCCCCCCTCTCCCCCCCTCTCTTTCTCCTCTATTTCCCAAATGGATAAGCCTTAAGGAAGAAAACATGGGGGCATTTAATGAAACAGTTAATGCTATTTGCCGGGATTGATTATTCAACTAAAAGGCTTTGGAGTTGTCCAATTAGCACTTCACTACAGTAAACAAGATCTTGAGATATCTGCAGTTCGGGAGAATTATGTGTGCTAGTTTTAGGCTCCTGCGAACAATAATTATTGAACAAAATCTCGGTCTCCTTTTCTTAAGCAGAACGGGCGGTGAGGACAAGAGCCCAACACCGTTATTGTTTCCTTGCCAGGATCTCCAAGTTGCAGCCACAGTTAGGTGGGAGCCAAGCATCTGATCCCCACTTGACTCCAGGTGGATTCTTAACGGTTCCTTGAATCAATTTCCCTTTGAATGACACACTCTGTTCCTAAGGCGTCCCGTGTGAGGATATGTTCACTTTCCAGTTTCTCCTGGCGCCTGTGGAATGTGAACTGATCACACCTGGTCATAAGGTCTACTGTGTGTGCAGCTGTGCACGGCTATTCTGTGTCTGCTGTGCATGGCTGCTTACGTTTGTCAGTGGTGCGCAAACACATTCACCTTCTGCGCACTTGAAAAGTGAAAAGCAAAAGTCAGATGAACAAAATCCTGTAAGAATAGAGAGGTATATTCTAAGAAGAAGAAGAGCTGGCTTTTATACTCCAGTTTTCTCGCCCTTTTAAGGGGGCTCAAAGCAGCTGACAAAGCTTCGGTTCTTCTCACCTCAACAGAACACCCTGTGAGGTGGGTGGGTCTGTGAGAGCTCAGAGGAGAGCTGTGACTAGCCCAAGGTCACCCAGCTGGCTTTGTGGCAGAGTGTGGAATCAAACCTGGTACTCCCAGATAAGAGTCCAGCACCTTAACCAGTAGACTAAACTGGCTCAGTAGTAGTAGTAGTTGGCTATAATACTCCACTTTTCTCAAAGCAGCTGACAAACCTTCTGTTCTTCTCCCCAGAGGTAGGTGGGGCTGGGAGAGCTCAGAAAGAGAGCCATGACTAGCCTAAGGTCACCCAGCTGGCTTCATGGAGGAGTGTGGAACCAAACTGGGAAACTACTAGATCCGGATTAAGGGAAGTACCCATTCCTTAGATCCGGATCTTCTAGTGCCCTGATCACACCTATAGTTTAAGATGGTTTCAGGTCACCTTCAGGATATGTTACTCACATTAATTTTATTGAATTCATTCCATTCATTTTCCAAGCTGGCCTACCCCTGTTAGACCATTCTAACCAGAGTCCTTTTTTCCAGAAGACTCAGGCTGTCCTGGCATGCCAGGCCATCTTCTCTTCCTCCGTGTGAGTGGGGGACAGGCTAAAGGAGGTTGAACTGTGCTGTGGTGGGTGGGTGGGGTCTTGTCTTTCCTTCAGCCAATTGACACACACAGAATTTGTCAGGCACCTCCCCTTGTCTCCTCAGTTTATGTATATGATTCTTCTTCTTCTTCTTCTTCTTCATCATCAATCATCAATCATCATTAAAATTAATCACACAGAAAAGAAAAGCACATAGAAAAGGAAAGAGGGCATGGAGGTGGGGGAGCAGGCTTAAAAAAGAACCGGAAACACACACCCTCACCTCCCTTGAGTGACACAATGGGATCCAATCAGAAAGGAGATAGATTTGACTCAGCAAAAGGGGTGAAGAGCCAAGAGTTCCATGGAGGAGGCTCAGGTCCATTGTGAGCGATGCGGCCCAAAGCAAGGACGGCCTGAGGACGACCTATAACAATCTATGTGTAAACAGAACTGGTACGACCTCACTTTGAGTTATGAATAGGACGTCCTGTCTTACACTGGTGTGACCAGGGTCTAGGAAGAGAGCTTTTTCAGTTTCAACCGCTGCTCTCTATAACTCTCTGCCAACTGAGATTTGAGCATTTCCTTTCCTGAAGTCTTTTTAAAAATTGGCGAAACCACGTGCCGTTTCCACACTGACTCTGAAGAATATTGAACAGGGACCAAACCATCCGCACGCTGGTGCAGATTCCATAGTCTGCATCAACACGTGGATGGCAAGTTCCTTTTTCTGGGATACAATCTGGAATAAAAACCAGTGCAGAAAGGGCCTAGGCAAAATTTGATCTTTGGGAAGGTGTGATTTAATTGTGCCCCATATTAAACTTGCAAAGCCCTTCGGAATCAGCCTGAATTGTGCTTTTTTTCCCCAGTGTGTTTTATTTAAATTAGAACATAGAAACAAAACCTTACCCCCCATCTCCCCCCATGCCCTTTGAAATGGGTTGAATGCACAAATTATTATGGCCTCGTTGTCTTTCTCTGCTTCCCCCCTTTTTAATTTACAAAAGAAATGCACCACCCAATAGTATAGTATGCACTAAATCAATGGAATATTCTGAGTTTCCTATTCATTAAACCCCTAAAGCACTATGTGTAAATTCTTTTGCTTTAATTATACACCTTGGGGATGAACAAGTAAAAAAAAAAAAAGGGGGGGGGGAGACCGTCAGACAAAAAAGCAATCTCTGCCAAAGGAGGAAAGGGGAGCGAAAGAAAACCATTAAACTGGTAAACATTTATTTTCAGCTGGGAAATTTGCTATTAATTCACATAGTGACTTTCACAATGGAAATAATGAGTCCAGCCCAGTATACTAGATATTAACAGGAAGTAAAGATGAGCTGGGTGGTCTAGACTAGGGATTGCACAAGTGTTGTTGTTGTTGTTGTTGTTGTTGTTTGGCATTCAAATTCGAATCAAATATCCAAACATTTGATTTGATTCAAATGTTTAGAATCTGAATGCAACAAAATCAGTTTCGAACAGGGTTATTTTTCCATTGTCACTAAGTACCCATTTTAGCACCCATTAAGGACCCATTTGGCTGAGAGCCAGATGACCCCATTTCCACCACAGACCCCATTAGGGACACATTTGTTTCCACCACAGCTAGAGGCATCCGGATCATAATGGGTCCTTCAGGACCTCTAATCCAGATTTCGTGTAGACCCCATTAAAGGGGTCTACAATGGCGTCTTCAGCCTGAAAATCTGGAATGTATGGAGCCTGTTTCCACTACAATCTGGCAATGGGGTCTAGAGGAGGCTCAGGGGGAGAGGAGCCCATAGGGGGGTGCCCCAAAGTCAAGATTTCAGAGTCCCTCCGAAGGAAGCTCTGAAATCCCTCCGAAGTTGCCTTTGGAGACTAGCAAAGGCTCTGAAGTCCCTCCGAAGGCAAATTTGGAGATTAGCAAAGGCTCCGCAGAGAAACCCCTTGGAAGAGCAAGCAATGCGGCTGGGAGCTGCCTGTTACCTTCAGGCATTGAAAGAGATGCATATTAATGAAGCTGACTCATTGGCGCTCACAAGGAGCTAATTAATATGCACCTCTTTTGCACTGCCTCTCTCAAGGGGTTTGTCTTCAGAGCCTTTGCTAACCTCCGAAGGCAACTTTGAAGGGACTCTGGAGTCTTTGCTAATCTCTGAAGGCAACTTCGGAGATTGTACCCCTGTCCCCCAAAACACCTGGGGTGACAGGCAGGCCCCTTGTGGGTCAATCCGGATTTGCAAATGGGTGTTCCTGTGTTTCCACAGCAGGAAGGCTAGCACCCATTGCTATTGGGTGCTAGACCACCCATGGAAACACATTGGGTACTTCCCTTAATCCGGATCTACTAGATCCAGATTAAGGGAAGTACCCATTAAAGGAGCGTGGTGGAAAAACACCCCATAATACATTTGAATCTATTCGTTTGAATGTTAGATTAAAATCTGAAGATGCTAATGTTGACAACATTCGTATGTGTTCGTATCTGTATGCATTTCGTACACATCCCATTTTTGTCCCGTACAATCAGCACAAATGCTTACAGATATGTATAAGATTTGTACAGATATGTATGTAATACATAGAGATGTGCATGAATATTCATGGGCATTTGGAATTCGATCGAATGTGCCAAATTTCGACATTTGAATTCGAATAGAATGTCCATAAATTCAAATTTAAACATTCAAATTGAATGTTGAATTTTGGGACTATGTGTTTGAACTATCCAAACATTAGTATGTGTATCGGTTAGTACACGATGCGTACCTGAAGAACGGCAACTTTCCCACATCCGTACATGGGACGAAAACGGGTTGCATATGGGATAAGTACTGGACGCATACGCACATGTACAGACATGTATGGACATGGACAGATGTCGGGAAGGTGCGTATGGGCATCTAAGTGCAAATTCAAATGAAAAATTCAAATGAATAGAGTCAAATTTGCTTAATTCGAATTGGATTTTGTTAAATTTGAGTTTAAATAATTCGAATCGAATTGAATTTTTCATTATTCAAATCGACTCAGATAAAATGTCAAAGAAACATTCTTGTACATCCCTAGTAGTACATACGTATCTGTACATTTGAATGTTCAAATGGCCACATTCGATCAAAGTCGATTGAGTTTCGAACGTTTAGAACATTCATGCATATGGGTTGACTTTATTTTCCATTCCACAGAAGGTTGATGTTAAATATTCTTGAGGTATTCTTTGAAGTTGTCAGCCATTTGCAAATACTTGTTGTGGTGTACAATATTTCACGCGATATTTCATGTGACACTTGAAGCTAACAGTTCAATATTTCAAGAAATTCTGCCACAAGGCCAAATGCGGAATGGGACATTTGCCTTGGATTTGATCACCAACATGAAGGAATGAATAAAGAAAAAAAAATTTCTCTACCACGCAACACTAGAACCAGGGAGCACTGTAGGAGACTCAGATCAGACGGTCATCAGATCAACAGTCTATGGAATGTGCTGCCAGAAGAGGTGGTAACAGCAACCACCCTAGATGGCTTTAAGGAAGGGTTAGAGAAATGTATAGATATCAGATGTATCAATGGCTACTAGAATGCATGCCTAGGTACATCTTCCAGGATGAGGGGACAGGCAGGTGTGCAGGTTTGCCCTTGTCTTCTGCTTGAGATTCCCATGAGCAATTGCTGGGTCCACTGCGTGGGACAGGATGCTGGACTAGATGTTTCAGCATGCTTCCTCTTATGTTCTTCTTTTCTTACGTTCCAGGGGCATGCAGAACAAAAATTGCATGCTTGGTTCACCATCAAACCAAACATTTGTCTGTTCAGTTTGCCAGCAAACTGTTTAATCCAATGAATGGTTGCTTGTGTTCAATTCCAAGCTCGTTTGGAAAGGGAAAAAGATCCATGTTCTTTTCCATAAGAAAGCCTTGTTCAAGAACAAAACCAGAATGAACATGAACCGTTTGATTGAGTTGTTCATATTTGTGAGCAGGAGACTGCTTCAGTACAGTTGAACATCTGCCTATGCGAACTACCAACAGTTCGGTTTGATGTGACCATCTATGAATACAAACTGTTTGATTAAATCTTCAAACACACCAAACTTATGCGCCTTTCTATTGGCGTGCAATGGTGTTAGCCTTAAACCGCACATGACAGTGATAGTAACTTCTGCTGCCAAACTGTGAAGCATGCAAAACACTCCTACAAAGTTGGGATGTGTTAGAATATTCATAACATTTGAAATTCGATCAAATTCATTTGAATTTGGACATTTGAATTCAAATTGGATGTCTATACGTTTGTATTTTAACATTCAAACTAATTTGAATCATTTGTACAAATTGTTTGGATATTCGTATGGATATGGATATGAATGCATTACATATTTATTTATTTATTTGTACTTCTATCCCGCCCTATACCCGGAGGTTTCAGGGCGGGTTACAATATTATATTAATCTTAGACAGGTGCCCTCAGGCTTACAATCTAAAGAGACAAGAAACAAAATGGTGTGGGAGGGAACAAGGAACAGCAAAAAGCAAGCATGTGAGGTCTTCGGTTCCAATTCTTCTGTCCGTTTCTTATTGCTGGAATTTTCCTATTCTCTTTACTTTGAATTTTCCCTTTATTGATGACAAACTGGATGATGGCAGAGATGGTCAGCCGGCATCTACTCAGCCCCACCTTGCTCAGCCTCAGGACCAGACATTTCCTCAACTGGTGGAGCCACTGCCGTAGTCTCTTTGCCATCTTGTGATGGGAGCAGTTGGAGGAGGGAGGGGCAGTGCTGGGAGCAAGATGGCAGAGCAGCCCAGCCTGCTGCCTCTTCTCCACTCTTCTCAGGCAAGATGGTTCTCAGCCTCGTGATGATGGCAGTTGGAGGAGGGAGGGCCACTGCTGGGAGCAAGATGGCAGAGCCCAGCCTGCTGCCTCTTCTCCATTCCTTTCAGGCAAGATGGTTCATAGCCTTGTGATGGCAGTTGGAGGAGGGAGGGGCACTGCTGGGAGCAAGATGGCAGAGCAGCCCAGCCTGCTGCCTCTTCTCCACTCCTCTCAGGCAAGATGGTTCCTAGCTTTGTGATGGCAGTTGGAGGAGGGAGGGGCACTCACTTATTCGCATTCATACACATTTGTACAGATACATGCGTGACAAAAACGGGATACATACGTGATAAAAACAGGATGTGTATGAATGCGTATGGACACATACAAACGTTGTCAACATTTCTATCTTCAAATACGAACCAAACATTCATACAAACAGATTTGAATGTATGCGAATTGAATCGAATGCGAATACATTCATATTTCAAACTTTCAAACTGATTTGAATTCTCAGATATTCGATTCGAATTGAAGGCTGAAAATTGCACCCATGCACACCCCTACTAGAAAGCATTGGATAACAATATTTTCCAAGATGAATTCTGGGGAGCAAATATATTTCAGATCAAAGTGTTCGATTCCTAGCTGGTTTCCTGTATCGGACCCAATAATGGAAGTTCATTTCAGCTGCTATCACAAAAATCAATTTAAGCTTAATGTGAATATGTTGGGAGCACATACGATACAAGATTTGGGAAATTGGCTGTATCTGCAACCCAGTATGGGAGGCGCCTGGTAGGCATTACCATGGAAGAACCACCTGCCCCAAGTGTCACCAGGGGCTTCCACGTATCCATTTCAGCAGATAACGATGTCTGATGAAGGCCCCTCTGATAAGCTCATCACTGGGCATCTCATGCAGGTGTTGTGCTCTTTAGAGGGTGTATAAATGAATATACAACACCAAGTGGTGCAGCTCTTGTGGGGATGTGTATGAATGGTTGTTCTGGCCTTCGATTTGTAACAAATCAAATGTTAGAAAATCCATATTTGTTCGAATAGATCCGCTTCGAATGTGGTACGGTTCTACTTGATACAAATGCACTTGTACAAACTTGTGTGAATATCCAAAATGTATCCGATAGGAGCGAATGTGCATCCCATACGAAGGAATACGTATCCAGCAGGTATCCTGTAACATACTGCCACACTGAAAGCATCAAATCTGACCTGAATCCACTTTTAATCCACTCTCGATCCATGTTGAATGCACTCTGGATCCATTGCAGATGTGACTGGTGCAGGCGCTTTCCCACCTGCCCAGTTTAACGAATGTCCATACTGTTTGTACAATGAACGGACGTCATAAAATTCAATTCGTGTACGAATGTCCAAACTCGTAAGAGTTCATACGAATAATGAATGTTGCAAACATTCTTGCACTCCCCTAGTTTCTTGGAGTTTGCAATACTTGATGACCTCCATGGTATGCACCAGCTTGCAGATGGCAGGGCGCTATTTATGAATTTAATCCAGAATAAGGACCAGGACAGAAAGGGCCTTTGAAAAAAATCTCATGAACCAACACACAGCATGAGAGAAGGAGTCTCAGGTGCAATCTCCTTCACTGTCTGTGAACTCCTTGTTTTCTGGCCCTTTTGGCACCCATTTTAGATCTGGATTAAAGGAAACTCTTAATCACGAGCCACCCATCTGCACATTGATGTAGATCAAGGAGGCCCCGTCTCCTTTTAGTCCTGCTCCATCTGCACAAGGCAGAGCTAGATCTAGACTAAGAGGTCCTTAATCCAGATCTATTGTGGGCCTCTTTTAATTGAGTCTAAGGTTCATGCAGTTTGCGGATTGCAAAGTGAAGCAAAACAAAAATAAAACTGGCTAGTTTGAGGATATTTGCATGGAGCTGAACATCTGGTTGTTCACATATCCCAGAATGTGATCAAACTGAACCAGTCCCCGGCTTGCAAACGTGAACCGGTGGATCAAACAGTTTAGGTTTGCAAAGGTTTTGCCCTTGAAAAGATTTTTTTTCAGTGGAAAAGTGGCATTGTTTGTTTGCAAACCAGTTCAAAATCAAATGCGGACAACTGATTGCTTGATTAAGTGATTTGCTATTGAACTGAACCAATGGGATGTTGATGGTGCATGGAACACAGAATTTTAATTCGTCCACATCTCTCCTTCTTCCCCTTCCCCTTCTCCTTCTACAGTTTGGGTTGAGTGGTTAGGGAGCCGGACTCTTATTTGGGAATACTGGGTTTGATTCTGAACTCCTCCATGAAGCCAGCTGGGTGGCTTTGGGCTAGCCACAGCTGTCTTTTGAGCTCTCACAGCCCCACCTACCTCACCGGGTGTCTGTTGTGGGGAGAAGAATAGAAACTCTTTGTCAGCCACTTTGAGTCCCCTTGAATGGGTGAGAAAAGGAGGGCAGAAAAGCCAACTCTTCTTCTTTTTCTTCCTTCTCCTTTTCCCTCTCCTTCCTCCTTTTCTCTTCCTCCTCTCCTTCTCCTTCTCCCTTTTCTTATTCTTCCTCCATCTCTTTCTCCTCCTCCTCCCCTTAGTACTGCTTGAGTAGGCTGCCCTTTTCCAATCCAAACATTAGCATCTAGCCGCTCTTTCTCTAAATAAATTTTAGCAGGCACATCATATTGGTGAGCGGTGAATAAATGAATAAAATGGGTGAAAAACCACAGCTCCGTGCCTCCGCTTTCCAGGACTGTTTCATAGGAAGAAGCAATGGCCTATTAATTTTGATAGACAAGTTGGCACTTAGTTATTTGAAAATCCAACATGGGATAAAGTTATGCAGCCTTGATTTCTCTCTCTCTCTCTCTTTTTGGAAGAGACGGAGGCAAATGAGGAGTTTGCTAGACTGAAAAAGAGAAATACATCACACAAGCGCTTTGGTCAGCCGGTTTGTTCAGCTCCGCATGGCTGTTCCAGGGCGTCTCATCCACCCTGCTGGGGCTTTAATGCTGCCCATCACAGCTCCCTGAAACCCCTCCTCTGCAATTAAGGCAATGTCAACATAGCAACTGTTTTGAGCTTGAAGATGGTACCTACAGCCATCAGCACCACTGATTTCGAGCTTGGCTCATTGAACGGATTCCCAGCCCCAGTACAGAGGTGGTATTTTATCTTTGGCTATTTATTGCACACATACGCTTTCACCCCAAAACAGATCCCCCGGAGAATGTGGAGCACATTTAAGTCACGGCAGCAACAGCGGCAGAAGATAAGGATGTGCACAAATGTTTTGTTTTGTTTGCATTCAAATTCAAATCAAATATGCAAACTTTTTCATCCATTATTTATTTATTTTCATTAATGCATTTCCATACATAATTATACACCATTACAGCGATTTTATAACATTTTCCCATGTGACTTCCTCCGTTCTTCAGACTCTTCTTCTTCTAATCGTTTATATTTTCCTCCCTTCGTCTACTTGTTACTTTTTCTCCTAAAGGCCAAAGCCCTCTGTCAAAATTCCCAGTCCCCGAAGAAATTGTACAAAAAGTCCCCAATCTTCTATAAACTTGTTCACTGTTTATCTTTTAATAAGTTCATCAATTTATCCATTTCTGCCATCTCCATCAATTTGATGATCCATTCCTCTTCTGTAGGTAGTTCTTCTTGCTTCCATTTTCGTGCATATAACAACCTGGCAGCTGTCACCATACACAATATCAAGCTCTTTACCTCATTTAAGCTTTCATCAACAATGCCCAATAGAAATAACTCTGGTTTGAACTCAAAGTTAATATTCAAAATTTGTTTCATCCAGCACCATATTATATTCCAGTGTTTTGTTTTGTTTTGTTTTTGCTTTCTCACATGTCTAAGAAGATCCGGATCTAAGGAATGGGTACATTTCTTAATCCGGATCTAGTAGATCCGGATTAAGGGAAGCACCCAATGTGTTTCCATGGGAGGTGTAGCACCCATTAGAAATGGGTGCTAACACCCCTGCTGTGGAAACAGCTTTGCACCCATGTGGGGAATCCAGATCGACCCACAAGGGATTGGTCCATTACCCCAGGTGTTTTGGGGGGCAGGGTGGGGCAGTCTTCGAAGCAACTTCAAAGTGATTTCGAAGTGACTTCGAAGCATGAGCTCAATTTTCGAAAGTTGAGCTCATGTTCAAAGTGACTTCGAAGCCAATGTTGGGGGGGGTCAAAGGTGCATCCCCTTCCCCTAGCCTCCTTTGGACCCCATTCCCTGTTTCCAGTGGAAACAGGGTCCCTTTAATCCGCATTTTCTGGCAGAAGACCCCATTGTAGGCCCCATTAATGGGGTCTATAGAAAATCTGGATTAAAGGCCAAAAAGATCCGGATTTCCCCCATGGCAGTGGAAACAATCAGGTTCAAAATGGGTGCCGTAGTGGAAATGGGATCATCCGGCTCACAGCCAAAAGGTACAAAAATGGGTGCAAAAATTGACAGTGGAAAAACACCCTTTGTTGACATATGATACATTTTTCCAAGCTTATATGGTGTTAAGTATCATCTGTACATCATCTTGAAATATTCTCCTTTAGTGTCACGCAAGCAGTAAATTTTATGTCTTTAACCCAAACTTTTTCCCATTGATCCATTTGAATATTGTTCCCAAAGTTCCTTGCCCACAGAATCCATAGAGTCTTTGACCTGATCCATTTCTATTTGAAGTAAGACTTTATACATCATACCAATCGCCCCTCTTTTCGCCTTACTCAGTTTGCTTTCCCACTCCTGTTTTTCCCATTCAAAACATTTTCCCATATGCAAACATTTGATTTGAGTGTTTAGAATCCAAATGCAACAAAGGGTATTTTTCCACTGTCAATTGTACCCATTTTTGCACCCATTTTTGTACCTTTTGGCTGTGAGCCGGATGATCCCATTTCCACTACGGCACCCATTTTGAACCCGATTGTTTCCACTGCCATGGGGGAAATCCAGATCTTTTTGGCCTTTAATCCGGATTTTCTGTAGACCCCATTAATGGGGTCTACAATGGGGTCTTCTGCCAGAAAATGCGGATTAAAGGGAGCCTCTTTCCACTGGAAACAGGCAATGGGGTCCAAAGGAGGCTAGGGGGAGGGGATGCACCTTTGACCCCTCCCCCCAACATTGGCTTCGAAGTCACTTTGAAGTTGACTTCACATTCACTTTGAAGTGACTTCGAAGTCAGCTTCAAAGTCACTTTGAACATGATCTCAACTTTTGAAAGTTGAGCTCATGCTTCGAAGTGACTTCGAAGTTGCTTCAAAGACTGCCCCCCCTGCCCCCCAAAACACCTGGGGTAATGGACCGACCCCTAGTGGGTCGATCCGGATTCCCCAGATGGGTGCAAAAGCTGTTTCCACAGCAGGGGTGTTAGCACCCATTTCTAATGGATGCTACACCTCCCATGAAAACACATTGGGTGCTTCCCTTAATCCGGATCTACTAGATCCGGATTAAGAAATGAACCCATTCTTAGATTCGGATCTTCTTAGATCCGGATCTAAGGGCTGCAGTGGAAAAACACCCAAAATCTGATTTGAATCGAATACATTTGAATCCATTGTTAGATTTGAATCTCAAGACACGAATTTCGACAACATATGCATTTGGAGATACGAATGCCGACAACATTCACACATGCTATATGCATCTGTACACATTTTGTACGCATCCCATTTTATCCTGTTTTCCTCCCATATGGTCAGCGCATGTGCATACAGATACATGTGCAATACATAGGTATCTGTACTTTTGAAGGTGTAGGCATTCTACCTGAATTTGAATTTGATCGAATTTTGAATGTTTGGAGCATCCTCCTAGTAGAAGGAGAAGAAGAAGAAGATGAAAAAGAAGCAGGAGGCAGGAAGAGGCGGGCAAAATGCACAGCAAAAAGTCAGCTACAGCTAGGAAGCAGTTTCCATGCCGACTGTGGCCCGGGCAAAGGAATGTGTGCTGGCTGGAAGACAGAACTCATTGAAAAAGATGAAGTTGGGGAGGGGGGCTAGAGGGAAAGAAAGCAAAGGAAGAGACCCATTTGGCAGGGCTGACATGGAACCCGAGACAGAGTCCTGGATCTGCAAGCCTCTTGCCCGACACAATTTGCAAACATGCCAATATTCGATGGCATGTGATGGACAGTGTGTGGAATGCAGGGGTCACTTAGGGTCTTGAGTGACTGGGACAGCCCGGGAAAAGCTCTGGGTAGTTAGGAGACAAAAAGAAAGCAATGGGGGAATAGTGGGATAGAAGGGTGAGAAGATACACACACACACACACACACACATATCTATATTTTTCTATCAAATGGGCAGCATTGCCTAAAACGAAGTTAGGAAGCCCTTGCATATGGTTGCAAACTTAAAGCAATAGGGTCGCACCCAGATGCAGTTTTGGACATTAGATTCAAATATTTGAAAATCCAAATTTGTACAAATAAAGAAAAATGAACATCAGGACATTCAAACCGACACGAATACACTCATATCTATTCATACGAATATTCAATAAGTATCCAATGATACAGATCTCATATGCATCCGTACACATCCTGTCTTCATCCCGTCTTCATCCTGTTCATATCCGTACGGATGCGTACAGATGTGCACAAGATGTGCACACATCCATACGTATCCGTACACATACGAATGTCTGAATTATTTGTACGAATAACTCAAAATGCTCATATTTGGAGATACTAATGTACAAATGTCTGGACATTCAATTCCAATACAAATGTCCAAATTCATACACATTTGTATGAATAACGAATATTTTGAATATTCATGCACATCCCTATAAAGCAATACTTGCTTTAAATCTGCACCCTATGGATGTTCACGAATGGGGTTTTTGATATTAAATTCATAACAAATCGAATGTTAGAAAATCTGTATTCATTCAAATAGATCCCCTTTGAATGTGGTAGGATTCTATTTGATACAAATGTATTCGTATGAACAACTGATATGTATCCAATATAAATGAATATGTATCCGATACATACCTGATAGGTATCATGCAACATATCCACTCTGAAAGCATCAAATCTGACCTGAATCCACATTGAATCCACTCTCGATCTATGTCAAATGCAGTCGGGGTCCGTTGTAGATGTAACTGGAAGATTCGTATTTGTTCGAATAAATTCCCTTTGAATGTGGTAGGATTCTATTTGATAGAAATGTATTCATACAAATTCATCTGAATATCCAATACAAATGCTTACAAATGCCATACATTTGCCATAAGTGTCCCATACATTCCCTGTAATATATCCACTCTGAAAGCATCGAATTTGCCTGAATCCATTCTCAATCCACATTGAATGTACTCTAGATCCATTGTAGATGTGGCTGGCGCAGCTGCTTTCCCACCTCCCCAGTTTACGAATGTTCCAAAACATTTGTACGAATACGGAGGTCGATGTACGGATGTCGTAACATTCAATTCGTATATGAATGTACAAATTTGTACGAATATTGAATATTACAAATATTCTTGCACATCTCTAATTATGATGTATAGAAAAATCAAAGCAGCTGTTATTTGATTGTAAGGTGAATGTCATGCTGAATGTACATCAATATTTGTTTTGACATGCTACCTAATGTTTTAGGGGTGTGGATGAATGCAATTTTTGGGATTCAATTTTAACTGAATATTCAAAAATTCAATTTGATTCAAATCTGTTTAATTTTAATTTAACCAAATTTGAGTCAAATTGAGCAAATTCGAATCTATTTGTTTGAATTTTTCAGGCAAATTTGCACTTACAAATGTCAGCAACATTCATAGATGCCAGCATGCATCTTCTCTGGGTCTGTACACATCTGTACGCATCCATACACGCCTGTATGCATCCTGTAGTTAACCCATATGCAACCCGTTTTCATCCAGTGTGCATCCATCCAAATGTGTACGCATGTGGGACAGGAGCAGATCTTCAAGTATGTATCATGGACGAACCTGTACACATACGAATGTCCGAATAATTTGAATGAATAGATCCGAAATCAAGGACATTCCATCCGGATTCGAATGGCAAAATTTGGCCAATTTGATTGAATTTAGAATGCATTTGAATATTCATGCACATCCCTGTAATGTTTAGACTTATTACTGTAAGAAGCAATATCCTTCAACAGATAGATCCCTTTGTTTTCCTTTCTGTAGGTTTTTGGGCTCAGTCTTTCTCCAGGGATTTTCACTCTGATTGAATGACTGCATTGAAACAGGCAGAACTTTGTCAGATGGAAAGGAACGCTCTCAGAAACATTGCTACAAGGGCACATTTTGGAAATGTTGAGGATTTGAGAAGCACAGCTCCCATGGTCCTTGGGTACAGGCACGGTGGCTGCGAAATGAATTCAAGAAGAAGTACTTGAATTAAGGATTCCCAGTTTCTCTGCGTCTCCACTTACCTGGAGGGCTCCTTTCTTGGAGGGGCTAAGCCACTGTGCTCCCATGGGTGGCAGCAAGAGATATTCCACAACAAACCTGCTGCTGCCATTAAAGGAGTGATGATCACCCTCACAAGTGTCTTTCAAGGTAAAGTGTGATTTGCTGTCATCAATGAAATGCCTTATTTGCTGAAATGGGATGTAAGAACATAAGAGGAGATCTGCTGGATCAGGCCACAGCCCACCTAAACCAGCATCCTGTCTCACACAGTGGCCCACCAATTGCTTCTGGGCATGTCAAGCAGAAGAGAAAGGCAAAACCTTCACCTGCTCTTGAATCCCAGCAAATGGCCTCTAGAGGCATCCTGCCTTTCTCTGCACCCTGGAGATGGTACCTACAGACCCATTTTAGTAGCCATTGATATACGTGTCCTCAATGAATCAGAAGAAGCCCTCCTGGATCAAGCTACACCTCATCCAGTCCGGCATCCCAGTGGTCCACCAATTGCTTCTGGGCATCTCAAGCAGAAGACAAAGACCAAACCTTCACTTGTTCTCAGAGGCATCCTGCCTGTCTCCCCATCTTGGAGGCACCCAAAGAAAGGGTGGAGAAAGTGCATTTGCCCAGACACCTCTGCTCTGCACTCAAGTGGAGATGCGACCTCATTTTGAAAGAGTGAAATAAATGTACTTGCTTAGTTTTTGTTTGCTTGCTTCTTTTGGTTTACTACTTTTTGCTTATGATGTGATAGGGATTGGGAAGAAATCAATTTCAGCGCCCCAATGTCCACACAGGGAGGAGCTCTAAGGATAGTGTGTGCTTCCCACAGGCTGCCTTAGGCCCCATCCATCCCAGACAAAGCTGGGGAATCGTGGAATTGGAAGCAGAAATGTGTGCCAAACTGTTTAAGTGTTTGAATGGTCTGAGTTTGAAATGACTACACTGACTGTGTGAAAACAGAGTTTGAATTCAAAGCAAAGAGTTTCCTAATGAAACTCTTTTGTAGTCGTGCCTGCAACCTAAATCCGAGGGCTCAGGGAAAGCTGGGGAAGCAGCCTATAGCTACTTCAATTGTGGCTGCAGTTCTAAAAAACACAGCATTGCGGGTTACAGCCAGGAGACTGTAGCGATGCAGGTAACAGCTATTGCTGTTAAAGTTCTTTGGCAGGCTCGAGATCATGGACCCACCAAACTAACGTGGAAACAGGCTCCCTTTAATCTGGATTTTCTGGCAGAAGACCCCATTGTAGACCCCATTAATGGGATCTACAAAAAATCCAGATCAAAGGGCAGAAAGTACCCATGGGGGGGGGAATCCCTGAACTCCCAGCTTCGGAGTGATTTCGGAGTCATTACAAAATCATTCTGAAGTGACCAAAGTCCCTCGGAAGAGATCGGCAGAGACTTCGAAGCTGCTCCAGAGTCCCTTTGGAGCACCTCCGAAGTCTGCACTAATCTCTTTGGAGAGACCGGGGGCAAGACTCCGAAGTCTCTGCCTATCGCTTCGGAGGGACTTTGGAGTCTCACCGCCAGTCTCTCCAAAGAATTCAGCGGAGACTTTGGAGGCACTCCGAAGTGACTCTGGAGCGGCTTCGAAGTCTCTGCCGATCTCTTTGGAGGGACTTCGGAGAGGAGTCCACGCAGTCTGCACTAATAGCGCATGGACTGCGCTGACAGCTCCGGAGCCCCTCCAAAGACGTTGGTGATCTCTTCAGAGGGACTTCGGAGTCATTTCCAAATTATTTCAAAATGACTCCAAAGTCCCTCCGAAGCTGGGACTTCGGAGATTGCACCCCCCCCTCTCCCCAGAGACACCTGGGGTGACAGACAGACCCCTTGGGGGTCGATTCGGATTGCCCACATGGGTGCAAAGGCATAGCACCCATTCAAAAAGTCTGCCAGATTCCCATGCCACCAACGCCACCCCCGGAGCCATGGGACTGGAGCAGGAAGCTTCCGGTCACCACGTGTTTCCGGCAGGGCATGGCATGTGAGAGAGGGGCTTCTGAGGCAAGCCATCCTGCTTCTGCCCCTCCCAACATGGCGGCTGCTGGGACATCCGTCCCTTTGCCTGACCACGTGTGGAAGCGTCCTGCTTCCACAGGAATCCAGGCGAAGGGATGGATTGAAGACCTAATTTTTTAGGTCTTCAATTTAAACCAGTTTTCGGCGGTGAGACCCATTTTAGGAATGGATCTCGCCCACCAAAATGTGGGAATCGGCCGCCTGGAAGGTTGCCAAAAGAGGTCTCCAGTGTGGAAGGTAAGTAGGGAAGGGTCTAAAATGGTTAAACCAGTTTAACCTCCCAGTGTGAAAGCACCCAGAGACTCTTCAAACCGTCTTAAACATTGGTTGCAATTGCAGCTGGAGTAAGCCAGAGGGGTAATATGGGAAAGCTGTGAAGAACTTGGTATGGAAAAATTGCCCAGAGAAGGGTTGATGCATACATTTCATTAATAAATAATGGCAGGCTTAAAAGAATTTAATTCTGGGCTTATTAACTGACCAGTGTTTCTCATAATCTACTTGGCAAAACAAAGACCAAGAACACTGCATACGCAGCAAAAGCATAATGCAAATGAATACAGCAAGTTTAATTAAAACAACAACAAGTAACGAACCAGCCACTGGAAGTAATTATTCTGAACCCAACAACTAGATACAGTGCACATGATTATTTCACAAAACAGAAAAGAATATCAACGCCATCCCATAGATTCCACTGGAATTATAGTTTGTCTTTTATTTTTGTTGGATTCATTCATTCAGAAGAGTAGAAACGCAAAGCCCTGGAGCTACCTCTAGAAGCAGCAGAAGAGTTGGCTTTTCTATCCCCCTTTTCTCACTCATTAAAAGCGACTCAAAGTGGTGGACAAACCTTCTGGTCTTCTCCCCACAACAGACACCCTGTGAGGTAGGTGGGGGTGTAAGAGCTCAGTGGAGAGCTGTGACTAGCCCAAGGTCACCCAGTTGGCTTCGTGGAGGAGTGCAGAATCAAACTGGCTGAGTACAAGACATGAGCCGAGCAGTCTAACCACAAGGCCAAACTGGAAGAGACAAACCACAGTATGAAAAGGAACCCCATGCAGATTCTTGGCATGGTTTGCCAGTCATGCCAGTGCTCCCTTGGCATAGATTCATTTACCAACACACTTGATTAGAAACATGTGGGAAAAGGGAGCTCACTAGGAAATTGTGGGAGCTTGCTGCATCCCAGCCCTTATCCACCTATCCACCCACGCACCCACGCACCCACGCACCCACGCACCCACACACCCATCCATCCATCCATCCATCCATCCATCCATCCATCCATCCATCCATCCATCCATCCATCCATCCATCCATCCATCCATCCATCCATCCATCCATCCATCCATCCATCATGCACTTGGTGAGTTCTAGGAAATCCCCAGTGATGTAATGTTGCATGGTGCTTACTGTGGTGATTCCTGGATGGACTTAGAGGAGTGTGCAGAGGCCATGATGGCTGTGGCTGGGTGGCGAAAGGGTTGGGCAGGAGGCTGGGGTTGGGCCTCTGCCCCCATTTGGGCACTCCTCCTAGGCCCAAGTAGGCCTTCCACAAATGTGCCTTCACCTCCCAGTCTGGGTATCTGTGCAATTCCTGGACAAGGCAGGTGAGCGCACATGTCCAGAAGGCCTGCTTGGGCCTAGAAGGACCACACAAACGGTGGCAGAGGCCACGGGGGCTTTGGGAAGAGCTTCTGTGGCCAAAGGTAAGGGGGTGCAGCCTGAGGGGACAGAAGGAGAGGGATGGGGGGATCCAAGGCCTCTTCACGCTACATGCATTCCTCGCCTCCCTCCGTGCAAATGGAGAAAGCGTTCCCACCTGTCCTAGCCTGGAAAAGCTGGGATGTGAGTGGGATGCTCCTCCCCCAGCCTCCCCCATTGGCTCCTAGGCCAGCAGGACCCACACCCCACACTCCACTCCAGGTGCGCACACGTGAGCGGGGCTTACCAGTTTGGCGCTGGGCAGTGACTAGGGCGAGGAGGCTGGCTGCAATTTGCGCCTATGCACCACATGTTCCCTGATTGGTCAGGGACTCTCCTGGCTTCAACTGGCCCTCTGTGCAGGCACGGGTCCCTGGCGAATCAGGGACCGCCCTGCGCACAGACGGAGAACACGGCTGGCCTCCTTGCCCACTTGCTGCCCCGGGTTGAACAGGTAAGCCCCATTCACATGCGGGTGCCCCTGGGATGGGGTGTGGGTCCTGCTGGCCTAGGAGCCAATGGGGGAGGCTGGGGGGGGAGGAGATCCGTTTTCAGGCGGAACATTTTAAAAAAGAATCTGACCCATAGAGGGTCAGATTCTCGGAGGCCCCGCGCATACACACACGTGCGGGGCGGCGGCGGCGGCAGGGCCGGATGGGGAAACAGATTGGGGTGGGTGATGTGCGGACACACCAGCCCCCATCCCAAACTGGCCCTGATGGCGCATGCCCAGCTGTCAGAGAGGCAGAGCGCATGCTCTGCGTCTCTGACAGGTGGGTGAGTCCAGCGGCCTTTGGCTGTTTGGCGATTGGCTGTTCTCTGGCCAGGGGAAGGCGAGTCTTACTCCCGCCCCCACCCCACCAAGAATCCCGCATTCACGCCCTCCGCCTTACCTCGTCATCACTGGCCCAATTCTGGGGCTGGCAGGGCCGGCGTCAATCGCGCATGTGCGCGCCATGGACTACAGTTCACAGCAGCAAACCGGTTTAAGGGGGAAAGCCAGATGTAAGACCTGATTTTTTCAGGTCTTACATCTGGGTAGTATTCAGCGGCAAAACCGGTTTAAGGATGCCTATGGACGCGTACGGATACGTACGAGATTCGTATCATTGGATACGTATTGAACATTTGTACGAGCAGATGCAAATGTATTCGTACCGGTTGGAATGTTCAGTCATTCATTTTTCATTATTCGTACAAATTCAGATTTTTTAATATTCTATTTGTTATTAATTGAACGTTGAAAATTGCATTCATGCGCACGCCTGCTTTGAAAAAAGAAAACAAAACAGAGCCGAAGGGCTGTGCATTCTAGAGGATTTAAGCTCATCCTCTGAGGGAGAGAAACTTCCCAAAGATTCTAGCACACTCAGATCAGCTGATCGTAAATCTGCCACACAACCGATTATGAGCATGCTGTCACGCAAATGATTGCAACTTTGCCTCTGAAGCCCTGGCATGCACCAGCACTTCCCAGCCCTGTGACTTCTCTCTTTTCAGTTTCTAGAGTGTACCTTCTGCTCCTAAGAGGACGGTTGCACTGTGCAAAATAATTCCCTGCAGACATTTTTGCTAAGGGGAATGTATCTTACATTCCTTGGCATACAGGCAAAGATGTTGGGAAGGAGTGTGTGTGAGTTGAGGCTTATTTGAATTGCTCAGTGCATCTTGGGAGGTTAACTGAAATCATGGCAGCATTGAATTTTAGGGTTGAAAAGGCAAGGGCATGCAGATATAAGTCTTGTGTGGTCTAGTGCCCCCTCCGCTGAGAATCCTGCAGTTCAGTGAAGTGTTATTGATGTAAATTGGGAACATAAGAGTGAAAACCTGTGATCTTGAATGGACTGGACATTTAGAATCTGCGTGTTTTGCTAGATCAAAGCAAAGTCTATCTGGTCTACCAATTCGAACAGGTGTTACTTTGTTTAGGGGATGGTGTGATCTGAAGACATTTTACTGCTAGAAGGAGAAACTAAAATCCCTGCAACCTGAGAACATAAGAGGAGCCCTGCTGGATCAGGCCACAGCCCATCTAGCCCAGCATTCGGTCTCACACTGTGGCCCACCAATGGCTTCTGGGCATCTCAAGCAGAAGATTAAAGGCAAAACCTTCACCTGTTCTCAGCTCCTTGAAGATGGCTTTTAGAGGGATCCTGCCTTGTTTCTCCAACAAGGAAGGAGGACCTAGGGATCCATTCTAGTAGCCATGGATACGCCACTTCTCCATGAGTTCTTAATGGAGCGTGGTCATTCCACAGCCTGAGGTCTATCACAAAGAAGGTTCTCCCAGGGGACCTCATTCCTTTAGCTTAGTACTGCAGAGCGATGGTATTACAAAGATGGCCTCTTTGGCAGGAAGACAGAACCTCCACCTGCCCTTGAATCCCTGCAAATGGCCTTTAGAGGAATCCTGCCTGTCTCTCCAGCCTGGAGGCAATACCTAGACATCGATTCTGGGAGCCATTGGTACACCAGGTTCCCCGAGAATTTGTCCAACCTCTTAGAATGCAAGAGCATAAGAGGAGCCCTGCCGGATCAGGCCCCAGACCACCTAATACAGCATCCTGGGTCACAAAGTAGCCCATGAATTGCCTCTGGGCATTCTCAAGCAGAAGACAAAGCCAAAACCTTCACCTGGGGCATTTTCGCACTTCCTTTCCCATCCCCTGGATGGGAAAAGAGTGTGATTAACCAACATTAACTAGTCCTCCCCCAACAATCAAATACTTACCTTATTCGGTCCAGGGCCCTGTCCTCCTCTGGGTGCCGCCATTTTGGCTGTGGTACCCTCTGCAACTGTGGGTGAATCAGCACTGTCGCCGTGATGATGCTGACACTCTGCGCACATGCAATTACATCTGTGGTTGTCTGAAGACCCAGCGTGCTTGCGCGGCACCTTACATGAGCACAAGAAGAGATGTGGATGGTCATGCTTCTGGATGCTGGTTCTGGTAAATATTAATATCTGGAACATGATTTCATGCTCCACACCTAATAAATGAGTAGTGAGCTTCTGGTGAGCACGGGCACTCTTGGAGGCTGTAACAGCCTACTCCACATTCAGATGCGCTTCACCAGAGGTCCACTAATTCTTGACTAGAGGCTGTAGTGTCAATAGGCCTCAGGTCTCAAAAATGGCCTATAGAAGTGCCCTACCTGTTTCTCCAACCTGGAAGAATTATCTAGGGGTCCATTCTAGTGGCCACTGGTGTACCTATCCTCCATGAACTGTAGCCACATGGAAGTGACATGGTCAAATGGGTGGGCTTCCATGCCAGCCCCAAAACACCACAGCAAGGCAAGAAGTACCCGTGAGGGTGAAGTGCTGGGAAAGCAGCATTCAGCGGGGAGTGCATGTGTTTGACACCTGAGTCCAGCAGCAGATTTCCATGAGCATCACAACTGGGCACCTGAGAGATCCATCGTGTGAATGGTGCCACACACAGAGCGGTGGAGCAAGAGATGAGACAGGATGATTATGGCATTTTGAATGAGCACTGTGGGAACATGACCTGCACAACACTGCTCCCTTACTTAGCATTCAATGCTGAGCATCCATCCATCCATCCATCCATCCATCCATCCATCCATCCATCCATCCATCCATCCATCCATCCATCCATCCCACCCTATACCTGAGTACAGGTGTGCTGAGGATTTTCTTTCTTTGGGCCAGTTTGCACTTACCTTTAGGTAGTGGTTCTGGACACGTTAGGGGGGTTCCATTCATGTTCTGCACCCTGGCCATCCTGGAGAGTCTGGGAGCTCCCTCCAGCTGCCCCAATCTTCTGTTACCTGTTCATAGCATTATGGGAGCAGCTGGTATGCTCTCGGTCGCAGTGTCTGTACTGTCTTCCAGATGCAAATGCTGTGAATTGGTGGGGTGGCACAACTGTGGCCACTTGTATAGACCATTCTTGCACCAACATTGCCATGGCAATGGCTGGATCCCACATGGCAGAAGTTACTATGGTTGTAACTGTGGCAATCCAGACTTTCTAGGCCAGACCATCCACACTGCAGCACTGTTGGTTTGGCTGAGGACCACGCATTTGATCAACTGACCAGTCATGGCACCATACACGATGGATCTGTCAGAGGACAAATTATGATGCTGGAAAATGGGACCAGATGACTGGATGACCAATGGCAGAGGGCATGGGATGGAGGGGAGAATCTCTTGACGTCCTCTTGGGTTCCATTGTGAAGGTTGTTAATGCTACAAAATGCCAGCAAAGCAGGGAAAGCTACCAGAAAAAGGGCCCAGAGCTGCTGGGCTTGGAGAAGAAGATTGCTTGAAATTCATCCTCAAAACCCAGCCCTGGTTACTTGCCATCAAGTTGTTGAGAAACGTCGTATCTTAAATGGGCTTACTTGCTGCTGCTTCTGTGTAGCTCTGGTGGGTCTGGAGAAGAATAGATTCCATTAAGCATCACACAGAGGTCTCATGCTGGGGATGAGATCTGGCTACAAATAATGGGCCTTCTTTACCCCCGTTGGGTCCCCTTTCTTCCCTCCCCTTCTCTTTATTATTAGCACTGGTAACAATGGAAACAAGAGCACAAGCAATCCAAGATTTTAAGAAAGAGTTCCAGGAAAAAAAGAAGAAGCTGTTTCCTTCGCTCTACGACATGACTGTCTGGTCTCGTTTTGTGCGTAGAATTTCCCAAGACAGGTTTCAAGGCTGGTTAAATTCTGCCTTAAAATCCCACAAAAGGGCACTTTGGCCATTAGTATCTCACTCCAAAGCTGTTTTGGTTAGGGATGTGCATGAATATTTATGCCATTGAAAATTCGTATGAAACTGAACATTCATGGGCAAGTTGAAAGTGGCCTACACTCATAGGCCCCCATTCACCTGCAAATCAGATGGGTCTGGCCTCTGTCAAGTTAGAATCGAATGTCCATAATTTCAAATTTAAAGATTTGAATAGATTTTGGATTTTGGATCTATTTGTTCAAATTATCTGGACATTCGCATGCGTATAGGTTTGTATATGCTGACTTGCAGATATGTATCTTTCCCACATCTGTACACATTGGTACGGATCCATACGGGATGAAAATGGGTTGCATACAGGATAACTACGGGATGCATACGGATGTGTATGGATGCGTACAAGATCCATAATGATGTCGTCGGCATTTGTAAGCGCAAACTCGAATAAAAAAATTCAAATGGATCAATTCAAATTTGCCTCATTCAAATAGAATTGGGTCAAATTCAAATTTTAAAGATTTGAATTGAATTGAATTTTGGGGTATTCGATTCAAATCGGATTGAATCCCGAAAATTGCATTTGTGCACACCCCTACCACAGAGGAGTGCACAATGGTAGTGGCAGCAGTTGCGGCAGGTGAGTGGGGGCGGGGGGGGGGGAGAGAAGGCAGAATAGGCCTGGAAGGGAGGGTTGGCGGAAAGCCAAACCCAAAGCCCTCGTTTGGTTTCCATCAAATTAAAGGGGGGAATTGCCCTTTGTGCACATTCCTAGTTGTGGTGCAAATGAGATCTTGTTTGCACCAACTCTGTGGTATGGTCAAACAATATTGTTGCACTGAAGTTAACTTAGGGATGGTGGCTGGCGTTTGCACGATGAGCGCCATTCCCTTCCCCATTTTACCTAATGGTGCTCACAGTGTGGACAGTCTATCCTGGACTGTCTGAACTGCCATAGCAGTGGCCTCATCAACTTTTGCCTCACGCCCAACTGTTTCCATGGTGATCGCAATGTGGTGTGCATTTGTTCTAAGCCCTGAGTCTAGATTAGAGTCCCTGTTGGTTCCTAGTACTAAATTTTGGCTAGTTACACTTGGACTGAAGCTAGGGATATACACGATTCATATCGAATCTAATGCAAAAAAATTCGTATTCATTCTAATAGATCTCCTTCAAATGTGGTAGGGATTCAGATTCAAGGTGAATGTCCAATAGGAATTCGTATACGAATCCCATACAAAACTGCAATAAAACGTCGTATGAATGTATCAAAACATTTGATTCAAATGCAAATCTCCAAATTCGGCCAAATTTGTATGAATTTTGAATGTTACAAATATTCAAACACATCCCTAATTTAAACACATATTTGATGGGATTTTTGAAAACATAAACCAACCACAATTTCCATTTGAGGAGGATTTTTACGGTTTAACTACTGGGTCCAAATATTTAGTCTCTATTGTATTTGGATTTTAGTCAATATTAATTTGCACCAACTATAGGAACAAGACTGCCAAATCAAGATTCCTTTTTTTTTGACATATTTTTTATTAAAATGGTTTTTCTTTAACCACCTAAAAAACACAATTAGTCATAAACATCAAACAATATCTCTCCATCTTCTTGTTATTTTTTTTGTGACTTCCTTGTTTTTCAACATCTTCTCTTCCATTTTCTTCTTCATATGTGCTCTTTATGCCTCTTTGTTTTTCAGCTGACTCCATAGCCCTCACAGAACCAATCTTAATTAATCACTTTTCTTTGTAAAGAGTTATTGAATTAACATTTACTAAACTATTATCAATACTTTTTAAGAAGATAATACTTCTATTGTTACCCTTATTTCTATTAATATCATCACAGCATTTCTACAAACGACAAATCAAGATTCCTGAGTCTGAATCGTCTACTATTTTAACAAAAAAATCTAAGATTTTCAAATCTGCAGAACAATTTATAAAAATGATATATCGTTGACATTATACTCCGTCATTGTTTTCTTGTCTAATTCTTCAAATTCCTTGAATGTGACCAAGATAAATACATACATATGTGGTGGAGTTGTAAAGTTGTTAGTTCATTTTGGACTGAAGTGAATAACATTATTAATAATATCCTGAATGAAATCTGACCAACTTTCACCATATTTGATATTTTTCCATTTGTACAATGATTCTAACAAATAAATCAAACACAAACAGTTATTGAACTTTCTTCTTTTTGCTGCAAAACAAACTGAGTTGGAAAAATTCCTCGATTATGGCTGTGCAAGGTTGGGTCCAGAAGGTTGGGACCTGTTCCTGATGGAATTACCTACTCATAATCAAATGAGGTGTGAAGCCACAGGAACCATTCACTGAAATATGGAGCCCTTTCCTGGTCTCCTATGGTCCTGGAGACCTTTAAGATAAATCCTATCTTCAACATTTATTGAAATAATATCACTCTTCATAATAATTTGTTACCAGTTTTCTAATTTTATCCTGTTCCTGTTTACTATTTATTGTTATGTTTTTCATTTTCTTAATCAATAAAAAGTTAAAAAGACAGATTAATGCTCTATTATGGCTCAAGACCTGTAAAATTCAGGAGGCCAGGAAGTATGACTGAATAGAGGGAAGTCCAACAATAAAAAAGGTGTAAGTGGTGAGGCCTGAAGATGGACTAAAGAACAATTAAAGTGAAGGTGTGATCACAGCCTTTAAGATTTCTTACCCATTGTTTAGAGTAGGGATGTCCACGAATATTTGTAACATCTGAAATTCATCCAAATTTATCCATTCAAATTTGAATCAAATGCTTTGGAACTTTCATATGGAGCTTCATTACATTTGTGATCATGGGGAGATGGGAAAGCAGCTGAGCCCATCACATCTGCAATGGATCCAGAGTAGATTGGAAATGGATCGAGAGTGAATACAAAGTGGACGTAGGGTTTATTTGATGCGTTCAGAGTGGATACGTAGGAGACTCGTATAGGATTTATATGGGACATGAAAGGGATTCATATGCAATTTATAGTGGGGATGTGAATCACATTTGCATGGAACATTTGTATCAAATTCAAATCCTACCACATTCAAAGGGGATCTGTTTGAATGAATATGAATTTTCTTCCATTTGATTCCGTATGAACCGAAGCACCAAAAATTTGTGCACATCCCTAGATTACAGTGGTCTAGTGGTTAGGGAGCCAGACTCTTATCTGGGAATACCGGGTTCGATTCCGCCTTCCTCCATGAAGCCAGCTGGGTGACCTTGGGCTAGTCACAGCTCCCTTCTGAGCTCTCGTATCGCAACTCATTATGGCGGGAACTTCTGCGCATCCTTCGCGCAGCTCGGGTTCAGCCATTTTTAAACTGCGGGAACATTAACAGTTGACGTTGAGCTGCGGAGCTGTTTAAACGCCAGAGAATTGCAGTGTTATCTAAAGCACGATAACTTACTAAAGCATGATAAAAGGCGCCCGGAACTAACTATTAAAGAAGTAAGTTGTCTCTGTAACAAAGTTGAGCCGCAGAGCTGCCGGTCTTGTGAGGCGTGACACGGCGTGAATATACTGCACTTTGTTACAGAGACAACTTACTTCTTTAATAGTTAGTTCCGGGCGCCTGTTATCGTGCTTTAGTAAGTTCCACTGATTTTGATTATTTTTATAAAATACAATTTTTATCCCTAATGTTTTTTATGAGGGGTACTCAGCGTTATGAAAATTATAGAAGGGGTACACATATGTCAAAAGTTTGGGAAACACTGGAATATTCAAACAAATAGATACGGAGGTATTTGTATTGGTTTGAATGTCCAGACATTCATTTTTCTTTATTTGTATGAATTTGGATATTTGAATATTCAATTCAAATCGAATGTCAAAAATGGCATCCGTCCACGCCCCTTGTAGCATCCTCTCCCCTCTATTTCCCTGCTTGGTTTTCAGGAGGAACAAATTCCTTTCAGCCCTGGTTTCTCCCCTCGCAGTTTAAGAAATACAGAACCCTCCTTATTCTGTTTCAGTTATTCACACTGATCCTCCTGCTAGTCCATCCTGCAATTGCAGGATGATAAACCTTAATGGAATTGAACGATCTACATGCTTTCTTATCTGCACCCCAGGCATTTCCTTGTGATAAAGTTTTCTTCCCTGCTGCATGGGTTACTTGGTGAATCCATCCTATCATCACCTGGAGAGTTTCCACAGATGCTGTCCACAGCCAAGATTGCTTTCACTGCCTCATTTATAGGCAAGAGGAATCACGTGACCTTTTCAATAAATAATAATAATGGGGATAATAATAATAATGAGGATGAGGATGGGAAGAAATTATCCAGACACTCCCCACTGTTTCTAGAGCTGCCCTCATCCACTTGGTCTAGTGGTTAGGGAGCCGGACTCTTATCTGGGAATATCGGGTTCGATTCCGCCCTCCTCCATGAAGCCAGATGGGTGACCTTGGGCTAGTCACAGCTCTCTTCTGAGCTCTCACAGCCCCACCTGTCATGGTCAGCCAGGAGGAAGAGGAGGAGGATGAGGAGGACTCACCTCCTCAGGTACAGGAGGAACCTGAGGTGATGCCAGGACCCAGTTCTGACCCCCCAGCCCCATTGGAGCTTGGGGTTCAGCAGCCCAGCCTTACCACAGCAGAAGTGCAGGATGGGGGAGACATGGAACAGCAGAGCCCAGAGATCCCTAGCTTTAAGCAAAGGAGAGAGGAGAAGGAAGGGTTAAGGCGATCAAAAAGACTTGCAAAGAGATGCACAGATCACTTACAGCTGTGAGCTGGATCTGTAAAGATAAAAACACCGGGCAGATGCCCAAGCCCTTTGTCAGAAACTATTGGTTTTCCTTTAGAGAAAGCTGCCATATCTGACCCCTAGACCTTGAATACTTGCCTACCTTGACTTCGGACCGGACTTGGACTGACTCTCGACTACTCTCTCTGGACTACGTTTGCTGTGTTATTGGAACTGCCTTGACAAGTGAGCTGTTTCTTATCAGCTGTGTGTTTGTGTGTTTGTGCTGGCAGCTTTCCCAGACACCACCTACCTCACAAGATGTTCTGTTGTGGGGAGAAGAATAGAAGCTCTGTCAGCTGCTTTGGGTTCCCTTAAATGGGTGAAAAAAGCAGGGTAGAAAAGCCAACTCTTCTCTTCTTCTTCTGGTAGGGATATGCATGAATTTATTTTATTTGATTTGCATTCAATTCGTACCATGAAAACATAAGAACATAAGAGAAACCCTGCTGGATCAGGCCACAGCCCACCTAGTCCAGCGTCCCATCGCACACAGTGGACCACCAAATGCTCATGGGCATCTCAAGCAGAGACAAGAGCAAACCTTCTCCTGCTCTCGAATCCCAGCAAATGGCCTTAGAAGCGTCCTGCCTCCCCCCCCCTCAGCCTGAAAGATGTACCTAGGGATCCGTTCTAGTAGCCATTGATACATCTGTTGTCCATAAAGTTATTTAACCCTACCTTAGAGCCATCTAGGCTGGTAGCTGCCACCACCTCTTCCGGTAGCAAATTCCATAGACCGATGACCCTCTGGGTGAAGAAATACTTCCCTTTGTCGGATCCGACTCTCCTACCTACCAGATGCCCCCTGGTTCTAGTGTTTGTGATAGGGAAAATAAATTTTCTCTATCCACCTTTTCTATACAGTGCACGATTTTATATACTTCAATATGTAAAATTGAAGTATCAAATCAAATGCAATAAAATTTGTATTCATTCAAATAGATGGCCTTCAAATGTAGTAGGATTTGAATTTGATACAAATGTTCAGTATGGACATGGGGGGTGGAACTGGGGCGCTTCTAAGGCCATCTGCTGGGACTCGAGAGCAGGAGAAGGTTTGTCCTTGTCTCTGCTTGAGATGCCCATGAGCATTTGGTGGGCCACTGTGTGCGACAGGATGCTGGACTAGATGGGCTGTGGCCTGATCCAGCAAGGCTTCTCTTATGTTCTTATGTTCTTATGCATTTGCATACGAATCCCATACAGATCCCACACAAATCCATAACGAAGCTTCATACAAATGTAACAAAATGTTCTATTCGTCAGTCTTTGAATGTGTGAACATTCAATTCAAATTCAAACGTCAGAATTTGGCTGAATTCATAGGAATGTTGAATGTTACAAATATTTGCACACGTCCCTGTCTTCTGGAGAAGGTTCGACATGTTGACAGATGTTGCTGCTATTGCCCATTTCTGTTGGCATACCAAGCCAGGCTGAGGTCTAGCAACTGGATGGGCTGGGGGTGGTGTAGTGGGACAGGCCATTAATAACTGCTCCAGCAAAAAAGAAAGGAAGGAGGGGATGTCTTAAGAGAACATGTGGTCTTTATTAGGCCAGAACAGTGACATGAATTGCGGGTACATTCACTGTGAAGTCTTTTTTGGGGGTGAGGGGTCTGTTAATTAATTCATTTTTATTGTATTAGCCACTCTGAGAACATTTGATACAGGGCAAAGAATATAGGCGAAAAAAATAACTGCCTACCTGCCTACCTGAGTCCACCCTCCTGGCCATACCACCATCTTCAGTAGCTGAAGCGGTGGAGACCAGCACAAGATCTTCTCGGTGGTGGCCCCCAGACTAAGGAACAGTCTCCCCTCGATGTGCACCACGCACTTTCACTTTATGGTTTAGGAAATGGGGGAAGACGCTTTCTCGCTCCACTTTAAGGCTCTGTTGTTGTTTTTAGTGTGTTTGTTTTGCATTTTGTTTTGGGGTATAGGGCAGGATAAACATGCAAATAAATATATAATCCATTAATAAAAACAAAACAAAGACTTTATTTCTTGGGCCTTACCTGTCTGTTTGAGAGGTGGCAGGCATAGGTGAATGATGCCCCACACAGAGTGGTAGAGCAAAAGATGAGACAGGATGATTATGGCAATTTGAATGTGCGGCGAAAGTACATTGCCTGCACAACACCGCTCCCTTGATGAGGATTTGTTTGTTGTTCGTTCGTTCGTTCGTTCGTTCGTTCGTTCGTTCGTTCGTTCGTTCGTTCGTTCGTTCGTTCGTTCGTTCGTTCGTTCGTTCGTTCGTTCGTTCGTTCGTTCGTTCGTTCGTTCGTTCATTCATTCATTCATTCATTCATTCATTCATTCACATTTTTATACCGCCCTATTCCTGAGTACAGGTGTGCTGAGTTTTTTCTTTTTTTGGGACAGTTTGCACTTACCTTTAGGTAGCAGTTCTAGACACTTTAGTGGAGCGCCATTCATGTTCTGCACCCCAGCCAAGTCTGGGAGCTCCTTCCAGCTGCCCCAATCTTCTGTTACCTGTGCATAGCATCATGGGAGCAGCTGGTATGCTCTCGGTCGCAGTGTCTGCACTCTTTTCCAGACGCAAACACTGTGAGTTGGTGGGGTTAGGGTTCCAGGCCAGACCATCCACACTTTGGGCACTCTTGGTTTGGCTGAGGACCACACCAGCGCTTGCAGTGTGAATGCACCCCGCTACACCCAATATTAACTGCCATGGAATGGTATAGTTATACCATTCCTCATAGGTAAGCCATCTGTGAATGGGACCTTCTTTCTTTCTTTCTCTTCTTTCTCTTCCTTCTTCCTTCCTTCCTTTCATCTTCCTCCTTCTTTCCTTTCATCTTCCTCCTTCCTCTCTCTCTTTTTCTCCTTCCTTCCTCCTCCTCCTTTCTTTTTTTTTTAAAGCCAACCTGAGGATTTGATCTTGACTTCCAGTGAAGCAGGGCCAGCCCAAGGTGACCAAGTGTTCAAAGCGATGGTTCCGTTTAAAGTGGAAATGAAGACCTTGTACGTGCGTGGCATTGGTGCTGGAGATAATGCCTGCCTCCTCCTCTTTTTATTAACGCAAGTGGCAAGGATTGGTGGGAGATTTTTGTTGTTTCTGCTGTCTGGGTCAGGCAGGCATTTCATCTCACCCACCGTTGGGCCAGCCAACGTGCGCCACAAGCCAAGGCTTCATCCATCACCATCTTGGATTCAAGTTCAGAGGCAACTCATTCGCATTCTTCGCTTCAAAAGAACGACTCCAGCAAGGGCTTGGCGGAGAGCATAAAGGCCTGACTGTTGAACTCGAGACCTTGGTCCCGGACCAAATTGGAGACTTGTAAAGGGACGGGGAAGGGTTTCATCCTCCCAACTCGATTGCTGGGAGACAGTTGCCCATATCGCTAAGGCGCCATCCCCGGCTCCTTCCCCCCACCGCACTCATCCGTGCAAATTGGCAACACGGCTTTTCTTTAGTTGAGGAGAAGTTCAAGGGTTCAGCAAGGAGAGAGAAGTGGAGAATTCATCTCTGTTTGCCATCATGAGAGAGATGGCAGCCGCCTTCAAAACCAGAGCAAGGTGCCTTATAATCTGAGCGGGTGGAAACACTCCAACCTGGCGTGTGGATAAAGAGCTCTGCTTGGGAGAGCCTCCGTTTCCAGCTTGGTATTGTGAAAGCCAAGAAGGGAAAGGGGGAAAAAAGGAAGGAAAGGGAATTGAAACATCATACTGGCCTTCAAAGGTTGTATCTTTTGGCCAAGGATTGCAACGATTGTATTCACTCGCAAAAACGAGACGGACAGATAGAGAGACAGATGAACACATTACGTACTGTAGATGGGCAAAGTACTGTGTATACTTGCTGTAGTTAGCATGATACATTTAGGATCATAAGAGGAACCCTGCTGGATCAGGCCACGGCCCATCTACTCCAGCATCCTGTATTACCTAGTAACACATCGGTTGCTTATGAGCATCTCAAGCAGAAACAGACTCCGTGCTGGGAAGATCTGAATAAAGGATGGTCTCAAATGTGGGGACATAGTCCACAGGAGAAACAGAACATGGAGAACCTGAAGATGGTTTAAACCTTCACCTGCTCTTGATACCTTGCAAATGGCCCTTAGAGGCAGCCTGCCTGTCTTCCTAGCCTGGAAGATGTACCTAGGCATCCATTCTAACAGCCATTGATTCAAATAGATCCCCTTCGAATGTGGTAGGATTCTGTTCAATATTATTCTTATTCTTATTCTTATTCTTATTCTTATTCTTATTCTTATTCTTATTCTTATTCTTATTCTTATTATTATTATTATTATTATTATTATTATTATTAATTTATTTCTATAGCGCTGTACGTGTACTCAGCGCTTTACAAACAGAAACAAAAAACAATATATAAAACCTGCCAAAGGCGTACAATCTAAACAGCAATAATAATAACAAATAACAAATAAAATAAAAAGTAAAAATTGGTTAAAAACAAAGAAAACAATAGAACATCAACAAGCAAAATCTCATTAGACCAGTGATGGCGAACCTTTTGAGCTCAGTGTGTCAAAATTCGCAAGAAAACCTAGCTTAACTCAGGTGCTGTGTCACTTCTAGAAATATCCATAATTTTGTGATATTTGTAGCTCTAGTAAAAAAAGCATGTTTGGTGTTCTGGAAGGCCCGGAAACAGTCCTGGGCTACTAGTGGAGTGCCCCCAAAGTTAAGGGGGCACCTGGGAGGTGGTTGGGAGCGCAAGCCTCTTTGGCATTCTGGAGGGCCTGGGAAGAGGCCCAGGGTACCACCGGAGCAGGTAAGGGGGCCCCAGGGAGGCCTGGTGGGGGGGGGAGGTTTGGGGTAGGAAGGTCCAGTGAGGGAGGTCCCAGGGAATCCAGTATCCTTAGAATCTTCTCCCAAAGTTTCTACAGATACTGGATTATCCGATTCGTGGACAGACAGGTCCTTACAAATAGGGCCCTATTTGATCCTTCCATGAACCTTGGAATTCGGACACAATCGTCCAAATTCCAAATAGCACAAAAAATTCATGCACCATCCCTAGTATCAAAACATTCAATTTGAATTTGAAGGTCCATCTTTGAATCTGCAAACATTTGATTCGGACTCGGATCTCCAAATTCAGACAAATTACGAATATTACGAATTACAATGTTACGAATTTTCATGCACGTTCCTAGTGACGGGGCTTTCTTTCTTTCTTTCTTTCTTTCTTTCTTTCTTTCTTTCTTTCCCCTCTTCCCTGGATCTGTGGTTCCTTCGCTGAAGCCAAATGCATAAATAAGCAGCATGCAGCTTGAATGCCTTGAATAAAAGCATTTGTTTGCTTTCACAATGCCGCTTGGCCTAAGACAGGTTTTCAGATGAAGGAACCGGACGTGAGCATTTCTCCAAAAGTGGCTGGCAGGATTATAGGAATTACACTCTGAGGGGACAAGGTAGATGGATTGTAGCACAAACTTCTAAGCCTTCTGAACAATCCGGCTCTAACTGCAGACTCAATGGTAAATGGGATAGCCTTTTGGTTCCCACACGGCTCACGTTACGTCATGGAGGCCGTAAGCAGAGATTTACCTTCTTCCTCCTTGGCCTTTTTTCCCCGCCCCCTTTTCTTTTCTTTATGGGATCTGCATGTACTTCCTCCAAAACAGCATTCAGGGGAATCCAGGCTGATGCTGAGCATCCAGCATGGATCAGGCATTTGGCGGACCAGAAAGGAAACTCCAATTGAAAAACTGGAGTGTAACATGGGCTGTTTGGACTGTAAGCATAATTTTGCAAAGTAGAACTTGGAAAAAGAAAGTGAAGCATCAGTTAAATAATATAGTGGCAGCCTTTCCTAGCCTTAAGAAAAGATTAGATAAATTTATGGAGGACAGGTATATCAGTGGCTACTTGAATGGAATAGGTTGCCACGAGAGGTGGTTAGGTGTCCTTCACTGGGGGTCTTCAAGCAGAGGTTGAACCTACATCTGTCTAGGATGGTTTAGGAAATCCTGCACTGAGCAGGGGATTGGACTTGATGGTCCTAGAGGCCCCTTTCAACTCTATGATTCTATGATCTTATGGTCTTTCAGGTTGGGAGGACAAGCAGGATGCTTCTAAGGCCATTTGCTGGGCTTTGGGAGCAGGAGGTTTGACCTTGTCTTGAGATGCCCATGGGCAATTGGTGGGCCACTGTGTGAGACAGGATGCTGGACTAGATGTGCTGTGGCCTGATCCAGCAGGGCTCCTCTTAGGTTCTTATATGGCAGCCCCAGCAGCAGTATCCAACAAGGGCTGGCTCTAGGAGATCATATGCCCATACAAATTCAGGGAGGACCGGTGTACTAATGGCTACTAGAATGGATGCCATTCTAGAACTGCCTCTGGACTGGAGAGACAGGCAGGAGGCCTCTAAAGGCCATTTGCAGAGAGTCAAAAGCAGGTGAAGGTTTTGTCTTTGTCTTCTGCTTGAGATGCCCAGAAGCAATTGGTGGACCTTTGTGTGGGACAGGATGCTGGACTAGATGGGATGTGGCCTTGATCCAGCAGGGCTCCTCTTCTGGAGTAGATGGGCCACAGTGGCCCACCAATTTCTTCTGGGCATCTCAAGCTGAAGATGAAAGCAAAACCTTCCTGGGCTCTTGACTCCCTGCAAATGGCCTTGAGGAGCTTCCTGCTTGTCTCTTCCATGTGCAATTTTTCGTGTAGTCCTAGTGCAGCTGAGCATGAGTCCCAAGCCAGAGGGACTTTGGAAAGAGACTGCTGGTTTAGTTTAAGAACGTAAGAAGTGTCCTGCTGGATTAGATCAATTGTTTCTCACCCATCAGCCTCTCTTCACAGTAGAAAACCAGGTACCTGGAGGAAGTCCACAAATACAGGAGATGGGCTGTGGACCTCTACAGTTTATCGGCAGCTTACCCTTGGAAGCATACAGTCTTCAGCACCTGATGTAGTTAGAGCACCTTTGCCCTGGCTTTTGGTTAAATGGGGATACACTTTTCCCTTCCCACTTGCAGATGCTATTGCTTTAATACATACTGTTATCGTTTTAATTGTGTTTGATTTTAAATGTTGTTACCTGCCTGGAGATCTCTGGGTATAGGGTGGGATAAAGATGTAACTAACTAACTAACTAAATAAATAACTAAATAAATACATAAATTAGTAGCCATTAAAAGTACTGTCCTACATCCTATCTTCCGTTGACACTTCTTTCCAATCTTGCAAAGTGGTATATAAATGTTTCACATGAATTAACAAGCTCTGAATCTTCTGTTGCATGGATGATGTTGCTTCTCGCGTTCAACTGAAGATTAAGAGCTTATTAATTCATTTGAAACATTTGTATACCACTTTGGAATTTTAAAAAAACAAATCTCAAAGCAATTCACAAGAAAAATAAAAAAGCATACACAGGGAAGACTTTCTCCTTCTTCTAAAATGCTGCAGTGAAAGAAATTGCTCATCAGTGCAACAGAAGATTCAGAGCTTATTAATTCATTTGAAACATTTGTATACCACTTTGCAATTTTTTTAAAAAATTCTAAAGCAAGTTAAAGAAAAATAAAAAAGCATACGCAGGAGAAAGCCTTCCCAGTGTATGTTTCTTTTTTTCTTGACGTCACCCTTCATTTTATACACTGATATCCTCCGTCCCTTACTAAACCCTCTCAAATGCTTGGTGTTTCCTCGGGAGCAGGGAGCAGGCAAGGAGCAGCTGGTGCCGGCAGGTGTTGCCAAATGTATCCAGAACCAGTGTGTGTGTGTGTGTGTGTTGGTTCAACAGCTTTGGATCAAAGAGAGATTTACTGGCGCTCCATTGGTTTCAAATAAAACTAATGAAAAGCTGTGTGCCAGTTCTGGGAACTTCTGACCGCAGCGGCCATTCCTGTTCCGTGAGAAAAACTGATCTGTTTTATTTTTCCCTTTTCTGAAACAGACTCTGCTTCTGCTGTTAGCAAGACTTGTTTCTTTTTCTTAGGGTGCGATCGCACAGGGCTTTTTTAAGACGCCGGTTTACAAAAGATCACCCGTCTGCGGGGGCAGGAAAAAAGCCTGCCTCACACAGTTTTTATAAGAAGTGCCTAAAAGCCTCCTTCCTTCCTTCTCTTTCTCATTGTCCAGTGCTTGCCTTGGGTTGGTTGCTGCTGGTCCATCTATCCAGGCCCTGAATAGTTGGCCAGTTGGCCAGTTGGCCAGTTGGCCAGAGGTTCCCAGGCTACAAGACTCTGAATTGGCTAAAGATTAGGGATGCCCATGAATACGTGAAACATTTGAAATTCGGCTGAATTTGGACATTCGAATTCGAATAGAACGTTGGCACATTCGGAGATTGATGTTCAAATTCAAATTGAATTTTTTGATACAATCGTATGAAGCTTTGCATAGGATTCATATGCCATATGTATGCCTTCATATATAGGATCTGTATGCTATTTGTATGCCTCCATATATAGGATCCATACGCTATTTGTATGCCTTCAGATATAGGATCCGTACGCTATTTGTATACATTTGTCTGGGATCCATATGCTATTTGTATGAATTCATATATAGCAGTGTTTCCCAAACTTTTGACATATGTGTACCCCTTCTATAATTTTCGTAACGCTGACTACCCCTCATAAAAAACATATGCTTTAATAAAAATCAAATATATTTATTTTTTCGTTTTTTGGTACATACACAACGAAATGCAGTATATTCACGCCGTGTCACGCCTCACAAGACCGTTAGGGTGCTTCCGCACAGGCCTTAATAAATCCAGATCTACCTCATCCAGATTTAGTAAAACAGGGTTCCAGTAGACCTGGCTTTACTAAATCCGGATGCCTGGTAGATCCGGATTTACGGGGTAGATGTGCATCTAATAGATGTGGATCTATCCCCCCCATCCTTCTGTACACACGGCAGGAGGACGGATTAAATACGGATGGGAGCTGGGTGCTGTGCGGACACACAGCACCCGCCTCCCATCCGTGCTCCGGGGCCCCTCCCCCGGCCTGCCATGCTTGGCTACTTGGAGCCAAGCATGGCAAGCCGGGGGACCCTGCTGCCGCGGCTTGCCCGCACCCCAGAAGCGGCTCGCCCTCACCCCAGGATTGCTGCTTCTGGGGCCAGGGGGAGCTTCCCTAAACCCCTCCCTAGCCCAACCGGGGGTGACTGACCGAAATCCCCTCCTTACCTGCTCGGCGTTGCCCCGATTCTGGCAGGAGGGACCCAGGACGCAGCGCGCCTGTGTCCTGCGCGCCTCCTGATTGGCCGGGGCTGCGCAGGGGACCCATAGGGCGGAGCATGAGCAAGGTTCCCGAGTACTCAGCTTCCTGAGAGCTCCTCTCCCAAACTTTAATAATCTTTCAAAAAACTACAATTTTGGCTAGCCACCGGACAAATTAATTCTACCTGATTTTTCTCACCCCTTTGAGGGGACTCAAAAGTGGCTAATAAACCTTTTGTTCTTTTCCTCGTAACAGACACCCTGTGAGGTAGGTGGTTGGGGCTGTGAGAACAGAGAAGAGAGCTGTGACTAGCCCAAGGTCACCTAGCTGGCTTTGTGGAGGAGGGCGGAATCAAACCTGGTATTCCCAGATAAGAGTCCTGCTTCCCAACCACTACACCTATGTTGATGATGATGATGATGATGATGTAAATACAGCAGTTACACACAGCAAACAAGATCACTATGCTGGATTTCGTATTATATCACTAGTCGGGCACTTCCCAAGCACCTAGGATGATGATGATGATGATGATTAATTTCTACAAGTATTAAGAAAAGCTAAGTGGAACTGAATGAAATTAATAGCAAGCACATTGGTTACGGGACAGGCTATTCGTCTAGTTCTCTTCCACATTACATAGAGCAAAGGAAAAGATGCGCCACGAGTTTCTCTTCCCCTGTATCCTGCTAGCAACTCTATGAAAAGCAAACAACTCAAAACTTCACAGTAAACAGAAGTTCATTTCCATACAATTAGTCTTTTGTCCTCATGGAGGAACCAGCTGGGGAGAGTTTCAAAACTTCTCCCTCTTCCCCCAGTTCTCTCTCTTTTGTCCCCCACCAGATTCACAAGCGCGCACACACACACACACATCTATGTGCTGCCCTTGTTTAAATTTTGGCTGGAAAAAGAAAACGGGTGGAAATCGCTGAAACCTGGTGGTGACTTCTTACGCCGTCTTGTGACTAACACTTTTGTGTGTTTTTAAAAGAGCTCAACCTTGTGAAGTATCATTGCTGTGTTTTAGTGTAATGCTACTTCTGTCTTTTATCCTTTTTAATTAGAAGGCAAATTCTCAGGCCGCCCGGCCTAATCCCTACACAGTGGAACAAAGCTCACCAAAGCCTTTGAACACTGTTTGGGAGGGAACTGGCATCGCCGCCCTACCCAGTGACTGTGGGCTGAAGGAGGTGGACTCTGACCTTATTCTTCTCAAGCATTCTCCACATCTCCTTGGCCTTTGGGAACCCTGCTGTCTTCTTCTGTGCTTAGACTGGAAGGCGGGGGGAGGAGGAAGATGAAGAGCAATAGGAGTGTCCCAGGGGATGGTCTAGGTGGGACCTTAAAAAGTTGAGAGAAGGGATTAGGAGAGAAAGGCCTCAGATACTCCAAGAGTGGAAGGAGAAGGAGAAGATGAAGAAGAGTTGGCTTTTCTACCCTGCTTTTCTCACCCATTTAAGGGGACTCGAAGTGGCTGACAAAGCTTTCTACCCTTCTCCCCACAACAGACACCCTGTGATGGAGGTGGGGCTGTGAGAGCTCAGAAGAGAGCTGTGACTAGCCCAAGGTCACCCAGCTGGCTACGTGGAGGAAGAAGAAGAGTTGGCTATTCTACCCCACTCTTCTCACCCATTTATGGGGACTCAAAGTGGCTCACAAAGCTTCTATTCTTCTCCCCACAACAGATAGCCTGTGACGTAGGTGGGGCTGTGAGAGCTCAGAAGAGAGCTGTGACTCGCCCAAGGTCTCCCAGCTGGCTTCATGGGGGAGAAGAATAGAAAAGCTTTGTCAGCTGCTTTGTGTCCCCTTAAATGGGTGAGAAAAGCCGGGTAGAAAAGCCAACTCTTCTTCTTGATCGATTGATCGATTGATTGATATAACCGTCTCTGGAGACATCGAAGCACAGAACCATTGCAAACTGACCCACAGATGCTTGCAAGGACAGGCCAAATGTTACCTAGCCTCTCTCTTCTCCACGTTTCGGCAGACATCACCTGAACCTTCTGCTCCAGAGGAGGCAGGCAAAGTTAAAAGAGGAATGTTTGGGTCTCCTCCTCCATCACCCCCCACCCCTCACCCCAAAAAATGTCCCTAGAAAACAATCAAGTCCTAGTAAAGGGTTCTAGCCTGGCATTCTCACCAGGATATCTGCTTTTCTGTGTGGAGTGTTTCATTGTTGCCGAAGGAGTATTCGGTCACGTGGAGGAGGTGTGCGCGACGCTATAAGCCCCCCTTTGTGGTCTGAAGTGGTACAGCCCAGCTATAGGCCTTTTATTCCACCAGTGGGAACATGGCTGAAGAGGAACTGCTGTATTATAAGGGGCGGGAACCGGACAGGTCTGGCCTGGCACGTCCATTGTTAGGTGAACTACAGGTGATGCGTTGCCATGGGAACTAAATAGTGAGCCCATTGTTTCCTGACGCCAGGCCATTAGGAGGTTCCCTCCCAGCTGAATTCTCCCACCACTAATTCCAGCCTAGGCGCGTGAAGAGGGCCACAGGCTGCAGGTCGGCCGGGGCCTGCAAAGCGCACGGGAAGGTGAGGTTTCGGAGAGGGCAGGAGTGCCTTGAATCGAACATCTTCCCAGATAGATGATCCAGAAGAAGTGAACCATGCCTGCTCGATGTGATGCGTTAGGAAAACCCGTTGCCTCCAAGAAGTGGCACCTCCATACGGCTGTGAAAAAATTATGGTTCTCCTGTTGCTATACTGGGAACGCCACGCATATCTGTGGGAGTTCCAGTAGAGCCCCCGGTTGGTGGATGGGAAATCCAAAACATTGTGAAATCTAGCACTGGTCCTGGGTTTCTCATAATACCAGTTCCTCACCTCTGTCAGTCCGTATTTTACATTACTGTTCCTGGCTAGAATGCCTGGATACAAATCAAGTCCAGGAAAAACGCAAAGGTACTTGGTGGGCATCCAGATATTTCAACCAGGAACAGGAACGGGAACAGCATCCAGATGGAAGTAAGGACATAAGAACCTAAGAGGAGCCCTGCTGGATCAGGCCACAGCCCATCTAGTCCATAAGAACCTAACAGGAGCCCTGCTGGATCAGGCCACAGCCCATCTAGTCCATAAGAACCTAAGAGGAGCCCTGCTGGATCAGGCCACAGTCCACCTAGTCCATAAGAACCTAAGAGGAGCCCTGCTGGATCAGGCCACAGCCCATCTAGTCCATAAAAAGCTAAGAGGAGCCCTGCTGGATCAGGCCACAGCCCATCTAGTCCATAAGAACCTAAGAGGAGCCCTGCTGGATCAGGCCACAGCCCATCTAGTCCAGCATCCTGCCTCACTCAGTGCCCCACCAAATGCTCATGGGCATCTCAAGCAGAAACAAGGGCAAACCTTCTCCTGCTCTTGAATCCAGCAAATGGCCTTAGAAGCATCCTGCTTGTCCCCCCCCCCAAAAAAAACCCAAAGGAATTGGGAAGGACTCCTGCCATCTGGGAGGGGTCCTAAGAGGCAAGTGTGACTCATCTAAAGAAGGATCTTGCAATTTCCTCTTGGCACCTTATTCAAAGGCACTCAGAGCAGAGAACGTTATTTCCCTCCATTCCTCTTTATCCTCACATCAACCCTTTGAGGTAGGCTGGAAGTGAGGCAGGGCTTGCCCAAGCTCAGGTGGTCATGTGGGGATTTGAACTCAGGGGCTACCCCCACCCTTTTCAAGTGGACCAACTGAAGTAGTCTAGTGTATATAGGCCATGTGAAAGAGAAGCGATGGTTTGGTCTAGTGGTTAGGGATTCAGACTCTTATCTGGGAATACTGGGTTTGATTCTGCACTCCTCCATGAAGCCAGCTGGGTGACCCTGGGCTAATCACAGCTCTCTTCTGAGCTCTCACAGTCCTACCAAACACACAGGGTGTTCTATTATGGGGAGAAGAACAGAAGGTTTGTCAGCTGTTTTGATTTCCCTTGAATGGGTGAGGAAAAATGGTGTAGAACAGCCAATTCTTCTTTTTCTGTCACAGGGCAATATCCTACTTTGGGTCAACTGGGCTAGGAATGGGGCAGGGACTCACAGAAGGTACTTCAACCATCTTCATGATGGTTGCCCTGGATGATGGAGATGTGGAATGAAAGTTCTCTGGTCTATGAAGCTGCAAGCCTAGGAGCATTTTTCTGTGACCTTAGAAAGTGCCTCCATCAATAGCTCCATCTTCTGGGGTCCGGCAAAATGTTGCTGAGTTGTGGAAAGCAGCTGAACCATGCCTACCACTGCTGTCTCTCTTTAGGGCAGTGGCAGAATTTGGACCCCACTGTGGAGTGGAAGGGAAACCACTTTAAAGTGAGCTCCCACTGGAACATCACTGGACACCGTTCTCGTGGCCAAGGTTGACCCAGGCAAGATAACTGTGTGATCAGCATGTGGAGTCCAGGGGCGTTTCCGCATTTGTTTCCCCATTCATTGGATGGGAAAGGGGCACAAGAGAAAATAATGGTGTAGGGTTTGCATGAATATTCAAAATTCCAAAAATCCCATTCGAATCCGACAAATTGAATTTGAATTCGAACCAGATTTTAAAGTTGGAATTTCCACATTCAGACGGATTTTGGATTTTTGAAAATCCGATACGGATATTTGAATAATTCGAATGAACGAATGCATATATATTGTATACGAATCTGCGTGAAGATCATACGAATTTGCGCTTATAATACGGGATGAAAACGGGGTGCATATGAGATAAAAACGGGATGCATACGGAATCGTGAAAATTCATATAATGGGTACGAATGTTGTCGACATTCGCATTTTCAAGTTCAAATCGGACTTTTGAATGTGCGGATTCGGATAATCTGGATTCGAATTGGATTTTCAGAAATTCGGATTATTTTTCCCATTCAAACTGAATTGTGCTTGCAGATTGCCCCCACTGCACTGGAAAAGGTAAGCCTTTGGTTAATATTTCGTGAACCATGGCTAGTTTATAATTAGTCAACATCTAGGAAGGCAAGGGGCACCTGTAGGCTTTAATTGCCTCCTGCAAGTTACCCAGATGTTGACTAATTATGAACCAAGTGCAAATTGGCCCCAGGTCCTGTGTTTTGCACACATATCTGCCATGTTCCAAAGGGACCGTGGTACGTGGCCATAATTTCTTGCAAGTGAAAAACCAAATGTATCACTAGAAAAAGTGCCTTACACTTGGAAAGTCGGAAGAATATTATTTCGGCAAAATTTCCGCACAAACTTGTTCTGAAAAGAGCAGAGAAAAAAGGAGTATATTTCCCACTTCCTGGGTTCTAGCTGAATATGGGGAAACCTTTCTTTAAGCTGTGTACAATGGTGGTACAGGCTTCCAGATCAGGTAGTTTCTCAGTCTCTGAAGGCTTTCAAGATGAAGTTAGGCTGGCACTTTTCAACAGTGATTGAAGTACATAAAATTATGCACGGTATAGAAAAGTGGATAGAGAAAATTTCTTTTCTCTATCACACAACACTAGAACCAGGGGGCACTCTATGAAGCTGATGGGCAGGAGAGTCGGATCAGACAAGGGGAAGTATTTCTTCACCCAGAGGGTCATCGGTTTATGCAATTTGCTGCTGGAAGAAGTGGTAACAGCTACCAGCCTAGATGGCTTTAAGGAAGGGTTAGACAAATTTATGGATGACAGATGTATCAATGGCTACTAGAATGGATACCTAAGTATATCCTCCAAGGGATGCACACAGATATTCGAAAATTCAAAAATCCAATTCAAATCCATCAAATGTCAACATTCGAATTCGAATAGCTTTTCAAAAATCCAAATTTACACATTCGGACGGATTTTGGATTTTTGAAACTCTACCACAGATTTTTGAATAATTTGAAGGAGTAGATCCATATCTACCGTACGCGAATGTGCGTGAAAATTATACATATTTGTGCATGTAACGTGGGGTGAAAACAGAATGCATGCAGGATGTATATGGGATAAATACATATTTTCGCAAATTAGTTTATCGGATGCAAATCTTATCGACATTCATATATTCGCATATGAATCGGATTTTCAAAAATCTGGATTTCTGAAATTTGAATTGAATTTTTGAATAGTCGGTTCAATTCAAATTCGAATGCAAAAAATACATTTGTGCACACGCCTACATCCTTCAGGCAGGATGCCTCTAAGGCCATTTGCTGGGATTTGATAGAAGGAGGTGGTAGTGCAACGTGTACTAAAGCCAGCACACTCCAGGGACAGGAGGACCATCCGCGTTTCCTGGGAGGAAATCTTCCCCAAAGCATCCATTACTAGCCTGAAATGCAAATGGTCCTTCCATTTACCGGAAGTTCCGCCTCCTTTCTGCCACAATTGGCTGCCTGGACACTGTTATGATTCTACAATCAATCGCCAGTCCCAGGCATGGGTGTGCGATCAATCCCGGCTCAGGTGTGTGATCGATCAGCACCGGCAACGCCGCCGCACTTGCACGGATGCCACATTCCCCGCCCGCCAAATGCAGCGAACCAGAAATAGAGCTTTCGGTAAGCCCGGGGTATAGGTTGGGACAGATGTGGAGCACGACTTCTCCATTGCAACTTTGCAAAATAAAATGAGCTCATCTTCTGAACGGGACTTCGCACTCATTTAATCCGCACACAACTTAGTTTGCTTCCAGGAATTTAGTCCACAAAAGGTATGGAATCTTTAAAAACTGTTGGGACCACGATGAAGACTCAAGCCAGTCTCCAAGATGATTGTACATTATGTCAGAATGCTTCCATCATAGAGGAGGTGTCTCCAGATTCTTCGGTAAGGTTTAAATCTTGAACATTATTTATTTATTTATTTATTTATTTATTCATTCATTCATTCATTCATTCATTCATTCATTCATTCATTCATTCATCTGTTTCCCTCTCTCTTCCTCGATGTGAGCCCTAGCCCTTCTGTCCGTTTCTGACTAGCCAGAAAGGCCCACAATCGCACCCTTTCCCCAGGAGTGGTAGGATCAAAGATGACATTCTTCTCTGTCTGGTACACTTAGCGGGCTTGCCTCCGCCACGGAGGGATGAAAGGCCCCTGCTAAACTGTTGCCATTTTGCAACATCTGCTGTAATTCCCCTAAATCCAGATTTGTCTGACACAGGGCGCGCCGGTTCTTACATCACAGCCATGTGACAGTGTGTGAGGCCAGACACATCAAACTGTGAAAGACGGCTGCTCCGGGCAATAGTTGTGTGAAGCAAACCTATTCTCTTTCTTTCCCTCCCAGCTAAGCCCTTTCTTTCTTTCTTTCTTTCTTTCTTTCTTTCTTTCTTTCTTTCTTTCTTTCTTTCTTTCTTTCTTTCTCCCCATTTCTTTCTCTCTTCCATTCACTTTCTCTCTTTTTCTTTCTCCTGTTTCTTTCTACCTTTCTCTTTCTCTTTCTTTATTTCTCTCTCCCTCCCTCTCTCTTTCTTTCTCTCTTCCATTCACTTTTTCTCTCTCTTTTTCTCCCATTTCTTTCTCTCTTCCTTTCTCTCTTCCTTCCTTCCCCTCTCTTTTTCTTTCTTTCTTTCTCCCCGTTTTTCTCTCTTCCTTTCACTTCCTCTCTTTCTTTCTTTCTCCCCACTTCTTTCTCTCTTCCATTCATTTTCTCTCACTTTCTCCCCTGTTTCTTTCTCTCTACCTTTCTCTTTCTCTTTCTTTCTCTCTCCCCCTCTTTGTTCCTTTCTCTCTTCCATTCACTTTCTCTCTTTCTTTCTGTTTCTTTCTCTCTTCCTTTCTCTCTCTCTCTTTTCTTTCTTTCTCTTTCTATCCCCATTACTTCCATTCTCTCTCCTTCCTTCTTTCTTTCTCTCTTTCTCTGTTCCTTTCTTTTCCCTTAGGCCACATACTTGCTAAAATATTATTCAACTAGCAAATCTAAATCTCCCCTCTAAAAGGTGCCCAGGAACATACACAATGTGCTTTTCATTCACCTCCCCCTTCCAAAAAAAGAAAGAAAAGAAACAGAAAGAAAAAGAGAAAGAGAGAAAGATTTGGGCAGCTCATAGGCAAATGACCTGAACATGAAACACAAAACCCTTTGTCCCAATTAATTATGTCTAAGAAGCTCTGATAGCAAGAGAAGAGAATTCAGCGACTTAATCCTTACCTCTGTCCTACATTCTTAAAATAACCCACATATCGCTGACAGTCGCACATAAGTAGAATTCAATAGTAACAACAATGCAACAACAACAACAACAACAGTAGTAATAAACAACCACAACCAAAATGATTGCAGGGATGTTCTCAAGACCGAGATCTTTATGCTGAGAGCAGTGATGCAGATAAATATTATGGACCAGTTTTCTTTTCCTTTTGTAAAGAACTCGCGGTTATGCTAGATGGAAGCAGAAGGAAAGCAGGCCAGGGGATATGTGTTGGTTTGGAAAAACAAGATGAGGAGGAGATGGAGAAAACGCAGACTGAAGTAAGCAAAATCATGTGTGGAAAAGTTGGATAGAGGAGAATTATTTGCTCAGTTGCACAACACTAGGACCTTGGAACTCTCTATGAAGCTGATGGGCAGGAGAGTTAGGACAGAGAAGAAGAAGAAGAAGAGTTGGCTTTTCTATCCTGCTTTACTCACTCATTTAAGGGAATTCAAAGGGGACTTCTCCCCACAACAGAACACCCTGTGAAGTAGGTGGAGCTGTGAGAGCTCAGAAGAGAGCTGTGACTAGCCAAAGGTCACCCAGCTGGCTTCATGGAGGAGGGCGGAATCGAACCCGGTATTCCCAGATAAGAGTCTGACTCCCTGACCACTAGACCAAAGTGGTCTGTATAATTTACTAACAGGAAAAGGTGGTGACACCAACCAGCCTGGATAGCTTTAAGTAGGGATTCGAATGTCATAAAATCCGATTTGGATATTTAAGCTCCGAAAGCCATAAAATCCGATTTGAATCCGTAACATTCGAATCTGCATGTTCAAATGTTAGATTCATATTTGTTATACGTATCTGTACGCATTCAATAAAAATCCATATGCATCCTGTATTATCCCGTATGCATCCCATATTTTAAGCGCAATATACGTATAATTTTCACGCAGATTCGGATATGACAGATACGAATCTGCACATTCGAATGATCCAAAAATGTGAATCAGATTTTCAAAAATCCATATTCGAGTTTGAATGTTGACATTCGATGGGTTCTAGTCGAACATTCGAATTTTTGAATACTTGTGCGCAACCCTAGCTTTAAGAATGGATTAGACAAATTCCTGGAGAACAAGTGGATCACTGGCTATTACAATGGATGGAGAGACAGGCAGGATACCTCTGAAGGCCATTTGCTGATATTTGAGAACAGGAGAAGGTTTGCCCTTGTCTCTGCTTGAGATGCCCGTGAGCATTTGATGGACCACTGTGTGCGACAGGATGCTGGACTAGATGGGCTGTGGCCTGATCCGGCAGGGCTCCCCTTACGTTCTTATGTTGGTGGAAACTATGGCAAGTCCCACCCGGGGTTGGCCGTAGTCCACATAAGAATAAGCCCTAGTTCAGAAAGGGCCTCTATTCCTGATAAGCAGATTTTGTCTGTGTGTGCTTGTGTGTGTTTGTGTGTGTTTTAATTACACTCAGATCATGTCATTATTTTAATGCGTTCACAAGTCACACGTCCATGGAGAGTTTCACTCCTCCAGTTTTAACTTTGCTCCCTACCGTTGCCCCCCCCACCCCCCCCCCGCCGGTCCGTTCCTTGTCTTCTGAGAGAAACTCTCCACAATCCCCCTAAAATCGTCTCCGTCACGATTTCATTTTGCAGGCACCCCCTGGAACTGCTCGCGGCTCTTTCCTGAAATACGCCCCCCCCTTTTCCTGGTAGATGCATGTCAGAAAAGGCAGGGTGCAGAGGGAATAAAAGCGTACTGTCAACCTGATTAAGCGAAGGCTCATTAGAGAAAGCAACAAGAGGCGAAAATCTACATATGCATTGCAGAATGGTGTCTGATCTCGACTAAGTCGTGAAAAGACAAAATGAAACCTTCCAAGTTGTTTCAAGGAACAGGGAAGGAGGCATGAAGAGGGGGCTCCCTCAACATTCAGCGGAGTGTCGCTCCTTATAAATAAGCATTAGGGACACTGTTGCTAAAGCCACTTCACTGAAGTACCTGTCAGTATTTTAATGATAAATCTTGTGATTCAGGAGTTGTGGGCCGGCTGTATAAAACAAGAAAATCATTATGCACCAGGCCCTAACACAGAAGAACATCTATTCAGCTGCCAAGTGAATTAAAGAGGAAGGAGGAATAATAATAATAATAATAATAATAATAATAATAATAATAATAATAATAATAATAATAATAATAATAATAATAATAATAATTTATTTATTTATTTATTTATTTATTTATTTATTTATTTATTTATTTATTTACATTTATATCCCGCCCTATACCCTAGGGTCTCAGGGCGGGTAACAGCATATTTAAAAGACAAGAATATTTAGAATAAAACCATATATAAAAACAGTATAAAACATTAGTATGTACAGTAGGGAAAAACTGTGCCACGTTCAACCAAAGGCCAGAGCAAAGAGGTGCGTCTTTACTCCCCTCCTAAACGTATACAGTGAGGGGGCCTGACGCACCTCAAGGGGGAGGCTATTCCACAGCCTGGGGGCTATTACTGAGAAGGCCCTCTCTCGAGTGCCCACCCGTCTTGCTACAGAGGGTGGTGGGACAACGAGAAGGGCCTCCCCTCCAGATCTTAGGGCACGGGCAGGTTGGTATGGGAGGAGGCATTCCTTCAGATATTTGGGGCCCAAGTCATTTAGGGCCTTATACGTTAAAGTTAACACCTTGAATTGGGCTCGGTAATGAATCGGCAGCCAGTGCAGCTCTTTTAGGTCCGGTGTGATGTGCGTCCGGCCCGATACCCCTGTAAGCAGTCTTGCAGCTGCATTCTGCACTAGCTGTAGTTTCCGAACCGTCTTCAAGGGCAGCCCCATGTAGAGTGCATTGCAATAGTCCAATCTAGAGGTTACCAGGGCATGGATGACTGTGGCCAAGTCGTCTCTGTCCAAAAAAGGCTTAAGCTGACGCACCAATCGTAGTTGGGAATAGGCACTCCTGGCCACGGCTTCCACTACTACTACTACTACTATTACTACTACTACTACTATTACTATTACTGCTACTACTACAACGGTGATGACGACGTCAACTACGACAACGATGATGATATAGAATTGACGCTTAAATGCCAATTAGAGCCATTTTAAAAAAAGAAACAAAGAAAACTAGTATTTCTTCCTAGGAATGTGCACAAATATTCATAGGTATTCGAAATCCGATTGAATCTGCCGAATTTTGACATTCGAACTCAAATAGAATGTCCCGAATGTAAAGAATAGAATGTAAACAATCAAATCGAATTTCAAACTTGAAGACCCGCATCTTTCCCGCATCTGTACGGGATGAAAACGGGTTGCGTACGGGATAACTACAGGATGCATCTGGACGTGTATGGATGTGTACGGATGTGGGGAAGATGCGTATGGGCCCACATACGAATGTTGTCGAGATTTGTATGTGCAGATTTGAATCAAAAATTCGAACGAATAGATTCGAATTTGGTAAATTTGACTTTAAAAGATTTGAATCGGATTTTCCAGTATTCGATTAGATTCAAATGGAGCGTCAAAAAAATTTGTACACATTTTTATTTCTTCCTTCCATCCCCTTTCTTCCTTCCTCCTCTCCTCCCTCCCTCCCTCCCTCCCTCCTTCCTTCCTTCCTTCCTTCCTCTTCAAAGGGTAAAATACAATAAGTCCTCCTTGGCAGAAAAAGAATCCACAAATAATGATCAAAATTGGGGTAGTATTAAAATAACTTTTCTAAGGATATATATTTCAAAAACACACACCTTTGCAATTTCCTTTTGTTTACATATGGAAAGACCAATTATACTTCAAGGATGAATGGTAATATCATTATATCAGGTCTTTTCCCATGAACTACATGAAAACCAAACTTGCCCATTGAAATCTCCCCTGATGTTTAAGTTGCCTCCAAACATGGCTGGGGAGGCACATACAAATGTCAACATGAAGCTTTAAGTATGTTGTTTGTATTTCTGCCCTGTCCTGAGACCTTCAGGTGAAAGGAAGAATATAAATATTATGAAATATATAAATAACTAAACTATTTAAATAGACTGTTTCCAGGCATCATAATGCATTTAAAACCTGTTTTTCCTGTTGTAATTAGGGGCCTGTTCGCATATACCTTACTGGAATGGCATAATAATCCCATTCTGGTGATGCTATGATGAAGCATGGATACGGCTGTCTGCACTTCAAGCGCTAGTGTGCTCTAGAGACACACACGAATTTTTTTTGACATTCTATTTGAATTGAATCGAATACCCAAGAACTGATTTGATTCGAATCTTTTAAATTCGAATTTAACAAGGTTCATTTGAATTTTTGATTCGAACCTGCACATACAAATGTCGACATGATTCATATGTCCATGTACACATCTTCTCTACATCCATATCTGTACACGTCCATATGTATCCCGTAGTTATCCTGTATGCAACCCATTTTTTGTTCCGTATGTATACGTACAAATGCATATGGATGCGGGAAAGATGTGGATCTTCAAGTACAAATATCCGGATAATTCAAACGAATAGATCCAAAATTTGAAATTCGATTTGGAGGTTTACATTTGAATTTCGGGATAATCGATTCGAATTTGAATATCAAAATTTGGCACGTTTAATTGGATTTTGAATGCCTACAAGTATTCATGCACATCCCTAGTGCACTATCCAGCCAGACCTCTGATGCCTGAAGTGCAGATGGCCCAGCCTGGGTAATGGCTGTACCTGGACGTTGTCATAGCAATCAGCCTACTGTCCTGTGATTGTGAAGGTGTAGCCAGACCGCCACACTCACTTGCAGTATCACACTCAGAAGGGGATACAGATGCCACTGACCAGGAGCAAAATATCTGCTCCTGGTCAAGCTGTGGGGAAGATTTTACTTGTCTACAGCTAGTGAAGACCAGGACAGCTTGGGCTGAGCTCCAAGATGGCGGGAATGGCACAGCATGTGGACGGTACTCCCCAGAAATGGCTGGAACCTCTCCATGAATAGGCTAGAAGAATATTCTGTCAAACAGTTTAGAATGTGTAGTGCTTCCTGGAGTGCTCCCAAAAAGGTCCCCATGGATCTACCAATAAAGTGAGACAGAGTACCATATTGGTACTTCCTCCAAGCTGGAGAGAGGGGCAGGAGGCCTCTCATGGCCATTTTCAGGAATTCAAGAGCAGGTGAAGAGTTTTGCCTTTGTCTTCTGCTGGAGATGCCCAGAAGCACTTGGTGGGCCACCGTGTGAGCGAGGATGCTGGACTAGATGGACAGTGGCCTCACCTAGTAGGGCTTCTCTTAGGTTCACATTTTCTTATGTTTACCCTCTTCCTCTCTCCTGTGAAGCATTCTGGGAGGGAGGGAAAGAGGGAGGGAGGGAGGATTCCTGTTTTCATCTCGTTTTCTGCTTCTAGCATGTGGAAGGTAGGGACTTGGAACTCCTTCCTAAACCATGCTGATGGCTCATGCAGAAAGGGCTTCATTAATTATCCTCATCATCCTCATCTTGGGTAGATCGCAATGTGCTATGAAATATCAAAGTAGGCATGTTTAATGTCATGTTATATTGTTGTATTCCTGTATATTAATATTATTATTATTATTATTATTATTATTATTATTATTATTATTATTATTATTATTATTATTATTATTATTATTATTATTATTATTATTATTATTATTATTATTATTATGTAAAAGCAGCAGTTACACACGGCAAACGAAATCACTATGCTGGATTTCGTATTATATCACTAATCGGGCACTTCCCAAGCACCTAGGACTGTGTGATGTATCGGCGAATTATGCGAGCAGACCCCAGTAAAGTGGCTTTTTGTAGCTGGCAGATGGATATTTTGTCAATGCCAATGGTTTTTAGGTGCCCACTGAGATCTTTTGGCACCGCGCCCAGTGTGCCGAGGATGACTGGGACCACTTTCACTGGTTTTTGCCAGAGTCACTGAAGTTCAGTTCTCAGGTCTTCGTATCTGGTGAGCTTCTCCAACTGTTTCTCCTCAATTCTGCTGTCACCTGGTATAGCAACGTCGATGATCCACACCTTCTCTTTCTCAACAACTGTAATGTCAGGGGTGTTATGCTCCAGTTTTCTGTCAGTCTGAAGCCTGAAGTCCCAAAGTAGTTTTGCCTGTTCGTTTTCAACAACTTTTTCTGGCTTGTGATCCCACCAGTTCTTTGCCACTGGCAGATGATACTTTTGGCACAAGTTCCAGTGGATCATTTGTGCTACAGCATTGTGTCTCTGCTTGTAATCAGTTTGTGCGATCTTCTTGCAGCAGCTGAGTATATGGTCGATTGTTTCATCCACTTCTTTGCAGAGTCGGCACTTTGGATCTTCTACTGATTTTTCAAATCTGGCTTTGATGGCATTTGTTCTTATTGCTTGTTCTTGTGCAGCAAGAATCAGTCCTTCTGTTTCCTTTTTCAATGTTCCATTCGTAAGCCAAGACCAGGTCTTTTCCATGTCCACTTTGCCTTCAATCTTCTCCAGGAACTGCCCATGCAGTGCTTTATTGTGCCAGCTGTCCGTTCGGCATTGAATTGCAGTTTTCCGGTACTGGCTCTTGGTTTGCTGAAACTTGAGAAGCTTCTGGTAGTTGACTTCAATCAAAGCTGATTCTTTGCTTTCTGCCACATAATCTGCTAATGCATGCTTCTCTTCTTCCACTGTTTGCAAAAGTCCTTTACCGCCTGCTTTCCTGGGCAAGTACAACCTGTCGACATCACTCCGAGGATGTAGTACATGGTGGATAGTCATCAGTTTTCTGGTTTTTCTGTCTAAGTTGTCCAATTCCAACTGAGTCCAGTTCACAATTCCCACAGTGTATCTAATGACTGGTATGGCCCAGGTGTTTATGGCCTTAATGGTGTTACCGCCATTCAATTTACTTTTCAAGATTTTTCTAGTCCTTTGGATATACTCCTTACTGACCACAGATTTCACATGGCCATGCTTAATGTTATCCAGTTGCAAGATGCCAAGGTATTTGTAGGCTTCTGACTGGTGGGACCTGGTGGCTTGACCATTTGGCATTTCAATGCCTTCACTTTCAGTAATCTTCCCCTTCTTCAGTGCCACTGTGGCACATTTGTCCAGGCCAAACTCCATACCGATGTCACTGCTGAATATTCGCACTGTGTTGCTCAATGACTGGATCTCGATTTCAGATTTTCCATAAAGCTTCAAGTCATCCATGTACAGTAGATGTGAAATTTTCTGTGAATTCCTGGCAGTTTGATAGCCCAGGTTTGTTTTCTGAAGGATGAATGACAGTGGGATCATAGCGATGATGAAAAGCAGTGGGGACAATGAATCCCCCTGGAAGATGCCCCTATTGATGTTGATCAGTCCGTAGCTTTCATTTCCGACAAAAAGCTCAGTCTTCCAGCGTTTCATCGCACTTTCTATAAATTTGGTGATGTTCTGACTGATCCTGATGGTTTCCAGGCACTTTGTGATCCAACCATGTGGCAGTGAATCAAAAGCTTTTTTATAGTCGATCCAAGTCATATGCAGGTTTGTTTTTCGGCTTTTGCAGTTCTCCAGAATCATTTTGTCAATCAGTAGCTGGTCTTTTGTGCCCCTGCTTCTCCGTTTGTTTCCTTTATGCTCTACTGGAATGATGTTGTTGTCTTCGAGGTAGTCTTGAATCCTGTCTGCTATTATGCCTGTCAGCAGCTTGAGCATAGTAGGTAGACAAGTTATCGGCCTGTAGTTTCCTGGTATGGCTCCTTTGGCTGCATCTTTCTGTATTAAGTATGTTTTGCCAGTTATTAGCCATTCACTGATGTTTCCTGTTTGCAGCATTTCATTGAACAGTTCGGCCATTTTTGCTTGCAGGCTGGTCAGGTATTTGAGCTAGAAGCCATGCAACTGATCAGTGCCGGGGGGGGGGGTGTCCAGTTCTTCACTTTCTTCACTCTTTTCGTGACCATTTTAGGTGTTATTTCCAGCTGCTGCATTTTGTTCATGGAGAATTTCTTCTCGAAATCCTTTATCCACCCAGCAGTTTTCTTGTATTTTTTTTCAGCCTCCCAGAGATCTTTCCAGAAGTTGGTTGTTGCTTCTTTCTCTGGCTTTTCCATTTTCTTGTCTACTTGCTCATGCAGGCTCTGGTAGAACTGCCTCTGATTAGACTGGAACATTTGGTTCTGCCTGTACTGGATGATTCTTGCTTCATATCTTTCGATGTTCCTGGCTGTAGCTGTTATCTGCTGTTTCAATATTTCCAATGCTTCGTCAGTTTTCCTTTTATTCAGCCAGTATTTTTTGATCAGATATTCTTTAGTCTTCTTGTTGTTCAGTTTCTTCTCCTTCATGTTTTTTAGGTTGCTGGCATCTGATCTCAGGCTTTTTATTATTATTATTATTATTATTATTATTATTATTATTATTATTATTATTATTATTATTATTATTATTATTATTATTATTATTATTATTATTATTATTTGCTATATCTAAATGCAGCCACAGCTCTTCTCTTCTCTCCCCTTCTCCTAATATGCCTTCTAGTTGCTCTGTTCCGAGTGATTTTTCCCTGCTGTTTTTAAATATTGATTCTGTCTTCCTTCCCTTATGCTCTTGCTGCTTTGATCGGACCGATTTTATGATTTTATGTCTCCATACTCTTTATATAATCTGTTAGGTTTTTTTTTTACTCAGCTGTTTGCTGCTTGGGTAAGATGGTTTGTTTTGTCTTGTTTTAGGATGGAGAAGGGGAGGGGGTCTGTAGCTATCCAAATAATTATGCATTCACAATTTGCACTGCTTTTTAAAATACGGAAAGAGGGTGGGACTGAGGATTCAGCTACGTGGAGCTTTTCATCCACCTTTAATCCACCTTCAGAGTGACAGAACCCATCAGCAAAGTGAGAAGCTATTTTCTTTCCACATTATCTAACTCAAACGCTGGTTTTTCTGGGTTTGATAATGTGGAAGGAAAACCGCTCTCTCTCATTCTCTCTGATAGTGTGGATCAAATCTGAATTGAAATTTAGGTGCTGTTGGCCCCCAACCTGGCACTGTTTGCTGCTGCAGTGTTGTTAAGTAGCATCAGACTGAGAGCAACTTCTAGGCCCTTTCTGCACACGCTTTTTCCACAATGGCCCACGTAGTAAGCTTCTGGTCCTCATAGAAGCCCAAACACAATTGGGGGGCCACTGTGTCAGCCAGAACTGTGGCCTAATCCAGCATAAGGGCTCCTCTTACATTCTAGATCTACCTTTTAATGTGGATCCAAGAGACTGTGCTGGAACACTTCATCTGCATTAGATGGAGCATGATCCAGATTAAGTAGTGAATTTATCTACCAGCATATCAGAGGGCCTGATCCAGAATACTGGAGGTGTGCAGAAGGCACGCCTCCTGTGTTCTGGACAACCAGGGGACACATTTAAGTGGCATGCCCCCAAAACTCCAAGGCTAGGAACCTGGAGGTGTTGGAGCACAGACTTGAAGCCTGTGCACAGTGTGAGGCCATGGCATTGCCCCAGTCTATGGAATTTGCTACCAGAAGAGGTGGTAACAACAACCAGCCTAATTAGCTTTAAGAAAGGGTTAGAAAATTCATAGATTACAGGTGTATCAATGGCTATTAGAATGTATGCCTAGAGACTTCCTCCAGGCTGGCCATTTGCAGGAATTTGAGAACAGGTGAATGTTTTGTCTTTGTCTTCTGCTTGACAAATGCCCATAAGCAATTGGTGGCACATTGTGTGAGACAGGATGCTGGTTTAGATGGGTTGTGATCTGATCCAGCAGGGCTTCTCTTGTGTTCTATACTCTAAACTGATATTTATTTATATTTACATTTGTATGCCGCCCCATACCCAAGGGTCTCTGGGCGGCTCACAGCATTTAAAACAAACAAATAAAACCTATATCAAAACAGGTTAAAAATATAACTTTAAGAATACAAGAATAATTAAAAACAGCAGTGGTTTTTAGTGGGGGGAAGTGTGGGGAACATTTAACCAAAGGTCTCCGTAAAGAGGGACATTTTCACTGCCCTCCTAAATAGGAGCAAAGAAGGGGCCTGACGCACCTCGAGGGGGAGACCATTCCACAGCCTGGGGGCCACCACCGAGAAAGCCCTCTCTCGGGTGTCCACCCGCCTAGCTACTGGAGGCGGGGGGATCACCAGCAGGGCCTCCCCTCCAGATATGTCCTTTTAAGCCAGGAGTAAGCTCAAGAAAACTGATCTGGCTCAAAATATCAAAGCTGGGATACAAAAAGTCCCTGTCTGTGATATTTGCAAGGCTGGAAATCATGGTGTATGCATGAATAGCGTACTTTGTGCTTCGAGGCCTGGTGTGCTTCACTTCAAGTGTTCCAGCCATTAAGCTTCAGAATCCAGCATGTGGTAACTTCTGCTTAAGTTGTAGAAATGATAGAGAGGTTCGTTTTCTCCAAGCAGCAAGGTTGCACATGATGGGACATTTTGACTTTAATCCATGAAAGACATCCACTTGGCTATTAAGGGTAAAAACACTGACGGATGACACCTCTGATGTAAATGCAGCTTGCCTTGCAGCTGGCTTTTTAAGAAACACGGAAACTATGAATATGTAAACTTGACACTTATCACAAATTTAAATAGAAGTGCCTCCGGTTGAGACGTTGAGGGCACATCTGCCGGCACGCTTCAGAATGCTGAAAGGAGCATGTTCTTTGATAATGTGTAAATTATTGTATTGCAGCAAAACAGTTTTCACCACAGCATCAGAGGCAGCTTTTGTTGGCTGTGTTTTTAATATTATTATTATTAGCAGTAGTAGACATAAAACAACAGTAACACACAGCAAACAAGATGTTTATGCTGGGTTTGGCCATTGTCATCACTCGTCGGGCCCTTCCCAAGCGCCTAGGACTGAGTGATGTATTGGCAAATAATATGAGCAGATCCAAGCAAAGTGGCTTTATGTAGCTGGCAGACGGATATTTTGTGGGTGCCAATGCTTCTCAAGTGCCCGCTGAGATCTTTCGGCACTGCCCCCAGTGTGCCGAGAACCACTGGGACCACCTCTGCTGGTTTATGCCAGAGTCGCTGCAGTCCTGTTTTCAGGTCTTCATATCTGGTAAGTTTTTCTGTTTTTCATCCATCCCACTGTCGCCTGGAATAGCAATGTCGGCAATAAACACTTTGTCTTTCTCCATGGTTGTGATGTCTGGCATGTTATGTTCCAGTGTTCGATCAGTCTGAAGTCGGAGGTCCCACAGTAGTTTGGCTTATTCATTTTCGACCACTTTCTCTGGTTTATGGTCCCACCAGTTCTTTGCATTGTAGTTCTGGTGCACATTCCAGTGTATCATTTGTGCCACTACGTTGTGCCTCTGTTTATAGTCCATCTGTGTGACCTTTTTGCAGCTGCTCAGAACGTGGTTGACCATTTCATCAGCTTCTTTGCAGAGTCTGCACTTTGGATCTTCCACTGATTTCTCAATTCTAGTGTTGATGACATTCGTTCTGATGGCTTGTTCTTGTGCAGCAAAAATTAGTCCCTCTGTTTCCTTCCATTGTTGTTGTTGTTGTTCAATTTCCCCCAAGAAAGCCTAAAGTCATAATATTATACATTTTGGCATATTGTCATAATCACAAATTTAAGACTTAAATCCTTTGCATTCTCCCCACCCCTCCTTAAATGTTCTTAAATGGCCCCGTAGCAGTTCTCGCGTCAGGTCCCCATCAGACTCCAAATACGAGGTGGAGTAGGTTTGGTGGGATTCCAACACTTTTTAAATATAATGATATTTATTAAAATGATTCTGAAAAGGAATTGTTGAGCCCCACAAGCTTTGGTGTTCCATTGAGACGCGAAAAAACTCCTCCCCAAAGGGGCTGGAAGTGTTTAATTAGCAAGGAGGTGGAGGGAAAGCCCCCACAATTAATCAGAAAGGATATTATTGTGTGGCACGGATACAAATTTGAGAGTTTCGTTTGAAAGGGGTTGAGGAAAATACGTAATAATATAGAGAAATACACACGCAAGGGGCGCGGAAACACACCAAATGGCAAAGACTAGTAATAGTGCCCCACAGTAAAGAAATAAGTATATACCTGAAGAAAAGCTCAGTGGGGAACATAATGTTAGTCAAATACTCTTTAACGCAACCCAAGCTGAGGAAAATATTCTTTTGCATTGGGTTTGCAATCCTGTTCTTTGCAGCAGAGAGAGAGCAATTTAGATACAAGAGCAGCTTTTAAACTAATTCCTGATGCTGGAAGGGGGAGAAACCGCCTCATTAATATGCCAGAATGGTCAAATAGAAGATTAATAACAAAGTCACCTGCTAAAGCGCCAAGGAACCTGTTGATTAAGAATAAGCCCTCAAAAATAAGATACCAGTCTGTGAAGCAAAATTGAGACCAAAGGCAACAAGTGTTCCTGTAATTTATTCCTGCTTTATACAAGGGCATAAAGCTCCTTTTATGAACATGTTTGCAGATCCTGCTGAGAACCGTGGGTGAATGCTTTTCCACTGATTTATTAATTTTAGTTTCAATCAAAGCGTGTCACCTGCAGACACAAAAATGTAGACTTTGCCTCAGAATACACAGCAAAGGGGGAAAGAGAGAGAGGGGGGGAGGATTTATTTTCCCCCTCCTCCTCCCAAAAGTCAGCAATTTTTTAAAAAAAATTAATACTAATAATACAGACATCAGATGAACCAGTTTTCTGGTAGAAAGAGCCAAGGAATTCTCAGCCGGTGGAACAAGTGAGCATGTGTGTGTTGTGTGTGCATGCGTGGATGCAGGCGCATGCACATGTGTCCATTGGAAGTGTGGGTTGGGGAGAGAGGAGAAATGCCCTTGAAATTAAATTAGACATTTTTTGTCATAGTTTTCAAGTCCCGGGGAAATAAAGCTAACAGAGATAGCGCCTCTCAAAGAGTGGCCAACCAGGGCACGCATTCTCCCACAATAAGCCGTGCGACCGATGGATCCCCCAAGCCAAATGTGCAAAAACTTCTCAATTAGTTGTCTTTCTTTGGCGAGCACGATGGGGCACTCAGCGCATCTATAGAATTATGGCGGGGAAGCCGAGCTCTTCACTGGCTTATTAGCATTCTTACATAGCTGGAGTACAGCTGATAGCAGACGAAAGCTTGTCGATCGGACCCTTGCCCTCAATTCTTCTTTGTCTCACGCACCACCACCCCCGCCGTCCCATCCCAGCCAGCAGGAAGTGTTGCCCTGCAGCCGATGTTTTCTGGGATACCTTCATTCTATTCACCCTTTGCAAAAACAAGCGGTTCTCATAATCTTCTTTTGTTCATTGTTCTGGTATCTGGCCAGAAGGAGACTCGCCACACTAGCAAATTCCAGGGCACTTGTTTACCCTTTTGAAGTCCACGAGGGTCAGTTGGAGACTTTCCCTAGGTCCCTTCTACACTCACTGGTGATCTGGATTAAGGAGCCCCTGGGTATCTGAAGGAGCGCCTTCTCCCGTCTAGACCTGCCTGTACGCTGAGATCTCAAGGAGAGGCCCTTCTTGTAGTTCCTTCTTTTGCAGAGGTACGAGGCACAGGGACATACAAGATGGCCTTCTCTGTGGTGGCCCCTACCTCCCTTTTGAGGTTGGCAAGGCGCCTACATTGTATACTTTTCGGCACCTGGTGAAAACATACCTTTTCAACCAGGCTTTTGCCATCTGAATAGCTTCCTCAGGGTGCTGTTCTGTTGGGGGGGGGGTGGATGTGGGAGGGAGGGTGTATGTGGGAGTGGGGAGGGGTGATATTTTAAATTATTTTTTTCTTTTGATGATTTTATTCTTATTGTAAGCCGCCCTGGGACATTTTGGTGAAGGGCAGGATATAAATTTATTTAATAAATAAAATAAACTAAATACATCTGGATTGTGGGCCTCCTGTCTGTAGATCCAGACAGATCTAAATCGAAGAAGTCCTTAATCTGCATCCGTTGGAGATGATTTAATCTGGGCTTATTCCAGATCATGGGAGGTGTGCAACCAGCAGCATTCCATGCTCCATAACTATTTGTTTATTTATTATTTATTTATTTACATTTCTATCCCGCCCATACCCGAAGGTCTCTGGGCGGGTTACAACAGGTTAAAATAGATTAGAACAAGATACAAATTAAGAACAGATAACAGATAAAAATGAAATACAAATAAAACAAGATGCACACTTAAAAGCACCTTAAAATTCAACAGATTTAAAACTGTGCACTCCGTAGTGCATTAAAATGATGTCATTATAAATGGGGAGGGAAAATAAATCCTTAACCAAAGGCCGAGGCAAACAGGTATGTCTTTAAGGCCCTCCTAAATAAATACAAGGAGGGGGCATGGCGCACCTCGGGGGGGGGGGGGAGGCCATTCCACAATCTCGGGGCCACCACTGAAAAAGCTCGCTCCCGGGTGCCCACCAACCTCACTACTGAAGGTGGCAGGACAACCAGGAGGGCCTCATTATTGGATCTTAAGGCACGGGCAGGTCAGTATGGGAGCGCACCACCGAAGGCACGGTCCAGACTCTGAGCTTAGGAGCTGTCACTGGCAGTCTTTGGAGGTGTGTGTGGATGGCTGCAAGGTTCAGATCAGATCAGCGCCGTCAGTGCAGATGGAGCCAATTTCATCCACACTTCCATGCAAGGCTCTGCCCGAATGCAGTTTTCGACACCCGATTCTATTCAAATTGAATATTCGAATATCCGAATTCGTACGAATAGAGAAAAACAATTGTCTGGATATTCGAACCGATTTGAATATATTTGTATCTATTTGTACAAATATTCGATACATATCCATTGATACAAATCTCATACGCATCCCGTATGCGTCCCGTTTTCATCCCATATGTATTAGTACAGATGCGTATGTCTGAATTATTCGTATGAATAATTCAAAATATTCATATTCATTCGAATACTAAAAAAAGAATCTCAGGACATTTGGTTCGAGTCCGAATGGCCAAAGTTGTCCGAATTCGATCGAATAATGAATATCTCGAATATTCGTGCAAATCCCTACTTCCATGTAATCCGAATCAGTGGGACCCACTGTTTCCACACTGAATGCGGAAACCGGTTTAACCCACCCGAAACACCCATTAACGACACTTACCTTAAACGCCTTCTGCACTGGAGACGCTTTCTAGCACCCTTTGCGGAAGGCACGTCCACATTTCGGCACGCAAGACTGGTTTTTTAAACCGGTTTTGCCGCCGAAATCCGGATTAAATGTAAGGCCTGAAAAATCAGGTCTTACATCCGTCACTTCCCCCTGGATCTGCTGCTTCTACATTAGGATTGGCATAGGAACATGTGGCAACCCCAACACTGCCCCAGGATTATCCTACATATTAGGCTCAGCCTGGATGCAGCCTAGATGAACGTCGTTTGGGAAGACCTACAAGCCCCCCAAATTTGATGGGGCTAGGGACACTGCATTTGGCCTGCTCATAGCCCAACATCTTCTAGCAGAACTTTTAATCACTCTGAGGCCCTTTCTACACTTACCTCAGTTCATCCGCATTGGCTACATCTGGGGCCTGTTTGCACTTGGCCATATTATGGAATATATCTCAGAACAGGGGCCAGTTGAGCACATGCTATTGCAGGCGGTGGCAGACTTTGTGCAGGGCATCCTATAGCCTGCGGTAGCAAGTGGAGAGCAGGCCCCTATTCCAGGATATATTCCGGAATAAAGCCACAGGCAGAGAGATCTGCATTGGATGGGCTTTAGAACAGCAAAGGTGTGCTTAAGGCTCTGGACACAACTCTAGCTTAAGACGACTTCAGAAGAAGAAGAGCTGGCTTTTCTACCCCACTTTTCTCACCCATTTAAGGGACTCAAAGTGGCTGACAAATTATCTGTTCTTCTCCCGACAACAGACACCCTGTGAGGCAGGTGGGGCTGTGAGAGCTTAGAAAAGAACTGTGACTAGCCCAAGGTCACACAGCTGGCTTCATGGAGGAAGAAGAAGAGTTGGCTTTTCTACCCCACTTTGTCACCCATTTAAAGGGGACTCAAAGCGGCTGACAAACCTCCCAGCAACGGAACACCCTGTGAGGCAGGTGGGGCTGTGAAAGCTCAGAAGAGAGCTGTGACTAGGCCAAGGTCACCCAGCTGCCTTCATGGAGGAAGAAGAAGAGCTGGCTTTTCTATCCTGTTTTGTCACCCATTTAAGGGGACTAAAAGTGGCTGACAAACCTTCTGTTCTTCTCCCAGCAACGGAACACCCTGTGAGGTGGGTGGGGCTGTTGGAGCTCAGAAGAGCACTGTGACTCACCCAAGGTCACCCAGCTGATTTTGTGGAGGAGGGCAGAATCAAATCCAGTATTCCCAGTTAAGAGTCCAGCTCCATAACCACTAGACCAAACTGGCCCCACCGTACATATACATATACATATACATATACAGATACAGATACAGATACAGATATATCTGTTGTTATTGTTGGGTACCACTGAGTCATGGCTGCCTCCTGGTTGACTCCATGGGCTGGGTACCACTATGCAGTTTTTTGGATGGGGATAAAGAAATAGCTTACCATTGCCTGCTGCCAAGGAAAGGCTGAGGATCGAACCAGTGAACCTGTGTTTTCCAGGCAGTTTGCTCTACTGCTAAGACAGACAGAGGCCATGTCCCCATGCATGTTTGGTACGGTTCTGTATGCAGGATCGGCAAGGGGCAAGGTGACAGACGGACAGATGGACGGACGGATGGACGGTCGGATGGACGGACAGACGGATGGGCACCTTTTAAAAAACAAAATGCTTCCGTATTTTCCTTTCATATGTCTATATCTGTATAATCCAACAGCCCTTGGAAAGACCGTCCACCAGTTTAAACATATTTTCCCCGCCTCTGACCACAGCATGTGACATCGCCAAGGACCTCTGACCTGCCTGCCTGACCCAGCTCCACCAATCACCTCCCTGGATTGTGTCTTTACATCATTTCCTCCACGCCCCTATTGACTGCTGTATTTAAGCCTGGGAAAATTAAACTCTTCGTCTTTCTGCCTGCAAAATAAAATAAAATAAACATCAAATCAAAACGGACGCTTGCATAAATCTGACCATTTGCTTGCACTGTCTTTCAAACACGAATTGACGAAAATGAAAATATATTTCAATTAAAAGCTGGGGTCGTGAGGGCCTTACGAGACATTTCCACGTCCCCGCATTCAGCCACCAGATCCTGTGCTGTTTAGCCATCAGAAAAGCATACGAGGCATTAAAAAGAAAATGAAAGAATAATTTTGCACCAGTCCTTTTAATTCACCTTAAAACTGGCTTCTGATGGCACTACATGCTTCCTTCTTCAAACGTACAAGATCTTGCCTGTTGCGGTGTGTTCTCAACGTCTTTTCCACAGAAGAGGGTATTTGCAGCTTTAGGGAAAACTCTCGCATTGACTAAATTAACAAGTTGTCTTATCAACTTCTGTAAGCCTGAAGTCTAATTAATTTAGTCCTGATCAATACCCTTGAATGAGGCATTGATTTCTGGAGGGTTAATTTTCCCCCCTCCTCTCTGCGCCTTCCTCTCAAGGAAGTGGAATAGAATGAGATCTTTTCGTCTTTGTCCTTAAGACTCTTTCTTGAAGAATTTCTTGTAGCTGACACCGGAGACCGGGTACCGCCTCTACCATCCTCAGACGTGTGGGTCTCTTTGCATGTAATGCATAGGCAGGTTGTAAGGAGAGAAATCTATGTGAGGGAAGAGAGGAGTAAAGACTCATTGCAAAATGCGTTATTCTCCAATGACAGGACTAAACCTTGGTTTCCCCTAGCTTCCAGGTGTGAAAATAAGTAACTAAAACCTCCGCAGCTGATTGTATTTCTCTTTTGCAGATTGATTTTCTCCAAATTACAGTAAGCTATCATGGTGACAGCACCAATCTAGAAATCTCTTTGTCTTTGCCATTTATTGCTTCCAAATTACACCATCTCCTGTTGGTCTTAATACTGTAGAGAAAGAGAAAGATTAAGGGCCATTCCGCACTGGTCTTATTTATATCATGGATTAGGGGCCTACTATCTGCATACTGGTGCAGGATACATCTGGCCCTCAGACTGGGATATAAGAACATGAGGAACTCTATTGGATTAGGCCTTTTCAAACAAGCCTACGACGCGCTGGGACGGGGCATTCGCTCTTCCGGGGCGGCCGGATCCATTCCGACGCGCCCCAGCTGTCCCGTGCTCTGAAACCATCCGGGCGCATTTGGCCCGTCATGGAGGGAGAGCATTCACAGAGCATTCACAGATAGTAGGCCCATGCTCTCCCTCCATGACAGCTGGGCCCTTCCCCCAGCCTCTCCCCTTCAGCTCCTGTGGAGCCAGGGGTGGGGAGGCCTGCCAGGTGCCTTCCCTGGGGTCCCACACAGTGCATGGCACGGATCGGGACCGTGCAGGTGGCAAGACCCCCACCCCACCCTGGGGGTGCACACATGTGAACGGGGCTCACCTGTTCAGTGCCAGGCAGCAACTGAGGCGAGGAGGCCGGGTGTGCTATGCGCATGTGGGCGGCACGGACTCTGAGTCGCCCCTGGGGTGGATTCGGCTGAGTTGGGTGGGGGCCCCGGGAGGTGCAGATGGTCACCGCTGGACGGTAAAGGTAAAGGACAGGTTAGGACTGGGGAGGGTGGGTATGCTTGTGGTGCATGATTTTGTGCACCACAGTTAGTCTGCAATTAGGCAACCCCTGGGCAGTCAGGGGGCATCTGTAGTCTGTAAACGCCTCCTGAAAGGGCAGATGCGCTGGCCCAAAAGTCGACTAATTGCATACTATGGGTCAAAAATGCCAATTCATCTCTTGTGTTGTTGTTGTTTTTGGTGTGTGGGGGGGGTGCGGGGCATTAGATGTCACAATTGGGAATAATCCAGAGGAGGCGTCCAGAGAACTCTCTGGTCCAGTTCTCTTGGATCAATTTCAACTGCTGTGGCCTGAGGATGTGGAAGAGCTGCTTGCAGGGGTTCGGCTCACAACCTGCTCTCTGGACCCTTGCTCTTCCTGGCTGATAAAAGCTAGCTGACAAGGTATGACCGGGTGGGTCCAGGGAGCAGGAAATGCCTCCCTGAAAGATGGGGTTGCCCCGCCGGCCCTTAAACAGGCAGTGGTCCTCAAGAGGGCATCCCTGGATCCAGACTATTTAAACAACTATCGTCCAGTGGCCAACATACTTTTTCTGGGCAGGTACAACTGCAGGCGTTCTTGGAAGAAGCTGACTATCTAGACCCATTTCATTCCTTCAGGCCTGGTTAGAACACAGAAAGGGCCTTGGTCACCCTTGTTGATGACTTTCTCTGGGAGAGAGACAGAGGGAAGAAGAAGAGTTGGCTTTTCTACCCCGCTTTTCTCACCCATTTAAGGGGACTCAAAGTGGCTGACAAAGCTTCTGTTCTTCTCCCCACAACAGACACCCTGTGAGGTAGGTGGGGCTGTGAGAGCTCAGAAAGAAAGCTGTGACTAGCCCAAGGTTACCAAGCTGGTTTCATGGGGGAGGGCGGAATTGAACCCGGTATTCCCAGATAAGAGTCCGGCTCCCTAACCACTAGACCAAACTGGCTCACTCTGTTGGTTCTCCTGGACTTCTCAGTGGCTTTTGATACCATTCACCATGGTATCCTTTTGTTGGTTCCACTCCTATCTCTGTGGCCAATTGCAAAGAGTGGTAGTGGGAGATTCTAGCTCAACATCCTGGGAACTTACTTGCGGGGTTCCTCAGGGGTCTATCTTGTCTCCCATGCTCTTTAATATCTATATGAAGCTGCTGGGAGAGGTCATCAGGAGACTTGGAGTGAGGTGCCACCAATATGTAGATGATACCCAGCTCCGTCTCTCTGTGCCATCTGAATCAGGAGAGGCAGCTGAAGTGCTTGACAGGTGCCTGGAGGCAGTCATGGGCCGGATGGGGGGCAATAAATTGAAGCTGAATCCAGACAAGACAGAGGTGCTGTGTGCCACAGGGTGTCAGGTCCATGTAGTTGGGAGACACCCAGTCTTTGATGGGGTTGTAATGCCCTGGAAGGGACAGGTGCAAAATTTGGGGGTGCTCCTGGACTCTGCGCTGATGGTTGAAGCTCACGTGGAGGCCATGGCCAAGAGTGCCTATGCCCAACTGTGGATCATGAGCATGTTCATGCTCTTGGACTCTGTGCTTTGCTTCCCACAGACAGGTAGCAAAGTGTGAACTTCCCTGAGGTCTTTTGGGGCACTTCCTTACATTTTAGGCCTCTAAAGGACAGCTGTGAGGAGACTCCAAGGAGAGCAAGCTGTGTGCACATGTTCCTCCTGTGGCTTTCCCTGTGTGGCTGGGCGGCCACGCTGAGAACAGTCTGCTGGATTAGATGGGCCACGTCTGTCCAATCCATGGAGGTATTTCTTATGGCATCATGTCCTCAAATGACCCACCAGACTAGGAAGACAGTAAGCTGGTGCACCAAAAAGACAGCGCACACCAGCCCTTCCATTCTAACATCTATAACTTCCGTCTTCACAAGTCAGCACCAGAGATGAGCCTTTTCTCACGACCTTTTCAGGTGGTGGTAGTATTCTTATCTGCTCCCTTTGGTCAGTTGGTTCTCTGAGTTCTGAGTTCTCGTGCTTTTACACTTCTGAGGTCACAGACTTAGGCATCACAGCACTGCTAATTTGGTGCCTTGTAATTTCTAACCCTGCTGATTTTGACACTGCTAGGAGGGTCAGACACCAGTTGTATTCACTTGACAATAACTTGGAAGACTTTAATTACTGCATTAATACCTAGGTTTTAATCCAGCTTCAGTCCACTTTCAAAGTGGGAGTTCATATCAGGAAAGAAGAAGAAGAGTTGGCTTTTCTACCCTGCTTTTCTCACCTATTTAAGCGGACTCAAAGCGGCTAACAAACCTTCTGTTCTCACCCTTAAGGGGACTCAAAGCGGCTGACAAACCTTCTGTTCTCACCCTTAAGGGGACTCAAAGCGGCTAACAAACCTTCTGTTCTCACCCTTAAGGGGACTCAAAGCGGCTGACAAACCCTTGTGAGCCAGTTTGATCTAGTGGTTAGGGAGCCGGACTCTTATCTGGGAATACCGGGTTCGATTTCGCCCTCCCCCATGAAGCCATCTGGGTGACCTTGGGCTAGTCACAGCTCTCTTCTGAGCTCTCACTACCTCACAGGGTGTGTCTTGTGGGAAGAAGAATAGAAGGTTTGTCAGCCGCTTTGAGTCCCCTTAAATGGGTGAGAAAAGCGGGGTAGAAAAGCCAACTCTTCTTCTTCTTCTTCTTCTTCTTCTTCTTCTTCTTCTGTTCTTCTCCCCACAACAGACAACCTGTAAGGTAGGTGGGGCTGTGAGAGCTCAGAAGAGAGCTGTGACTAGCCCAAGGTCACTCAGCTGGCTTCACAGCGGAGAACAGTACCAAACCTGGTATTCCCAGATAAGAGTCCGGCTACCTAACCACTAGACCAAAGCGTCAAGCTGTTTTCTTTCAGCGTTCCCAAACTCAGTTGAGTTAAATAAAGTGGAAAGAAAATGGCTAGTCCTCACTCTGAAAGTGTACTGAAACTGGCTTAAAACTTAGGTGTGATCACACCTTTTTGGGAGGTACTAGAAGCAATTGGCGTCTTTCTTCTATCCTCACCCCCAATGAAGGTTTCAGACGCAACTCTCAGTTTTCCCGTATGTAAAATGATCTAATATTTGCAAAACTGTGTTGCTGACTGAATACAAAGAGCAAAGATCAGCATTTTCCTGATTTCCGGAGGACTGTTTGAGAGCCTTTTGTTGTTTCTGGCTGCGTCCACACCTGATTTTTAATCTAGCTTCACTCCACTTCCAGAGCGAGGCGATGCATCAGTAAAGTGACCAGTATTTTTTTGTTCCACTTTATCTAAAGCAAAGGTGAACTTTCCGAGTTACACAGTTCCAAACACAAACAGCTGGTGACTTTGCCGATACATTATCTCACTCTGAAAGTGGTCTGAAGCTGAATTAAAACTTAGGTGTGAACGCAGCCATGAGTGAAGAGTTTTCAAGAAAATGTTTTAAATTAGTAAATAGAAGGTCAAGCAGTGTCAGAGTTCAGAACTGAATTTTGTGCAAATGGAAATAATGATCCCCTTGTACAGGAAGATGCTAATACTCAACTGAATTAAGAAGAACCTTTCTGTTTCCTTTAAAAAGAGAGGGAAAGAAACAAAGGACTTGTTAGAGGGGTTTTTGTTCGATTGCATCCGTCTGCCCAGTCTCCACAGAGGTGGCATTTGGCTTAATAAATCCTGCATTGTTTATATGGTTATCATAGGCCAATGAGCGCCTAATAAGTACATATATATATAACAGAGAAACCATCTCGTTGCATAATTAAGCCGCAGGGCAGGGAGGGGGCCCGCTAAAGAAAGCCAAATATCTGTTTAATTACCATCACAATGCAATTAAATAGGGACCACCATCCCCATAATAAACCTTTTCCATTAAGGTTTCTCTGGAGGTTCAACCTTGGCTCCCCAGGTCACCACCAGTGCTGATAACCTTTTCAGCAGACAATTGCATGTCAAATTGACTCACCTAATTAAAAAAAGCCCAGGGAGGGAGGTACAGAGGGGGGGGGGGGAATGCCAGCACACTTCACATCCCCTTTACGGCCCTCTCCTCGGGTGATGTGCCCATGTCCAAAGGACACATCTCCCCCCCCCTTTTCCCTCTCCCCCCCCCCCCACTCTGCTCTGCTCTGGAAGGAAACTGAGTCACTTAACATTTCAATAGGTTAATCAATCGACAATTAAAGGGAGAAATTGGTTAACTCCGCCACAATTAACATGACACTCCATTAAGCACACATTTCTAATTGCCACAGCTGTGAGCGAAAATTAGCGCCCGGGTGTGGACGCTGTATGGCACTTTTAAGAGGGTCATTGTTTGTGGTCGAGGAAATGGAGGTAGAGGTGGAGGGGAAACAAAAGGTGTTTTTTCTCCGGAGGAAGGAATAGAGGGTAGGCATTAATAACAGGCATTATATTTAGCCATTGAAGGCATGAAGGCTTTGGTGCTTCCCCCCCCCCCCCCAGTGCTGGGACAGAAAACGGCCTTCGCGCCATTCTTCTGGTTGTGAAGTACCACTCCAGTCCAATTTGACCGCTGCTAAGTGCTTGACCTGTTGGGTTGCTGGCCTTCCCCGAGCTGAGTTTTTCCGTCCGCAGGCGTCCGGCTACCTGGGACGCTGGCCTTGTTGTGTAGCAAAGCGTGAGCAGATGGAAAACTCAGGGTGGGGAATTCTGACGCTCTAGCGCAGAAATTATGAGCTAAGATATATGCATCGCCACGGCGTGATCCTAGGAGCATGGGATTCAGCAAACAGGGGGTCCTTTCCCCACGCGCTCGTTCGTCGGGACCAAGGAGCTGCTAAGGATGCGTCGTCTGCACAGGAGTAGAGCACATCCAGATCAGAACTGTGGTAATGGCTCACTAATCCAGATTAGTGGTGGACCAGAGCGTTCGCAGGACGCCACAGTTCGATCCCAACAAGCCCCGGCCCCAGGGCCTACCCACTTCGAACCAGGTGTCCAAAGAAGTACGTTGGGCACGGGGATTTGGGGGTGGGTGGGGACCCCTGGGTGGAAGTGAACACCCAGGAGGCCCCCACAGACTGCTGCTGGCCCAATTGGAGCAGCGGGAGCCCGCGGGACTCCAAGACAGGCCGGAACTGGGCTGCCAGCCAGTGGACTGATACGGCCAATAGTGGACTGATACGGCCAATCCTGCCCCTATGGCAGCCTTTTTGGGCTCATACATGCAGGGACAGAATGACCATTGTTCGCACCTTGGCCAGTTCCCAACACGGCCCTTACCGGCCAAAGCGAACGGTCGTTCCGTCCCCATGTGTACAAGCCTTAGTGCACCACAGCTCAAACAGGCCTCAGCTAAACGTGGTCTGCCATCTGTGTTAGCACGTTTTAGCGCACATTTGGTGTTCTAAAGTCCATGCAGGGGAGATGCCTCTGCTGATGGGTCATCCAGATCTAGCTAATTCGGATCAAGCTAACACAAATTAACTGAGAAAGGACCAGGATTTGGCTCAGTATCCCGTTATAACGTATACATCCCCCAAGGGAAGCTCTTGGATCACAATCATTGCTTTTGTCCATTGTCTTCACCTTTTCCCCTTCAGTGTGTACAAAACTGTCCTCCCTTAGCTTTTAATTTGCTTACATTGTATGCTCATAAGTACGTTGGCTTCTGTTTGAAGATCATTCCCTCAGCGAAATAATCCTGGAGCCATTGATCTGTTCTTCTTGAAGACCATGGAATTCAGAAGGAATGTCCACATGACTGTGCAAAGGGCTGTCATTGGGACAGTGACCATGGACCCATTGCCCGATTGGGCAGGCCTGTGCCCGGTCGGGGGAGTCCTACATGATCCAGTCCCCTAGAGCCCACAGGAACCGGGGAAGGAGCACGACAGGCCTGCCCAATTGGGGCAGATGGAGGCAGGGCCCGCAGCTGTCAGGGAGGGAGCATGCAGATGCACACCCTCCCATACCGCTGTGGGACAGCTGGGAACACCCTGGGCCAGGTGTAGAGCAAGTGGGCACCCTGGGACGAGGTGGGGCGGTTCCGAACGGAACCGCCAGCCCAGCGGAGCAAATGCTCTGTCCCAGGGCGGTCCTACACGCATTCCATAGAGCCTCATGCGAAAAGGCCTCACGTCTCAGCAGTTTAATTCAGAGCATCATTTACTGTAACCCAAAACCGCCTTGGCCCTTCTGGTAGCATCAGGCCTGGCCATTCAGGAAGCCGCCATGTCTGAAATTTGGCTGGCCTTTTACTTTTGAGAGAAAATGACTTTGTAGGCTCATTGTTTGCAAGCTTTTCTCCTCCCTGTTGTGTCTGCACGTGTCTGCTATTGTTTTAGAGATGTTTCAGGCTGTTACACTGCTTCTCCTGGTTTGTGGCCCTAGGCCCAACTGGATAAGCCATCAGGAGCGTCCTTTTTTAATCTGCTCGCGCTCCCTGGGAACAAGGAAAATGTGGACGGCTAAAAGTGCAAAAGACTCAGGTATTAGCAAAATACAAATGAATTCAAAGGCTAATGCCAAAGATCACACCGGTGCATGCAAATCAATAATATCTCCTTCTTGCTCTTTTGGCTTGGGGGGATTACCTTCAGCGCTTGCTTTCCCTGCTGGCTGTTGTCTTCCTGGTGAAAAATAACTTCTTCCACCATAATCAAGCTTTCCCTTGGGCTGCGTCTAAACACTGGGTCCTTCCTCCTCCTCCTCCTCCTCCTCCTCCTCCTCCTCCTCCTTCTCCCAAGGTGCCATCAATATCACCCAGTCTTTCTCTTTTCTTTCTTTCTTTCTTTCTTTTTTATTTTTTTGGAGAATCTGCTGCTGGAGCCTTTGAGAATAAAATCAGATGGAAGCCTGCATTGTGAGCCAGTTTGGTCTAGTGGTTAAGGAGCCGGACTCATCTGGGAATACTGGGTTTGATTCCGCACTCCCCCATGAAGCCAGCTGGGTGACCTTGGGCTAGTCACAGCTCTCCTCTGAGCTCTCACAGCCCCACCTGCCTCACAAGGTGTCTGTGGTGGGGAAAAGAATAGAAAGCTTTCTTCAATGCCTTGAGTCCCCTTAAATGGGTGAGAAAAGCAGGGTAGAAAAGCCAACTCTCCTCCTTCTCCTTCTCCTTCTCCTACTCCTGAGCCCCGGAGAGGCTGGCAATGTGCCCCAATGGGCCAGGGGATGTGGGCCCCACCAGCAGACCAGGACCATGTGGGCCCGGTCCGCCAATGGCCCCCACATCCCCCAGCCCGTAGACAGCTGGCAGTTCGACCTCCCCCTGTCCTGGAAAGGGGCGAGGGGAGGCCAAACTGGGTGGCTTGCTCCTGGCTGCTTCAGTCCCTGCTCCCCCGCCCCCGCCCCCCCCCACACACATGCATGCTATCGCTTACCTTGCTGGCTCCGGGGTTGCAATCTGCTGCGGTCTATGCAGGTGCGCACGCTCTCAGTAGACAGGACCCACATGGTTAGCTTGGTTCCCGTCTACCAGAGTCCGTACGACGCACAGACCACGGCAGATGGCAACCCCGGAGCCGGCAAGGTAAGCGATTGAGTGGCCCTGCTACCTGTTCGGCCGATTTCCAGCCAATCGTGGCAGGGGGAATGCCCGCAGCTACCAGGGAGAGAAGCGTGTGCAAATACTTCCCTCCCTGGACGGCTGGGGACGGCCAGTATGCGTAAAGACGCATGTAGAGCAGTTTTTACTGCTCCATCTAGAACACGCGGAGGTGGGCTGGGACGGAACCGGTGCCCTAGCAATGCAACTGCTCCATCTCCGCGTGTTCTCTGCGCATTCCGGACAGCCTCGTGCGAAAAGGTCTCTGTTTTGATCCCATATTTTAAGTTCAAGATATGTATAATTTTTGTGGAGATTCGTATACGACAGATGAATCTACGCATTCAAATTATCCGAAAATCGGTATCTGATTTTTGAAAATCCGATTCAAGTTTGAATGTCAGCATTCGGTGGATTTCATACAAATTTGGACATTCGAATTCAATGTTGGTACATCCGAAGATGACATTCGAATACAAATTGAACCCTTGGATACATTTGTATGAGGATGTTACACTCGTTAACCTGGGAGGTAGGAAAGCGGCTGCCTCAAGTCACATCTGCAACATATCCAAAGTGGATTCAAAGGGTGCTTCCACACATGCCCTTAAACACCCATTAAGGACACAGGTGGAAGCACGCATTCGCACAGCAGCAGCTTTTTAAGCCGCTTTTAGCACAGAGCATCCGCACAGTAACACCCATTAAGCACACATGTGGGAAACCGTGTCCGCACAGCGGCACCCATTAAGAACGGAATGGGTGGACCGCGTCCGCACAGCGGTACCCATTAGAGACAGATAGGGGCGGCCGCATCTGCACCTATCTGTCTCTAATGTATGCTTAATGGGTGTTAAAAAAACACCACATATCATGTGCCCTTAAAGGTGTTTCTGCTGTGAAAACTCCTTGGAGCCAAGCATGGCGAGCTGGGGGACTCTGCTGCTTCTGGAGCCAGGGGGAGCTTCTCCAAACCCCTTCCTAACCCCCCCCCCCAGGGGAGAGCCCGAGCGATCCCCTCCTTACCTCTTCGGCGTCGCCCCGATTCTGGCTGGGGAATCCCAGGAGGCTGCGCGCCTGCCTGCTGCATGCCTTCTGACTGGTCAGGGCTGCTTCTGGCAGCTCCGGCCATCAGGAGTCTTTCTGCACAGGTGCGCCGACTGGCCAGGGCGTGCAGCCCCCTGGGATTCCCCAGCCAGAATCTGGGCGATGCCAAAGAGGTAAGGAGGGGATCGCTCAAGCTCTCCCTGTGGGGGGGGCTAGGGAGGGGTTTGGAGAAGCTCCCCCTGGCTCCAGAAGCGGCGATCTGCCGCTCCTGGGGTGAGGGCGAGCTGCGAGGTAGGAGTCCCCCAGCTCGCCATACTTTGCTCCAAGGAGCCAATCAAGGAGGGCCTCTGGAGCACGGATGTGAGGTGAGTGCTGGGCGTCCACACAGCACCCACCTCAAATCCGTATCTAAGGCGTCCTTCCGCCGCGTGTGCGGAAGGAAGAGGGGTGGGTAGATCCGTCTCTATTAGACACGGATCTACGGATGTATTCAAAACCGGGTTTACTAAATCCAGATGTGGTAGATCCGGATTTATACAGGTAAGTGCGGAAGCAGCCAAAGTGGATTGATAGTGGATTTGATTCATGCAGAGCAGATATGATGCAAACAGACAAGCCATTTGCTGGGATTCTAGAGCAGGAATAGGTTTGTCCTTGTCTCTGCTTGAGATGCCCATGAGCATTTGGTGGGCCACTATGTGCGACTGGACAATGGACGGGATGGGTTGTGGCCTGATCCAGCAAGGCTTCTCTTATCTTCTTATGTTCTTATATATAGGAGATTCTTAGGGGATTCGTATGCGATTCATAGCAGGGATCCAAATAGAATTCGTATCGAACATTCGTATTGAATTTGAATCCTACCACATTTGAAGGGGATCTATTCAATGAATACAAATTTTCTTGCATTCAATTTGATACAAATCAACCCCCGCCCCCCCCCCCCCAAAATGTGTGCACAACCCTCGTGAACAACCATTTGGGGGGAAAAAAAGACAATTCACCAGCAAACTGAATAAATGGCTGTTTGGTTTAATGGTAAATCGAACACATGATTTTTGCTTGCACACACACACACACACACACACACACACACACACACACACACACACACACACTCAGCCATTCTGGTCAGCCTGGGAAGAAGAATCATTTGCAGGGAAGAATCAGCAGGTGTATGATAGATTACGCACAATCTACACCAGCGTTTCTCAAACTGTGGTCCTCCAGATATTCCTGAACAAGTTCCAGCATCGTACACCCAGCATTCCCTGCCAGCTTGAACAGGATGCTGGGAGTTGTTCAGAAACATTTGGAAGACCACTGCTTGAGAACCACTGGAGTTCATCACCCACCACCATCTGTCACAACCTGCAAGATCTTCAAAGGAGCACAGATCGCTCTGGAAACTGGGCCCCTTTCTGCACTTGGCCTTATTCTGGAATATATCTCAGGATAGGGCTCTGTTATCAGCATGCTATTCCAGACTGCGGTAGGCCTCACCTGGGTCTAGTGTTAGGGAGCTGAGTCTAGTTTGATCTAGTGGTCAGGGAGCCGGACTCTTATCTGGAAATACCAGGTTTGATTCCGCCTTCCCCCACAAAGCCATCTGGGTGACCTTGGGCTAGTCACAGCTCTCTTCTGAGCTCTCACAGCCCCACCTACCTCACAGGGTGTCTGTTGTGGAGAGAAGAATAGAAGGTTTGTCAGCCGCTTTGAATCCCCTTAAATGGGTGAGAAAAGCCGGGTAGAAAAGCCAACTCTTCTTCTTCTTCAAGGGCCCGGATTTCTAGCTTGGATATGTCTGAAAATGCATGCAAATTTATCAAAACCGTCCATGTACTTTTGGGGAAAGATTTCCACCTTGCTCATATCACACCATTTGTTAATGAATGTTCTTTCCTTCTCTCTCTACCTTCCCCCCACCCCCAAATGACTCTAATAATTCCTAATTGTCTCCGAGCTGAGAAAATGTTTCTTTAAGAAGGTTAAACAAAGAGCGTATTGACATTAGCAAAGATTGGTTAAAGGAAACATTATTAAATAAAAGGAGCTTTATTTAAACACTAAATGAATCGCTTAAAGGCAAATTAGAGGTCATAATGCCAACTAAACAAATAATGTTAAATAATAATTAGATATCCATTTCAGATTAGAGTCGGATACTTTGGTTCACAGGACCGCGGAAACAGGGACAACTCAAGTTTCTTCCTAGCTACATTGCTTTGTTCCACGCCGGTAATTAAAAGTAGTCCTGTTTAATTTCTCTCTCTCCTTCAAGATGAAAAAGAAGAAGAGGACGGATTTCGTTCGTAACTCTGCGTCATCTTTGCCACTGGATGATAAAGCATCTTGAAAGCGTGGCTTTCATATAAACAGAAGAGGCGATATATGGCTTTTCAGAGGCACTTCCAACAGAGAGCAATCGATCGTCCAAAGCTATTGGTTATAGTTATTATCAGCCTTATCACGCTGCTGAGTGCAGCTATGATCCAGCCCATTTTATTTTATTAGTATTTCTTTATCATCTCCTCTGGCAAAGCCAGCTCTGGTGCTCAAGTTCAGCTGTGCGCTTTTCATGGATATTTTTGCAACTGTCCTTTCTCCAGGGCCAGATGCAAAACAAACAAATATACAAAAAAAAAAAAAAGCAAAATTGGAAAGCAACAGTTCGTTTTGTTGTTTCCCGGTTCATTACAAGGGCCGGGCGATGGGGTTTTGCTTTCTGCTCTCCCCTCCAGGCTTTGGAGAATGGATACTGGGCAGGAAGGGCTGTACAGAAATTAAGAGCTGGATTATGGTGGCGCTTCAAAGAGGCGACCCTTGCCGAGAACTGGGGAGGGGGACTCACAGGGGGAAAGCGGCTCATGACTGCTGGGTTTTCATTAGGATCTTCTGGAGGTGAGGGCGGCTCAAAGTCCCGACAGATACCCCGGCTCTAGACTGCAAGACGCAAATGTCATCTCACTTTTGCATGGGTGCCAAGAGATTTCATTTAAAAAACAAAGCCCCGGGGATTTCTCTCTCTCTCTCTGCCACCCCCACCTGCACTCTCTCTCTCTTTCCCCCCCCCCCCCCCATTTAAGGAGTTAGGGAGTCGGTTTAATGAGATCAGGCTTTTCGGCCGATAAATAATGACAAGACAACAGGACGGAAACATGAAAAGGAGCAGGAATGGATACCAGGGTGGCTGATAACCAAGGGCTGTTCTGTGCACTGATCTGCTATAGATCCGGATCAGCGGCTCTGGAATAACCAGGCTCACTGTCCAGGATTGTGGGAAGGTGTGGACCAGATGAGGGTCATCTGCATTGAAGGTGCTGATATGGCCCATGGCTGCCCATGGTGGGAAGGTCAGAAGAAGAAGGGTTTGGCTTTTCTACCCCGCTTTTCTCATACATTCAAGGGGACTCAAAGCAGCTGACAAAGCTTCTGTTCTTCTCCCCACAACAGAACACCCTGTGAGGTAGGTGGGGCTGTGAGAGCTCAGAAGAGAGCTGTGACTAGCCCAGGGTCACCCAGCTGGCTTCATGGGGGAGGGTGGAATCGAACCCGGTATTCCCAGATAAGAGTCCGGCTCCCTAACCACTAGACCAAGGTGGCTCATTCGGCACTATTACATGCCACTGAAGATCAGATCCCAATAGTGCCAGAACACAGAAGAATGTCATCTGCATACTTCCGGTGTTCTGGAACAAGGTCCTTAAGGCCTCAGGTAAATCCAACTAAATGAATCTACCAGAGATCCGGATTAAGGGCCGCTTCACCTGGATCCGGCTGCGTTTAGTAAGAATGTGCAATAACATTTTCAACTTCTTATATTCGGTTGAATTTGGACATTCATATAGAATTGAATGTTACAACATTCGTACATTGAAAGAAGAAGAAGAGTTGGCTTTTCTACCCCGCTTTTCTCACCCATTTAAGGGGACTCAAAACGGCTGACAAAGCTTCTGTTCTTCTTCCCACAACAGACACCCTATGAGGTAGCTGGGGCTGTGAGAGCTCAGAAGAGAGCTGTGACTAGCCCAAGGTCACCCAGCTGGCTTCATGGAGGAGGGTGGAATCGAACCCACTATTCCCAGATAAGAGTCCGACTCCCTAACCACTAGACCAAACTGGCTCACATATTCATATTCATATTCGTATGAATGCTTCGGAATATCCATGGACCGAGGAGGTGAGAAAGCAGCTGCGCCAGTCACATTTGCAATGGATTCAGAGTGGATTCGAAATGGATTCAGGACGGATTTGACACTTTCAGAGGGGATCTGTTATGGGATACGTATCACATACATATGCGTTCATATCAGATATGCATATGAATTCACACAAATACATTTGTATCTATCTAATAGAATCCTACAACATTCAAAGGGGATTTATTTGAACAAAATTGAATTTTCTTACATTCAACTCAATAAGAATTGAATGCAAAAACCCCCTTTGTGCGCACCCTAGTGTCTAGTGCAAGCAGAGCCAGGCCAGCAGGGGTGGGACCTCCACGGCCTACATTAGAACATAAGAACATAAGAGAAGCCCTGCTGGATCAGGCCACAGACCGTCTAGTCCAGCCCCACCAAATGCTCATGGGCATCTCAAGCAGTGGCTCTGCAAGTGGGTATGGAAATGTGGCTGCCGCTGTACATAAGAACATAGGAGGAGCCCTGCTGGATCAGGCCATAGCCCATCTAATCCAGCATCCCATCACACATGGTGGCCCACCAAAAGCTCATGGGCATCTCAAGCAGGGACAAGGACAAACCTTCTCCTGCTCTCAGATCCCAGCAAATGGCCTTAGAAGGGTCCTGCTTGTCCCCCCAGCCTGAAAGATGTACTTAGTCATCCATTCTAGTAGCCATTGATACATCTGTTCCTTAAAGCCATCTAGGCTGGTAGCTGTCACCACCTCTTCCGGCAGCACATTCCACTTCCCCTTGTTGGATCCGACTCTCCTACCCATCAGCTTCATAGATGCCCCCTGGTTCTAGTGTTGTGTGATGGAGAAAAGAAGTGAAGATAAGGAAATGAAGATCCAAGCAAAAGAGGATCCTTAATCTGGATCTAAGGTAAGTGGACCAAGGGCCCAAAATCCCTCTAGTCCATCCAGAGCCTCCAAGTTGCTTGCGATGCAAACCTATGCACCCTAAGGCGGAACTGCCGTGTTCTGTTTCCTCTCACAATTCTCAAATCCTAGAAATATTTTTTTGGGTAAAGTGAGGAGTAAAGATATGCAGAAACTATCACTTGTTAGGTTTGCCATTGAAGCATTTGGTTCGATGGCGAGCTGCTTAACCAAACAAATGGTTGTTCCCATTTGATCTTAAAGTGGTTCCAAAACAAGAAATACCGTTTTTCCCCTCACTGAAAAAAAAGCCCTTTTCAAGGGCAAAATCACAGCAAATTGTTCAGTTGAATAGTTTGCATTCACAAGGGAGAGGATGGTTCAGTTTGTTTGATTTTTGGGTAGTTGAACAGCCACAGCTTTGGTTAGATGTTAACTAACTAGTTTACTGCAAACCATGAACTGAGTGAACCAGTTTGCCACGTCTCTAGATGGCGTTTAAGACGGGACCTGATTGCTGTATATAAAATCCTGCATGGTATAGAAAAGATGGATAGAGAAAAATTATTTTCTCCGCCACACAGCAGTAGAATTAGGGGGGACTCTGTGAAGGTGATGGGCAGGAGAGGCGGATCAGACAAGGAGAAATATTTCTTCACCCAGAGGGTCATTGGTCCATGGAATTTGCTGCCAGCAGAGGTGGTAACAGAAACCAGCCTGGATGGCTTTAAGGATTCATGGAAGATAGGTGCATCAATGGCTGCTAGAATGGATGTGTGGGTACTTTCTCCAGGTTGAAGATGCAGACAGGATGCCTTTGAAGGCCATTTGCAGGGATTCAAGAGCAGGTGAAGATTTTGCCTTAGCCTTCTGCTTGAGATGGCCAGAAGAAGTTGGTGGACCACTGTGTGGAATGACCACTCGAAGGGCTGTGGCCTCGTCCAGCAGGGCTCCTCTTATGTTCTTATATTATTATTATTATTATTATTATTATTATTATTATTATTATTATTATTATTATTATTATTATTATTATTATTATTATTATTATTATATTCTTATGTCCTTCTCCACATCAGAAACATCATGCCAATTCCAAGAATCCAGACATAAGAGCCCCTGCAGGCTCCCTCATTTTGGGTGCCCATTTTGGGTGCATGAAAACAAGAGGGCATCCATGGCACTGACTTTGCCATGGATTGACTCTTCATGCCAGGAATCTCCATGCGCCCAGCACCACCATCCTGACATCTGAGGGTAACGTTCCCCGCTCCAAACAGGGTCCCTAGGTTTCTTTTCAAATCTAGGCTTGCCTTGAGAAGAGCCTCATAAAGGAGAGTTGTTTTCAACCCATCTTAATTCCTCTCATTAGCTAGGGCAGACCAAAAGGACCGAGCAGGACCTGCCTCCGAGCATTCTCTATGCTTGTATGCCCGCGCAACACGTTCTTTCCTTCTCTACCTGCTGAATTTGTGCACAGAAAGAAAAGTGCTTTAAGGTTAATCGAGGTTCAGCACATTTTTCTCCTTCTTTTTAAAAAAGGAAAACTAGAACCATTGCACTCTCTTCCTCTCTCTCTCTCTCTCCTACCCCTCCACCACCCTTGTTCTAATGTGCGGCTGCTGAAATCCTCAGCTGTGATAAATTAAGCTACTTATTAATCTAATTATCGTACATTCATCCTAGAAACTTTCATGTGACTTGAAAAGGCTATTCAACCTTTTCCCCTCCTCTCCTAGAAAGGCCTCAACCTTGCGCCAATTAAGATTATTCTGAAATAATGCTTTTTTTTTCTTGCAAAAGAGAGAGAGAGAGCTCTCTTTCATTATCCAGCTGAACATGGCCCCATCATATGGAAGCAAAAAGGAATAGGGAAAAGTTTAAGTTACCTTGAGCCTAACAGTCTTCAGGTTTCACAGTGAAGATATCATTATAATACATTTATCTCTTTTCTCCACCAACAAGAAATTAGTCGGCTCCATTGTTTCGCAAAGAGGGCTGCGTGTAGGCTTTCTATAACAATATCCCATTTGCACAAGAACGGTTTTTAAAAAAGAGAGCGTAAAGCAGGCTGCTAAAAAACCAGTTCCTGCCTAAATGGGCACTTTTTCTTTTTTAAAAAAGGGGGGAAAAAAACCTCCTCAGAGCATATTAAAAATGTAGATTTCCTAAATAAGGTTTCCTCTTTAGAGCCTAATCTATTGATATTAAAATATACCAGTCCTAATGTCAGTTCAATTTAGGATTAAAAGCAGAAGAAATATCATATCGGCGTACCCATTCATGGCCAAACGACTTAGTTAACTCTGTCTGGGCCTGTGTGGTGTGTGGTGTCTTTAAAGAATGGCGCAAATGGAGCTATTTTACATCCAAATTAGAGTAGGTATTAATTTGAATGCCAAATCACTGTGTTTGCCTGTCCGCACGGCATTTCGGTGGAAGGCTGGCCCAAAGGAGAGCTTTTTGTGTGCGTACGGTTGTCAACAGGAACACAACGTTGCCACTGCACCCGCTGGAACACACGCGAAGCGAATTTCGAGGGCACTGGGCTTCCTTTCCTTTTCCCATTATTATTTTTAAAAATTTGTGGGGGGCAGTAAGAGAAGATTAAAAGAGCAGAATGATAAAGTATAATTGCATTTTATTGAAAACTTGAGAAACAGGGGAGAGCGGAGGAAGGAGGAGAAGAAGAAGAAGAAGAAGAAAGCAAAAAAAAAAAACCATAAAATAAAATAAGAAGAACAAGAAGAAAAAATCCAGCAGGAAACTTTTTTTTTTGCCGAACGTGATGTGTTGTCGTTATCGTTGAAAGATAAAAGTTCCATACTGTTTTTATCTGTTTATTTGGACCGAGTCCAGCCTCCGCAGTCACGGAGGAAACACACACACCCACGGACACACACACAAAATACCAGTGAGGGGGGAAGCAGGAGTAATTATTAAAACTGTGTGATTTGTTATCTCAGCTACTGTCTTTTCCAAATGGTAATGCGATATCAGCAGCTGCAGACGGAAGCCGCTTTCGTCTATTAGTAAACAAGAGCTTTGGAGACCGGTGTGGGGTTCTCTAAGCCCACTGCTCCCCGAAGTGCTGTCAGGCTTAACTTCTAATCCATGGTATTTCAGAGCACTGGAAATTCATCTTTATAAAACCTGAACAAAAAAGGAAATAATGCCTGGAGGGCATGAGCTCCCTCTGGTGAGACAAATGACATGTTCATTTATTAATGAAACAATGAACCCTGGAAGGAGGATCAAAGCGCATTCCATCTTCCTCGAAGAATCCTCAATTTTCTCAGGCCATACCATTTAATTGAGCCGTGACAATGGAATACTTAATTGTTGCATGAAAGTTTGAAGAAGCGACTTCTTCAGAAACCATGTTCGCGTCTGGATTACCGCAAACGTTAAGCCCGGCTTGTAGCAATTGCTGTTTGATTCGAGAGACTTTGGGTGTTGCGCGAGGCGTGTTTTTCAAAGGCCTCGCGATCAGCCGCTTCCCTGTAATCTAAGATGTACCATTCTTCCTAACCCTTTGAAAAAATGTCTTCCTCTGGGGGCACGATCGCGCAAACATCCTTGCAAAAATAATAATAATAATAAATAAAAAAATGGGGACACCGGTTATTTCTGATCTCCCAGCACACTTCAGAAGAGCAAAGGACTTCCATCCAGCTCTGGAGTGAGGAGAGGGTCTTCCACGGACTAGGTTGGGTGGTGGGCTCCATCTTTATTCTGGCCTAAATCCAGTTGAATGAGTTTTCCATCAGGTTTAAGAGCCGTCAAGTCACTTCGCATCTTTTGTGGGTATATGAAAGAAGAACAAAAATACGTTACAGGAAAATAATACATTATCAGCGGCACAGGCTACCTTGGTGTTGGGTTGGAAAGATGGAACCAAATGGGTAATAGAAACATGGCATCGATATATTGCAGACTAATATCCATTTGATTTTTCTAGACATTGTTGTTAATTATACCTAGGGATAAAACCAAAAATCTCTGTGGAAGAAACTTGGAAAGATCTACTAGCTTATGCACTGGATGCAGCCTAATTTGCAAAGGAAGAATTCGCCAGAATTAACAAATTGCTGCCCTAATCGATTTGATCTGATGCTTGGTTATGATCTTGGCAATATCTGGGATGGGCATACGTGAACAATTTATATATTATCAAGAAACCGGGAGATGTAATGTTGTATGTATAAAAATCAATAAAGCTTTGACAATTTAAAAAAAAGAGAGAGAAGAAATTTATGGAGTTGCAACCTTTAAAAAGCCAAAAAAAAAAAAACCCTTTGAAAATAAAAAGGAGAGAGAGAAAAGAAAATTATGAACCTTAAAAATGATGTATAAAGAAGATCACAGGGTTTTTTTATCCCTCTACTGTAGAGAGGAACTAAACAGAATAACTGTCTAGCAGTTGTCCTTTAAGCTTCTGGGAGAGACATCATTTGAACTCTCCTAATTCATAAAGATTTACACAACTCGAAGGTAGGGATGTCCACAAGTATTTGAAAATCCAAAAATCCAATTTGAATCCAACAAATGTGGACATCTGAATTCAAATCGGATTTAATAATATTCGAATTTAGACATTCAAACAGATTTCTGATGTTTCGAAACATTCGTTTCAATGATTGGAATGTACTGATACGTATCTGTACAAATATTATACCTATTTGCACTTATAATATGGGATGAAAATGGGATGCATACAGGATAAAACAGGATGCATATGGAATGCAAACAGATACGTATAACAGATACGAATGTTGTTCGACATTCGTATCTTTAAATACGAATCTGACATTCGAACAAATAGATTTGAGTGTTACGGATTCGAATCGGATTTTTTGACATTCGGATTTTAAATATTCGAATTGAAAAGAATGTTTTGACATTCGAATTGACTCAAATTCAAATGCAAAAAAACCCATTTGTGCACACCCCTACTTGAAGGGGCATTTAGCACTTTGTGCTTAGCCACAATGTTCCTGAAGTGCTTTGAGACAAGGTCGTTTCGTTTCCCATTTCGGGAGTGTGCAAACTCATACATGTTAGCTTGCCTCAAGCTCTCCTTTCTCCCATCAATTTCCACTTTGACTTATAAGGCCCTAAATGACTTGGGCCCCAGATATCTAAAGGAACGCCTTCTCCCATATCGACCTGCCCGTGCCTTAAGATCGAGTGGTGAGGCCCTCCTGGTTGTCCCACCACCTTCAACAGTGAGGTTGGTGGGCACCCGGGAGAGAGCCTTTACTGTGATGGCCCCTAGACTATGGAATAGCCTCCCCATCGAGGTGCATCATGCCCCTTCCCTATATATATTTAGGAGGGCGGTGAAGACGCACCTCTTTACCCTGGCCTTTGGCTGAGCTGCTTATGTTCCCCCTCCCCCCAAGTACAAACATTATCATTTTAAACATATTGTATATTGTTTTATATTTGTTGAATTTTTAACATCTTTTAATGTATATTCTATTTTAATCTGCTGTTACCCGCCCAGAGACCTTTGGGTATGGGGTGGGATACAAATGTAAATAATAAATAATAAATAAATATATGGGTTGTATATTTTGCCTCAGCTCATCACTAAATTGCCCATTTCCTCCTCCAAATACTCAGCCATCCCTTGTTGCCAGACATTATCCTTTTGTTTGCCCAAGGTCCAGCCTCCCAAACCCCACAGTCATCCATGCTCTGGTAACCCTGAGGCTGGACTACATGGGGCTGCCATTGAAGACGGTCCAGAAGCTGCAGCTAGTGCGGAACGAAGCTGCTATGTTGGTGACCGGGACAACTTAAAAGAGTTGCACTGGCTGCAGATTCACTACCGAGCCCAATTCAAGGCTCTGACTTATAAGGCCCTAAATCTTGGCCTCCAAATATCTAAAGGAAAGCCTTCTTCCATATCGACCAGCCCTTGCCTTAGGATCTGGAGGAGAGGCCCTCTTGGTTGTCCCACCCACCACCTTCAGTAGTAAAAGGGGTGGGCACCCAGGAGAGGGCCTTTTCAGTGATGGCCCCTAGGCTATGGAATATTCTCTCCCTTGAGGTGCGTCAGGCCCCTTCCCTGTATGCACCTCTTTGCCCTGGCCTTTGGTCAAATGGAGAGACACTTTCTCTTCCCAGAAGTCCCTGTCCTGGATGGGTGTTTCCCACTAGTTAATGGCACCCTTTTTTCATTTCACCCATTCCCCCCATCAGCTGGGCAGCCCCTTGGTTTCTTTTAGTCTCTTGATATTCCGTTCAGTACTTCTGGTGTCCGTTGGTCGCCATTTTTTCTAGCAATATGTCCCACTTGCTGCCAATTTTTCTTTTCTTTTCTTTTAGTCTGTAACTCTTGTCATCTTTGTCTGACCATTGAGTTCTGCTCCCTGTCACTTCCAGGAATGTTAAGGACACGTCTTTCTATGCTTCTTTGTGTTGTCCGCAGCTGAGGTCCACATTTCTTATCCATTGGCGGCAGAGACAAGGGGCCTATTTGCACTTGGCTTTATTCTGGGATATATCCTGGAATAGGGGCCCTTTGTCCACATGCTAGTGCAGGCTACAGCAGCTCCCAGGTGAGGCCTGACAGAGCCTGCACTAGGATACTGACCATAGGCCGCTATCCTGAGATATACTCCAGAAAAAGGCCGAGTGTGAATAGGCCCAAGGAGAGATTCTAGTTGGAATTACATTTTGATTCCCAGTGGACTGTGATATGGTTCAGGAAGGTCAAAGGATGGCCAGAAGGATTTTAAAAAACAAACAATAACATGTAGTTAATATTTTTTTTTTGCTCCCACGGGGGTGTGGTGTTGGCTCTCATCTTAGATGGTTTTCAAAAAGATGTGGCTCAATTCATGGGAGGCTGGCATTCCCAAGAGAGGAGAAACAACCAAGTCTTGTGCTGCACCTGTGAGACTGGAGCCTTTGCCACAGCCTCCCCTAGGTGTGGGTTCCACCTGAAGATGGAGGAATGGAAGGACCCCTGGGTTTGTTGTTGTTTCTTTGATGCAATTTTGGTTCAGTTTCTCCTTTGACATTTTTGAGTTATGGCTTATTTTTTTTAGTTCCTATTGTATAATATACAGTATTATATTAATATACTGTATAATATACAGTATTTTTTAGATACGTAGTTTATTATTAGAATTTGTACATTGCTTATGATATTTGTTTTAGTTATTGAAATTGATTTCCTTACTTGCTGTATTTACTCGGTGTATTTCTCTGATGTGACTATTGTATTTGCATTGCATGTTTTGTTTGTTTGTTGTAAACCGCCTTGGGCAAAATTCTTTTGGAAAGGCGGTATACAAATAAAAATGGAATGGAATTAGCCCTGATGGTTGAAAGAGGTAGTATGGTCACGGCTGGAAGACTGTAACCGTGGGATGTGCACAGATTTATTTTTGTATTTGCTTCCTATCAAAACGAAAGCAAGAAAATTCATACTCATTTGACTAGATCCCCTTCAGCTGTGGTTAGGATTCGATTTGATACGAATGTTCCATACAAGTTCATTAGATACGAATCCCATACATATCTGCTATGTATCCCCTACACATCCGCTTGGAACATGCCAAATCCACCCTCAATCCACTTTGAATTCACTCTCAATCCACTCCAAATCTACTCTAGATCTGTTGCAGATGCAACTGGAACTGAACAGGGGGGTTCTGCGAAAGAAAGGAAAGCAACCCAATAGGGTAAAATAAATGAAGACAATGTCTACCCCAAACACCTATGTGAATAAGAAATGCAAAACAGTAGAACAGAAAAGCCATTATAATTTCTAAAAGGGTAACAATACCCCACTAGGTTTTAATGAAAAATATAAAAATAATAATAGAAAATACCTCAATAATGTAATGAAATATAAAATAAATAAAAGAGGCCAAACACATTTCAACACGTCTTTCTCAGTGGCCTATAATCAATAAAATTGTTAAAATAAACACAGCTCACAACCGTGACTCTGTGAAAGTATCAAACTAACTGTGCTCTTCTGCTACCTGTTAGCTTGCTTATATACAGCTGCACAGGTGAGGGGAAGGATTCTGCAAAGACTCAAGAATTTTATATTTTTTATATATACAATTTATTTTTCCCTATTTGGGTGCACTTTGGGTTTGTTTGTTTCAGGGACTTGCGTAGATTGTTCGCAGATGCAACTGGGGCAGCCACGCTACCACTTCCTAGGTTCATGAACGCAAGAAAGCTTCGTACAAATGTTCCGAAGCATTTGATTCAAATTCAAATGTCCGAATTCAGACAAATTTCTACAAAAAAATGAATAATATGAATATTTGTGCACATTCCTGAACAGAGGAAACTCTGTGCTCGTGTCCTGCTGGTGGACTTCCTTATCCATTGTGAGAGCAGATTGTCAGACTATATGGACTAGAGGTTCAATTCAGTGGAACATTTTCTATGCTTTTATGCCTCTGAAGGCCAGCTGTTGGGAGACTGTGAACGGGGCAAGCTGTAGGCTTTCTCATGAGCTGGTTGACTGCTCTTAGGACAGGCTGCCAGACTGGATCAACCATGGGTCCCACCCAGAGGGGTATTTCTTATGTGTTCATCTTCAGACCAGTCTCACCTGACACCCATTCCCCTGGTAGAAACAAAAGTACATTCCAAAGGGATCATGGGCTTTGTTTTTGCTTAACTCCCTGGAAACACACACGTGGAATTCTTCAGACATCAATTTTGTCCTCCATCTTCTTCAATATCTACATGAGACTACCAGAGGAGGTCATTAGAGGATCTGGAGTGAGCTGTCACCAGTACGCAGGTGACACCCAGCTCTGTATCTCAGTTCCATCTTGATCAGATAAGACTGTTAGGGTGCTTCTGCATTGACCCTTTAACACCCATTAAGCACACATTTTAAACACTTGGGAAAACTGCATCCGCACAGCAGCACCCATTAGAGACACATCGGGAAAGCCGCATTGATGTGTCTCTAATGGGTGTTAAGTGGCCCTTAAACCGGTTTCCCGAAAGACCACATTGAAGGTAGTCTTAATGGATACTTGTGCTCTAAATCCGCATTAACGGAGGACGCGTCCGCACACGGGTGGGAGAGAGAACACATGGGGCGGGACAGGAAGCCGCCATGTTGAGTGTGGCGGCAGGAAGCCGCCATGTTGAGTGAGGCAGGAGAAGCACTGTGAAATTTCCAACACAGTGCCTCCAACTCCCAAGCTCCGTAGCCTTTTCAGAAGGTCACCATGCTCAATGGTAACGAAAGCTGTTGAGATATCCAGAAGTACCAATGCAGTTGCATTCACCTTTCTCCTGGAGAAGGTCATCAACCAGAATGACCAAATTGCTTTCCATAATAGCACCGGTCTTGAAACCAGATTGAAACAGGTGTAAATAATCAGCCTCTTCACCTAGAGTACTGTCTCCGGTTTTGGGCACCTGAACTTTAAAGAAGACATTGACAAACTAGAGCAAGTCCAAAGGAGGGCTACCAAAACGGTTAGTGGTCTGGAAACCATGTCCTATGAGGAAAGGTTGAAGGGTCTAGGAATGTTTAGCCTGCATAAGAGAAGACTCAGAGGAGACATGATAGAGGTCTTCAAGTGCTGGAAGGGCCGTCACAGTGCAGAGGGATCGTCGTTATTCTCACTTGCACAGGATGGGAGGACTAGAAACAACGGTATAAAACTTCAAGGGAGTCAATACAGATGAGATATTAGGAAAAACTTCCTGACAGAGAGGGCGATGAGTTAATGGAATAGGTTGCCATGGGAGGTAGTGGTTTCTCCTTCACTGGAGGTCTTCAAGCAGAGGCTGGAACTTCGTCTGTCTGGGATGGTTTAGGAAATCCTGCATTGAGCAGGGGGTTGGATGACCCTGGAGGTCCCTTCCAAATCTATAATTCTATTTTCCAATTCTTCTATGGCCTCATTCCCATTAGAAAGATATAGCACTTTAGAAACGTTTTCGATTCCCAGAGTCCGCACTCGCCATTTGCTTCCAGAGTTTTTTGTGGAGTATTTGGCAAAAAAATGGAATAAATAAATACCTGTTTCTTCAGGTGTTTTCCCTCCCAGTTTTTGGTTTTAAAGCGTTTCTTCCTTACTGCAGTGGGAACACTAGAGCAGTATTTGGGGAAGAATGTGTCTTTAGATTCCCTCCCCAATAACATCCTGCCCAATGCCTGTCTTCTTCTGGGCACGTCATAAATCAAAGAGAGGGGGTGGGCACCATGGTTCACAATGGGAGGGGAGGAAAATATGCCCTTTCCCTAATGCAGTTTTGAAGGAAGCTCAGAAATCAGGATTTTCCACGCTTAAGTGGGAACAGCCATATTCAGGTTTTTTCCAGGTTTTTTTATTCCATTTCTTTTAGTGTTGTAAATAGCGTTTTTTGTTTTATTGAATGGGAACACAGCCTAAAAGTCTTTAATCTGGATTAAAAGTGGTATAGGAACACTAGGGGTGTTTTCCCACTTAGTACTAGAATACCCTTTAAGGACCCATTAAAAACCCATTAAGGACCCTTAATGAATCCTTGTGAGCCAGTTTGGTCTAGTGGTTAGGGAGTCGGACTCTTTATCTGGGTATACCAGGTTCGATTCCACCCTGCCCCACAAAGCCAGCTGGGTGACCTTGGGCTAGTTACAGCTCTCTTCTGAACTCTCACAGCTCCACCCACCTCACAGGGTGTTCTGTTGTGGGGAGAAGAATAGAAGGTTTGTCAGCCGCTTTGAGTCCCCTTAAATGGGTGAGAAAGCGGGGTAGAAAAGCCAATTCTTCTTCTTCTTCTTCTTCTTCTTCTTCTTCTTCTTAACGGGTACTCTAGTGCTAGGGTTTATTTCCACTAGCACTAGAGTACCCATTAAAGACGCATTAAGCACCCCATTAAGGACCCATTAAGTGCTAAGTGGAAAAAAGCCAAAGGATCCACATGCTACCATGTTAGGACTGCTTTTTTTAATGGGTGTGGTTGCATCCCAACGGCGAGCCCTTTGAGACCATTGCAAACAGCTCTTGGAGAGTTCCAGATTTTAAGACTACATATTTCATGAGCTCTGTACTTTGGCCATCCTGGGAAGGGCGAATGGGCGTCGCAGTCCATGGAGACACCAGCCTGAAGTCTTGGTCTTACGTTGTTCAGAATTTCAGATGCCAAGGCAGAGCGAAAGGATTGGAAAGGTCTAGCCCAAAAGTAGGACAAACAGAATCCTATCAACTAAAAATACTTCTGTGAAGGATGACAGTTTGGGGACACAGCTGAATTCACATCAGATTCAGCCAAAAAGTCGATCGCCGCTGAGTGCCTGAAATGCATATGTTACAAAAATGCACAGTGCAGAGAGATGCATACAGCGCAAAGATGTACAGTGACAAGGTAACCTCAGGAAGCCGAGCATTAATATTTTACATTGTAATGATTTCCGTTTGTTACGTTGATTAAACAGCTGGAAAGAAAAACACCAAGATCTTGCTGGAGGACTCTGGAGTCCTGTCAAGGGACCCATGCCTAGGAGTTGATGGAAAAGGGCTTTAAATATCTGCTGACAACTGAAAAAGCAGAACCCTAACAGCAGCAGGAGGCCCTCCTGGTTTTGCCACCACCTTCAGCAGTGGAGGACCGGTATAGAGCCTTCTCAGTGGTAGCCCCCAGACCATGGAATGGTCTCCCCCCTTGAGGTGTGTCAGGCACTTCCACTTATTAGTTTCAGGAAATCAGTGAAGTCACATCTGTTTACCCTATTTATCTTCGCCTCCCTCGTTAAAAAGTCCTGACAGTGTTGGACTCTTATCTGTTAGTCTCCCAGTTCAATTCTGCATTTCTTCACAAAGCCAGCTGGGTGACTTTGGGCTAGTCACAGCTCTCTTCTGAGCTCTCACAGCCTCACCTTCTTCACACGGTGTCTGTGGTGGAGGGAAGAATAGAAAGTTTTGTCGGCCATTTTGAGTCCCCTTAAATGGGTGAGAAAAATGGGGTGGAAAAGCCAACTCCTCCTCCTCCTCTTCTTCTCCATGAAACTAGCTGGGGGTCACCTTGGGCTAGTCACAGCTCTCTTTCTAAGCCCTCGCAGACCCACCTACCTCCCAGGTTGTCTGTGGTGGGGAGAAGAGCAGAAGGTTTGTCAACTGCTTTGAGTTGCGGGTGAGAAAAGCAGGGTATAAAAGCCAATTCTTCTCCTCCTCTTCCCCCTTAATATTCTGGAACAAGGTGCAAAAGGGAAAGCCCCAAATATTCCACAGGCCATGTTTGGTGGCCGAAAATTCATGTTTGCTGGTGAAGAAGAAGAAAAAGAAGAAGAAGAAGAAGAAGAAGAAGAAGAAGAAGAAGAAGAAGAAGAAGAAGAAGAAGAAGAAGAAGAAGAAGAAGAAGAAGAAGAAGAAGAGTTGGCTTTTCTACCCTGCTTTTCTCACCCATTTAAGGGGCCTCAAAGTGGCTGACAAAGCTTTTCTATTCTTCTCCCCACAACAGAACACCTTGTGAGGTAGGTGGGGCTGTGAGAGCTCAGAAGAGAGCTGTGACTAGCCCAAGGTCACCCAGCTGGCTTCGTGGGGGAGGGCAGAATCGAACCCGGTATTCCCAGATAAGAGTCCAGCTCCCTAACCACTGAACCAAACTGGCTTAGAAACTGGTGAGCAAGCATGAAGCTGGCTAGAGTGGGAAGGAAGTTGGCTGGTGGGTGGGGAGGTGTCCTTTACACACTTGGCCATTAGGGCAATTGTTTCCCCTGCCACCAGTCAGTCAGGGTGAATTTTTGGTCCCCCCAGTGCCTGTGCATGGAAGCCATTTGGCCTGCATGCCAAGGGGCTACTGGCTCCCTTAATTTGTCCTCAATATGAAGTGAACAAATTAAGGGTCAGGATGACTTGGGCCCCGGTCACACTTTTAGTTGAAGCCGACTTCAGGTTGTGTTCAGGTCACCTTACATCATTTTTATTTAAGCTGGTTTATCCCCGTTAGACCATTCTAACTGGAGTCCACTTTTCCCGAGGGTTCAGTCCATCCTGGCATCCCAGGCCATCTTTGCTCCCTCAGTGTGAACGGGGGGGGGGGGGGAACGGGCTAAAGGAGGCTGAACTGTGCTGTGGTGGGTGGGCCCAGTCTTTCCTTTCAGCCAATGCAAACGTGTGGAGTCCATAAGGCACCTCCCCTTCTCTCCTCAGTTATATATAAGATTCTTCTATCTAGTGTATTTCCGCAAATTTATATTACTTTTTAAAAAATTAATCACACAGGCTTACAAAAGAACTACAAACACACACCTGTGCATCCCTTGAGTGATAGAACACCATCCAATAAGAAAGGAGAGAGATTTGACATAGCAAAATGGCGGAGAGCCAAGAGTTCCGTGGAGGAGAAAGGTGTAAGTGATGCAGCCCAAAGAGAGGATGGCCTGAGGGCGGCCTATGTGAGAACAGAACTGGCATGACCTCAGCTTGAATTATGAATAGGACCTCCTATCTTATATAGGTGTGACCAGGGCCTTGGAGAAGAAAGATCAGGCCCTGATGCCAAGGTGCCCTCTTCCTGTCCCTAAGATGGCAGTGTGGGAAGGGAGCCCCAATGGAGCAAATGAAGTTTCCATGCCACACTTGGTCACCTCTAAGAAATTACCATTGAGGAAATAACTTTGGACAACCAACTCAATCAAGCACTGTTAGAAGAAGGAGGAGAAGGAGAAGGAAGAAGAGTTGGCTTTTCTACCCTGCTTTTCTCACCCATTTATGGGGGCTCAGAGTGGCTGACAAAGCTTTCTGTTCTTCTCCCCTCACCAGACACCCTGCGAGGTAGGTGGGGCTGTGAGAGCTCAGAAGAGAGCTGTGACTAGCCCAAGGTTACCCAGCTGGCTTTGTGGAGAAATGAGAAGAGTTGGCTTTTCAACCCCACTCTTCTCACCCACTTAAGGGGACTCCAAGCGGCTGACAAAGCTTTCTGTTCTTCTCCCCCCTCACCAGACACCCTGCGAGGTAGGTGGGGCTGCGAGAGCTCAGAAGAGAGCTGTGACTAGCCCAAGGTCACCCAGCTGGCTTCATGGAGGAGGGCGGAATCAAACTTGATAAGAGTCCAGCTCCTTAACAAAACTGATGGAGGAGGAGGAAGACGAAAATTCACAAGTATCCTGTTATTTGCTCAGAGATATACAAAGTGACAATGGGTCGGTGGAAGAAGGAAAGAGAAATAACAAAAATTAGTTTCCCTGCAGCAAGGATAGGTTTCCCACAGTTTTCAATTTTAATTTATTTTAATTAGATGTGTGCCTCAGTCGTACATGAAGCCATGTACAACTGTTTGGAGCCCTCTGGATGTTCAAAGTGCAGAATAACTTGATGCAATTTCTCCAAACATTGTGCTGAGTCACTGTTTCCCAGGCTCAGAGATCCAGCAGTTAAGGGATCTCAGAACTGCTGAATCATCAGCCACAGGATCCTGGCAATCTAATGCATTTCCCCACCCTATGAACAACCAGTACGAGCACTTTGGATGGTTTGGTACTGAACATGTCTGACTTTAATCATATTTGGTACATTTAAAAAAATCTGTAACCCACCATGATTGTACTTGTTGTAGGGTGGGAAATAAATATAATGATAAACAAATAAACAAATATGGGTTGTCTGTTATTTTCTTTTTCTTGGCTCATATAAACTATAAGCTATCCACCCACATTCTGTGTTGTAACCCTTCATAAGCTTATCCAAAAGTCCTCCTTCAGAAGGCAGGCTGCCCTGTCCTGGAAAATACCTTCTCTCTGAAGAACCGTTTGGTCAAAATATATTTTCAAGATGAATAAAAATACAGCACCTGAATAGCAGATGTATAGGATACCTGTGGCCACACCCATAGACATCCTTACAAGAGATATATTTTTTGTTTAAATTATAGCCATTCTCTCCAGCTTAGCATATGCAAAATATGTGCACCATCCTTCCTTCCTTCCTTCCTTCCTTCCTTCCTTCCTTCCTTCCTTCCTTCCTTCCTTCCTTCCTTCCTTCCTATGTTTAAGTGGCCAATCTAACCCTGACAGAGAAGAGGTGAAGGTTTTACCTTTATCTTCTGCTTGAGAGATCCAGAAGCAAATGGTGGCCCACGTGTGAGAGAGCATGCTGGACTGGATGGGTTTGGTGGCCTGATCTAGCAGGGCTCCTCCTATGTTCTTTACTGGTGACTGAAACCAGTTTTACAATCTGATTCACAACCAGGATTCCAGTTCTTGGTCATAAAACGGACAGACCCTGTAGACAAAATACAAGCAAAATATATCAATCTTTCTTCTATTGCAGATTCCTTTGCCTCTTATGGCTTGGAAAGACATGACAACCGGACTGCTACTGAGGCTGTTATAAGAGCTGGAATGGAGATAATCTGAGCCCAGATGAACATAAGAGGATCTCTGCTAGATCCAGGCCACATCCTGTCTCCCTTCCCCTGGCTTGTCCTAACTCTCTTACCCATCAGCTTCATAGAATACCCGCTGGTTCTAGAGTTGCGCAATAGAAAAATATTTTTTTCTCTATCCATCTTTTCTATACCATACATGATCTTATATACTCCAATCAGGTCCCCTCTTAAATGCTATCTTTCCAGGCTGAAAATACCTAGACACTGCATTTTGATTTCACAAGGGAGGTGTTCCAGCTCCTTGATCATTCTGTTTGCATCTTTTCCAGTTCTACCATATTGTTTCTCAGGTGTGGTGGTGACCAGAATTGAACACCATATTCCAAATGTGGCCTCACCATAGATCTATAAAGAGGCAAAATGACACTTGCTGACTTGTTTTCTTTTCCCTTCCTAATTATTACCAGCACTGATTTGCCTTTTTTTTTTTTTTTTTTTGCCACTGCTGCATGCTGCGCTGACATCTTCATTGATTTGTCAACCAAAACCCCAAGATTCCTTTCCTGGTGTGTCACTGAAAGCTCAGTTTATAGATATAATTAGGATTATTTGCTCCAATGTGCATTACTTCGTACCTCCTAAAATGTAGCTGGACTGCAATTCACAACTGACCATTGGCACTGGCCAGACCCACAGAAGATGTGGTTCAACAATGTCTTGAAGGCTAGATAGGTACTAAGGGTGGGTCCCCATGATCAAAATACTCCAAGGCGAACCTGAGTTTGCCTTGGACCATCCCCAAGCAGAAATCCACGGCAAACCCCCCCCCCACCTTTCCAACTGTTTTCGCTCCAAATTAGGAGGCAAGTACGTATTATCTTGAACCATGGGGATGCTCCTGGGTTATTGGGGGAGGAGTTTGGCGATTGGAGCATTAGCAGGCAGGGGTTCGCTGTCACTGCCATGCGTGCTGCAATTGCAACTGCTTGGGGAAAGAAATCAAGGCAGCAAAGAAATTAAGCTGAAATGAGCTCTCATTTGCCCTCTCCTGCCAAAAGCATGCTCCCTCCCCCTCGCCTGATCGCCCGATCAGCAAGGCACGCAAGGGTAAAGGGTTAGATTTTCCGCACGATCGCTGGATCATTCATTCTTTGCCAAAAGCTATGGTTTTCAAAGCTAGGATTTGAGACTGTTAATGGTAGTAGCTGGAGGTGTGGGGGACAAGAAGGGCATTCTTGAACAGAAGATAAGAGAACAGATCCATGCTGCAAGGGTTTAGGGGGAGGCTGATGTGAACACGAGGCGAGCTGTCAAGTGGAGGCGAGCTTGCTGTCATGCGGACGTGCACATGTCCGCTAAAGTCAGAGCCGCAGTTTCAAGCCATTAGCCCCTTTCCAATCCCATTATGCCCCCCTTTTATTTTATTTTCTTATTTATAGTGCGTGGTGTTTTTGGAGGTGTAACCTGGACGCGTTTCCCAGGGATTTCCCCAGTCATCGCTGCACCAGGCTGGACAGGGCATGAAGACGTCAGCCGGGCTTCCTATCAAGAGAGAAGGGGTGGAGAAGAAAGGATGCAGTTTCCTTGATGCCGAGGTTTACTGCGTTTGCTTGGGGACAAGCGGATTCGCCTTCAGCCCACACTCTCCTCAACTGCATGGGGACATGTTAATTTGAACTACAAAGTGGATTACAGATGCCCCGATTCCGCAGCAAAATAACTGGAGCCCATGGGGACGCAGCCTAAGAATAGCTAACCGATTGCCCATGTGATGATATCTGGGGCGTTTTCGCACTTCCCTTCCCATCCGCTGGACAGGAAAGGAGCATGTTGAACCAACCTTGACTAGTGCTCGCACTTGGAGTACTACTAGTCACTGTCACCTGCCCGCCTCCTTGTGATCGAATACTTAACCTTGACTCGATCGCCAGGCTGGTCCTCTTCAGGGCGCCACCATTTTGGCTGTGGCGCCCTGCGTGCCTGTGCGTGTCAGCGTCGTCGCCAGGATGACACTGAAGTTCTGTGCACATGCAGTTGCGTCTATGGATGTCTGAGGCACCTCAGATGACCCCGGAGCACCAGAAGAGGAGCGAATGGCCGCTGCCTGGACGCATCAGATAAGTAATTTCATGCTCCACACCTAGTGCATGATTAGGGAACTTCTGGGAGGGCAGGGGGTACCTGGAGGCTGTATTGGCCTCCTCAAGGTGCGGATGCTCCTCCCCAGAAGTCCCCTAATCATGCGCTATGTGCTGTAGCGCAAATAGACTTCTGGAGTTTGGTCGTCCGCATTTCTCAGGTGAAGCTCCATGAGAGTTTAAAACCACACCAGGCATCAGCTCCTTCCCAAGTTTATGAAAATAAATTCTGTTGGTCTAGCAGACTTCATCCTGCAATGTTTTAATTATCCTCCTCACTATTATGAGGAACTTCTGCATCTCTTCAGGTTATTATACAGTAAATAACCAGTTTTCTAAAGGACAGAGCTGTTTTAATTATATGACAATGAATGCATAATTATTATGTTTGTTAGGAGTGAATCATAAGACAACAGACTTGATACTGCTGCTGTGGTTAGTGCATCTTAATTACTTTTTCATTTATTTTGCATATAAAAGCTATTTGCTAATTGTCTTTGCCGTAAATATGCAAAATATAATTAGTCATTCATAATTCTTTATGTGTTATCTAACTGTACATTTGTTACTGAGGAATATATATTAAAGTCTGAATATTTAATGGGCTTCAGTGGCACAGAATATTTTTGTACTAAGTTTGCAAGGAAATATTAGAGAGTTGTCACAGAAACATTCATTTAACCCCTTTCCTTGTGCAAACAAATGTTTCCTCCTTTGAGGACCGAAAGCAGGAAAATGGGGAGGAAACTGGAAGCTGTAAAAGACCTGGAACCTACGATCACTGGTAAAGAAGTGGAATATGGACAACGTAGGAATTTTTCTTATATTGGATCTTTGATTTTATTTATTTATTATTTGTTTGCATTTGTATCCTGCCGTCTATCGAAAGGTCTAAGGGTAGATAGCAAGAGGTGTTTGTATATGTGTAAATAAACAACAGTATGTATTAAAACACAGTGTCTGAAACTGGAAAGAGAAAAATGTATCCCCATGTAACCAAAGGCCAGGGCAAATTTATTTATTTATATTTCTCAGGGTGGTAACAGCATTTAAAATCCAGCATATCAAACAAAACAATATATATTGAGACAATAAAAACCACCACAACATTTAAAAACCAGCATATTAAAAAGAAAACAATATCAAATAAAATAGTGGTGTTTGTAGTAGAGGAAACATAACTGAGTAGTAGAGGAAACATAGGGTGTTTTTCCACGGTCACTTAGTACCCATTTTAGCACCCATTAAGGACCCATTTGGGTGAGAGCTGGATGACCCCATTTCCACCATGGAACTCATTAGGGACACATTTGTTTCCACAGTGCCTCGGGAAATCTGGATCATATGGGTACTTTTTGGCCTTTAATCCAGATTTTCTGTGGACCCCATTAATCTGGATTAAAGGGAGCCTGTTTCCATGTTAGTTTGGCAATGGGGTCTAGAGGAGGCTAGGGGGAGGGGGCACCCTTGAGGGGGGAGCCCCAAAACCTAAGCTTCGAAGTGATTTTGAAGTGATTTTGAAGTCACTTCGAAGTCTGTGCAAAATAGCTCTGGAGGATCTTTGAAGTCTGTGCTGATCTTTGAGGTGAACTTCGAAGTCACTTCGAAGTCACTCCGAAGTCATTTCGAATTTTACTCTGAAGATCAGCACAGACTTCCAGAGCTATTTTGCACAGACTTCGAAGTGACTTCGGAGCCGCTTCGGAGATTGCACCCCCTGTCCCCCCAAACACCTGGGGTGACAGGCAGACCCCTCGTGGGTAGATCCAGATTTCCAAATGGGTGCTCCGGTGTTTCCACGGCAGGGAGGCTAGCACCCATTGCTATTGAGTGCTAGACCACCCATGGAAACACTTTGGGTACTTCCCTTAATCTGGATCTACTAGATCCGGATTAAGGAAAGTACCCATTCCCTAGATCTGGATCTTCTTGGATCTGGATTAAAGGAGCGCGGTGGAAAAACACCCATAGTCTTCATTGCCTTCCTGAACATAAACAGAGAAGGAATGTGATGCGGGAGACTATACCATAGCCTCGGGGCCATCACTGAGAAGGCCCTCTCCCAGGTGCCCATCCCTTTTATAACTGAAGTTGGTGGTACAACCATGAGAGTCTCCCTTCCAGATCTTAAGGCATGGGCAGGTCGATAGGGAAGAAGGCCTTCCTTTAAATAAAGGGGATCTATTCGAACAAATACAAAGTTTTTTGCATTTGATTTGATACTAATCAAATACAAAAAAAAATCATGTACATACCTAGTCAGAACCCATCAGACAATAGACGGGTAAGAGCAGAAAGGACTGTAGGCTATGTTTAACCAAACACTTTTGATAATAATTGTTAATATATTTGCTGCATTTCTTGGAGTGAGATGTCCAGAGACCTTTTGGCCGTTGGGTGGCTATGGAAATTTAGTAAACAAACACAGTATGGCTCACAATTGAGGAATCCTCAGTGTAACTATGCCATGTGGATATACTTGCTCCTGGCACGGACCCTAATTTTGAGCTGCTGCAAAGCTGCTTTCTATCTTTCACTTTCCATACAGTGTTTCCCCCCCTGAAATGGGTAGGTGTCATGCCCTGTTCAGCCTCGTCAGAAAAGGAGGATAGACTGGCAATGCTACCACAGGCTCAAGAGCAGCCACAGCATGCCATTGCAGGCATGGAAGAGTTAAGGCTGGTTCCAGGTGAGCAGCCAGACAGCTCTGATGATGAATCTACCAGCAGTGAGCCTAATCAAAGGCTCTCTCATCACCTGCTTAGGCAGCAGAAGCAGGTGAGATGCAGATCAGAGCGATTAGCCCAGCTGCACCGTGGGCATGGCTCTGACTCCTCACCTTGCCTCAAGTTGCTGTAGACAACGTCTTTGCAGTCTCGTGTTACCTGAGCTTGAAATCGTGGACTCCTTGTGACCTGCTGACCCTTTGGACTGCCTGACCCTTGCTGACTTTCTGGACTCCCAGACCCTGGACCGGAACTGACCTCAAGAACGCCTAGAACCCTTGGGATGGAGTAGCTGCGTGAGTGTTTGTCTGTTGCCTGACCAGCCTGTGACGTGACAGTAGGGAAGCGCACAGATATTCATAACATTTGTTACTTATACAAACTTGGACCATCCCATGCCATATTCAGAGTAATCCAGGCAAAGGACAGCATTTACTTTGTACCACTTGGTTTACTGACTGTTCACAGCATTTCATTTCTATCGGTTTTATTTGTGGACTTTAACAGGAAGTCCAGGAATGAAATGGATAGAAATTAGAAGGTGTGAACAACCAGACCTGAAGGTGGACTGGAGAAGGTTTAAAGTGAAGGTGTGACCATGGCCCTTGAGGCTGTTGGATGAAATGATAACAACAAGGGATCTGCAAGAATATCTGAAACATTTGTTATTCATACAAATTGATCTCAATTTGGACATTTGTACAGGAATCGAATGTTATGATCTTTGTACATTAACCTTCGTATGAATACAAATGTTTCAGACATGTGTGCAAATTGTTCGGACGTTCGTTAGATTGGGGGTGTGGAAAAACTGAGCATCAGACACATCCACAATGGTTCCAGATTGCATTTGACATAGATCGACAGTGGATTAAAAGTGGATTCAGGCCAGAGTTTATTTATTTATTTATATTTACATCCCGCCCCATACCCAAGGGTCTCTGGGTGGCTCACAACATTTAAAAACAACATATCAAAAACTAAATCAATCCTAAAACCAGTACAAAGTCTAAAAACCCAGCATTAAAAGTACAAACAGTTTAAAAACAGCAGGGTTTACAATTGGGGAAGTGAAGGGAACATTTAACCAGTTGATGTTTTCAGAGTGCAGATATGTATCAGATACGTATTAGTTCGTATTGGATACGTATCCGTTACGTATTCATTTGTATCAGATACGTATTTGTTCGCGTCAAATACACATTCATTCATATCAGATATGTATTTGTTCGTATCTGATACGTATTCGTTCGTATCCGATACATATAGAATATTTGTACAAATACATACAAATAGATTCATATTGAATAGAATTTTACCACATTCAAATGTGATCTATTAGTACGAATACGGATTTTTCAAACATTTGACTCATTATGAATGAAATGTCAAAAATGCATTCATAGACACCCCTAGAAATGGGGAGAACAAGCAAGAATTAACTGGGATTACTATAATCATGGAGTATTTCAATTAATAGTACTTAATAAGTATATAGTTAATGGAAGTTAACAGAAATACAAATGGAGCGAATAGATACTCTTGTCTGTTTTTGCTATTGCACTATTGTATGTGTTAATTTCTTCTCTGATATACACAGCTGCATAATATATAATTCATGCCTAGTTAACATGCGATAAGGGAATAAAATCAACAGGCTACAGGTTGACCCTGGTACAGGAAGGTTGTGTGGGTGTAGGTTGGATATCAATCTGCAACCGTCGTTTTGCCTCTTTCTGAATCTATAGTGAGACTACATTTGTAATATCGTGCATAATTCTGGTCACCGAACCTTAGAAAGGATATTGTGGAACTGGAAAACGTGCAGAAAAGGGCCACCAGAATGACCAGGGGGTTGGAACACCTTCCTCAACAAAATCAGGCCTCTTCAGAAGTGACCTGACTGAAGTATAGGAGAAGAAGAAGAGCTGGCTTTTCTAACCCGCTTTTCTCACCCATTTAAGGGGACTCAAAGCGGCTGGCAAAGCTTTCCTGTTCTTCTCCCCACAGCAGAACACCCTGTGAGGTAGGTGGGACTGTGAGAGCTCAGAAGAGAGCTGTGACTAGCCCAAGGTCACCCAGCTGGCTTCACGAGGGAGGGTGGAATCGAACCCGGTATTCCCAGATAAGAGTAGGAGATAACAGGAGACCAAACTGGCTAGAAAGTAATGCATGGTGTGGTAAAAGCAGATGGGGGAGGTGGAACCTGCCACACAACTCTAGAACCAGGGGTCCCTCTATGAAGCTGATGGGTAGGAGAGTCAGATCCAACAAGGGAGAGGATTTCTTCACCCAGAGGGTCATCGCTCTATGGAATTGGCTGCCAGAGGAGGCGGTGACAGCAACCAGCCTGGATGGCTTTAAGGAAGTGTTGGACAAATTTGTGAAGGACAGCTACTGGAATGGATGTCCTGATACCACCTCCAGGTTGGGGAGACAGAGTGGATGACTTTGAAGGCCATTTTGATGGGAGTCCAGAGCAGCTGAGATGGGCTGTGGCCCGATCCAGCAGGGTGTCAGAATCACCATCCCATGCCTTATTCAAAATAATCCAGACAGAGGGATAGCATTTACTCTGTGCCACTCGATTTATTGACTGCTCACAATTTTTTGTTTCTGTCTGCTTTATTTGTGGACTTTAACAGGAAGTCTAGAAATGAAACAGACAGAAATGAAGAAGAAGAAGAATAGTTTGGCTTTTCTACCCCGCTTTTCTCACCCACTTAAGGAGACTCAAAGCGGCTGACAAACCTTCTGTTCTTCTCCCCACAACAGACACCCTGTGAGGTAGGTGGGGCTGTGAGAGCTCAGAAGAGAGCTGTGACTAGCCCAAAGTCACCCAGCTGGCTTCATGGAGGAGGGTGGAATCGAACCCGGTATTCCCTAACCACTAGTCCAAACCTCAAGATGGACAGGATAAGGTTTTAAAGTGATGGTGTGACCATGGCCCATCCGCAACAGATTCAGATTGCATTCGGCATGGATCGAGAGCAGATTGAAAGTGGATTCAGGTCCGATTTGATGCTTTCAGAGCATGGGTATGTTACAAGACACGTATCAGAAATGTATTCATACCTATAAAATACATATTTGTTTGTATCGCATTCGTATCGGATAATCATATGAATAGAATCCTACCACATTTGAGCGAATATGAGTTTTTGTAACATTTGATTCATCCCTAGTGAGCCAGTTTGGTCTAGTGCTTAGGGATCTGGACTCTTATCTGGAAATACCACGTTCTATTCCGCCCTCCCCCATGAAGCCAGCTGGGTGACCTTGGGCTAGTCACAGCTCTGACCTCTCACAGCCCCACCTACCTCACAGGTTGTCTGTTGTGGGGAGAAGAACAGAAGCTTTGTCAGCCGCTTTGAGTCCCCTTAAATGGCCAAATCTTCTTCTAACAACAACTTCTGGGTGCTTGCTTGCCGTTCCAACTACCAGCACAGACCTAGAAGCACGTCCAAATTTGACTTCCGGCCAACTGCTCTCCTCTTCTCTGTCTCACCCTCCCCTTATTTCCCCACTCTTCCCCCCTAATTCTCCCTCTTGCTAAAGACCTGCTTTCCTCTCTAATTAGTACTCAACGCAGCCCTCCGTCTTTGGGCCTGTTTTACATTGCTATTAGATTCATTACAGAGAGATTGACTGGTTGAAATGGGTTGCGTGTTTCCCCCAAAGTTGCATTAAAGTACAGTTCTCAAGAACCTCGCTGGATAATTATATATTATCTTTCTTGCGCGCCCGTCTTTGTGAAACGCTGCCAGTTTGTTCTAGTGATGCTTGTCACATTAGGCATTTCTCTCCTCGCCACCCCCCAGCAAATCTTGCAGTCCACCCCCCACCCCCCACTCCACATCTCAAACATTTGATTTACTGTTAATCCGGTGTCATGACACCGCTATTCACTTCTGCTTTTCAGCTGAAATCAGCTTCCTACAAAGATAATGCTAGGTAAAATCCATTGTACAAGGAAGAATATCTTGAATGCAGCTATCATATCGAAAAGAAAACATACTTCTGCTCTCTTCACCCTCTAGACATTCTTAAATACCTCCCTTAATGATGGAGTCAAAGAGAATAGCCACTAAGGGTTATTGGTTTCCACCAACACCCCCTTCCCCCATCTCATCCCTTCCCCCATTCACCGCAAAGTAATCCTGCTCTGTAATTCTATAATTGCTCTTATTTACATTGGGTAAATCTTTTTAAACTAACATATATAAAAAACGGAGTGACAGGATGCTGTGAATGAGGTGGAAGCCATCGAACATGCCTTAGTAAATTGTGATATGAATAAGTCATATAGATCCCTACTTATCAAACAAGTATTTAGAAGCAAATTTAAATAATGCCCTTTAATGCCAGCACTTCCATAAAACCCAAAAACTGTCAGATGCATATTTTTTCTCCCAAGCAGTTGTCTGCTTCAGCTATAGATTAATATTCCCCCCAAGAATATACAGTGTATATATTGTATGTATCCAGGCAAGCAGTTTGAAAAACAAAAAAATATATATCCAAAAAACCTATGACTTCTTGAAATGACATTCCATTAAAGGCACAAAAGATGAGGGATGTTATTTAATCAACCCAAATCCCCAAGACTGAAGCCTAGTATCCCAATCCGTGACATTTGCAAGATGGGGTTAGTGCTGAATATATTCACACGCAGACACCCTTTCAATCCAAGGGCCTTTCCACACTCACCTGTTAGAGATGAGCAAGCGGACCGCTGGAACACATTACATAAGAACATAAGAGAAGACTTGCTGGATCAAGCCACAGCCCATCTAGTCCAGCATCCTGTCGCACACAGTGGCCCACCAAATGCTCATGGGCATCTCAAGCAGAGACAAGGACAAACCTTCTCCTGCTCTCGAGTCCCAGCAGATGGCCTTAGAAGCGCCCCAGTTCCTCCCCGCCCCCAATTTGAGGTATTAAGGTATTGGGGAGCGGTGGTGGATCATATACAGTTGGTGATTGGGGTAAATGTGGGGCTGCACTTTGAGAGATGTTCATTGCAGATATAACGTGGTACATGGTTGGCACAAGATGAAAGGTACATGTTGGACAGGCTGATGTGGGCAGCTTTGATGGTTATTGCAGGGGGGTGGAGGGATAAATCACAGTGGACGTTGGACAAATGGCAAGACTATGTGCTTGAAATATATAAATTTGACGCCCTTAGGCACCAAAGACTTCTGTACTTGGGGGAGAGACCGAAGAAGAGCCTACAGGATCTGTTGAAAAGACTATATGAAGCTAGCAATCAAGACTCCCTACCAGATAGAATGAAAAACGGTCTAGCAAAAATTAGAGCCCATGTAACAGTGCGAGGGATAAGAACATAAGAGAAGCCTTGCTGGATCAGGCCACAGCCCATCTAGTCCAGCATCCCGTCGCACACAGTGGCCCACCAAATGCTCATGGGCATCTCAAGCAGAGACAAGGACAAACCTTCTCCTGCTCTCGAGTCCCAGCAGATGGCCTTAGAAGCGCCCCAGTTCCTCCCCCCCCCTCAGCCTGAAAGATGCACCTAGGCATTCGTTCTAGTAGCCATTGATACATCTGTCATCCATAAATTTGTCTAACCTTACCTTAAAGCCATCCAGACTGGTAGCTGTCACCACCTCTTCCGGCAGCACATTCCATAAACTTATGACCCTCTGAGTGAAGAAATACTTCCCCCTGTCATTGTCCGCACGTGTGATCTGCAGCAGTGTTCCTATTGAAAACCCTCCCCAGTCCTTTCCTGCTGGGGATAGGTTAAACGCAGTCCACACGTGTGTCTGTGTCAGTCAGAACAGTCCAGGAGCCTATTTGCACTATGGCCGTCATTGCATGATTAGTGAACTCCTGGTGAAGAGCATCCGCACATGGAAGAGGCTGCTACAGCCTCCAAGTGTGCCCTGCCTGCCTAGAAGGTCACTAATTGTTGATTAGGTGTGGAGCATGAAATCGTGCTCCACACCTTAACCAACATTGACTAAAAGCTCACCTGAGCGTCCAGTGGCGCAACCATTTGCACCTCTTCTGGTGGTCCAGGGTCTTCTTAGGTGGTGCGCAAGCATGCTAGCATCTCAGACGACCATAGACACAATTGTGCATGCACAGAGTGTCAACGTCATCATGACAACAGCACTGATGAATGGGCCGTCATGGACAGCGTTGCATCCAAAATGACACCACCTGGAAGAGGAGCGGCCCTGCAATCAAATCAGGTAAGTATTCCATCACTGGTTAATTACACCTTGCTTCCAACTTTTTGTTCACTTGCCTCATCCCTTCTTTCACTTTCTTGGATCTGTTTCTTTATGTTTGCATAAGGACTGGTTCTATTTTTATTTTGTGTGTCCCCCCCCCCAAGAAGTCCCCCCCCCCTCAAGCCTTACTGTAGTATTATATCATGCCCTGTTCAGCCTCCTCGGAGGAGGGAAGCCTGCCTGGAATGTGACCACAGGCTGAGGAACAACCACAGCAGGGCATTGCAGGCATGGAAGAGTTAAGGCAGAGTCCAGGTGAGCAGCCAGACAGCTCTGATGATGAGTCCACCAGCAGTGAGCCTAATCAAAGGCTCTCTCATCGCTTGCTTAGGCAGCAGAAGCAGGTGAGACGCAGATCAGAGCGATTAGCCCAGCTGCACCACGGGCGTGCCTCTGACTCCTCTATTTAAGAACAAGCTCACCTTGCCTCAAGTTGCTGCAGACAACGTCTTAACAGCCTCTTGTTACCTGAGCTTGAAATCCTGGACTCCTTGTGACCTGCTGACTCTTTGGACTGCCTGACCCTTGCTGACTTCTGGACTTCTAGAACCTGGACTGGAACTGACTTCGAGTACGCTTGGAACCCTTGGGACTGAGTAGCTGCGCAAGTGTTTGCCTAATGCCTGACTGGCCTGCGACGTGACATATTATCACGTTTCTCCTTTTCCCAACCTTGCATTTTTCTTTCCCCAGACAACCCAATTTATTCAAAACAAAGCTGCATTTTTATTAAATCACTTTTTAAAAACCAGATACTTGCATGGCTCATAATATTTGTATTGTGTTTTTTAAAATAAATTTTTATTTGTTATAAAACTCAGATAAAGGCATACATTCAACCCCCACCCCAACCCCAACAGGGTATGAACATATATATTACTTGCTATAAATTGTTGACTTTCCGCATTTGTTCCAAGCATTCCTCAAAGTTGTCGTCTTCATTTCTTTCTGACTTTATTATTCTTCAAACACAACAATTATAAGTTCATTTTCCAGCCTTTGCATAAAGTTAGTAAACAGTTTCCAGTTTTGATGCAAATTTTGACATTCAATTCGATTTGAATCGAATATTTGAACGTCCAAATTTGTACGGATAGAGAAAAAATTAATGTATTAAAATTCAAACCAATGTCTATTTGTATGAATATTCAATACGAATTTGATGATACAAATGTCAACAACATTCGTATGTGTCTGTACGCATCCGTAGGCATCCCGTTTTTATCCTGTACGTATCCTGTTTCCATCCCATATTTATCTGTATTTATCCATATGGATACGAATAAGATGCGTGCAGATACGTATGTAATGTGTACATATCTGTACACATACAGATGTCCAAATTATTCAAACGAACGATTCAAAATATTTGTATTTTAATATTAAAAAATGAATGTCTGGACATTCGACTCAAATTCGAATGTCCGAATTCAGCCAAATTCGATCAAATAACAAATATTTCAAACATTCTTGCACACCCCTGTTCCAGTGGTTAGCAAAATGCATCTGTCCTACATAAATTTGTCTATGAGACTATAAGAGGACCCCTTCTGGATCAGGCCACAGCCAATCTAGTCCAGCATTTGGTCCCATCCAGTGGCCCATAAATTGCTTCTGGGCATCTCAAGCAGTGCACAACCTTCACCTGCTCTTGAATCGCTGTGTCATTAGTTTCGTAAGAACATCCAAGAACCTGCCAGGTGCCCATAAAGGTCAAAAGAAAGGTGGCAAACAGGCAGTGAGCTCTCTTGGAGGTTACCAGACACATAGACCTCACCAAATGTGCTGACAAGGGAATCTATACCCGCTTGTGGGAGTTACCACAGTGTTTGGAAGTTCATGGCAAGGAGCAATGCTTGGAAATGGATTCTATTTTATAACCCATACTCCCCTTGCCATTTGGAGCAAACTTAGACCTAGCCAGTTTGGTCTAGTGGTTAGGGAGCCGGACTCTTATCTGGGAATACTGGGTTTGCTTCTCCACAAAGCCAGCTGGGTGACCTTGGGCTAGCCACAGCTCTCCTTCTGAGCTCTTACAGTCCCACCCACCTCACAGGGTGTTCTGTTGGGAGAAGAACAGAAGGTTTGTCAGCCACTTTGAGTCCCCTTAAATGGGTGAGAAAAGTAGGGTAGAAAAACCACTCTTCTTCTTCTTCTTCATTAGGCCTCCTTTCACTGTTCCACTGCCTGGCTCCCCTATCTGCAATGGCATTGACAATTGGGGTCCTTCTGCCCCCAGTTTTCCATGGGTGGCAATTATTCCTATAGCAATTATTCTTGAGCTACACAGTGTCAGAAACCAAACCATAGCATTAAACAAAAGATGACCGTCATGTGCGTGTTCTGATTGAGCAGCCCACTTTGGACGATCAGATCGTATGCATAGATTTCATCCCACCTAGTTTGCAAAGAACAGGTAGTTGTGTTCTCTGGCAGGTGGAATCCACACATATGGGGCACAGAGTTAAACTTCTGTACAGGCTGAGCTTCAGGATGACTTGTTTTCTAGCAAACATGTCAAGAAAAAGATTAAACAAGGAATGCAGAAGAATGTGTTTTCTTTTGCCATCAAAAAAGAGCGTTTGCCCCCTTTCCTTTAAAAAGTAAGTTTTTGAGATTAGCCACACTTGATTTTATGCATATAATCTTCATTCCCAGCCCTTCCCACCACCTTTATGGAGTATCATGTCAGAATAATACACAAAGGCTTATATTAGTAATGTTATATTGGCAATATTATGCAGGATAAAACTCACAAGAATATTAATGTGATGGGGAAGTGATAATTGAAGCAAAGAGTGCTAGAAGATCACAATCTGGTTGTTGTCTGGGAACTTCTTAGGCTTCTAAACTTCTGCAAAGATTTTCTTATAATTCCCGACACTTTAAACAAACTTAAGGATCTAGGCAGTAATCAGGCCCAATGTATCTACAGCAGCAACTGAACTACAGGTTTTTTTTTCTGCAGCCTCTGTGCACAGAAATCACATTAAAATATGGCCTTCTGTGCAGGTCCTGCTGCATTTCCGGCACAGTCCGCAGTTTTTGCACAATGGATTTTATTCCCAGTTAGTCCAGCTGGGAATTGGAATTAGCAGTAGATATCTGCACTTCCCTTCCCTTCACCCAATGTTGACTAGTGCTCACAAGTGTTAGTCATTTTCAGCCTAAGCCCCAAGGGATCGGTCACTCACCTGTGACCAATCCCAGAGCCAGTCCTCTTCTGGGTGCTGCCATTTTGGTTGCAGCGCCCTCCACGACTGTGCATGCATCAGCACTGTTTCTATGAGGATGCTGACACTGTGCAGTTGCAGTCATAGGATGTTTTTCCACCGTCAGAAAGTACCCATTTTTGCACCCATTAAGGACCCATTTGGGTGTGAGTTGGATGATCCCATTTCCACCACGGCACCCATTTGGGACCCGATTGCTTCTACTGCCCCTGGGGAAATCCGGATCAAATGGGTACTTTCTGGCCTTTAATCTGGATTTTCTGTAGACCCCATTGGGTCTACAATGCGGTCTTCAGGCAGAAAATCCAGATTAAAGGGTGCCTGTTTCTACGCTTGTGTGGCCATGGGGTCTAGAGGAGGCTAGGGGGAGGGAGAACCCATGGGGGGGGGAGCCCCAAAACCTAAGCTTCGATGTCATTTTGAAGTCACTTCAAAGTCTGTGCAAAATAGCTCTGGAGCGTCTGTGAAGTCTGTGCTGATCTTCAGAGTGAACTTCGAAGTGACTCCGAAGTGACTTCGAAGTTTACTCCAAGATAGCACAGACTTCAATGGAGCTGTTTTGCACAGACTTCGAAGTGACTTCGAAATGATTTCGAAATGACTTCAAAGTCGCTTTGGAGATTGCACCCCCTGTCCCCCCCCAAACACCTGGGGTGACAGGCAGAGCCCTCATGGGTAGAACTGGATTTCCAAATGGGTGCTCCAGTGTTTCCATGGCAGGGAGGCTAGCACCCATTGCTGTTGGGTGCTAGACCACCCATGGAAACACATTCGGTACTTCCCTTAATCCGGATCTACTACATCCAGATTAAGGAATGTACCCATTCCTTAGATCCGGATCTTTTTAGATCCGAATTAAAGGAGCGCGGTGTGGAAAAACACCCAATGCCACGTCTATGGTCATCCCACTGGTCCATAGCTATTGAAAATGAGGGGTGGCTATGCGCACTCAGAACCTGTCTGGAACGGAAGTGTCTCCACGGTGTGTGGATGCTATGGCCACTGTAAATCCGGATTAAATAGATCCGTATTAGTGACATCAGCCCTTGCAAAATCCAGATATATTAGATCTGGATCAAAACAGTGCTGGACTGCCTGCATTGAGGATGGTGAAGCAGCATGCGACCCATGCTAAATCGGAACACCATACGGATGCCGCGGCACAGATCCATTCAGAAAGCCCTGCCCAAAGCACTATGGGGCAGGGATATGCAAGAATATTCAAAACATTTAAAATTTGATCTAATTAGTTCAAATTCAGACATTCAAATTCAAATCGAAGGCCTGTACATTCATTTTTTAACATTTGAATGAACTTGAAATTCTCGGATCATTTGTACGAATCATTCAAACATTTGTATGTGTACGGATACATACGCATTATATATGTATCCGTATGCGTTTATTCATATCCGTAAGCATTTGTACGGATATATATGGAACAAAAACAGGATGCATATAGGATAAAAACAGGATGTACAGGATGCATACTAATGTTGTTGACATTGGGTGTTTTTCCACTGTCAGAAAGTACCCATTTTGGCACCCATTAAGGACCCATTTGGGTGTGAGCCGGATGATCCCATTTCCACCACGGCACCCATTTGGGACCCGATTGTTTCGACTGCCGTGGGGGAAATCCGGATTGAATGGGTACTTTCTGGCCTTTAATCCAGATTTTCTGTAGACCCCATTAATGGGGTCTACAATGGGGTCTTCAGGCAGAAAATCTGGATTAAAGGGAGCCTGCTTCCACAGGAAACAGGCAATGGGGTCTAGAGGAGGCTAGGGAGAGGGGATGCACCCATGGGGAGGGGGAGCCCCGAAGTCCCAGCTTTGGAGTGATTTCGGAGTGACTTCGAAATTATTTCAAAATGACTCTGAAGTCCCTCCGAAGTGATTGCCACAGACTTCGGGGAGGCTCTGGAGCTGTCAGAGCAGTCCATGCACTATTAGCACAGACCGCGCGGGCTTCCCTTCAAAGAGACCGGTACCAAGACTCCAAGATTTGTGCTGATCTCTTTGGAGAGACCAGCGGCGAGACTCCGGAGTCCCTCCAAAGCGATCAGTAGAGACTAAGTCCTTGGCGATCTTTTCGGAGGGACTTCGAAGTCATTTCGGAACGATTTCGAAATGACTCCAAAATCACTCCGAAGCTGGGACTTCGGAGATCGCACCCCCCATCCCCTGAGACACCTGGGGTGACGGACCGACATGGGTGCAAAGGTGTTTCCACAGCAGGGGGGTTACCACCCATTGCTAATGGGTGCTACACCTCCTGTGGAAACACATTGGGTGCTTCCCTTAATCCGAATCTACTAGATCCAGATTAAGGAATGTACCCATTCCTTAGATCCGGATCTTCTTAGATCCGGATCTAAGGGCTGCAGTGGAAAAACACCCCTTAATATCTTCAAATACAAATAAAAAATTTGTACAAATAGATATGAATATTCAAATTGGATTCTAATTTAAATACATTCGTTGTTTTCTCTGTTCATTCGAATTCAAACATTCCATTCGAATTGAATCCGAAAAATGCATTCTTGCACACCCCTACTGTGGGGCTTCACATTCACTGTTGTCTCTGCTGCGTAGGATTTGTGGAGCTGCATAAGATAATAACAACATGGGCGCTCAGGTGAGCATGCCACCAGTGGGATGACCATAGACCTGACTGTGACCGCAGCTGCACAGAGTGTCAGCATCGTCATAGCAACGGTGCTGATGCATGCGCAGTCGTGGAAGGCGCTGCAACCAAAATGGCAGCACCCAGAAGAGGACTGGCTCTGGGATCGGTCACAGGTGAGTGACCGATCCCTTGGGGCTTAGGCTGAAAGTGACTAACACTTGCAAGTGTGAGCACTAGTCAACATTAGGTGAAGGGAAGTGCAAATATCTACTGCTAATTCCAATTCCCAGCTGGACTAACTGGGAATAAAATCCATTGTGCAAAAACTGCAGACTGTGCCGGAAATGCAGCAGGACCTGCACAGAAGGCAACATTTTAATGTGATTTCTGTGCACAGAGGCTGCAGAAAAAACCCTGTAGTTCAGTTGTTGCTGTAGATACATTGGGCCTAATTACTGCCTAGATCCTTAAGTTTGTTTAAGGAGTTGGGAATTATAAGAAAATCTTTGCAGAAGTTTAGAAGCCCATGTACATCCTGCATCTGGTCTATATGTGGATGTTACTTCCTTAATCTGGAATGAAGCATGTGAGAACGGACTATAGACCTCTTTTTTCAGGTGTACCATTAATATGGATTAATGGGCCCTTAGCACGCCTATATTCTGGATCCATTCTATTCCTGTGCAGATGACGTGGTCTTCATGGAGTCTTAGGGTGTTTTTCCACTTAGCACTAAAGGACCCATTAAGGACCCCTAATGGTTCCTTAATGGGTACTCTAGTGCTAGTGGAAAAAAACCCTAGCACTAGAATACCATTAAGGACCCTTAATAGGTCCTTAAAGTGTCCTTAATAGGTCCTTAAAGGGCCCTTAATGGGTACTCTAGTACTAAGTGGAAAAACACCCTTAATCTGGATAGTAGCGCAGTCTAGATGATGCGTTCTTAGCAGCTCCTTGTTCCAGATTAACTTGTAAATGCATAAACAGCCAAAGTGTGAAAAGGCCCTTAAATCAACAAGACAGGAAAATGCCCACCTACATTCTAAAGTAGGGATGTGCACAGATATTTGCCCCATTTAAAATTTATTTGAATTTGTACATTCGCATTCAAATGGAATGTTGGCTACATTCAAAGACTGGCATTTGAATGCGAAGCGAACACTTTTGTGCATTCGTTCGAAGCTTCGTACCATTCATGAACATGGGGAGGCGGCAAACTGGCTGCCCGGGTTACCCATTCTGGCTGCCCAGTCACACCTGCAGCAGATCCAGAGCGGACCCAAAGTGGAGTCAGAGCAGATTCAAAAGCGTTCAGAACGGATTCATAGGGGATTCATAGGGGATTCAAAAGTGCAACTGGCAGCAAGGGTTTGATTCGGATTCGAACAGCATTCGAAGAACATTCGCAGCGAATTCGAATCCCACCACATTTGAAGTGGCTCTGGTTGTACAAATGCAAATTTCCTCACATTTGATTCAAACGGAACATGTAAAACACTTTCATGCACATCTCTATAAATCTAGATGGAAGTGGTGAATTGGTGTGAACATTCCTTTCATATTCTGTCCCCCCCCCCGCCCCCCAGTAAGATCACAAGGAGGCAGGAACGATAAATGATTTTGCATCCGTTGTTTCAAAATACCTTGTTTTTAACAGATTGCTTTGTTTTGGCTTATTTACTCATGCCATCATCTGCTTTGACGCTTGCTAGGAGAAGATCGGTTCCGTAAAAATTTGGATGTAGAACGCTGAGCCCTTTGTGCGCGTAATTGTGTGCGGGCTGCCCGATTCACATATGCCGCTCTGGCCCCTCAAAAGTTCTGCACTGATTGTTCTCTGGGGTGACCCCCTCCCCAGAATGGGTCACCTGTCTTGAACCCACGAGGGATAGAAGGGTTAGGCATCTAAGAAGGCATATAAACAAACACAGGATGGAGATACGGAATAAGATCCAATTCTCTCTCCCCTCTTCTTTTATATGAAAAAGAGCAAACACTCCATCTCATGTGTTTGTGTTTCTGAGGATCAATTGTGAAACAAAACCCCATTTCGCTGGCGGCCCGTCAGTCCTGACTGCCCGCTTGAAATTCCTCCGTCAGGAGAAGTAGATGTAACTCAAGCGAACAATCTTTCAGAAAACATCTGCAACCAAGTGACCCTGGCCTTAACCTTTAAATCTATCTTTTCATATTCATCTCAAAAGACCTTGTCAAAGACCAAGGAGATTTAAGAAAGGGAATCTTCAACAAACACATACATACACACACATACCAGAAAGAGAGAGAGAGAGAAGAAAAGGGAAAGAAAAGAAAAGAAAAGGGGGAGGGAAAGGGGAGAAAGGAAAAAAAAGAAAAAGGTACAGAAGAAATTCAACCCAGATTAGGTGGCAGGAGATAATACGACTTGCTCATTTTCATTCTGCTGCTCAAACTGGAGTTGAATTCATTTTCACTTTATCTTTATTCATGTTATTTAAACATAACATTCATTAGGATTGTGAACTGCAACAGATAGAACAGAACAAAACTCCTGGCCAAAATTGGAGGGCATCTGTTCGCACCAGGGGCGGACCACTGCCAAGTCTGGATCAGACCACCCTTCCTCCCCCCCCAAAAAAAATCTGCAACCCACCCACCACATTTTTCCTTAGAATTCATTTTGAAGTCAGCCCAATGGTTTCCCCATTTGCCATCAGCCAAGGAGAAATGTATTATATAAACATTAGAAAGGGAGAAGGTTTGGGGAGGAATGAAGAGGCGGGGAAATGGAAAACACCAGCAGCTTGTTTTTTTTAAAAAAAAATAAAATAAAATACATTAAAATAAACACAGGGATGTCTCACCTGGGACAGTGTCATGACTCTGTTGTCAGAGATGATGATGATGATGAAGAAGAAGAAGAAGACAGACAGACAGACAGACAGACAGACAGACAGACAGACAGACAGATAGATAGATAGATAGATAGATAGATAGATAGATAGATAGATAGATAGATAGATAGATAGATAGATAGATAGATAGATATTGGTTGCCTATTTGCTACCAAGCACAGTTCAAGGTATTAATATTAATGTATAAGGCTCTGAAAGCTTGGGGGGCAGATATCTAAAGGAACATCTCCTCCCTGTGAGCCACCTTGGTCCAGTGGTTAGGGAGCCGGACTCTTATCTGGGAATACCGGGTTCAATTCTGCCCTCCCCCATGAAGCCAGCTGGGTGACCTTGGGCTAGCCACAGCTCTCTTCTGAGCTCTCACAAGGTGTTCTGTTGTGGGAAGAAGAATAGAAAAGCTTTGTCAGCTGCTTTGAGCCCCCTTAAATGGGTGAGAAAAGCGGGGTAGAAAAGCCAGCTGTTCTTCTTCCCATATTGATCTGCTCATGCCCTAAGTTCCAGCTGTGAGGCTCTCTCAGCAGTGCCACCCAGACCCTGGTCACACAAGTCTAAGACAGGATATCCTATTCATAATTCAAACTGAGGTCATACCAGTCCTGTTCACACCTAGATCATTATAGGTCATCCTCAGACCATCCTTGCTCTGGGCTACTTCGCTCACACCTTTGCCCACGACCAACCTGAGCCTCCCCCACAGAATTCTTGGCTCTCCACCTTGGCTGTCACATCTTCCTCCTTTCTGATTGGATGCCGTTTGTGTCACTCACGGGAGGCAAGAGCACGTGTTTGCGGTTCTTTTTTCCGCCTGCTCCCCCACCTCCAGACGCCCCTTCCTTTTTATGTGCTTTTCTTCTCCGTGCAATTAATATTCAAAATAATAATAAATTTGCATGAAAAAGGCTCTATACAGGAATCATATACATAAACTGAGGAGAGAAGGGGAGGCGCCTCACGAACTCCACAAGTGCCAATTGGCTGAAGGAAAGACTGGGTGCCACCCACCACAGCATGGTTCAGCCTCCTTTTGCCCATCTTCCAACACACACTTTGAGGAAGCAAAGACGTCCTGAGGTGCCAGGATGGGCTGAGTCCTTGTCAGTCCTGTAAAAATTAGGACTAAGCTTAAGACGGTCTAGCAGGGGTAGGCCAGCTTGGAAAACAAATTAAATAAAAATAGTGTGCGTAACATGACCTGAAGATGACCTAGGGTCGTCCAAAACTACTATTACTTATTTATTTAAAATATTTATATCCTGCCCCATATCCCAAGACCCCTGTGTGGCTTACAGTAACACCACACCATCGCACACCACTTCAGCAACTAAGGGGGTGAGGATGCGTGGAAGGACCTCCCCGGTGGTAGCCCCCAAACTATTTGTTTGTTTGCATTTTTATACTACCCTGTGCCTGAAGGTCTCAGGGTGGGTGTCAGCAATTGAGGATAAAATATAAAATGAACAAATTAAAATAATAAGATATTAAAATAACAACTGAATGTGGCGAGGGGAATATGCTTCCTTATTTCCATCAAAGGTCAGGGTACATAAGTCTGTTTTTAACAATTTTCTCCATGTATTAAGTGAAGATGCCTGGTGCAACTTGGGGGAGGGGGAGTATTCCACAATCTGGGGGCCATCACTGAGAAGGCCCTATCTCGAGTCCACACTCCCTCAAGTACTCAAGGAGGTAGTACACCCAGAAGGGCCGCCCCTGGAGATCTTAAGGCATGGGGAGGTTGATATAGGAGAAGGTATTCCGTCAACCTTCCTAATGCCGCGACCCCTTAATGCAGTTCCTCATGTTGTGGAGACCCCCAACCATGGGGGTGGGGCAGCTGGGAGGGGGAAGGGAAGGACAGCGGGAGACTCATCGCGACCCCTCTGAAAGGGTAGTTCGGCCCCCAAAGGGGTCGCAACCCACAGGTTGAGAACCACCGCTTTAGATATTTAGGGCCCAAGCTATTTAGAGGCTTATAAGTTAAGGTGAACACCTTAAATTCAGCGTGGAAGCAAACTGGCAACCAGGGCAGCTCTTTTAAGAGCTGCATAATTCTGTGCCAGCTGCAGCTTCCAAATGATCTTCAGTGAAGTTACCAGAGCAGAGATTGCCTTGGCCAGGTCATCTCTTAGCAAAAAGGGCTGTAGCTGGGAAAACAGCCATAACTGGAGGGAGGCTCCCTTGCCCACCTACTCCACCTGAGCTTCACACGACACTGGAGAATCCAGGAGCACCCCAAATTACGCACCTGTTCCTTTTGGGACAAATAACCTCTATCATGGACAGGACCGCCTCCCTTCAAGATGGACATGAGACCCTGTGACACACAGCTCCTCTGTATCAACCAGATTCATTTGCAATTTATTGCCCCCCCCCCAAACAGCTCACTACTGCCTCTAGGCACCTGGCGAGCACTTCTCCTGATTCAGAGATAGAACTGGGTGTCATCTGCCTATTGATGGCGCCTCGCTCCAGATCTCTTGATGACCTCTCCTAGGCCGCATCCCCATTACAAGCTTATTCCGATTTCAAACCGTTTTCAATCCTCGCAGACCCCACGTCAGTTTGGCTTAACACGCTTTCCGCGTGTTAAATCGCCCCAAAGTGTTGTAAACGTTAACCCTCATTTCAACAGGTCTCACTCCGGATCGTGCACTTGATACGTGTTACATTTTTTACTGTGGTGACCATACCGTTTTAAGGGATGAGAATCCATGTTTAGGGTTTCCCTTTCCCAATAGCTTGCTTCCAAAGACAGTGATTTCAGTGTAAAAATCCAACCTTCACAACAGCCGCTACACGGTAGCAATCTAGCAACTTCGCACCTGATAACAATGTTGCAAATTTGCGCAATTCCAGCTCTTTGGAGTTCTGACCTTTAAAGGGGAAAGGAAAGCAGCTGCAGGTTCTGGGAGATGTGTGAATGTTTAAAGCAAGGGGGCTTGAGTTGCCGCTGCTGCTGTGTGCCCTTGGCAATGGGGAGAAGAGGGGAAAGAATCACTGGCTGCCCGTTGCCGGTTTTCCTCCATCCAGGCAAGCGGCAGCCACCCAGCCAGGCTCTGTCACACCAGGAGGAAGAGGGCAGGGCACCCCCGAAAAGTGGCTTTTAAAACACACGTACGATCCTCAGAATCCAGATCGAATGTGATTAAGTTTAAAGTAATGGGAACAGGCAAATTTGCGTTTGCATCCGGTTCTATTATTTTGGTTTAGGGAAACCGAATTAAGCTTATAATGGGGATGCAGCCCTAGTGGCTTTGTATAAATACTGAAAAAGACCACGGAGGAGCTTCCCCTCTGAGATGAATCAGGCATCCCAACATATGTATTCAGACATCTGATGAAGACACACCTCTTTACCCAATGGAAGCACTGCCACTGCTTTAGAAGAAGAGTTGGCTTTTCTACCCCGCTTTTCTCACCTTTAAGGGGACTCAAAGTGGCTGAGAAACCTTCTTCTCCCCATAACAGATGCCCTGTGAAGTAGGTGGGGCTGAGAGCTCAGAAACAGAGATACAACTAGCCCAAGGTCACCCAGCTCGCTTCGTGGAGGGATGTGAAATCAAACAGGGAGACTACCAGATAAGACTCCTCAACTGGCTATCTGCGCATGCGCGGGTGCCCGGCCAATTCCAGCCGGCCCTTTCCAGCCAGAATCGACCCAGCAGCAGCAGGTAGGCACAGGGGTGGGTTGGAAGGTGCTGATCCAGGCCGATGCAGGTGGCAGGACCCCAGGGAAGGGACCCAACTGGCATCCCCACCCGTGGCTGCAAGGCAGCCAATGGGGAAAGGCCGGGGAGGGGTCTTTGGCCCAAATGCACTGAAGCCACTTTCCCATTCGCACGTAGGCAGGGAAAGGACAAACACAGCAGAGTGGAACAGCTTGGTAGATCCAAAACATGGAGTCAGAATGCCTTTCCAACCGAAAGGTGCTTTATTGCTTAGTTGCAGCATATAACATAACAAAATAAAGAAGAAGAAGAGTTGGCTTTTCTACCTCGCTTTTCTACCTCGCTTAAGGGGACTCAAAATGGCTGGCAAACTTTCTATTCTTCTCCCCACAGCAGAACACTCTGTGAGGTAGGTGGGTCTGTGAGAGCTCAGAAGAGAGCTGTGACTAGCCCAAGGTCACCCAGCTGGCTTCATGGGGGAGGGCAGAATCAAACCCGGCATTCCCAGATAAGAATCCGGCTCCCTAACCACTAGACCAATCAATATAAATGCTGAATGATTATATACAGGGATATATGGATAGATACATGGCGTGTGAATGTCAGAGAAAGAAATGAATGAGAAAATGAATATGTGTATGTGAGTGAATAGATATGTTACTCACCACACAGCATCACATGACTTCTCATGCCCAATTGGGTTGTGAGATTTGCTTCTGAAGTCAGGCTGACCCTTTCTCAGGAGCTAAACAGATTCCCATAATGCCAGTGGACACAAGTTGCCATGTTTAGACTACATTAACAGAATAACAGCAGAATGGAATAACAGCACCTGCTGATAATGGGTGTTTTTCCACTGTCACTAAAAGTACCTATTAAGTACCCATTAATGGCATTTTTGTACCCATTAATGGGTACTTAATGGGTACTTCTAGTGACAGTGGAAAAACACCCAATGTTTCTCAGCAAACTCTGCCCTGGAGGCCTAGCATGTGATTTCTGTTCCTGCACAACACGTTACACTGTAAATGCCTTGACAAAACATTCAGTATTCATATGAATCCAAACAGATTCAGCCATTCATATACAAATCCAGTGTTACGATATTCGTACATTGACAGTCGTATTCATATGAATATTCAGAACTTTCGTGAAATGGGGAGGTGGGAAAGCAGCTGCGCCTGTCACATCTGCAATGGGTCCAGATTGCATTCAACATGGTTTGAGAGCAGGTTCAAAGTGGATTCAGGGTGGATTTGTCGCTTCTGGGGCGGATATGTTACAGGATACATATGGGATACGCATGCGAGCGTAATGGATATCCGCACGCGTTCGTACGAATACATTCATGTCGAATAGAATCCTACCACATTTGAAGGGGATCTATTTGAACGAATACAAATTTTCTTAGGTCGCGTCCGCATGCAAGCTAGCCGATGCAATTTGGACGCATGTGATAAAAATCCGCGTTGTAACGCGGAATAAAGCGTCCTCGCGTGGTTTGGGGCAACGCGGATCCAAACTGTAACTGCCTGTCCCCGTGGAACGACGGGAACAGCGGCAGTGGCGACGGTGGCGAGAGGAGCATTGCAGTATTCCCTCATCCGCCCACCGGCAGAACGAGCGAGCGAGGTTATGTTCCCTTTCATCCCTTCCTCCCCTGCCGACCATGGACAAGGAGGGGATGAATGGAAAAATAACCTCGCTTGCTCTCCCGGTAACGTTACCTCCATTCACATTGCTGGGAAGGCAACAAGTTTGCGCTGAAGCAGATGAACTATCAAGCGAATGTGCGCACATCTGCCCATCTGCTTCACATGACGGCTAATCTACTTCTTCCCTCAATTCATGTGGGGAAAAAACCAAGCGGCTGCTGATCGCAGCGCGCATGGCAGGAACATGAAGCACAGCCGAAAAATCCCGCCCACTAATACTGTGGCTGCCAAGCTCTGCCCCAAGTAACCCAGGAGCGTCCCCATGACCCCCGTGACAATACGTGTTAGCCCCTTATTTCGAATGCAGTACACTTGTTAAGTTTTTTTTAACACGCATTGACTCAGATGTAGCGTGAATTAGGGGCTTGCATTCGGACGCTCCCGAGGCAGACACGGAATCCTTTCGGATTATTTTGAGCATGCGGACGCGCTCTTACACCTGATGCAAATACAAATAGGATGCAAAACACCCCATTCCTGCACATCCCTAGAAAATGCACAGAGGCTTCACTGCCTGCAGTACTGTCCTGCTAGAAGGTGGCAATTGCAGAGGAAGTATTTTCTGCAAACTCTGGTGCAGCCCAGGACTTGTCTAATAGGGGTCTGTTGTTCCCTGGGCCCCTAGCAGAAAGCTGAGCTTGCTGAACGTTTTGCCCCAATTTGGGGATCCACAGGAAAAGGGTCCCTTTACCCTCTTCATTCTCATCCTTGGTTTATTTCACTGCATCTTCTCCCTGGTCTGCTTAAGCCATTCCAAGGTGGAGAAATTATTAAAATGGAATACGAAGCTTATCAGTATAAAATATATTGCAATATAGCATCCAGGCAAAAAAAGGAGAAGAAGAATTCCTTCCATGCACACCTTATTGAGCACAGCTATTCCCAGTCCCTTGCAGAGTGTGACCCTGCAGTTTTCAGGGCCAGCCTAGGCAGCTGTTCATGCAAAGCCCTTTTCTTTCAGGAGGGGCAGAGAGACAAAAGTTGGGGGAGGTGACACGTGGCTTAGCTCAGCACCTAAGGCAGGGTGGGGCCAGCACCAAACAGTCCCTACCAGTGGATCCACTACACTGCCTTGCCCCAGGCAGTTTATGGAGGGCAGCAGCCTTTGACTGCAGGAGAGCAGAACCCAGAGGAGAGACATAGGCTGTGATCACACCTAAGGTTGAATCCAGCTTCAGTCCGCTTTCAGAGTGAGAGAACACATCAGTAATTTTCTTCCCACATTATCTATCCCAAAGGTGAATTTTCTGAGCCGTTTAACACTGAAAGAAAACAGCTTGCCCCTTTGCGGATGTGTTCTCTCGCTCTGAAAGTGGACTGAAGCTGGATTAAATATTTAGGGCTATGGTCACACCTAAGGTTTAATCCAGCTTCAGTCCACCTTCAGAGCAAGAGAACACATCAGCACGGGGACCAGTAATTCTCTTTCCACATTATCTATTAGGGATGTTCGCGAATATTTGTAACATTAGAAATGCACGCAAATTCAGCCGAATTTAGACATTCGAATTCAAATGGAATGTTGGCGCATTCGAAGATTGGCATTTGAATTCGAATGGAATGTTTTGATACATCCGTATGAAGCTTCATATGGGATTTGTTTGGGGTTGAACATATGGAAACCACATTCGAAGGGGATCTATTCGAATGAATACAAATTTTCTTGCATTCAATTGAATACAAATTGAATACAAAAAGGAACACGTTTGCGTCCATCCCTATTAGGCGATGCACATCCCAAAGGCGAATTTTCTGAGTTATTTAATGCTTAAAGAAAACAGCTTGTCCCTTTGCTGATGTGTTCTCTCGCTCTGAAAGTGGACTGAAGCTGGATTAAACCTTACATGTGACCGCAGCCTTTGGCGAGGGTAACAAAACATCCGCCGTTGGATCCATTGAGCAGCTGCTAATGCCACCGACACCCTTGACCCAAAGGAGGGCTCTTTCATGGCTGGCCCTGCCAAAAGCAAGCACCCAAAGCATCTCATGCAATCCGCGTCACCCTGGTTCTTACGCCAGCCGAGAAAAAAACAAAACAAAACAGCTGTTCATATGCAAACTGGGAGAGATGCTGTCCAACCAGCGAGACCAGGCTGAAGAGGTTACGCCAACATTTATCCTGCTTGTAGTTGCTTTAGCCGCACGACAAACTGCTTTTTGCCTGCAAGCTCAATTTGCAACTGAAGAACTGGCAAAAAGCAGCTCCTGGGCAAGGGAAAAATGCCCCTTGCAGGGTGCATGTATCATGATTCATGCAACGTGACTGAAGACATAAGCTTCATGATGATGATGATGATGATGATGATGATGATGATGATGATGATGATGATGATAATAATAATAATAATAATAATAATAATAATAATAATAATAATAATAATAATAATAATACTTTTACTGGGAGGCCTGGGCGAAGGGGGAAGGGAACCTTCAGTTTCCCCATGCTCTTTCCTAGCATAACGAAAATCTGCAACTCGCTATCACATTTACTCTGGCTTCCTCATTCTCCTGCAATGTTCATTCATATCTCATGCTTCTTATGACCTTGCCTAAGCACTTGCCTGTCTTGCACTGACAATTTGTTAATGAACTGTTTTTGTTTTTAATTGCTTACTTAATTACGAGGCACTAACATAATGGCATTTCTAATTTGCGCCATAATGGTATGCAGAGATGAAATATTAGTGTCCGTCATATCGCTGCCTTGTAATCGTCTCTTGTTCTTGGGGAATTTCTAAAGAGATACACTCTCTCTGAGGAAGATGACTTTCCGGAGAGGGGTTTCTGTCTGCTTCCATAATGTTTCATAGGAAGACTGTGTGTCAGCTGTTACAGACGACAGATAAAACACAGCAGCAGCGTTCTTGGAATATTACGTTGCATTGGCAGGATTTTTGCAGAATGCAGAAGAGGGAAGGGACATGTTGTTTTGCAATCTTCAACTGAAATACATTAATTGTTACCTAAAAGTTGCATTAGAGGTTGCACCCAGAAACCACTTACTTATGCTGCTATATTTGGATATTCCAGAATAAAGCATGGTTATTCCCGAATATCAATGCTTTATTCCACAAAACCCAAATATAGCTGAATAAGCAAGTGATGTTTGGATACAGCCAGAGAGACTCAGAAGGAATAAGCGTCTCTTCACTGGGACTTTTCCCACCAAATCTGTGCAAACCGTATTTATCCTGAGCAGACGGAAATTAGCCTTTGTTTTTTATTTTTAATGATCTGCAACTATACTGGCTTCTGCTGACCAACCCTAAATGTAGCTGTGAATCAGAAAAAAAAAAGCTCTTGTAAAACATAATGAAGCTTAACTTCTCAGCAAACTTGTGATTATGGAGCAGATCACTTTATCATTGAGTATAATAGTCACCCTGTGCTCGGGATGGAAAGACGAGCGTTATCCAAAGAAAAGGACTATTTTGCTTGTTGTTTCTCCCCAGCAAAAGGCATCTAAGGGCTACGGGGGGTGGAAGCAAAAGGCATCCGGGAGGAGAGAAAATACAAAGAACTTTCCCAGTTTTGTAAAACGTTCTGCAAATATACAGCCAGGCTGTCGGTCTAAGCCTCAGAAAGCATTGCACACAGCAACCAAAAGATGGGAACCTTGCCCCTCCATGTCCAAACTGCAAAGTCTAATTAAGCAGAGGCTTAATTGCAGGCCTAACAAGAGAGATCAAACACAACGGGCTTATCTATGTATCAAAAAAGAAGGGGGAAAAATACAAGTATTGGCTGCTCGCATTGTCACCCGCACAAAGACCTGAAGCCTAAAATCCTTTACTCAACTAAATTCTTAATAAGTAAACTGAGACTAACCCTCTAATACCAGATTTGTTAAACAACGTGGATTCAGCCCTCGCCATTCATCTACCTTGTAAAAGTAAAATGACTGTTAAGGCGAGGAATCATGAAAGAGTCATTTTACATAGCTGCTAAATTCCTCTGAAATCTCCTCGCAACTTAACGAGTAAAGAAAGCTTCGACGTGTAATACCGGCTAATGTGGTTTATGCTCGAAAATACTATCAACCTATCTTTGTAGCTTATCTAAGCCTGGATAATACTTTTAGCCTTTATAGTAGACCCACCCAACTCCATTTTTACCTCCTCCAACCCCCCCACGCGCAAACTCTTGACTATGTATTTCCTAAAATCCTTTTGCAAAGAGTTAAATTGGATGTGAAATGTGTGGTGAGCCCCACGGCCGTCTTTGTTCCAGGCTAGCCAGCAAAATCTTGCTTCTGTTATCACTTTCATTGCTTTCTGATTGAGGCTGACAGTGTGTCTGTCAGGCGCACAGAAAGAGGCCGCCTCAGCCTGAATGCACGCCTTTTTGCAGCCACGCAGCCACTGGGCCCTGGGAAAAAGGCGCGACAGATGCTGGCGCTGACAGTGCTGCTGCTGATGGGCGCAGCCTGGGCTAACAAAGTCCTAACTTTGAGGAGGGAGGGAGGGAGGGGAAATGTGCATATTTATTGCTTATTGATTTAAGGTCCCAGGGCAGGTCACAGTGGTAAACTTAAAACAAAACAAAACACAAACCATATATAAAATATATTTAAAACAGAACCCTGCCTCAGCCCAGACTGACCATGGGCGTGGAAGGAAGACAAAAGGAGAGGGAAGGTAGAGGGAAAGTGGATGAGAAAGTAGAGACTGGAAGGGCTTTGGAAGGAAGGGAAAGAGAGGAAGGAAGAGAGAGAGAGAAAAGGAGAAAGGAAGGATGGAAGGAAGGGAAAGAGAGAGGAAAGGAGGGAAGGAGGGAGAGAGAAAGGGAGGGAGGGAGCAAAAGAAAGAAAGTGGAAGGAAAAGAGAAAGGAAAGAGGGAGAAAAGAAGGGAGAAAGAAAGAGGGAGGGAGGGAGGGAAAGAGAGAAAGGAAAGAAGGGAGGGAGGAGGAGACGGGGAGAGAAAGGGAGGGAGGGAGCAAAAGAAAGAAAGTGGAAGGAAAAAAAGGAAAGAAGAGAGGGAGAAAAGAGGAAGAAAGAAAGAAAGAAAGAAAGAAAGAAAGAAAGAAAGAAAGAAAGAAAGAAAGAAAGAAAGAAAGAAAGAAAGAAAGAAAGGGGAAGGGAGGGAGGGAGAAAGGAAGGGAGGGAGGGAGACAAAGAGAGAAAGTGGAAGAAAAAGAAAGGAAAGAAGAGAGGGAGAAAGGAAGAGGAAGAAAGAAAGAAAGAAAGGGGAAGGGAGGGAGGGAGACAAAGAGAGAAAGTGGAAGGAAAGGGGAGAAAGGAAAGAAGAGAGGGAAAAAAGTAGAAAGGCAGAGGAAGAAATAAAGGAAAGAAGGGAGAAAACAAGGAAGGGAGAGGAAAGAGGAAAGAAAGGAAAGGAGGGAGTGAGGGAAAGAAAGAGAGGAAAGAGAGAAAGGAAAGAAGGGATAAAGAAAGAGAAAGGGAGGGAGGGAGGGAGGGAAGGAGCAAGAAAGAAGCAGGAAGGAAGGTGTTTTTCTTTCTTTTCTTTCAGAAATGCATTGTTTCTTAGGAGAGTTTTCTCTCTCCAAAACCCGGCCCTCTGACCGACATACCCGAAGAAACCAAACGGCCCCACGGCCATAAGAGGATTTAGTTTGCCATGTGGCGGCTTTGCCCTCGCGATGACGAGGCGGCACAGAAATAGTTTGTGGCCGTGGCCGTTGTGGTTAATACTCCTCCTCGTGCTCCAAGGCAGCCCTTTAGATGCTCACCCTAAAACCAGCCACGCCAAGGAACCCAGGCCTGGAGAAGCAGAGAGTTTGGTTCAGAAATGCTGGCCTTTTCGGGCCTTACTTTCAATGGCCTGCAGGCCTTTTGAAGAAACTTGCACATGGATTAAGCCAAGTCCGGCTTAAGTGGAAGTGTCATTCATTCATTTTTTAAAAAAAGTATACCCTTTCTTTCTTTTTTTCCCCCAAAGAGGTTCAAAGCACTTTTTAAACCCAGACAGAAAACAGGGCATTAAATTATCTGTGAAAGCCCTGCCGACTCCCTCGGATGCTGGAATAGCAGCTTCCCTTTTAGGCATGCTCAGGAGGAAAACATTATGCACCTTTCAGCATTTGGTGAGGAAGATGGACCTCTTTACCTCATCCGCCCCCTGAAAATAAAGCTGGTCCCCGCTGCTTCCTTGGCCCCGGGTTGCTATTTTAGCGTGGCAAAATTCTGATGTTTTAATTCTGGTTTCGCAACCTTCCACCATGACCGTCTGGCAAAATCTCCAAGCAACAAATAAATAAAAGCAATAAAGAAATAACGCCCACTGCTTGGAACAAGGAGTGCCAATTTAATTGTCTTGGTAAAACAGAAGCCTTGCAATTCTTTGTAAGAAATGTATTGCAAGCAGAAGTAAAGGAATTATTAACTGCGGCCGAGATTCTCTCCACCCTTTCTGATAACTTCTCAGTTTGGGGAAATTCAGAATAAACTGAGAAAAAGCATCCGATGGGAGCGCGAGAGCAAGAATATCCAAGATGATATTCCCCTCCCTCCAAAAGTAAAAAGTTTTATGTGGAAACTTCAGGTTTGAACATAGCTTTGTGTCTGCTTGAACTTCAACAAGGTTGTTAACCATGCGTACTTAACTTTCTCAGTTTCCCTATCTGTTCTTCTTTCTTTCTCTTTCTCTTTCACTTTTTTCTCCTTTCCTTTCTCACTTTCTTTCTTTCTTTCTTTCTTTCTTTCTTTCTTTCTCCCTCCCTCCTTTCCTTTGTCTCTCACTTTCTTTCTTTCTTTCTTTCTCACACTCCCCTCTTTTCCTTCCCCTTTCTCTTTGTCTTTCTTTCTTTGTCTGTCTTCCTCCCTCCCTCTTTTCTTCCCTCCCTTCATTCCTTTTCCCTTCCATTCTCTCTCTTTCTCTCTCTCCCTTCCTTTGTTCCTTCCTTTCAACCACAACAATCTTAATTTTAAGAGAGTGAAAAAGTTTTGTTTGTTTGTTTCAGTCCTGGGTGAGAAACAATTTTGTTTAATAGATGTTGCAAATTTCTGTCCCAGGCCATCAACAGCAGACTCCCAAGAATGGCACTAAAACATTTCTATCTCCAGTTTCCAATTTTGGGGTAGCAGTGGGGTGTGGGGGTCACACGCTCACATCACAACCATGTATTCCTTGCAAGTATCACCACTCCACTTAAGATGTGTTGAGAGTAAAATAGACAAAATTCCTATATTTTTGGCACTGATCCTGCTTCCAGATGGATCTCCACCACCACTACCTTTTCAACATATTCTCTGCAAATTTTTCTCTCATTTCCCCACTCCCTCCCTGGTAAACATCCACAAATCGGCATTTTTAAGAGCATCCTCTGTTCTGTCAAAAATCTGCTGTTCCTTGCAAGGTGGAAAACTTGACTTTAAAACCAAGCAAAAGCAAAACCCTGAATTGACTATTCCTGCAGTGCAATCTTATCCATGCTTTCTCAAAAGCCAATTCTATTGCGCTCCATGCTGCTTGCTTAGTCCCAGGAAAACTGGTTGCAGGTTCTTACCCCCTGATCTGCTGTGCTTTGGGAGGTTTTCACTGTCCCCCATTTCTCCGATATTGGCCACTGTGTTCTCTGTTTCCCTTCCCCTCTCTTTCCTGGATTTTGACTGATATTTAAGACAAGCACAGAGTATTAGAACTAACAGACACACATGTGGGGAGTCACCATTCTTGTTCTCCTTACCAAAAAACCCTCTAGGATGTAACTAGGGAACCAAACATCCTTTTGTTCGGTTAAATGGGAAGAAGGTTAATCAAGCAAGCAACTGTTTGCATTTGTCTCTGAACTTGTTCAAAAACAAAAAATACACAAAAACACAAAAAAATTACAAAAAATTATAAAAGTACAAAAAATACAAATTACAAAAAACTACAAAAAAATACAGAATAATTCAATTGAATTGTTAGTGTTTGCTGTGTTTTTACCATTAAAAGGGTTTTTTTTCTATTTAAAAAGCCCCTTTTAATGGTACAAACACAGCAAACACGAATAATTTAACTGAATTATTTCTGTTCACAAGTGGCAGATTGGTTTGGTTCAATCGAATTACCAGATATCGGAACAACCCGCAGGTCAGTGCAAATATTCGTGAACACAAACTGTTTGATTGAATTTTTGAATGCTAACCAAAACTTTGCACCTCCCTAGCTGTAGCTGCAAACAGCTACAGTGAACCAGAGGCAGCACCACTGACGGGAGGATCTGTCTTTCCAGAAGCCTGATTTTTCACCGGCTGCCAGAACAGCATAGGGACATTAACTGGAATGTGCATCTCCCAGGACCTCCACCCACAAATGTCAAAGAGGACAGAACCAGCCGTAATGGTAGGGTTGGCAGATGGAAAGCCAGAAAGCTAGGAAGACAAGGGAATTTCAGCAGGGACAGAGCGTAACACAAGCAACACCTGCTGAAATTTCCTGTACTGTAGCACCGTTAGAAGACGCAAATGCTCTGACCGCCCTCCCGTAACGTCACTCTGGCTGACAGAAATTATTAATCTTAATAGTTTTTAAAGCAATTAACCTATTTAAAATTGTGGAACTTTAATAATATATTGCCAAAGGCCTAGGCCTTCCTTCCTTCCTCCCTCTCTCCCTCCCTCTCTCCCTCCCTCCGTCCCTTCCTCCCTCCCTCCCCTCCCTCCCTCCGTCCCTCCCTCCCTTCCTTCATCCCTCCCTCCTTTCCTTCATCCCTCCCTCTCTCTCTCCCTACCTCCCTCCCTTCCTACCTCCCTCCCTTCATCCCTCCCTCCCTCCCTCCCCCTCTCCCTCCCTCCCCTCCCTCCCTCCCCTCCCTCCCTTCATATTTGCAGTATTCCAGAATTGTGTCAAATGAGGGATGTGTATGAATATTCGTAACATTAATTAATCATACGAATTTGGACAAATTTGGACATTCGTATACAAATCAAATGTTATGACTTTCGTACATTAACCTTCGTACGGATACGAATGTTTCGGAACATTTGTATGAATAGTTCATACATTAGTTAAACTGGGGGTGCATATCAGATACGTATCGATACGTATGTATGCATATAGGATGCGTCTCCGATACGTATCCAATACATATCCATTGCCATAGGATACATATCTGATATGTATGCGTTTGTATAGGTTCCATATCCAGGGTGTGTATGCAAGATCTGTATGCATTCATATCTGATATTTGTACAAATATTCCAAAACGTTCATATTCGTACAAATGTTAGTGCACAAATGTCAAAACATTCTATTTGTGTACGAATGTCCAAATTTGTACAAATTCATATGAATTCATATGAATAACTAATGCTACAAATATTCATGCACATCCCCAAATAGAAGCCCTTTGAATGTGGTAGGATTCAAATTCGATGCAAATCTTGCTTGGATGATATTCAAATCTGATTCTAATGCCTGCCACCAGTTGTGCCTACGAATCCCCTATGAACCGGCTCTGAATGTGTTAAATCTGCCCTGAATCCGCTTTGAATCTGTTCTAGAAGAAGAAGAAAAAGAAGCATTGGCTTTTCTACCCCACTTTTCTCACCCATTTAAGGGGACTCAAGGCGGCTGACAAAGCTTTTCTGTTCTTCTCCCCACAACAGAACAACCTGTGTGGTAGGTGAGGCTGTGAGAGCTCAGAAGGGAGCTGTGACTAGCCCAAGGTCACCCACCTGGCTTCATGGGGGAGGGCGGAATCGAACCTGGTATTCCCGGATAAGAGTCCGGCTCCCTAACCACTAGACCAAACTGGTTCTAGATCTGCTGCATATGTAACTGAGCAGTTACTTTCCATCTACCCCACATTAACGAATAAATATGTACAGGAGCATTTGCTTTGCACTCGAATGTCAGTCTTCAAATGTAGCCAATATTTGATTCAAATTCGAATGAAGAAATTCAGACAATTTCAATCAAATTTTGAATGTGGCAGATATTCATGCACAGGAAGAGATGTGGATGAGAGTCTGGAGCCTTACCAGCCCCGGTGCTAGTGCATGCATGGTGCTGCAGTCAAACATGCGCGGGGAATGCTCTGACATGGAAGGATACATTTCCGGGGCAGAAATGGCTCCTTCAAGAGCAGATGCTTTATCTGGGAGGGCTCCCCACATGCATGCATGGATGCTTGAGATGGCCATAAGCAACCAGTGGGCCGCTGTGTGAGACGGGATGCTGGGCTAGATCCAGCAGGGCTCTTCTTGCCTTCTTAGGAGAACCAGTTGCAGGATCTAAGCAACATCCAACAATTTCCTCTCACCCATCCAAAGGCACCTTATATCCCATTGAAAATCTCTACGGCAGTTTCCAACCATTTAAAAAGTGAAGTTCATGCCTTTAATGGGACCCGTTGCCTGGAAGTCAGAAGTTCATAGGTTTGAACCCTGGTCCTTCCAAGAACTTTCCATTGTAAAGTAGGATAGGGGAGGGGAGTCGGATCCGACAAGGGGAAGTATTTCTTTACCCAGAGGGTCATTAGTTTATGGAATTTGCTGCTGGAAGAGGTGGCGGCAGCTACCAGTCTAGTTGGCTTTAAAGTAGGGTTAAATAACTTTACGGACGACAGATGTATCAATGGCTACTAGGATGAATGCCTATGTACAGTGGTACCTTGACATACGAGTTTAATTCGTTCCGTAACCTTGCTCTTATGTCAAATCGCTCGTATCTCAAAGCAATTTTCCCATTAATCCATTCCAGCTCCCAAAACACCACCTCAGTTGTTTTTGTTATGGACTGTACTGTATTTACATACTCGTATCTCAAATCTTGCTCTCATCTCAAAGCAAAATATCACTCGCTCGGCGGCTTGTATCTCAAAACACTTGTATGTCAGGGCACTTGTATGTCAAGGCACCACTGTACATCTTTCAGGCTGCGGGGGCAAGCAGGATATCTCTAAGGCCATTTGCTGGGATTCTAGAGCAGGAAAGGGTTTGTCCTTGACTCTGCTTGAGATGCCCGTGAGCAATTGGTGGGCCACTGTGTGCGACGGGACGCTGGACTAGATGGGCTGTGGCCTGATCCAGCAGGGCTTCTCTTGTGTTCTTATGTTCTAAAGTAAAGGCTTGGCATTATTTGGCCAATTCAGCTGACACATACACCCACCCACACACCCACACAAAAATCATGGCTCAACTACATAACAGACGAAAGCCTATGATATTTCCTTGAGCAGTAATTAGAGCCAGCTATGTCAATATACCTTGGGTAGGCACACACACAGGATCACACAAATGTACCGCCAAACCATATTTATGGATTAATAGCATGCCAAATTTCAAATTAATATTTAAACAAGGGAGTCTTCCTCCTGAGTAATTGCGGCGTTTGAGAGAAAGAAGAGACTAATTTAATTATTTTTCACCTCTGTCATTTGATATCCAAGATAACTATTCTTTTTTTTCCTCAAATATTGTGCAAAGGATTTGCTTCCGGGCACAGATTCTATTTGCTAAGGTTTAGTCCTATGGTATGTACATCCAATGAGTGAATTAAAAAGACAAGGAGAAGGAATGGAATAATGACAATGGAATAGATGGTAAATAGGGCTTGGAAATGAACTGAGGACAAGTTCACACATGCAACACTTTCCCACAAATGCTGTCAAGGAGATATTTAACTTGTGGATGACCTGATCCAGAACAAGCAAAACTGGACCAGGACAGAATTATTTTATCAGAAAACACACACACAGCCTGCAATCAGACATGGCTAATATTGAAACTGAATCCAGACAAGACAGAGGTGCTGTGTGTCACAGGGTCTCGGGTCCGTGTAGTTGGGAAATACCCTGTCCTGGATAGGGTCACTTGGGGGTACTCCTGGACTCGGCATTGACGCTTGAAGCTCAGGTGGAGGCCGTGGCCAGGTGTGCCTATTCCCAACTACGATTGGTGCGTCAGCTTAAGCCTTTTTTGGACAGAGACGACTTGGCCACAGTTATCCACGCCTTGGTAACCTCTAGATTGGACTACTGCAATGCACTCTACATGGGCCTGCCCTTGAAGATGGTTTGGAAACTACAGCTAGTGCAGAATGCAGCTGCGAGACTGCTTACAGGGACATCAGGCCGGACGAACATCACACCGGTCTTAAAAGAGCTGAACTGGCTGCCGATTCGTTACCGAGCCCAATTCAAGGTGTTAACTTTATCATATAAGGCCCTAAATGACTTGGGCCCCGAATATCTGAAGGAACACCTCCTCCTATACCAACCTGCCCGTGCCCTAACATCTGGGGGGGAGGCCCTTCTCGTTGTCCCATCATCCTCTATAGTAAGACCGGTGGGCACTTGAGGGCCTTCTCAGTAATGGCCCCCAGGTTGTGGAATAGCCTCCCCCTCGAGGTGCGTCAGGCCCCTTCACTGTATATGTTCAGGAAGGGGGTGAAGACGCACCTCTTCACTCTGGCCTTTGGCTAAATGTGGCAGTTTTCCCCTACTGCACATATTATTGTTTTATAATGTTTTATATATATGGTTTTATTTTAAATATTTTTGTCTTTTAAATGTGCTGTTACCTGCCCTGAGACCCTAGGGTATAGGGCAGGATATAAATGTAAATAAATAAATAAACAATAAGAAGCCCTGTGGGCAAATTTGAGGTTGTAAGGGCACACGTAAAATCCCTAACACTGCCCTTTTCTGCGGGGAGGGAAATAACACCAAGAACAACTTTTTAAATAACATCAAGAACACCATTTTCTTATAATCACATTGGGCAGTGACCTTTCTAAGCACAGAGGAGGGAAATGTCACTAGACACTGCATGACAAAACAAATGGACTCTATAGAAAGGCAGGCAGGTAGTGGTGAGCACCTGTTGTCAGGGAAGCATTGCCAGACTTCCAGGAAGAGCAGTGTGTGGAAAATTGGAGGTAAGCTTAACTGTTTAACTGTTAGCAGCTTGAATTAGGGATATGCACAGATATTCATAGCATTCGTTATTTGTACGAATTTGTACAAATTCAGACATTTCTAAATGAATCAAATCTTAAGACAATCGTACATCAGCATTCGTACAAATACAAATGTTTTGGACATTCCATGTAAAGTGTCGTGGCCGGGGGGCATTTCGACAAAGGCCAGATACATTCAGTTTTTATTTATATGCCGCCCCATACCCAAGGGTCTTTGGGTGGCTCACAGCATTTAAAAATAGTTGTATAAAAACAGTATAAAAACAAAACAAATTTAAAAATGCAGTTTTAAAAATACAAGAAAAGTTAAAAACAACAGTGATTTACGGTGGGGGGAAGTGCGGGGAACACTTAACCAAAGGCCTGGGTAAAGAGGAACGTTTTCACCGCCTTCCTGAATAGGAACAAAGAAGGGGCCTGACGCACCTCGAGGGGGAGACCATTCCACAGCCTGGGGGCCACCACCGAGAAGGCCCTCTCCCGGGTACCCACCCGCCTAACTAACGAAGGCGGAGGGATCACCAGAAGGGCCTCCCCTCCAGATCTTAAAACACGGGCAGGTCGATACGGGAGGAGGCGCTCCAGGCGTTGTTCTGTTGTGGGCGCTCCAGTTTGTGGGCAAAGGGGCTATGAAGCTGAATCCAGACAAGATGGAGGTACTGTGTGTCACACGTCTCAGGTCTAGGAAGCTAAGGGATACACGTGATTCTTATATCCCAGAAAGAACCAGGAGTGTGATCTGTGAGTGCTTTTGGATTCATGGCTCTTATTTGAGGCTCATGTGGCAACAGAAACCCAGAGCAGGGATGTGAACAAATATCCATAAGATTTGTCGTTCGTACGAAGTCAGACATTTGTACATCAACGTTCGTACGAATACGAATGTTTTGGACATTTGTATCCATAGTTCGGACATTCGTTAAACTGGGGAGGTGGGAAAGCAGCTGTGCCAGGCACATCTGCATGGGATCCAGAGTGCATTCGATATGGATTGAGAGTGGATTAAAAGTGGATTCAGGTCAGATTTGACACTTTATGTCGGTGATGGCCAAGCCCTTTTGGGTGACACACATGGTCACCCTGGCACCTGGGCGTGTAGCGCTTGCTTGTTCTTGAAGTGTATGAAATATCAACTTTCAACTGAAGATTCAGCAACAAAAGTCACTAATGTAAAGAATTATTTGTTTTTGCTTTTAATAAAATACATATATCAAAAATATAACTTTTTTACTAGAGCTACAAATATCACAAAATTATGGATATTTCTAGATGTGACACAGCACCCGAGTTAAGCCAGGTTTTCTTGCGAATTTTGACACACTGAGCTCAAAAGGTTCGCCATCACTGCTTTATATTATGGGATACATATCAGATACGTATTGGATATATATACGTTCATGTCGGATATGCATTGGATACGGATTGGTTCGTATCAGATACATATTTGTTCGTATTGGATAGGTATCAGATATTCATACAAATTTGCACAAATACATTCTTAGCAAATAGAATCCTACCAGATCCAAAGAGGATCTATTCAAATGAATACAGATTTTCTAACATTTGATTAGTGATTAGCTTTATCTTCGCCTTGTTCACCAGCTCTGCCCCTCCCTGGATAGGGGCTACAGTGATCCATGCTGGTACCTCCACACTACATGCTCTACATAAGGATACTCTTGAAGATGAGCCAGAAGCTGGTGTTAGTGCAGAATGCAGTAGCTTGCCTGCTAATGGGAGTTTCTAGTCTTGAAAAGCACTGGTTGACTATTAAGAGCATGAGAACATAAGAGGAGCCCTGCTGGATCAGGCCATAGCCCATCTAGTCCAGTGTTCTGTCCCACACGGTGGCCCACCAATCACCCATGGGTATCTCAAGAAGATAAGAACATAACATAAGAGAACATAAGAGAAGCCCTGCTGGATCAGGCCACAGCCCATCTAGTCCAGCATCCTGTCGCACACAGTGGCCCACCAAATGCTCATGGGCATCTGAAGCAGAGACAAGGACAAACCTATTCCTGCTCTGGAATCCCAGCAAATGGCCTTAGAAGCGCCCCAGTTCCTCCCCCCCCCCCAGCCTGAAAGATGCACCTAGGCATTCATTCTAGTAGCCATTGATACATCTGTCATCCATAAATTAGTCTAACACTACCTTAAAGCCATCCAGACTGGTAGCTGTCACCACCTCTTCCGGCAGCACATTCCGTAAGCCGATGACCCTCTGGGTGAAGAAATACCTCCCTTTGTATGACTCTCCTACCCATCAGCTTCATAGATGCCCCCTGGTTCTAGTATTGTGTGATAGAGAAAATGCATTTTCTCTATCCACATTTTCTATACCATGCATAATTTTATACACTTCGATCAGGTCTCCTCTTAAACGCCGTCTCTGCAGACTGAAGAGGCCTAGACGTTGCAGCCTGGTTTCGTAAGGGAGGTGTTCCAGACCCTTAATCATTCTGGTTGCCCTTCTCTGCACCTTCTCTAGTTCCACAATATCCTTTTTGAGGTGCGGTGACCAGAATTGTACACAATATTCCAAATGTGGCCTCACTGTAGATTTATAAAGAGGCAAAATGACACTTGCTGACTTATTTTCTATTCCCTTCCTAATTATTCCCAGCATTGAATTTGCTTTTTTCGCTGCTGCTGCCCACTGGGTTGACACCTTCATTGAACTGTCCACCAGAACCCCAAGATCCCTTTCCTGGTGTGTTGCAGAAAGCTCAGACCCCATCAGTTTATAGACATAATTTGGATTCTTGGCCCCGATGCGCATTACTTTGCACTTGTTAAGATTAAGACACATTTGCCACTTGGTTGCCCACTCACCCAATGCTAAGAGATCCCTCTGGATGAAGGCAAAACCTTCATCTGCTCTTGAATCCAGGCTCAATTGAAAATGTTGACGTTCATATCTAAAGCCTTAAATGACTTGGATGGGGGAAAACATGAAATGAGCATCTTTCTTTGTATAGACTTTTTTGGATATTACAGTCCCAAAACAAGTTCTGTCACTTTCAGAGTTCTAATGAAAGGATAAGGAGAAGTAATTATAACCGCCATCACAGCAACAACAAAGGTTAAATACCAATATTTCCTGAAAGTATAAGTCATGGCTTCATTCGTGGAAGATCCTAGCACTCTGTCAGAGAGAGAAACACGCATGCACGCACCTGTTCCTTTATCACTGTCACCCTATAAGCAACCCCTCCAGTCATCTAGGGTCTTTGGTCATTTGAATGTTTGGGGCATCCCTCAGGTCATTCAGATAAATGTAATTGCATAAATAAGATTATCTTGTTGCTAGGAATAAAAATGGCAAGAGGGTGTTGGAATGCATTACGAATGAGGAAACAGTCTAATTCAGAGGGATTATAATGCTATTATACAAATCAATGGCCTGTCCTTACCAGAAGACTGTGTCATGTTCTTCCTGTCTCCTCATCAAGAGTGAGCGGAGGGGTCCTCAGGAGGGATATGCATGAATGAGGGTTTTTTGTATTTAATTAATAACAAATCGAATGTAAGAAAATGCATATTTCTTCGAATAGATTCCCTTCAAATATGATAGGATTCTATTTGATACGAATGTTCTGTACAAATACGTATGAATATCATGTAACATATCTGCTCTGAACGCATCAAATCCACCCTGAATCCACTTTGAATCCACTTTCAAACCATGTCAAATTCACTCTGGATCCATAGAAGATATGACTGGCACAGCCGCTTTTCCACCTCCCCATTTCACGAATGTTCCAGAGCTTCATATGAAACATTCATTTTTGTACGAATGTCAACGTGTGAATGTTGTTAACATTTGGTTCCTTGGAGTTCTGTCGGCCAGGAACTTACATTTCTGGCCAGTCTTCAGGACTGGCACAGCAGCTGTCCTGAAACAACCATCCAAATGTGGACAATTTGTTCCAGTATAGGTGGCCCCCTTCAGCTGTTGGACTATTCCAATTTGACATTGGACCCGTTTGCACATGGACCAATAATACTGTACCAGTTGGGTGAAGATACAGTATTGGTGGCAGCCATCTGCACTTCAAGTGCTGGATAAGCTCCGAACCGGGCTTTGAAGTGTGGATGGGCAGGGCAGGGAAAGGCAGGTTGCCATAGCAACACCCACAGCAACATCCAGCATACATTCAGATGTTGCCATGACAACCTGGATGCGGCACATGACAGCACAGCTGCAGTCACATTGCCACACCCGCATCTGGAAGAGAGTGCGAACGCTGCTGTCCGGGAGAGACCTCTACTTACCAGAGAGTGCAAAGAGGCCTCTGGTCTTGCTGGAACTGTGCATAGTGCTGAAGTCCTAGTTATTAGGGACTGTGTAAGTTCATCCAGAGTTAAGCAGGCCATGGCTCCTTTTGTGAGCATCACGACTTGCCATCTGTAGCCCTAAGAGGCGTCCAACATGTTGCTAGTTTGGACGCCTATCCCGCTCAGATGTTTCCAACTTCAGCTAATTTGCCATCTACTATCCTATGCAGAAGAATTCACCAGCGTATGTTGGCCTGCCTGGCTGAAAGAAATCGTACGTTGCTAAACTCTTGCCTCACCAGAAAAAAGGTTGCGCTGGAAAATATTGTATGCTATGGCCAGGGGGAGAATACAGGCAACTTCTTTGCTCAGTCACGCAACCAAAACACCGAGGACTTATTATAATGTGTATTCCCCAGATACAGACTTTTTATTTCATGCAAATGACTATGATTAAGATTCAAATACTTTTTTTCCCATTTTCACACATTACTTAATCAATGTGAAGTACTGTGTAAAAATTGCATCTCTTCGTAACAGTGATTTTGACCAAGTCAAGTGTTGCTGCTAGAATTCTAATCCAGACTTGTGATTCAATTATCATCCAGAGACTTCCTGAATTCATATAAACTTTGCTAAAGAAAAGCAGGCAGGGAGAAAGGTGGATTGGACAATGTCAACACGGATCAAATACGAGGAAATTTCAGAATAATTCCTTTCAGCAAAAAGTGTACAATAAGGCACGTTTCTTTTATAAATATATAGGTTGAAAAAAAAAAAAGAGGAAGGAAGGATAGGTCACCACCTCTGCTCATGTGTGCTCAGAGGTTCAACAATCAGGCGGGCTCTCTGGACAGAGCTCTTAACGGCTGCTCCATCCAGAAATGTCAATGGGTCCCTGAAAAGTGCTACAGGTGCTGGGATTTCCAGCAACAGCTAAAAGCACTTTTTAGGGGCAAAAAAGTGAGGCAATGGTGACCGCACCATAGCAGCACCGTAATGGTGCTGTATTCATTCTGTCTGAAGTGCAATTGATGGCTAGCTAGGAAGGAAGGAAGAAAGGAAGAAAGGAAGAAAGGAAAAGAAAGAAAGGAGGGAGGGAGGGCTGTACACAAATGTTCTAAACATTTGAAATTCGATTGAATTCAATTGAATGTGAACATTCGAATTCTAATAGAATGTCTACACATTTGAATGAATTTTGAATCCTCCAAAACATTTCTTTGAATGATTCAAAACATTCAAGTGTGCAGATTCGTATGTATTACATACATATTTGTATGACTCTCATACATATCTGTACGCGTTTGCGCTGATAGCACTGGATGAAAATGAGATGTATAAAGGATAAAACGGGATGCGCGCAGAATGCGTACAGATACGTATAACATACGAATGCTGTCGACATTCGTATCTTCAGATTCAAATCTAACATTCGAACGAATAGACTTGAATGTATTCGATTCGATTCAGATTTTGTTGCATTCTGATTCTAAACATTCAAATCGAATTGAATGTTTAGATACTTGATTCAACTCAAATTCAAATGCAAAAATAAAATTTGCGCACATCCCTAGAGGAAGGAAGGACAGAGAGGAAGGAAAGGAGGGGATGGAGGGAGGAAAGAAAGAAAGAAAGAAAGAAAGAAGTAGGAGGAAGCAAGGGAGGGACGGAAGTTTTTATGTGTGGAAAATTTTAATTTTTTAAATATACACTTGTGCAAATCAGTGACATAATACTGCTGAAGTGTGAAGAGTGGGAAAACCTTACATAATATTAATGGTGTTGCAACTGTGACTTCATCTAAAGGCCCTTAAAATGTCCCATGTTTTGGGCCAAGGCATGAAGTGGCTACCTGGAGGGTGTGGACAGATGACCCATACCAGATGGTGCCCCAAATTTCCATGGGAACAATGCTGTAGTAGAACACTGCCTGCTTGCCACAGCCCAGAATGTGCCACAAGTCACCACCCTGGAGCAGAGATGTTGGCAGGAACCCATTCTGTCTTTGGTCTTCAGCAGCAATGCTGGGTGTTTTCAGCTGTTCTCTCAACCCTTGGCTTCCTCTGTGGGAAGTGGGGAACGGCTACCAAAGGGCATGCTGAGAGGTGGAGTCCAGTAACAACAACCATTGGAGGGACCAACAGACCATGTCCACATGTCCTGAAGCTGTATCATTGTGTGGATGTATAGCACCAGGAAGCCACCAGGAAGCCGGGACAATGTGAAGACACCCTAATGAGTGTTCAGCCTCCTCCACCCTCAGAGCCAAAGTCTGAGACTGGACTGATGGGAGCTCAAGCAGGCTGTACACTGGCACATGTGTATACTGGCACATGTGGGCAGGGTGTGCAGAGGCATCAGTCATGTTTAGAGGGCTAACCCCTGCTGCGAGAACTGGAATCTGGGATGCCAGGCATTTTACCCCTGCATGAGACTGACCACATACCAAAGAATCAGGAAGGTCATCCTTTCCTCAGGCAGGATTGGGAGGAGACACAGAGGAGAGAAATGTAGCCAATCACAGCTTGGGAACAAATACTGCTTTCTGGTGACCAATCAGGGCCCCTGGAAGTCCAGCAGCTGGACAATCATTGGGAAGCACTAGTTGTCAGGAAGATGTTGCCAGACTTCAAGGCAAAAGAAGGACAACATTTGGAAGTGTGAAGAAGAAGAAGAAGAAGAAGAAGAAGAGCTGACTTTTCTATCATGCTTTTCTCAGTCATTTAATGGAACTCAAGGCAGCTGACAAAGCTTTCTATTCTTCTCCCCATGATAGACACCCTGTGAGGTGGGTGGGGCTGTGAGAGCGCAGAAGAGAGCTGTGATTCACCCAAGGTCACCCTGCTGGCTTCGTGTGGGAGTGCAGAATCAAACTCAGTATTTCTAGATAAGAGTCCAGCTCCCTAACCACTAGACCAAACTGGATTATTTTTACTGTTTGAATGCCTGGGTTGTTTTGTTTTGCTTTGTTTTTTTGACAGCTACAGAAGGTATATGTTTTCTAAAAGGGGTGATTGAAAAAAGCTCTGTCCGATTGCACCCATAGGTGCAGATCCAGAGCAATTTTGCTTCTGCATCCCATTTGATGGTAATTGTGTGCACATATCAAGAGGCAAGCCACCAACACATTCAAGGAGCTTAGGAAAATTCTAGGCAATGCTATTCCCAATGAATTCTGTGGGACAATTGTCAGGAACAAGGCCTTCTCGGCGGTGTCCCCCAACTTTATGGAATAGCCTTCCACGTGAGAATCACCAAACATTGGCTGATGCTTCCCCCCCCCCCAAGCCCCATGTGCTTGGTAAAATTACATCTGCTCATCCAGGGCAGCTGCTTTTCTGCCTCCCTGGTTCACGAATGTAATGAAAAATGTATGGAAAATTCCAATTTGCATTTGAACATCTATTTTCGAATGTACCAACATTTGATTTGAATTCAAAATTTGACCAAATTTGAACAGATTTTGAATGTGATGAATATTTGTGCACATCCCTATTTTATACTGTTTTCATCTTGCCTGTTAGTTATATCCCCTGTGACCATGTTAAAAGGTGGTATAGAAACTGTATATAAATAAAATAAATACATGAAGACAATTCAGCCATATCCATGTTCACCCAGTTCAACACCCATTTTCTGTCTTCACCCTAGTGGACCATCTTCTATTAGGCACGGGCACAAATAGCTTTTTTGGTATTCGATTTGAATTAAATCAAATGCAAGAAATCGGATATGAATGTTCAATCCCATATGAATCCCATACATGTCCCATATAAAGCCCATACAAAGCTTCATACGAATGTATGGAAACATCTTTTCAGTAGTTCTTGCTCCGCCAGTACAACCTTCTTATTTTAACTTTTTCTTTCCAAAGCAAGGGAAGTTTGTCCCTGGACCGTGAACTTCTAAGAGGTTCTTTTCCTCTGTTTCCTCCTCTTCTTTTGTAATCTATTGACGTTTTTTAATTTTCACTTCCCATCCCCCGATTAATCAACTTTAACCGTGCAAAGAGATTTGTAGTGCCTTTGGAATAATTTGCACAAATCTGTTTTAATTGAAAAATGTGTCTGGGTGGAATTAAAAGAGACAAAGAGGAGAAATTCTTAGCCCAGACACTTTTTTGCTTTTGAGTAGCTGGCAACTGGGGACCTGCTGGATCAGGCCACAGCCCATCTAGTCCAGCATCCTGTCGCGCACAGTGGTCCACCAAATGCTCATGGGCATCTCAAGCAGAGACAAGGGCTAACCTTCTCCTGCCTTGAATCCCAGCAAATGGCCTTAGAAGTGTCCTGCTCCCCCCCCCAACCTGAAAGATGTACCTAGGCATCCATTCTAGTAGCCATTGATACATCTATCACCCACATCTGTTAAGTCCACAAGTAATCAGATGAAAGAAGAGTCTTTGAGTTACAGGCTGCATCTCCACCCATCTACAGAGGTGCCAACAAAAAGTATATTTGCAGCCATGTCGCCACATGTGGTACCAGCCGGTGCCCCGTGGCAAGTGCCACACTCCATTTGCAGATTGGAGATGTGCATGAATATTTGTACCATTTGGTATTCAGGCAAATGCAAAGCCATTCGTTTACAAATCAAATGTTAGGACATTCATATATTGGCATTCAAATCTATACAAATGCTTTGGAACATTCATAGGAGAGTTTCAGAACATTCATGAACCGGGGGGGGGGGGGGGAGCGACTGCACCAGCCACATCTGCGATGGGTCCAGAGCGCATTTGAATCAACCGAAAAATCCCTTATAGAACCCAAAAATGCAAAAAGCAAAAAAACCAATCAGGGGTACTATATCAAAAATGTAAAATAAAATAACTACTAAAAGGGTAAGATAACCCCACTAATAGAAAAATATATAATTGGTAAAATACACAGCACCCAAAGGAAATAAAGAAAATTCAGCTGCAAACACAGCAGCAAAGATAATAAATTGTAAATACACCCGGTTAAAAAACACACACCAAAGCAAAAATCAAGCTATAAATATAAACCAGCTAATAAAAACAAAGAGTTAAGGGCCATACGCGTTTCGACTGTAAAGTCTTCCTCAGTGGCCTATAGATAAAATATAACTAAAAATGCTGTGTGTGAAAAGTCTCATACAAGAGCAATTCCAACTGATTGATGGAGTATAGTTAACAGGTATATTTAACTACACTCCATTGTGGTCACACCCTTAGCCATCCCTGTTATTGCTTTTGGGAGTCTTTGCAGGATCTCACTTTCTTGTGTCTTTAAACTATATAAGAGGCTTCTTTCTTCAAACAGCACATGGATGCTTAAGTCTGTTTTTCAGGCTGGGGGCAAGCAGGAGGCCTCTAAGGCCATTTGCTGGGGTTTGAGAGCAGGAAAAGGTTCGTCCTTGTCTCTGCTTGAGATGCCCATAGGCAATTGGTGGGCCACTGTGTGTGATGGGACGCTGTACTGGATGGGCTGTGCCTGACCCAGCAGGGCTCCTCTTATGTTTTCTTATATCACATGCATTTCACCCTTTTCCTGTTATCCTCAACTTTGCAAAGCAAAATCATTTGATGCCCACCCCCCCCAAACTCCCAAACCGCTTGTAGATTTAAGGAAGGAAGAATCCCTGTGAGGTTTTTGGTTCTGTCTTTTACCTTTGTATAATCACTTTTATTTTATTTTTTACAGTAGATGAAACATGAGTTATTGCTACTTCTAGAAGAAGAGCCGTAGGCCGTGCTTGATGTTTCTGAATTAGTCTTAATGCTATTCCAATGGAATTTATTCCACATTACATTTGAGCCAGACGCTTCTGCAGAAACACACTCGCCCACACAATCGCACACAGTGGCTTGCCAAGATAGGTGAACTTTGTGCCCGGTTCCTCTTTCTCTATACGCAGTCCTGATGAAAGCATGACTCCGGAGGAAACTTCAAAAGGCCCATGAAACCAGCATAGCTAATTTAGGCTAATTAGTATGGCGGAAAATGAGCCTTGTGCTTTAGAAATTCCCATGCCCTTCTGCGCCCCCACCCGATCACCTTGTCCGGCAGCAAACACAAGAGGCACCGGCAATTATATCATAACGCCTTCAAACACTGAGCATCTCCAGTTCATTTTATTCATTAAACGGGCAGAGGCACGCAAAAGAAAAGGCACTTCCTGAAAGCTTAAATTATCAGGGCATCTTGACAATCCTATGTGATAGATTTAAATACCTATTAGTATTAGTAGTATTAATATTAGTATTAGTAGTGGTGGTGGTGGTGGTCATGGTAGTAGTAGTATTGACATAACACAACCGTAACACACAGCAAACAAAATATTTATGCTGGTTTTAGTCATTATTATCACTAGTCGGGCCCTTCCCAAGCACCTAGGACTGAGTGATGTATCGGCAAATGATACAAGCAGATCCAAGCAAAGCGGCTTTCTGTAGCTGGCAGACCACTGCCCCTATTATTATTATTATTATTATTATTATTATTATTATTATTATTATTATTATTATTATTATTAGTAGTAGTAGTAGTAGTAGTAGTAGTAGTAGTAGTAGTAGTAGTGGTGGTGGTGGTGGTGGTGGTGGTGGTGGTGGTGGTGGTGGTGGTGGTGGTGGTGGTGGTGGTGGTGGTGGTGGTGGTAACTGACATAACACAAGAGTAACACACATCAAACAAGATATTTATGTTGGTTTTGGTAATTGTTATCTCTCGTCAGGCCCTTCCCTAGTGCCTAGGACTGAGTGATGTATCGGCAAATGATATGAGCAGATCCCAGCAAAGAGGATTTCTGTAGCTGGCAGATGGATATTTTTTTGATGCCAATGCTTTTCAAGTGCCCACTAAGATCTTTCGGCACTGCCATTATTATTATTATTATTAGCAGTAGTAGTAGTAGTAGCAGCAGCAGCAGTAGCAGTAGTATAGTAGTAGTAGTAATAGTAGTGGTAGTGGTGGTGGTGATGGTAGTAATTGACATAATACAAGAGTAACACACAACAAAGAAGATATTTATGCTGGTTTTGGTCATCGTTATCATTAGTCGGGCCCTTCCCAAGCGCCTAGGACTGAGTGATGTATCAGCGAATGATACAAACAGATCCCTCCCAGATCGCCTCCCCCTCAAGCAGAGCATTTCCTCCACCCACTCACCAGCTGAAGATTACCCGTGACAGCTGCAGGAAGGTGTGACCAACCCATTCCAGCCAAAAAGGCCTTGGATTCGGCTGCCTTCCTGATGTGGATTAAAATGGTAAGGTGTAACCATGGCCATAGTGTGCATAAGTTGTTGTTGCATTAATTTGCTGTTCTTGGCTTTTTTCACATGTGGTTCTTTTTGTTCACCCGCTTCACAGAGGAGCAAACTGTCCAACAAAGGACAGCATTCACTCAGACAGCTAGTGTGTCTCCTACCCTGCTCAGGAGTAGGTCACTAACATCTGGACGCTCCTGGGCACTCCTGGGGCACTTGTCTGAACCAAGACCAACCTCTGGAGCTCTCTACCTGCCTCAAGAGTCAACTTCCTAATAATGCTGTTTCTGTGACTCGGGGCATATCGGTGTTCTACAGGTGCTTCCTCCCTGTCCATAGCTCATAATAGGTTCACTTCCTGGGCCATTTTCTACCCATGGGACAGTGGCAAGTGGTTACCATGCCCCAAGGGCTCTTACTAGGTGGTTTTCTTGGCCGTCTGGAAATAGTCTAAGGGTGCGATCACACAGAACGGTTTGGAGGCATTCCTTGTCTGGGATTGCCCCATCTGTGGACAAGGGAGGAAAACCCATGCCGCATAGTAAGAAACAGGCACCTTACCTTCTCTTCCTTCACTCATTGTTGCTTTTCTTCCTTGTTTCCTATAGGCCACCAGCAGCCCATTTTCTGTGGACCTGATTGGTCAGAGGTGACAGCAGGCTGGGATTGGCTCGGAGCCACCGTAGCCTCCCACCCCATCTGACTCTTAACTCCTTTTCACCCTGAGATTTTGCATCTGTATAATGGATGCACGACCAGAGTTTTCGAACAGCTTGTGTTTTATGTGTGTGATCACACCATGAGAATGCTTTGGCCCATCCTACCCCCTCAACCCCAGGCTGGCAAGGGCAGGAAACCTCTCAGAATCAGCTGAACTTGTGGCTGTAACGTTTGTCTTTGATTAAATATCTGTTCCCGATTTCAACCGCACGGCCATCGCCTTCCCACTTGCAAATGCTATTGTTTGAATACATGCTGTTATTGTTTTAATAATGTTTGATTTTAAATCTTGTTACCCGTCCAGAGATCCCCTGGGTATAGGGTGGGAGTGAGTGAGTGAGTGAGTGAGTGAGTGAGTGAGTGAGTGAGTGAGTGAGTGAGTGAGTGAGTGAGTGAGTGAGTGAGTGAGTAAGTAAGTAAGTAAGTAAGTAAGTAAGTAAGTAAGTAAGTGTGCTTCCGCATTGGAGTAAATAAATCTGGATCTACCTCATCCAGATTTAGTAAAACCAGGTTCCAGTAGACCCGGTTTTACTAAATCCAGATGCCCAGTAGATCCAGATTTAGGGGGGTAGATCTGCATCTAATGGATGCAGATCTACCCACCCCCGTCCTTCCGCACACGTGGTGGAAGGACGGATTCAGTCCAGATTTGAGGTGGGTGCTGTGCGGATGCACAGCACCCGCCTCAGATCCGTGCTGTGGGGCCCCTCCCCAAGCCCACCATGATTCTCTCGGGGGAGACCGCGCTAAATCTCCTCCTTACCTGCTTGGCGTCACCCTGATTCTGGTTGCAGGGACCCAGGATGCAGCGCGCCTGCGTCCTGCGCACCTCCTGATTGGCCGGGGCTGCTCCTGGCATCTCCGGCCTTCAGGAGGCGTTCTGTGCAGCCACGCCGTCTAGATGTTTTACTAAATCCGGATGAGGTAGATCCAGATTTATTTAATCAAATGCGGAAGCAGCCTAAGTCAGTAAGTAAGCATGTAAGTAAGTGTGTATGTAAGTAAGTATGTAAGTATGTAAGTATGTAAGTAAGTATGTAAGTGAGTAAGCAAGCAAGCAAGCAAGTAAGTAAGTAAGTAAGTAAGTAAGTAAGTAAAATGACTGCCTGCAGATGTCCGCAATAAGGATGTGCACAAATATTTGTAACATTCAATATTCGGACAAATTCAGACATTTATATATGAATATTTCAGAATATTCGTGAAACGGGGAGGTGGGAAAACGGCTGCACCGGTCACATCTGCAATGGATCCAGACCGCATTCGACATGTACTGAGAGCAGATTCAGGGCGGATTTGATGCTTTCAGAGTGAATATGTTACAGGATACGCATTGGATACGTATTCGTGCTGGATACTCGTACTAATACATTCGTATCGAATAGAACATTACCATATTCGAAGGGGATCTATTTGAACGAATACTAATTTTCCTGCATTCGATTTGATATGAATCATTTGTGCATATCCTAGTTCTTAGTACTAAGCGCTGAATTTTCCTCCCTCCCTCCCTCCCTCCTTCCTTTCTCAGATTTCAAATCAGTGGCCTAAACGCACGGAGCCCAGAGCGGGCTGGGGGGGGGGGGAGAGAATACTGTAAATCACAGGGAACCCTGAAGTTAATCTCCACTGACATTTTTACTCCAGGCTGAGTGTGAAAATGTTATCCCCTTGTCTTTAACCACGGCTGTATTTTCACCTCAAACTGAATGACTTTCACACCATCTCTCCCTTGTTGTCAGTGTGACATCGGCAAACTGTTATCTCCCAAGCTATCTGGCCTCTGAAAATGAAACAGCAGCTAAGCAAAGCCAACACCTCCTATTGGGGCTTTCTTATAACCCCCCTCCCCTTCATGTTTTCCCAAGCTTAATCTGTTAGCCTAAGTGTTCGAGGCCATTAGCAGCTCAAGAGTCCAAAGTTCCTCTTTGCTGACAGAAAACAACAAGGAATTTGAGGAACTAGTCTATTAACAGGGATGAAACCCCCACCCTCCATCCCGGGCACTGGGGGGTATGAAATGTGACCATGTTCCCTGATGTCACCTTTACAGTTTGAAGTCCAGCTGCCAACCTCATCCCTTTGGCAGGATGGAGCAGCTTGTTTAGGCGGTCTCAAAAGTGTCTGCTGTGTTGCTCAGGCAATAGTCAGCCTAGATATGTTCAGGTCATCCAACCAGCTGTGGGTATTCTGGGAAGCTCCTTCCTCCATTTGTTACTTCAACAAGTCAAGGGCTGCATCTCCATGGGCACAGGATTGGGCCTACCCAATAGTCCCTCATAAGAACCTAAGGGGAGCCCTGCTGGATCAGCCCACGGCCCATCTAGTCCATATGAACCTCAGAGGAGCCCTGCTGGATCAGGCCGCAGCCCATCCCGTCCATAAGAACCTAAGATGAGCCTTGCTGGATCAGGCCACAGCCCATCTAGTCCATAACAACCTAAGAGGGGCCCTGCTGGATCAGGCCACAGCCCATCTAGTCCATAAGAACCTAAGAGGAGCCCTGGTGGATCTGTCCACAGCCCATCTAGTCCATAAGAACCTAAGAAGAGCCCTGCTGGATCAGGCCACAGCCCATCTAGTCCATAACAACCTAAAAGGAACCTTGCTGGGTCAGGCCACAGCCCATCTAGTCCATAAGAACCTAAGAGGAGCCCTGCTGGATCAGGCCACAGCCCATCTAGTCCATAAGAACCCAAGAGGAGCCCTGCTGGATCAGGCCACAGCTCATCTAGTCCATAAGAACCCAAGAGGAGCCCTGCTGGATCAGACCACAGCCCATCCAGTACGGCATCCTATCCCACACAGTGACCCCCTAATAACCACATCTGCCTGAAATGAGCGTCTCTGTAAATCTTGTCAGACTTCAATACACGACAGACATTGTCGTTTGTGGGAGAAAAAAAGTTATTATCCCATATTATTTCAAGTAAAATGCTGGGAACTCTCTTCTCAGACCTCCCTCTCAGCCGCCATCTTGAAACCTCTGTGACCCACAACTTGCTTATGGGCAATTCAAGCAGAAGACAAAGACAAGACTTTCACTTGCTCTCAGATCCCTGCAAATGGCCTTCAGAGGCATCCTGCTTATCTCCCCAGCCTGGAGGATGTACCTGGGCATCCATTCAAGTAGCCATTGCTACACCTGTCCTCCATGAATTTATCTGACCCTTTCTTAAAGCCATCCAGGCTGGGTGCTGTCACCACCTCTTCTGGTAGTAAGTTCCACAGACTAATGACTTTCTGGGTGAAAAGATACTTTCTCTTGTCAGTTGTAAGTACAGGTGTGACCAAATGGGTTTTTTGGTATCCAATTCATAACAAATGTTAGAAAAATCCGTATTCATTCTAATAGATACCCTTCAAATATGGTAGGGCATCTGTAATCGAACATGCAGCACCCACTGCTCCATTGTCAATGAAACACTCCTCTTGTGACCCTATGATCAATCACAGAATTGATCTATGATCAATCACAGAACTGATCACAGGATTGATCATGGCCACCACCACCATTGCTCCTGTCTGGACACTGCTCCCACCCACCACACGCAGGCAACCAGAAGAAGAGTGAATGGTCACAGTGATGGGGGGGGGCAGGGTGCTTCTAAGGCCATTTTCTGGGGTTCTAGAGCAGGAACAGGTTTGTCCTTGTCTCTGCTTGAGATGCCCATGAGCATTTGGTGGGCCACTGTGTGCGACAGGATGCTGGACTAGATGGGCTGTGGCCTGATCCAGCAGGGCTTCTCTTATGTTCTTATGTTCTGCTGAGCTTCTAGTTAATGTAAGTAAAGGTGTGGAGCACGATTTAGTGCTCCACATCTAATCAACAATTAGTGCACTTCTGGTGAGGGCAGGTAAGCTTCTAGGCTGTAGCAGCCTAGTGAACGTGTATATGCTCTTCACCAGAGCTGCACTAATTGTTGACTAGAGGCCTAAGTGTGAATAGGCCTCTGAATTGCACATGGTATTCCCAAAGAGGCCTCTCCATAGATGTATGGCACAATGACTCTTGCGGAATTCTTTTCTACTCCCTTTCTAATTTGAAGAGTTCTGCTGTGCTCCCTCAGGCTGCCATCTTGAACTCTTCATGCATGTGCTCAGGGGGATTTCAGGCCTTGAAATCACTCGCATGAAAATACAGCCTGTGAGGGCCTCCGTCAGTGAGTGAAAATCAAGTTTGGAGCCACTTTTCACAAACTGAAGTTCTTGCAGCTTGAAGTTTGCTAGAATGGATGTCTATGTGCCACGTACAGGTTGGAGAGACAGGCAGGATGCCTCTGAAGGCCAACTGCAGGGAGTCGAGGGCTGAATTCTTGGGGAGCATATCTGTACCAGAGCTGTCCTAACTGCATACCAGAGGCCTAAGTGCAAATTCAGCCAAGAGCAGGTGAAGGTTTTGTCTTTGTCTTCTGCTTGAGATGGCCAGAAGCAATTGGTGGGCCACTATGTGAGACAGGATCCCAGACTAGATGGGCTATGGCCCAATCCAGCAGGGCTCCTCTTATCTTCTTACCAAATTAATTGAAGACAGGTGTATGAATGGTTACCGGAATGGATGTGTGGGTACTTTCTCCAGGTTGGAGAGACAGGCAGGATGCTTCTGAAGGCCATTTGCAGGGAGTCAAGAGCAGGTGAAAGTTCTGTCTTTGTCTTCTGCTTGAAATGGCCAGAAGCAATTGGTGGACCACTATGTGAGACAGGACGCTGGACTAGGTGGGTTCTAGTTTGATCTAGTGGTTAAGGAGCCGGACTCTTATCTGGGAATACCGGGTGTGATTCCGCCCTCCTCCACAAGGCCAGCTGGGTGACCTTGGGCTAGTCCCAGCTCTCTTCTGAGTTCTCACAGCCCCACCTACCTCACAGGGGGTCTGTTGTGGGGAGAAGAATAGAAAGCTTTATCAGCTGCTTTGAGTCTCCTTGAATGGGCGAGAAAAGCAGGGTAGAAACGCCAACTCTTCTTGTTGTTGTTGTTTTGTTCTTATGACATTGCTCCAAATGCCTTCACACCCTGTTGGTATGACGTGCTATGGATATGACCTGACTTCAGTGTGCCTCCATGCCTCTTGGAAAGTGGTGTGGAGATATGGCCAGGGTGTGAAAGAGTGCTTGGCTAACTAAGAGGGCAAAAGTTGCCTATGGCACAGCGGGTTAAGGATTGGAGGGGAGCATATCTCAGCATGGACCATGGGGCCATTTTGGAAATGAAATGCAACTGAGCTTATCAATTGCCATACTCCCTTTTCTTGCCAGACCCAGTTTTCTGAACAAATGGAACAATGTTGACATTTCTTTACTCCCTCCTCTAAAGCGTTTCCCCCTCACCATTAAGCAGAAGTAAAGGTAGTCTATTAAAATATTATTATTCTTCCCATCTCATTAGCATCAGAAGTCCATTGTGATGGGCTAATATTGAGGCGTCGGGCAAAACAAATGCATATGATGTATAGAAAATGGGCAATTTAATAAGAAAAGAATGGTGTGACTGGGAATTTTTATTTATTTATTTATTTTCTAAATAGCCATTTCACTGGAGAATTATTGCAGAGTTTGTGTATAATTTGGCAGGGACCGTTATTTAAATATAAATGGAGGAAACATGTAATTTCTTCCATTGGCGGCCTGCTTTGTGGTGGGTGCATCTACATAAATTTCGATAGTGCAATAAACAAAAGATTAACATGAAGAAGAAGAAGAAGAAGAAGACACCATCTCTAAGCCACATACTAGTCAAAAGGAGATAATTGGCGCTGTACGTGTTTATTGTAATTTGAATGTGCTTCAATTAATTTCCCTTCATATTTGCTGGTTCTGTTTTCCTTTTAATAACAATAAACGTAATAAAAATAGGGGAACTTAAATTGGATTCTGTTATTTTTGTGAAAGTGTGAAATTTGTTTTCAGTGTTAATAACAATGGGGAAGGGAAAAAAAATAATACGATTCCTTCATCAGCCTGTTATTGGTCCATCTTTCACCTAAAGACACCTCTGTTTTCCCAACAACCTTGTTTTTCCTCCTAAATATATCACACCCATCACAAGTATTTTGTTTGGTTGTTTCGGCAAAGATATGGAAGTGGTTTGCTATTGCCTACCTCTGGAGAAAGGCTGGGGGATTAAATTGGCAACATTAGGAAGTTTATCTCCAAAATACAGCCAATTTCAGAGTCCTCTATGCTAGGGAAATGAAAAAATATTCAAGATATTCATTATTCGGATAAATTTGTATGTGAATCGAATGTCCAGACATTAATTTTTTAGTATTCGGATCAATATTAATATTTTGAGTTATTCATATGAATAATTCAGAAATTCATATGTGTATGGATATGTACGCATTGCACACATATCCATACGTATCACATACCTATCTGTGTGTATCTGTACAGGATAAAAATGGGATAAAATGGGATGCATACGAGATTTGTATCATTGGAATAATCGTACAGATGTATTCATATTGGTTCAAATGTCCAGACATTTGTTTTGCTTTATTCATACTCATTTGGATATTCAAATTGAATCTTTTTTTTCATCTTTATTACTTTACAGTACACCAAAACAAAACACATACAAATCATACATATAACACCCCAAAATTTATATGGTATAGAAAAGGTGGATAGAGAAAATTTATTTTCTCTATCACCCAACACTAGAACCAGGGGGCATCTATGAAGCTGATGGGTAGGAGAGTCGGATCAGACAAGGGGAAGGATTACTTCACCCAGAGGGTCATCGGCTTATGGAATGTGCTGCCGGAAGAGGTGGTGGCAGCTACCAGTCTAGATGGCTTTAAGGAAGGGTTGGACAAATTCATGGATGACAGATGTATCAATGGCTACTAGAATGAATGCCTAGGTACAACATTCAGGCTGGGGTAGAAAGCAGGATGCTTCTAAGGCCATTTGCTGGGATTTGAGAGCATGAAATGCCCATGAGCATTTGGTGGGCCACTGTGTGCAACGGGATGCTGGACTAGATGGGCTGTGGCCTGATCCAGCAAGGCTTCTCTTATGTTCTTATCCCTCACACTGTTACATGGGCTCTAATTTTTGCTAGACCGTTTTTCATTCTATCTGGTAGGGAGTCTTGATTGCTAGCTTCATATAGTCTTTTCAACAGATCCTGTAGGCTCTTCTTTGGTCTCTCCCCCAAGTAGAGAAGTCTTTGGTGCCTAAGGGCGTCAAATTTATATATTTCAAGCACATAGTCTTGCCATTTCTCCAACGTCCACTGTGATTTATCCCTCCGCCCCCCTGCAATAACCATCAAAGCTGCCCACATCAGCCTGTCCAACATGTACCTTTCATCTTGTGCCAACCATGTACCACGTTATATCTGCAATGAACATCTCTCAAAGTGCAGCCCCACATTTACCCCAGTCACCAACTGTATATGATCCACCACCGCTCCCCAATACCTTAATACCTCAAATTGAATCGAATGTTGGGTACTTCCCTTAATCTGGATCTACTAGATCCAGATTAAGGAATGTACCCATTCCTTAGATCCGGATCTTCTTAGATCTGGATTAAAGGAGCGCGGTGGAAGAACCCATGGTTGATGGATTAACCCAACACCAAGCCAACTATCCTTCCTTGAGAACCAATGTGCACTTTTTTTAGCATTCTCATTCACCCCTACTCTATGCAGTTTTCCTGGTAGAGGTACAGCAGTGGTTTGCCATTGCCTACTTCTAGAGGGAGGCTGAGATTGAACTGGTGACCCCCTGCTAGGGATATGCAATTCCCCACAGATGCACTAATTATGCACTAGATGCACTAAAGATGCACTAATTATGCACTGTAGTGTGAAAAGGCCTCCAGTCAGTGCCATCTTTGTGTGTTTTAACTGATCTGCACGTCCAGGCGTTCAGGTGTCTGGAATGCCTGGGAGTAGGGATGTGGAGCCCAAGCTTGATTAATGCACCTGTTGCAGTATTTTTGATTACATATGTGTAAATATTATATAATGTACTAAAAGGAAAAGGCACTGACCAGGAAGGTTAGAGAACAGATGAGGAGGGGCTGAGCCCAGCTCAATTAGCATATTGAAGAAAGGGGGGGGGCAGCCCAGAGAAACTAGCCAATCAGAAGGGATGGAACCCTGGCAGAGACTATAAAAAGGGCCTTCCTGTCAGAGCTGTTGTTCTGTGACTGGGGCTAGACTTAGGTAGAAGTTAGCCAGTACAGATCCGGGTCCTGAGGAGAATCCAGATAGGGATTAGGCAGGGTCCTGAGTTAAGAAAATAAGTTAAAGTGAACTGCTTGTGTTAGAGTTGAACTGACTTAAGAAGTGAAAACCATTAAAGTTACATTTACATTTGTTTTAAAGACTCTGCTTGAGGCCTGTTTCTGGCTCAGACACTCGAGGGAGGGGGAAAGAGTTGTCGTAGTAACGTGACAGTAATAGTGTAACCTAAGTGTTGGAGCTCGGCTCTGAAGGAGAAAAAGGCCTAGAAACCTGCTATTTAAAAGAGAACTTGAAGTCCGTGGCTACAGTGGCCGAACTGAAGAAAGTTGGATGCCCGGTTGGGGCCTAGTAATTGGCGGCTGCTGGCCGTGTTCGTCACAAGGGAATATCCAAATATTTGATTTGATTAGAATCTTTAGAATCTGAATGCAACAAAATCTGATTCAAATCAAATACATTCAGATCTATTTGTTCCAATGTTAGATTCGAATCTGAAGCTACGAATGTTGGCAATATTCGTATGTGTTATACGTATCTGTACACATTTCGTACACATCCCGTTTTATCCTGTATGCATCCCATAAGAACATAAGAACGTAAGAGAAGCCTTGCTGGATCAGGCCACAGCCCATCTAGTCCAGCATCCTGTCGCACACAGTGGCCCACCAAATTCTCATGGGCATCTCAAGCAGAGACAAGGACAAACCTTCTCCTGCTCTCGAGTCCCAGCAGATGGCCCTAGAAGCGCCCCGGTTCCTCCCCCCCCCCCCCAGCCTGAAAGGTGCACCTAGGCATTTGTTCTAGTAGCATCTAGGCATCCCATTTTTGTCCCATACTATCTGTACAAATGCGCACAGATACATGTGAGATCCGTACAGATACTTATGTAATACATACAGATCTGCACATTTGAATGTTTCAAGTCATTCAAACTAATGTTTCAACATTTGTTCGAATATTTAAATTCGAATGTCCACATTCGATCAAATTCAACTGAATTTTGGATGTTTAGAACATTCGTGTACATCCGTACCCAAGAGTGCTTGTTGTCACCAACATGCGTGCATGGAGATCTGTTTCAGCCTCCACTCATGTGTGGTGGCCACACTTATGATGCTGGCTCTGCCCAGAGTGGGCTGTGGTAATTGCGCTTATCCAAGGCTGAGGGAAGTGCCAGGTAGATTTCAGAGACATTGGCCATTGCAAAGTGCTTCTGTGATTTTAGCTTCACCGTAAACCCTCCGTGTTATAATAATATTGCTAGTCCTGCAGCTTGAACTTCAAATTATTTGACCCCTAACCAACATTACCTAATTTCTTAACCTGAAGCATCCAGTGGCATGACCATTCACTCTTGCCAGGGCTCCAGGGTCGTTTGAGGTGCCATCCAAGCACACTGGTACCTTGGACAACCGTAGACACGACTGCTGCCAGAAGAGGTGGCAACAGCAACCAGCCTAGATGCCTTTAAGGAAGGGTTAGACAAATTTATGGATGACAGATGTATCAATGGCTACTAGAATGGATGCCTAAGTACATCTTTCAGGCTGGGGGGACAAGCAGGATGCTTCTAAGGCCATTTGCTGGGATTCGAGAGCAGGAGGTTTTCCCTTGTCTCTGCTTGAGATGCCCAAGGGCCACTGGTGGGCCACTGTGAGACAGGATGCTGGAGTAGATGGGCTGTGTCCTAAAGGTCAGCTACTGGGAGAGTGGGCTATGAGCTTGTGCCCTGCTAATAGGCTTCCTTGTGCAGCTGGTTGGCCAGTGTGGGAACAAATTGCTGGACCAGAGGAGCCCTGGGTCTGATGATTTGGTAGGGCTATGCCTAAAGACAAGAGATTGCAAGTAGAGCAAGCTGTGTGCTCATGTCTCAGATGGGCTTCCTGATGCACCTGGCTGTCCACTGTGAGAAGGGTCATGGGTCCAACCCAGTGGGGCACTTCCTATATTCTCATGCCTCTGAAAGCCAGCCCCTGGGAGACTGTGATCAGGGCAAGCTGTGTGATCCTTTCCTGTTTGTGGGATTCCTTGAGCAGATGGTTGACCGCTGGGAGAACAGACTGCTGGAATAGGTGGGCTACAAGTCCAATCCAGTGGGCCATCTCTTATATTTTCTTTTGTAGCAAATGGAGAATCCCAATGCTGCATGTAACCATCACTGTAGATATCATGGGGTGTTTTTCCACTGTCAGAAAGTACCCATTTTTGCACCCATTAAGGACCCATTTGGGTGTGAGCCGGATGATCCCATTTCCACCATGGCACCCATTTGAGACCCAGTTGTTTCGACTGCTGCTGGGGAAATCCAGATCAAATGGGTACTTTCTGGCCTTTAATCCAGATTTTATGTAGACCCCATTAATGGGGTCTACAATGGGGTCTTCAGGCAGAAAATCTGGATTAAAGGGAGGCTGTTTCCACGCTTGTGTGGCAATGGGGTCTAGAGGAGGCTAGGGAGAGGGGGCACCCATGGGGGGGAACCCCCAAACCTAAGCTTCAAAGTCATTTCAAAGTCACTTTGAAGTCTGTGCAAAATAGCTCCGGAGCGTCTTTGAAGTCTGTGCTGATCTTCGGAGTGAACTTCAAAGTCACTTCGAAGCTCACTCCGAAGATCAGCACAGACTTCAATGGAGCTGTTTTGCACAGACTTCGAAGTGACTTCAAAATGACTTCGAAGCCACTTCGGAGACTGCACCCCCTGTCCCCCCAAACACCTGGGGTGACAAGCAGACCCCTCATGGGTAGATCCGGATTTCCAAATGGGTGCTCCGGTGTTTCCACGGCAGGAAGGCTAGCACCCATTCCTATTGGGTGCTAGACCACCCATGGAAACACATTGGGTACTTCCCTTAATCTGGATCTACTAGATCCAGATTAAGGAATGTACCCATTCCTTAGATCCGGATCTTCTTAGATCTGGATTAAAGGAGCGCGGTGGAAGAACACCCATGGTTGATGGACTAACCCAACACTAAGCCAACTATGCTTCCTTGAGAACCAATGTGCACTTTTTTTAGCAATGACTAGAGGAATGGATAACAAAAGTTGCTATAGAGAAAGTTCTGACCATTTTTGGCCATGCCTGAAACATTGGGCCTGTACTACGGGTGTGCATGAATGCAATATTTGACAATCAATTCAACCAAAAATCAAACGTTCAAATGTCCGAATTCACACAAACAGAGAAAAAACAAGTGTATTCAAATTCGAATTGATTCGAATACATTCATATCTATTCATACAAATATTCAACTTGTGTTTGATGATACAAATGCTGACATTTGTACGTGTCTGTACACATCCATATGCATTCGTATGCATCCCATTTTTATCCCGTATCCATCCCATTTTCATCCCATACATATCTGTACAAATGCATACAGATATGAATAAGATACGTACAGATACGTATGTAATGCATGCATAGCTGTACACATACGAATGTCCAACTAACCCTAACACACACACACACCCTGGCAACTTTTCCTGGTTTAGATACATAGCCATGTTGTGCTCTCAAAAATTGCTACATGGGAAACTTTCTGACGCTGGCTAGTGCCACAATTAGCAAATAGCCACAGGAAAAGGAGAGAAAATGGGATAGTTTAATGCACTGCAAAAACCTCCTGTTTTCTTACATCTAATATCCCAGCCAAATTTCCCTTGTCTAAAATCTGCGTGTGGCCCCCCTCCGACCCAAAAAGCAGGGGGCCATGTGTGCAAGGAGAGATGGTATTCACTAACCATACATCCTGAAAAGGTTTCAGCCCAGTGCAAGATGATCTTTGTGATACCCTAATCCGGTTATTTCTCCCTCGCCCCCCATCCAGCCCCGAACTTGGTGCCTGCACATAGCTCCCCCCCCCTCTCTCTCGTACCCCCTCCACCTCCCTAGTGTATGACAATAAAAGTTGTGGCCACAAAGGGGATAAAATCAGTCGCTGAAAGAGGCATATAAATCGAACACATGGCAGACCTCCTTCCCTCCACCCCCCCAGCCCCCCAGCCACCCCTTGTAGCTGTTCTTTTGTGGGTCATGGTTTGGTATCCTGAAGTCAATAGGCAAAATCCAGGCACCTTGGCAACTTAGTATGTCGCTCCATCTCCCCTTCTCTTTGCATTCATGAATAGTCAGCGAGGAGCAGACAAAACTGAACTAATCTTTTTTGACAGAATTGTTCAATTTTAGAGGGAGGCTTTGAGAAGTTCAGGCAAGCGTCTGCAGGAGACGCAGGGAACAATGAAGGACCCTGCCTTTGGCTGCTGTTCTCATTGTTTTAGAAAAGCACAAACACATTTGTGTTTGGGGGTTTCCCCCCTTTTGGGGGGTGTTGTTTGCTCTTTCTTTCTTTCTTTCTTTCTTTCTTTCTTTCTTTCTTTCTTTCTTTCTTTCTTTCTTTCTCTCTCTCTCTCACTTCTTCTTTCTTTCTAAAAATTAATTATCCAGGCTCCATAACATTTGTGGGGGAAAAAATAATAGGAAATAAAAAGTTGAAATATTCACCAAGAAAAGTAAAAAGTGATGCCTCCTTTTGGGATCTTAATTATTATTATTATTTTAAAAGTAATGCTTTTGGGGGGGCTATGCCTCTTAGTCACATATAGGTTGCTTGCAAAAGTGTCAAGAATAAAATTCAGTTTCTTGCTTTACGGCTTATAAAGATTCCTTTTTTTCTTTCCTCTTTCCACCAGCACCTTTTTTCCCTAAGGATTTATTTTCCCTCCCCAGTTATAATGACATCATTTTAATGCACTACGGAGTGCACAGTTTTGAATTTGTTGAATTTTAAGGTGTTTTTTAAGCGTGCATCTTGTTTTATTTGTATTTCATTTTAATCTGTTATCTGTTCTTAATTTGTATCTTGTTCTAATCTATTTTAACCTGTTGTAACTCACCCAGAGACCTTCGGGTATGGGCGGGATAGAAATGTAAATAAATAAATAAATAAATATAGGAATAAAGTCAAATAAATTCAGATGGTGTCCTTTGCTCCTATGCATCATTAAAAAAGAAAAAAAATAATCAATTCATAAGGAGTCCTAAAGAGTCTGAGGGGGAAAGGAAGATGTTTTCTTTCTTTCTTTCTTTCTTTCTTTCTTTCTTTCTTTCTTTCTTTCTTTCTTTCTTTCTTTCTTTCTTTCTTTCTTTCTTTCTTTCTTTCTTTTTATGACCCCCTTCGTTTTAGGGTTGCTTCCATCTGTACAGCCAGGCAACACACCCAAGCATGGGTGAGCGCAGGCGTGTGGAGGCACATGAACAAACACACACACAGAGGCACCTACCCAATGCATGGGCAAACCCCCAGAAGTTAGCAGCCCAGCATCTGCAGCTGCAACATTGCATTTCAAATTCAGTTTACCCGTAGAACGTGGGCTAATCCTGCCCCTGTAATTCCCTACAGCCAAAATCTGCCCCCTCCCTGAGTGACAGTGCAATGCAAAGACACTGCCATGCTTATCTCGCCTTACCAGATGGCCGACTTGGATCAATGCACACACATACCACGATCAATGGGAGCGATAAAGAATTAGGAAAACAGTGGTACATGCTCCCAGAAAGCTTGTACACTGCATAATTATTTTATGATTCTACACATGGCTACATGTGATACTGAAGTCGAGAAGGAAAGGATAATTAGGGAGCCAGGAAGAATTTTCATTTTGCGACTCACGCGGCCGGTCAGCAATTTTGACTCAGTTAAATTCAATTCTTTTCTTTTCTCTTTTTCTTGGTTTGTTTGGGTGTTTGTGTATGCATGCGGCGGGGCGCCGATGTGCATATGTCTGTGAGCACTCCTACGTGACTGTCACCCTGCCATATTTTTCCCCCACGTAAAAAATACTACAGAGCATTATCTACGGAGTGGAGTCCAAAGTCACAGAGCAGTGGGGGAAGATAAGGAGTAAGTTCTGGCCACAGGATGAAGTTCATTAGACATGCCTGAAGAGTTCAGTCTTTGCAAATTCCCACATAAATTGACACAGGCAAGATCCAAATGGGTCCAGAGAGCTTCTTAAGACCAAGAGGAGGGAGGAAAGGCGTCTTCTTGGCCTTCACATCCTGGCCTGTACAAACTTTGGGTCCAGGGGTTCAAAGTTCCTCAACTTACTGACCTGCCCGTGCCTTAAGATCTGGAGCGGAGGCCCTCCTGGTTGTCCCAGCGCCCTCAGTAGTGAAACAGGTGGGCACCTGGGAAAGGGCCTTCTTGGTAATGGCTCCCAGGTTATGGGACAGTCTCCCCCTTGAGATGCATCATGCCCCTTCTCTGTATATATTCAGGAAGGCAGTGAAGACACACCTCTTTGCCCTGGACTTTGGCTGATGTGATTATACTTCCCACCACCACCACCACCACCACCACCACCACCACGGCAGATAGCTATTATTTAAGTATTTTAATATGCTGAATCTTTTAAATGTTTTAATGTATATTATTGCCTTTAAAATTGGTTTTAATTTGTTGTTTTAAAGGTTGTTTCCCACCTTGAGACCTTTGGGTATAGGGCAGGATAGAAATAGAAATAAAAATAATGGAAATATAAATAAATAAATAAATAACTTTCTGCACTCAGCTGTCTATGCTTCAAACCAGTGGATCTGAACCAGCCACACGGCCACTGGTTCCGGTCACAGAAAGCAGTTGGTAGGTCCCTGTGTGAGAAAAGGTGGGCTGGATTGGATGGACTGTGGTCTGATCCAGCAGGGCTCTTCTTATGTTCTAATGTTCAAAGGGGCTCTACAGATTCATGGAGAACAGGTGTATCAATGGCTACGAGAAAGGACGCCGAAGTTCTGTTATGGGGTTAGTCAAATTCTTGGAAGGCAGGTGTATCAATCACTACTAGAAGGGATGCCTAGGCACTGCTTCCAAGTTGGAGAGTCAGGCAGGGTGCCTCTAAGGCCATTTGCAGGAATTTGAGAGCAGGTGAAGGTTTTGCGTTTGTCTTCTGCTTGGAGCCCAAAAACGATCTGTGGGACACTGTTTGGGACGGGATGGTCCACAGATCGGATATTCGTGTATCTGTTGAAGCTTCCCCCAGTCTTCCCTCCCCTATGGGCCCCCACTCCCCCCCTGTAGGTCCCGTTGCCTCCACTTACCTGCTACTGTGTCTACACCTCCTTAGGCCTTCCGGTTCTTTGTGCACACCAAACCTGAAGGCCTGTTTCAACCTCTAGAAAGGCTTTCCTGGCCTCCAGAAGGCCTATTTCAGCCTCTGGAGAGAGCTGGAATAGGCCTGGGAACGCCACCGTAGGCCTCCTATCTGCTTCCCGTGTTCCCCCTTACCTTTTGGGGCGTGCTCCAGTGGCATCCTGGGCCTATTCCAGTGTTCTCTGGAGGCTGAAATAGACCTTACGGAGGCCAAAAAGGCACTTCCAGTTCTGAGCATGCGGACCCGGAAGTGCCTTAGAAGAAGGGGCCACAGCAGCAATGAGGAGGGTAGGTACGTGGGGGGGCAGGTACAGGAATGGAGGGGTGGGAGGGAGATTGCATTTGTTTTGTGCACAAATATTCACTTGAATATTCATGCATGAATACGAAGTCCTCCACTTTCGTTGGGGTGGGATTCAGCCGAAGCCAAATGGGCTTTGTACACACCCCTTGTGTGTGCACAAATATTTGTACTAATTTGGACATTCGTATTCAAATCCAGTGTTGAGACATTCAGACATTAACAGCTGAATTCAAATCAAATGTTTCAAAACATTCATGCGAAATTTCACTACACTCTTGCGAACCTGGAACGATGGGAAAGCAGCTGCTCCAGTTGCATCTGCAATGGATCCAGAGTAGATTCAAAGCAGATTCAGAGTGTGTTCAAAGTGGATTGAGAGCAGATTTTCGGGGGGGATACATAGGGGATTTGTAGGCGATTTGAGGTGGCGGGGATTCAAATCAGATTCATATTGAATATTTGTATTGAATTTGAATCCTACCGCCTTCAAAGGGGATCTGTTTGAAGAAATATGGATTTGTTTTGCATTCGATTAAATATGAATCGAACACACACAAAAACAGATCCTTCGTCCTGGCAGTCTTTCAGCATGGCCATATATGGCTGTGCAAGCATTGTAAGAATCTAAAAAAAAAATTAAAAAATTGATTCAGTTCAGATCAATGCTGTTTGGAGTTAATTCAGACCTTTTCAAGCAGGTTTGATTAAGCTTCAAACCAGTTTGAACACAGCTTCAAAGAATTTATATCCTACGTTTTACCTGCATCAGGGATGTGCATGAATATTCATAACATTCAAATTCGTACAAATTTGGACATTCATACACGAATCAAATATTACAACTTTCATATATTGGCATTTGTATTTGTATGAATGTTTCGGAATATTCATACAAATGCTTTAAAACGTTTGTGAAACAAGTAGATGGGAAAGTGGATGTACCAGTCACATTCAACATGGTTTGAGAGCAGATTCAAAGTGGATTCAGGCTGGATTTGATGCTTTCAAAGTGGATGTCTTATGGGATATGTATTGGATATGTATGCATTCGTATCAGATATTCTTATGACTACACTCTTATCAAATAGAATCCTATTACATTTGAAGGGGATCTATTTGAATGAATACAAATTTTCTTACACTCAATTTGATATGAAATTGAATACAACCCCCCCACCACCACCACCATTTGTACACATCCCTAGGCCTGGGTACTTTCCATCCAGGGAACACTGGGGAAGTGGTTCCCCCAATCTGATGGACTCTGAAAACAATTGCATTCAGAGCTCTTTTCAGCCTTCTTTTGCTAAGGAGTTTTTGCTCCCAAAAAGTCTGGAGCTGTGGGCCATTGCACTGCAAAATCCCAGTGCAGAGAGTACTTTAAGACTGACACATCTGAGGCCTTTTTGCACACAGGGTTTTTCGAACGCGCAGAAAGCACTCAGAAATGCAGCATACGAACTGATCTACATCTGTCTCTGCACATTCCAAACGTCCCCAGCCATCCAGGGAGGGAAACATTCGCACACGCTTCCCTCCCTGACAGCCGTGAGAATGCCCCCCCCCCGCCACCATTGGCTGAAAATCGGCCAAACAGGTGGTGGGGGCCGCGCTAATCACTTACCTTGCCTGGCCGGGGTTTCCATTGCGTAGGCTCACCAAGCCTGGTAGACAAGACCCACAGGGCCGGTCTACTGGCAGCGCACGCCTGCACAATGGTAAGTGACAGCCTCGTGCAGGGGGAGATGGTGCAATGGGACTGCAGGGGTCGAGGAGTCACCGAGATCGGCTTCCTCTCACCCCTTTCGAAGCTCTGTGGGGTCTAGCTGTCTCAATCAAGTCTGCTAAGCCCTGCAAAGCCCCCCCCAGCACCCCCACCCCCCACCCTGGGGCCCGGGGTCGCACATGTGCACACGGATCACCTACCTCCTCCGTGCCCCAGCTCGGAATGAGCCAAGGCAGCCGGGAGCGTGCACCATGAACACGCGGTGTGGCTTCTGATTGGGCAGATTGCCCACGTGGGCAGCCTGCCCAATCAGAGGCTGCGCTGCGTGCACGTGGCGCGCACTCCCGGCTGCCTCGGCTCATTCCAAGCTGGGGCACCAAGGAGGTAGGTGTTGCGTGCACATGGGCAAGTCCCTGGGCCCTGGGGTGGGTGGGTGCCTGGGTGCCTGGGTGGGTTCCTGCCAGCTGTACAGGAAAACAAGAAGGTTAATTTCAGGTTTGCTTTATGGAGAAAGAAGGAGGGGGGGAATAGTTGGCTTTTCTACCCTGCTTTTCTCATCCATTTAAGGGGCCTCAAAGCAGCTGACAAACTTTCTGTTCTTCTCCCCACAACAGACACCCTGTGAAATAGGTGGGGCTGTGAGAGTTCAGAAGAGAGCTGTGACTAGCCCAAGGTCACCCAGCTGGCTTCATGGGGGATGGTGGAATCAACCCTGGTATTCCCAGATAAGAGTCCGGCTCCCTAACCACTAGACCAAACTGGCTCATGATAAGCAGAACACTAGAGATATTCATTATTCAAATGTATGCGACATTTGTACTTTAGTATTCATACAAGTACAAATATTTTAAGTTATTCGTACAAACAATTCAGAATCTTGTGTATATCCGTATACATCTGTACGGATACGTACGAGATGAAAACAGGATGCACACAGGATGAAAACAGGAAGCGTACGGATTGAGATGTGCATGAATATTTGTGACACTTGAAATTTGGCCAAATTCAGCCGAATTCGGAAATTCAAATTTGAATTGAATGCTACAATATTTTTATGCTAACATTCGAACAAATACGAACGTTTCCAGACATTCATACAAATAGTTTGGACATTCGTTAAGGTGGGAAAACGTATCAGATGCATATCTATTTGTATCAAATATGTATTGAATTTTGTACGAATACGTACAAATAGATTCGTACGGGATAGGATTTTACCACATTTGAATGTGATCTATTTGTACAAATTCGGCTTTTTGAACATTCAGTTTGTTTCAGAAGGAATGCCCCCCCAAAAATTGTGCACATATCTCATATCATCGAATATGTATCGAATATTTATACAAATAGATATGAATGTATTCATATCAGTTCAAATGCCCAGACGTTTGGGGTCCTTCCACACTGTCTTCCAAAACCCAGATCTATTTAGATCCGGATTTCAGAAATCCATGGTTAGTAGATCCGTATCCAGTAGATACCGATCTACTACCACCCCTTCTGTCCGCACACACGATGGAAGGAGGGATTTAGATCTGGATTTGAGGTGGGTGCAGTGCCGGAGCCAGGGCCGCGCACCTGCGCAGAGAGCCTCCTGAAGCCGGGCACAGCCCTGGCCAATCGGGAGGCGCGCTGGACACACGCGCAAAGTGAACTGGGACCCTGCAGCCAGAATCAGCCTGGCTGCGCTAAGGTAAGGAGGGGATCGCTTATGCTCTCTCCAGGGTGGGCTGGGGGGAGGTAGTTGAAGCCCCCCATGGCTCCAGAAGCCGCGATCCACGGCTTCTGGGGAGAGGGCAAGCTCCGAGAGAGGAGACCCCCAGCTCGCCATGCTCGGCTCCGGAGGAGCCAATCATGGCGGGCCCGGGGAGGGCCCAGTTAGAGGCACTTGTGTAGTGTGGACACATCCAAAACGGATGCGTCTTAACTACACAAGACGCATTAAGCACACATGTAAGACTACCTCGGAAGTAGTCTTGTGTTAAACTGGTTTAACGGCCAGTTAACACACATTAGGGACACTCCCTGTGTGGAAGCAAGTGTCTCTAATGTGTGTTGTGTGCGGAAGGGGCTTTCCCAACCGTACTTAATGTGTGCTTAATGTGTCTTAAGTGTCCAATGCGGAAGCACCCTTGTTTACTTTATTTGTACAAATTTGGGTCTTTGAATATTTGATGCACACACCTACAGGATACCTATGTGATTTCCTCCCCCACCACCCCTTGAAGCCATACCACCGAAGAAAACACAAGAGCCAGGGCAAAAATCCGTCTTCCAAAAGAAGAGGGAGGGGGACGGTGCTGCCATTGTGAATACCCCTTGGAGAGTGCAACTGATTTGAGCACATTGGCTTGTGAGATGCCACCACAAGCTGCCCGGTGGCAGAAGAGCATGAGCTCCATTCCAGCTTGCCTCTCCCAGCGTCGTTGAGAGCCAGGAACAGACGGGTTTGCCTGGTGCGCGCAGCTGCCGGTGCGGAAAGAGCACACAGTGCTATGTGTCCAACAGCCGTGACCTCTGTGGCTCAAGACGTCGGCGGTGCCAAAGACACCCGGGCCCGGAGGCTCCGACACCGCGCCAACGAGATGGGAAGCTGGCAGGAAACATGGCAAGATCTTGAAGGACCGTGAAGCTTTTCCCTTCTCTTGGCTACAGAAGGCATCTGTAGGGCCTCTGTGAAAACTTCTGCCAAGAGGAGCTCCTTCCCCCCATCCCAGAAAAAAAGGCAGAGGGTGGAGAGCAAAGAAATATAGCAAGGAGGATATTTCCACAGTCAGACTTTGACTTGGAATTTTAGCTCAAAACACAAGACAGCAGGGCAGTCCACTGCTCTTGTCAGGTCGCTGCCGCCAAAAGAAAGCAAGAAGTTGGCACCAAGGCTTTTGGGACTTTTTGGGAGGGGAAGAGGCTCCCAGGTTATCCAATCAATCTTTAATTCGGCAGGAGACACAAGGCCTCCTTCCAGAAGCACCACCAGCCATAAAGAAAGGGAACAGACACCGAATGTCCAAAGGCTTCTCAGAAGGATCTTCTGTGTCTCTCGGTCACCAGGAAATAGCAGCTGATAGAACAGAGACTTGGAGGCTTTTTGCACTTACCTGACTGGTGAGCGCAGGGTAGGGGTGTGCCCGAAGGCAATTTTCAAAATTTGATTTGTAAGGAATCGAATATTTGAAAATCGAATTAAAGGAATGGATGGGTGTTTTCCACTGTCAAAAAGTACCCATTTCTGCACCCATTTAGGACCCATTTGGGTGTGAGCTGGATGATCCCATTTCCACCACGGCACACATTTGGGACCCGATTGTTTCCACTGCCGTGGGGGAAATCCGGATCTAATGGGTACATTTTGGGCTTTAATCCGGATTTTCTGTAGACCCCATTAATGGGGTCTACAATGGGATCTTCTGCCAGAAAATCTGGATTAAAGGGAGCCTGTTTCCGCTGGAAACAGGCAATGGGGTCCATGGGAGGCTAGGGGGAGGGGATGCACCCATTGGGGGCCCCCCTAAACCTAGGCTCCGAAGCCACTTCAAAGTCATTGCGAAGTCTGTGCAAAATAGCTCTGGAGTGCCTTTGAAGTCTGTGCTGAACTTCGGAGTGACTCCAAAGTGACTCCAAAGTCATTTTGAAGTTCACTCCGAAGGTCAGCGCAGACTTCAAAGGCACTCCGGAGCTATTTTGCACAGACTTCGAAATGACTTTGAAATGACTTCGAAGTCAATTCGAAGTGGCTTCAAAGACTGCCCCCCCCCCGCCCCCTGAAACACCTGGGGTAATGGACCGACCTCTTGGGGGTCAATCCAGATTCCCCACATGGATGCAAAGCTGTTTCCACAGCAGGGGTGTTGCTAATGGGTGCTACACCTCCTGGGGAAACACACTGGGTCCTTCCCTTAATCCAGATCTACTAGATCCGGATTAAGGAATGTACCCATTCCTTAGATCTGGATCCTCTTAGATCCGGATCTAAGGGCTGCAGTGGAAAAACACCCGATGTCTGGACATTCTAACCGATACGAATACATTCTTATCCGTTTGTTCAAATATTCAATATGTATTCAATGATACAGATCTTGTAGGCATCCATACACATCCCGTATGCATTGCATTTTCATCCCATATGTACATATCCGTACTCATACAAATCATTCATACGAATGAGGTTGGTGGGCACCCGGGAGAGAGCCTTCTCTGTGATGGCCCCCAGACTATGGAATAGCCTTCCCCTTGAGGTCCGTCATGCTCCTTCCTTATATATATTTAGGAAGGCGGTGAAGACCCACCTCTTTACCCTGGCCTTTGGCTGAGCTGCTTATGTCCCCGTCCCCGTCCCCAGCCTTTTAAAAAGTCTTTTAATGTGTACTTTGTTTTAATCTGCTTTAAGGTTGTTACCAGCCCAGAGACCTTCGGGTATGGGGCGGGATAGAAATGTAAATAATAAATAAATAAATAAACCCATGAGATGGATTTGAGCTAACTAGGGATTTGCGCAAATGTTTTCTTTTCTATTGGACTTGTATCGAGTTGAAGCCCTTGCTCCAGATCTACTATGAGTTCCACAGCCTGGCTTAACAGCTTGAATCCAGCTGACAGAGACACTGGGGACTTAATCCATCTCTCCATCATCCGGATCTGTTCATCTACATATCCGGATCTACTGCACCAGAGTTCAGAATGGGCCTTATTTCCCTCTTTAGTAATGGATATTGCTGGCAGTCTTCTCTCTGGAACAGGGACGTGCACAACTATTTGAATGCATTCCAAAATCCAATCCAATCAACCGAACTTCAACATTTGAATTTGAATCGAATGTCCTTAAATTCAAATTTTGGATCTATTTGTTAGAATTATTCAGACATTCGTATATGTATGGGTTTGTACACTGTGCATACTTGAAGATCTGCATCTTTCCCACAATTGTACGGATCTGTACAGGAGAAGAACAGGATGCTATACCCATTCACACACAGGAACACAGGAACGCATGTAATGAAGGCGCCTATGCCCCGCAGAGGGTCGCCATCGGGCGGGGGAGGAGCCTTGGCCCCCGCCCGATGGCCAACCGGAGATCGGCTTCCTCCCACCCCATAAAGGGGCGAGGGGAAGCCAATCTTGGTGCCTCCCTGAGTCTGGCAGCCCCAATGGGGCTGCCGGGACCAGGAATAACCCATCTCCCCCTGCATGAGGCTATCACCTACCTTGTTGGCTGGCGATCGCTCAGGCGGGTCAATGCTGGTAGACGGGACGGGGACCCACCAATTGGTGGGTCCCCTCTGGTGTATACCAGCATCGGCGCGCCCATGCAATCACCACCCTAGCCCAGCAAGGTAGGCAATTATTGCAGCCCTCATCAGCTGTTTGGCCGATTTTCGGCCAATTCTGGCGGGGGGGGGCGTGCCCGTGGCTGTCAGGGAGGGAAGCATGTGCAAATACTTCCCTCCGCGAACGGCCAGGGATGCTTTGTATGCACGGGAATGGATGTAGAGCACTTTAAAGTGCTCTACATCTGGAACATGTGGAAAACACTCCGGAACGGGCTGGGACGCAAACCCAGCCCCAGCAATGCAAATGCCGCATTCCAGGGTGTTTTCTGCACGTTCGAAAACTGCATGTGCGAAAAGGCCTCAGGTTGCATACGGGATGCATACGGACGTGTACAGATGCGTACGGATGTATACGGACCTGGGAAAGATGCGTTCCGGCATCTACGAAGGCTGTCGACCTTCTTAAGTGCAAATTCAAATGAAAAATTTGAAAGAATAGATTCGAATTTGCTTAATTCAAATCGAATTTGGTTAAATTTGAACTTTAAACGAATTTTCAGGTGTTTGATTTGAATCAGTTCAAATCCAGAAAGTTGCATTCGTGCACACACCTAAGGCATTTTTGCACCACGGCGAAGACGCCTTGGGACACTTCAGCCCAAACAGGTTGAGTACACTTCCCCATCTGCACTGGCAAAGGACGCGTTCCAAATGTGACTTTTCCCTGCCTGCGTGCAAATGGGGAAGTGTACTCAACCTGTTCAGGCTGAAGACCCTCCCCCGGCCTCCCCCAATTGACTGTCTTGCAGCCAGAGGTGGGGAGGCCAGTTGGGCCCCTTCCCTGGGGTCCTGCCACCTGTATCAGCCAGGATCAGGCCGATGCAAGTGGCAGGACCCCCACCCAGCACCCCCCAACCTACCCCGGGGTCGTGCACGCACGTGAACAATGCTTACCCTCTGCTGCTGGCCCAATTCTGGCTAGAATAGGCCAGGCATGTTCTGAGCATGCTCGCAGGGCAGCCCCTCATTGGCCGGGCAGCTGCGCCTGCTCAGATGGCCAGTTGAGGCCAGGCAGGTGCCCAGCCAATGAGGGGCCGCCCCACAAGCAAGTGCAGAAAGGCCCCATGTAACCAGTGCTGGTTTCCCAGGGATAGTTTTTAGTCCATTTTGGGTGGGAAATTGTGAATCTATGGTGGAATTGCCACAGATATGTGTGGCAACCCCACCACAGCTACAACTACAAGGGTACTATATTCCCCTTATCCAGACCAGAGGCCTGTCCACACTGCAGCCCATAGGACATAATTAGGGACCTTCTGGTCCAAGGCCTCGACCACTGCCCCATACAGGGGGCAGAAACTGGGAGTCAGGTCATTCCTAGCTGTGGGCCGGCCATATCAATCGCTCTTCGAGCAAACCCCTTTTCCCCAGGACCCCCCAAAAGGACAGTTTGGCTGTTTCCCCTTTCGCTGAGCATTTCTAATTCCCTCTGAAATTCCCTGAGCAGTTGCCCAATTCAAGGAAGCCACTTCCCCTCTAAAATCAAATCCTTTTTTGTCAAGAGTTTTACATCCTTAAACCACAGAGGGCTTTTCCGGGGGGAAGAAAAATATTGGTGCTCTCTTTTTCCATCATGCACTTAAAACACATGCTATTTGTTTTTGGTCTCTCTTCTGCAAGGAGGACATTTAATATGTACAATAGAATTAATAGGGATGGCGTGTGTGCAGGACTTACATTAAATCAAACCCCACACTTCCACAAAACAAAGGAGCAGCTGTGAACATGTGGAGCGCCTGCCGGATATTTTTTACCCGCGTTTGCTGAAAGATTTGCTCTGCAAAGTTTTATCTAATTTCTCATTCATTCAATTAAGCAGGGAGATAAAATGAACTGATCCCGGGAGATTAGAGAAGAAACTATATTTAACTCCGGCAAAGGGTTGCAGTCCAAACTCTCTTCAGTTTCAAGACCAGAAGAGACGGACGTCTCGTCGTCGGGGGATTCGTGCTAAGCTGGGCTGAGAGAATATTTCAGCCAAGGGCAGGAGAGTTTTCTGGGCTTTGGAGTTACTTGGCATAACACAACAGGCCGCGGGGACGGAATGTGAAGGCGGACATTTCTGATTTGCAGGTAGAGTGATGGACAAAATGCCTGTAAAGCAGAGGGAATAGATACACACATGAGTCCTTTTTGCACTACCTGCCTACATGTGAATGGGGAATGTGTCCCCAGATGTCCTAGCCCGGAAAGGCCAGGATGGATGCGGGACCTCACTCCCAGACCTGTCTGCCATTGGGTTCGGCTGGACCCAGGGGCGGGCAGGCCTGTTTGGTCCCTTCCCCAGGTTCCTGCAGGTTCTAGGGGACTGGATAGTGTCCCCCTAGGGCCCACAGGGACCCACCTGGGCACCCATCCTCCCGGGCCTGGGCCTAAACAGGAACATTCACTTGGCTCACCATTTTGGGACCCGGTGAGGACGAGGTAGGTGGCTTACATGCATCTGCACGATCCCGTTTAGGCCCAGGCCCAGGACGTTTGAATTGGCCGTCCCAATGAAGGAGAAGAAGAGTTGGCATTTCTACCCCGCTTTTCTCACCCATTTAAGGGGACTCAAAGCAGCTGACAAACCTTCTATTCTTCTCCCTACAACAGAACTCCCTGTGAAGTAGGTGGGGCTGTGAGAGATCTGTGACTAGCCCAAGGTCACCCAGCTGGGTTCATGGGGGAGGGGGAAATTGAACCCGGTATTCCCAGATAAGAGTCCGGCTCCCTAACCACTAGACCAAACTGGCTTACTTTGAAGTCAGGTGTGAGGGTGCCCAATTGCTGACTGCCTGTGGAGGGGATTCTGCTGAGGGGAGGAGGGCAAAGAGTGGGCTTCTTCCCTGAGAGTCCACATTATAAGCTAACAGAGGGAACGGAATGCTAAAAAAAAAAAAAGACTTTGCTGCTCATTTAAAAAAAAAAATCAGGTTTAAATCCAGATTAAATTACCCAGTGGGAACCTGGTTTTAGTATAGTCTGATACAGTTTTAATATGTTCGTTTTTAAATGTTGTGAGCCGCCCAGAGACCCTTGGGTATGGGGCGGGATATAAATAAATAAACCTGGCCACTCTGAAAGTGGACTGAAGCTGGATTAAACCTTAAGTGTGACCATTAGGGGTGTGCATGAATGCAATTTTCAGATCGGATTTGATTCAAAACAAATATTCGAATGTTCAAATTCGTACGAATAGAGAAAAAGCGAATGTATTCAAATTCAAATACATTGGTATCTATTCACATGAATATTTGATTCATATTTGAAGATGCAAATGTCAACATTTGTATGCGTCTGTACGCATTCGTACGTATCCCGTTTTTATCCCATATGTGCCCTGATTTTGTTCTGTACGTATCCATACAAGTCCGTAAGGATACAAATAAGATGTGTATGGATATGAATAAAATGCATATGGATACGTATGTAATGTGTACGGATACATACACATACGAATGTTTGAATAATTCATACGAATGATTCAAAAAATTCAAATTCATTTGAATGTTAAAAAATGAATGTACAGATATTCAAGTCAAATTCGAATGAATTTGATCGAATTAATGTTCTTGCACATTTCTAGTGACCATAGCCAAATGGACCACAGGCAGAATCTAGGGGAACATTTCTTACATCCTTATGCCCTCGACGGATATTCATTCTTTGGGACCAGCACAAACCAGCACACCTACCTGTGTTAACAGATATGTCATATTTCAATGTTCTAAACTAAAGACCTATGGTGCACGTGTCTGTATTCAGCAAACAAACAAACAAAAGTAATTAACTCCCTTGTCATAAATAAATGAATGGATCACATTCTTCATTAATTGGTGATTAAGTCATTAAAAATACGTTGGGAGAAAGATTGTCAGGCAATGTGGCTAACGTAGAGGCAGTTTGTTAGCATACAAATGCTGAAGAAACAGTTTCATGTTTGATCAAAATGGAGTACATAATTGCCTTTGAAGTCTAACATCAGTCAGTGCCGCGTATGCTCACAGATGAGTCTCACTCGGCCCCTCACAGAGAGAAAGGTGAACCGAAAATGCAGCAAGGAAGACACTTCACAAAGAGCTAAATGTGCGGGATGCATTGTAAACGGGACCCACTTCACACCACTTCTTTGCAAACATATAAATGTTTCAGTTCAGTCCAAATTCAAGGTGCTTCCAGGAGGGAGTCGGGCAGGAAGGCCCTGATCACACCAATAGGTTAAGATGACCTCAGGTCGTATTACTCACATCATTTTAATTCAATTTCTTTTCCGAGCCGGCCTACCCCGATAGTTCTAACCGGATTCCTCTTTTCCAGAGGACTCAGCCCCTCCTGGCATCCCAGGCCATCTTCGCTTCCTCAGTGTGAATGGGAGGACAGGCTAAAGGAGGCTAAACTGTGCTATGGTGGGTGGGATCCAGTCTTTCCTTTGGCCAATGTGCACACACGGAGTTTGTGAGGCACCTCCCCTTCTCTCCTCAGTTTATGTGTATGATTCCTCTATCTAGCGTATTCCCACAAATTTATTATTATTATTATTATTATTATTATTATTATTATTATTATTATTATTATTATTATTATTATTATTATTATTATTATTATTATTATTATTATTATTATTATTATTATTATTATTTTAAAAATTAATAGCACAGAGAAGAAAAGCACATAAAAAAGGAAGGAGGCAGGAATGTGAGGGAGCAGGCTTAGAAATTAACCACAGTCACACACCTTCACCTCCCTTGAGTGACAGAACGACATCTAATAAGAAAGGAGGTAGATTTCACACAGCAAAAGGGTTGGAGAGCCAAGAGGTCCACAGAGGAGGCTCAGGTCAATCTCGGAGAAAGGTGTGATCAATGCGGTCCAAAGCAAGGATGGCCTGAGGATGACCTATAATGATCTAGGTGCGAACAGGACTGGTACAAACTCAGACCGAATGAATGAAGGGGACGTTCTGTCTTACACTGGTGTGACATGAGGGAAAGAAAAAACTAAACTGGTTTTCTATCTCTGCTGGCCTTTAAGATTTCATTCCTTCAAGTTCATGATTGCAGGGAAGGTGGGTTTTGTTTCTCAGGGAACAACATGGAATTTCAGGGCTGATCTGAGAAATGTTCCAGTTGTACGAATATTTGAGTCATATTTGATGATACAAATGTCAACAACATTCATATTTATTTTATTAATTTATATTAACATTTATATGCCGCCCCATACCCGAGGGTCTCTGGGTGGCTCACAACATTTAAAAACAGACATTTAAAAAATTATATCAAATTATATCAACCCTAAAACCAGAAACAAGTTTAAAAATGCAGCTTTAAAAAATTACAAAAATAGTTAAAAACAACAGTGATATTCAATGGGGGAAGTGTGGGGGACGTTTAACCAAAGGCCTGCATAAAGAGGAACATTGTCACTGCCTTCCTAAATAGGAACAATGAAGGGGCCTGACACACCCTGAGGGGGAGACCATTCCACAGCCTGGGGGCCACTACCAAAAAGGCCCTCTCCCAGGTGCCCACCCTCCTAACTACTGAAGGCGGAGGGATCACCAGAAGGGCCTCCCCTCCAGATCTTAAAACATGGGCAGGTCGATATGGGAGAAGGCGCTCCTTTAGGTATCTGGGGCCCAAGTCATTTAGGGCCTTATAAGTCAGAGTTAGCACCTTGAATTGGGCTCGGTAGTGAATTGGCAGCCAGTGCAGTTCTTTTAAAACCGGTGTAATATGTGTCCGGCTAGGTGTTGCTGTCACCACTCTAGCAACTGCATTTTGCACCAGCTGCAACTTCCGAACCGTCTTCAAGGGAAGCCCCATGTGTCCATACGCATCCGTACGCATCCCATTTTTATCCCATATGCGTCCCATTTTCGTCCCATACATATCCGTATAAATGCATACAGATACAAATAAGATGTGCACAGATATGTATGTAATGTGTACATATCGATACACATATGAATGTCCGAATAATTTGTATGAATAATTCAAAACGTTCAAATTTGTTAAAATATGAAGGTATAGAAATTCTATTTGAATCTGAGTGTCTGAATTTGAACAAATTCAGATAGATGTTGAATGTTTTAAATATTTTTGCACATCCCTAGATGTGAGATGCCCTTCATGGGGGAAGGTGGAAACCGTATCAAGAAATCCAAGCTAAACTCAATTCAGTTTTTGCAGTGATAATAAATCGTGGGTCCTTGCTCATTGCAATTTTCAGGGAATGGCCCTGTTAGGCTGGAAGAGCCCATATATGGAAAATGTAGAGATGTGTGCAGAAAAGGTAACTAAGTGTCACAACAGTCACCAGACTATCACCAGTTGTTGAAGGCTGAATGAAGTAAGGATTACAACACAGGGATTGTGCAAGAATTTGTGCTCAGGGAAAGCACAGGATTGTGCAACACACAGGAAGCGAGTCACCAACTCTGATAGTGGAATTGTATAAAGGTGGGCACACACGGCTGTGTGTTACCCTTGCTTAGCTGATCGAGACTGGAGAGGGAGAGAGAAGCTGACATGTAACCGATACGAATAAACAAACCTCTACGGAGAATTTACGGCTCTCTGTCTGTTTGCTGGAACTATGGGCTGAGAAAGGAGGGGCTCCTGAAAGGTGCTGAAATGGACAGCGACGAATTGCTGACAGCCAGAAGCAAGCAGAGAGACACAGAGACTTGCATTTTCCTCAGCACGGAGAGACGCAACTCTGCGACGAAGATTATTACCAACGGGGGGGGGGGTACCTGATACCCCATTACCCCCTAACAAGGGTTATGGGCCCAGCACGCTTCCGCTGCGCGTGCTGAGAAAATCAACTGACTGTGAGTGCCGAAAGGCTAAGTGGAAAGAGAATCGGACGGCTGTCTGATTGTCTGTTTTGTGTGTCTGCTTTTTGTCACGTTTGACAGAAAACAGAGGGAGAAACTATACGGCTTGAGTATGGAGGCTGTAAAATTTCCGAAGCTAGATGAGACGAATTATTCTGCGTGGTCTGTTTACGCTGAAGCGTTGCTTACCAGAGAACAAATCTGGGACGTTGTTGAAAAGGGAGTTTTAGTGGCTGGTACGGTTGCAGAAGATCAGAAAGCCAGAGCTATGATTTTGCTTACTATTACGCTGCCACAAATCAACCACGTCCGGGACAAAGCAACTTCAAAGGAAGTGTGGGATACCCTGAAGGAGATCCATCAATCCCAAACGGCCCTGTCAAGAATGATTTGGTGTAGGAGGCTGTATGCCTGCAAGATGCAAAGGGCACAAGCTCCCGCGAAACATCTGGAAATCATGGCAGATTTGTTTCACCAAGTTGAGACAAGAGGAATTTGAATCACCCCGGCGCAAAAGGCATATGTCCTGTTAGGGAGTTTGACAGATGAGTTTGAAAACATCCTGTGGAGCCTACAGTGTGTTGACCAAAGGCAGTTGACTGCAGAGATGGTGGCATCATGAGTCGTGGAGGAAAGCCAACGTAGGGACTACGAGGCAAAACTCCAGAGACAAGGAGCAGGATCGAAACAAACTCAGTCAATTGAGACTTTCAAAGACTTTGAGCCGGAGAAAGCAGCTGTGTCCCGAGGGAGGAAAAGTGCTGAAATGGACAGCGACGAACTGCTGACAGCCAGAAGCTGAGAGGCAGAGACAGAAGTTTTATTCTTCCAGCACGGGAAGCGCAACTCTGCAATGCGAATGAAGATTGATTACCAACGGTGGAACCTGACACCCCATTACCCCCTAACAGGCCCTTGCTGGGCAAAGTCCATCTTGAAATCAAGGCAGAATTAGTAGCACCTAAGGAGTTGCATGGATTTTCATGTCATAATGTAATGACATTTGTACATTGACATTCATACGAATACAAATGGTTCAGAACATTTGAAGGAATGCTTCGGAACTAGGAATTGCACAAGTGTTTCTTTGGCATTTGATTTGAAACGAATCAAATGTTCAAAGATCCATATTCATACAAATAGACTGCATTCAAACGTGGTGAAGTTCTATTTGATATGATTCTATTTGTACATATTTGTATGAACATTTCATATGTATCTGATCCAGTGCGCAGCAGCAGCTAAAAAAGCCAATTCAATGCTGGGAATAGAAAACAAGTCAGCAAGTGTCATTTTGCCTCTTTATAAACCTATGGTGAGGCCACATTTGGAATATTGTGTACAGTTCTGGTCACCACACCTCAAAAAGGATATTGTGGAACTGGAAAAGGTGGAGAGAAGGGCAACCAGAATTATTAAGGGGCTGGAACAAAATCCCTTACAAAACCAGGCTGCAACATCTAGGCCTCTTCAGTCTGGAGAGACGACGTTTACGGGGGGATGTGATTGAAGTTTATAAGATTATGCATGGTATAGAAAAGGTGGATAAAGAACATTTCTTTTCTCTATCGCACAACACTGGAACCAGGGGGCATCTATGAAGCTGATGGGTAGAAGAGTCAGATCAGACAAGGGGAAGGATTTCTTCACCCAGAGGGTCATCGGTTTATAGAATTTGCTGCCAGAAGAGGTGGTCACAGCTACCAGCCTAGATGGCTTTAAGGGAGGTTTAGACAAATTCATGGATGACAGATGTATTGATGGCTACTAGAATGGAAGCCTAAGTACATCCTTCAGTCTGGGGGGACAAGCAGGATGCCTCTAAGGCCATTTGCTGGGATTCAAAAGCAGGAGAAGGTCTGCCTTGTCTCTGCTTGAGATGCCCATGGGCAATTGGTGGGCCACTGTGTATGAGAGGATGCTGGACTAGATGGGCTGTGGCCTCATCCAGCAGGGCTCATGTTCTTATATTCTTATGTTATGAATAGATACGTATCTGATACATTTCCCCAGCTTAATGAATGTCTGAATTATTTTTACAAACATCCAGAAACCTTTGTATTTGTTCGAATGTTAGCATAAGAAGATCCTAACATTCTATCTGAGTTTGAATGTCTGAATTCAGCTGAATTCGGTCGAATTTTGAATATTATATTCATGCATATCCCTATTCCAAACATTTGTGAAACAGGAAGCTGGGACAGCTGGGCTGCAACAGATCCAGAGTGGATTCAAAGTGGATTCAGGGTGGATTTGATGCTTTCAGAGAGGATGTATTACAAGTTAAGTATCAGATATGTATTGGATATGCATCAGATACGTATTGGATATGCAACAGCATTTGTATCAGATATTCATACGAATTCATTTGAAGGGGATCTATTTGCCACATTTGAAGGGGATCTATTTGAACGAATATTAATTTTCTGCATTCGATTTAATTTGGATCAAATGCAAACCACCACCACCCCATTCACCCACATGCCTAGTAGCAGCTCAACTAATGGCATTTTCTTGGATTAAATATGGCACTGTTCCAGCCTCTAAGGAGGTTTTTGCACGCATTATACTCCATACTGTTCTGGCCATCACTATTGCTATGGAGATGTAGTTAAACTGGAAGCAAAGCAGCTCTCTCTGTTTCTGTTTGCAGTGGCACCCAACGTGCTGCAAAAAAAAAAAAAAGCAAAACGAGTCTAGTTGCTCACAATTCCATATTAAGGCGAGAATGAAACAAATAGTTGATCAGGTGTAAAATCTCTAGTGCGTAAGAGGTTGCTCTGCTCCTTACCACATGCTTGCCTGAAGCTTCTCCCTGATCCTGGAAATCATTGGTCAATCATCCCATCAATCTCTGGTGGCTTTTCCTACCAGAGTTTGGTCTAGTGGTTAGGGAACCTGACTCTTATCTGGGAATACCGGGTTCAATTCCGCTCTCCCCCATGAAGCCAGCTGGGTGACCTTGGGCTAGTCACAGCTCTCCTCTGAGCTCTCACAGCCCCACCCACCTCACAGGGTGTCTGGTGTGGGGAGAAGAACAGAAGCTTTGTCAGCCACTTTGAGTCCCCTTAAATGGGTGAGGAAAGCAGGATAGAAAAGCCAACTCTTCTTCTTCTCAACTCCTGCGCAACGGAGCTCCAGTGCAACAAACAAACAAACAACAAATGTTCAAGTTTTATTTAATCAAGCAATGGTTTTGCACAACTGTTTTCTCAGTCAAACTCAGGGCATTTCTGCACGGGCATCAGTGGTACATGTGCTGGGAAATCCCAGAAGATCCCCAGTGGAGGAAGAGTGAAAAGGACTATTATCTAGGCATCCATTCTAGTAGCCATTGGTACACCAGACCTCCATGAACTTGCCTATAAGAATTTGCCACTGACCGCCTAGTCCAGCATCTTCTCTCACACAGTGGCCCACCAATTGCTTTATGGGAATCTCAAGCAGAATACAAGGCAAAACCTTCACCTGTTCTCTAATCCTGAAAATGGCCTTTAGAGGCATCCTGCCTGTCTCTCCAACCCAGAGATAGTTCCTAGGCATCCATGCTAGTAGTCATTGATACACCTGACCTCTATGAATTAAAGGAAGTCCTGATGGATCAGGCCACAGCCCATCTAGTTCAGCATCCTGTTTCTCACAGTGGCCCATCAACTGCTTCCGGGCAGCTCAAGCAGAAGACAAAGGCAAAACCTTTCCATGTTCCCAAACCCCTGCAGATTTCCTTTAGGGAGAACCTGCAGGTCTCCCCAGCCTCGAGGATGTACCTAGTCCTAGGCAGCCATTCTTGCAGCCATTGATCCAATTTGGTCTAGTGGTTAGGGAGCCGGACTCTTACCTGGGAATACCGCGTTTAATTCCACACTCCTCCACAAAGCCAGCTGGGTGACCTTGGGCTAGTCACAGCTCTCTTCTGAGCTAGGGGTGTACATGAATGTATTTTTTGCATTCAAATTCAAGTTGAATAAAATATTCAAAAATTCAGTTCAGTTTGAATTTCAATTCAGATTATCCAGATCCATACTTTCAAAAATCTGATTCATATCTGAATATACAAATGTCTATAAGATTCGTATCTGATATACAAATTGTGCAAATACGTATTTATCCCATATGCATCCCATATGCATCCCGGTTTCATCCCACATTATATGCGCAAATACGTATATTTTTTAACGCACATTTGTATACAATAGACGCAGATCTACTCATTTGAATTATTCAAAATTCCGTATCGGATTTACAGAAATCCAAAATTCATCCAAATGGGCAAATTTGGAATTTTGAAAATCCAATTCGAATTTGAATGTCGACATATCCGTGTGCATCCCTATTCTGAGCTCTCACAGGGTGTTCTGTTGTGGGGAGAAGAGTAGAAGGTTTGTCAGCCACTTTGAGTCCCCTTAAATGGGTGAGAAAAGCGGGGTAGGAAAGCCAACCCTTCTTCTTCTGTCCTCCATGCATTTGTCCAACCCTTTCTTAAAGCCACGCAGGTTGGTTGCTGTCAGCATTTCTTCTGGTAGTAAATTCCATAGATGGATGACCCTCCAGGTAGAAAAATATTTCCCCTTATCGGTCCTAACTCTGCTGAACTCTGGCTGGCCGAGAGGTGGACAAATGTCCATTCCCCAGATGTTCCACCCTCCTGCTCCAAAGGCTGCCAGAATGACCCAATCCAATTAGGACAACCGAGTCTGATGGCACTGTGGAGGTCTAATTAGCACTGGGTCAACCACTTGTAGCTGTCTTCATGCAAACTGAAAAGCCAGGCTATTGGCCTGACTGATCTAGAGTCTAATTCTGCTTTCTTATCATCATGTCCAGCGAGGGAACTTAGGCTCAGTCTGGGCACCACATACGTTCAAAACAGAGCCTTACATATTCCTCCATGGCATCTCATCTCACGTCCTAGGAAGACCCAGAAGGAACTGAATATGCATGTAGTCTCCATCTCCTTAATTTTGAAATTAAATTCAATTTAAAAGAAGGGAAGAAGGGAAGGAAGGAGAGAAGGGAGAAGGGAGAAGGGAGGAGAGAAGGAAGAAGGATGGGATGAGAGAAAGGAAGGAGGGAAGAAAGGAAGAGAGAAGGAATGAAGGAAGAAGGGAAGGGAGGAGAGGAGAGGGGGAGGAGAGAAGGAAGAAGAGAAGTATGGGATGAGAGAAAGGAAGGAGGGAAGGAAGATAGGAGAGAGAGGAGGAAGGAGAGAAGGGAGAAGGGAAGGAAGGAGAGGAGAGGAGAGGAGAGGAGGGAGGAGAGAAGGAAGAAGGATGGGATGAGAGAAAGGAAGGAGGGAAGAAAGGAAGGAAAGAAGGAAGAAGGGAAGGGAGGAAAGGAGAGGAGAGGGGGGAGGAGAGAAGGAAGAAGAGAAGTATGGGATGACAGAAAGGAAGGAGGGAAGGAAGAAAGGAGAGAGAGGAGGAAGGAGAGAAGGGAGAAGAAAAGAAGAGAGGAGAGAGGAGAGAAGGAAGAAGGGAAGGGAGAAGAGGAGAGGAGAGAGGAGAGAAGGAAGAAGAGAAGGATGGGATGAGAGAAAGAAAGAAGGGAAGGAAGGAAGGAGAGAAGGAAGAAGGGAAGGGAGGAGAGGAGGGAGGAGAGAAGGGAGGGAAGAGAGAAAGGAAGGAGAGAAGGAAGGAAGAAGGGGAGGAAGGAGAGAAGGAAGGAGAAAGGAAAAGAGAAGAAAGGGAAGGAAGGAGGGAAAGAAGGAAAGAGAGAAGGAAGAAGGGAAGGGAAAAGAGAGAAGGAAGGAAGATGGGAAGGAAGGAAGAAGGGAAAGAAGTAGGGAAGGAAGGAAGGAGAGAAGGAAGAAGGAAGGAAGGAGTGAATAAGGTAAGTTTTGTGTTAACCAATCAATTAATAGACTTGCCCACTTTAAAAGAAAAGAAAAGAAAACCAGGAAGAAATCTTCCATGTAAGTTTCATAAAATCACTTGCTATAAAGATGCGGGGTTTTTTTTTGAATATGCGGCTAGTGTGAGGTTTACAACATCATTATATGGTTTTATTTGCCAAATGTCTTACCTGCTATATTATCTGCTTTTACAGATGTGTACCACGTTTGATTTTTTAATTGGACTTATTTACCAAATGTCTTACTCATTAGACTATCTAGTTTTTCAGATGTGTCCTCTTTGATTTCGCGGCACAGAGAAGGGGCATAACAAATCAGTATCATGATTAGTGCCGGGAGACTTTTCCAGCGTTCTGTTCCCTCTCTGGCATTCTGGAACTCTGAATCTCACACCTACTGTACAACAAATATCCCCTTCTGTCCTTCAGACCCTGCCGTTTAGTCTTGAATGCATAATCACCCCAACAAATTAAACATGCAAAGTTAATAAGACAACGACAACAATAGGGATAGATTCTGCTGCAACACCCCCCCCCCAGTCCCATCACTTGGGCCTTTCCGTCTCCTTCCTAATAATAATGATAGCAGCTAATTGCACAAATTAGAAGCCTGGCTGACTTTTGCAGGAGCCAAGAGGTGAAACCACAAATTTGCAGAAAGTTCTGAATGTAAACAAATTAAATCAATTAAATAACAACATAATATAGTTTGGCTGCGTCCCCATAGGGGCTAAAATCCGGAGTGGATTCAGATTCGGCACAGGGGGTTCCCATTAAATTCCCCAGTAATCCGAATCAATTCCGGGTTTTCCAGCCCTGGTCCCATTTTAGTTTTCTTTCCCTGGATTTTCATTATCTCAAGGAATTATTGCTAGTGCATGCCAAACCAACCCCAATGCAGCTGCTGATCTACCTGGGCTGCCACCATCTTCTGCATGGAGCCTGGCGTGACTGCATGTGTGCCGTCACCACGTTCGGGCTCATCTGAGGTGCCAGATGACCCCTGGAACTGGCAGAGGTGTGAATGGCCACTCCTCTGGCCAGAACATGTAAGAACAGCAGTAGATACTTGTGGTGCACAATTTCTTATTGGAAACACCTCCAAGGGCAGATGGTGCCTCTCAGGAGCTACCCCAGCATCCACTAGGAGGCCAAGTGTGAATTGGACTCTGGTTCCTTGATGGCTGAAAGGGTAGGAACCTATATGCCTAACCTTTCAGACTCTTCAGCGATTGGCCCTGAAGTTCATGTGAGCTTTGGGGTTTGGCACAGGGTGTCTGGAACAATGCTATTGCGCCGACCAGACAAGGCTGTTCCAGATCACACCTCGTCAAGTTCCGGACCATCCCACCTCGCTGCTCCAGACCCAGTGACCCGGAACGAGACAAAGGCAAGTGCAGAAAAGGCCCACATCTTGTGGCAACTCACCAGAGGTGGAATCTGTTTATGGGAGTCAGGAGGACAAGGAGGAAAGGCCAACAGAACGAGTCCTGACAATATGCGCTTAAGAGTCAGCATTCCAAAGAGAAATCCAGCCCTTTAACTAACCAAGGGAAAAGATCAAGTGTTTGAACAACAAGAGAATTCTCTGGCAAAGCCAAGTCGGTGAAAGGTTAAGGGAGCAAACATGAAACTCAGTGCTGAAAAATGCTTACAAGGAGAGACTCAAAAGATCTGTAAGCTTCTCGATTAAATTCCATTTATGAAGTTTAATTAGCACAGGGACAGTCAAACACAGCCTCACACATTTAGATCTCCATTGTTGTTGAATGCACTGGGCATACGTTAAGGTTTTCTGTGCCAGTTGTCCTCTGTGAAATCAGCCGGCACAGCTTTTTAAAATAATGATGCCGAGAAGGAGGCAGAGGGGGTTACAATGACAGGCTGTGATTGCACAGGACAGTGCTGGTGATCTGGTAAGGCGCTGCCAGGGTTTCATCCCTCAGTCTTAAGGTGAGGGTGCAGAACTTGGTCAACCACCACTTCCAGGAACGTCTACTTTGGGAGGACTTAGAACCTAAGAGGAACCCTGGTGGATCAGGCCACAGACCATCTGGTCCAGCATCGTGGCTCACACAGTGGCTCAACAATTGCACCATGAGCATCTCAAGCAGGGACAAAGGCAAATCTTCTCCTGCTCTCGAATCCCAGCAAATGGCCTTAGAGCATTTGCCTGCTTGTCCCCCCAGCCTGCAAGATGTATCTAGGCATCTGTTCTAGTACCCATTGATACATCTGTCCTCCATAAATTTGTCTAGCCCTTCCTTTAAGCCATCTGGGCTGGTAGCTGTTACCACCTCTTGTGGCAGCAAATTCCATAGACCAACGACCCTCTGGGTGAAGAAATCCTTCCCCTTGTCTGATATGACTCTCCTACCCATCAGCTTCATAGATGCCCCCTGGTTCTAGTGTTGGGTGATACAGAAAAGAAAGGTAGTTAGAGGCCCTTAGAACATAAGAACATAAGAGGAGCCCTGCTGGATCAGGCCACAGCCCATCTAGTCCAGCACCCTTCTCTCACACAGTGGCCCACCAGATGCTTCTGGGCATCTCAAGAAGACAAAGGGAAAACCTTCACTTGCTCTCAATTCTCTGCAGATGGCCTTTAGAGGCATCCTGCCTGGCTCTCCAATCCAGGTACCCACTCTAAATAAGAACATGAAGGGAGCCCTGCTGGGTCAGGCCATAGCCCATCGATGTCCAAACAGGAGACCACGAAACTGGACAAAAGCATTGGAGAAAGCCAGCAATTCTTCAGATCAGCAAACTTAAATCCACTTGCTCTGAAATAAAAAGGTGACAGTTTTTCCAGTAGCTAGTGACAGATAATTAAAAAAAAAAAAACTTTTAGAGGGCTGACAAAATGTGGGAACAACCATGGCAAGCCCAAAATCATGTCAGGCTGTGAATGTTGTCATCACATGGACCAATATAGTGGCAGAGGCCTACTCCCACCCCCACCCCGCTGAGAGTCCTGCGCCCACGCCCTCCGCCTTACCTCATCATCGCTGGACCGATTCTGGAGCTGGCAGGGCCGGTGCCAATCGCACATGCACGCACCGCAAACTGCAGTTCCCAGCAGTCCCTGGGCTGCTGGGACCGGCAAGGCAGCAGCGCGTGCGTGAGCGATCGGCGCCGGCCCTGCCAGCCTCAGAATCAGGCCAGCAATGACGAGGTAAGGTGGAGGGCGTGGGCGCAGGACTCTCAGGGGGGTGGGGGTGGGAGTAGGACTCGCCTTCCCCTGGCCGGAGAACAGCCGATTGCTGGTTCTCTTGCCAGAGGGAAGGCAGGGAAGCCAGCCACCACATTCGCCCACCTGTCAGAGATGCAGAGCACCCACCCCAATCCGTTTCCCCATCCGGCCCTGATGCCGCTGCCCTGCCCGTGTGCATACGCATGAGGCCTCCAAGAATCTGACCCTCTATGGGTCAGATGCTTTTTTAAAACATTCTCCCTGAGAACAGATCTTTGGGATCCGTTTTCTGGAGGCAAGTGCGGAAAGGGCCTAAGACTACCTTTTATGTGGTCTTCCGGGAAACCGGTTTTAGCACCCGGAAACACCCATTAGAGACAGATAGGTGTGGACGCGGTTTCCCCAATCTGTTTCTAATGGGTGCTACTGTGTGGACACGGTTTCCCGAAACTGTTCTTAATGGGTTCATAGAATCATAGAATCATAGAATCATAGAATGGTAGAGTTGGAGGGGACCTCCTGGGTCATCGAGTCCAACCCCCTGCTCAAGGCAGGATCTCCTAAACCATCTCAGACAGATGGCTGTCCAGTCTCTGCTTGAAGACCTCCATCGAAGGGGAACCAACCACCTCCCGTGGCAGCCTGTTCCACTGGTTGATCACTCTTACTGTTAGAAATTTTTTCCTAACATCTAAACTAAATCTTTTCCCCTGCAGTTTCACCCCATTGTTTCTAGTCCTTCCTTGAGAGAGTGAGAACAGGGCTGATCCCTCTGCCTTGTGACAACCCTTGAGGTATTTGTAGACAGCTATCATGTCTCCTCTCAGTCTTCTTTTTGTTAGACTAAACATTCCTAGTTCCTTAAGCCGTTCCTCATAGGACATGGTTTGCAGACCGTTCACCATTTTGGTAGCTCTCTTTTGAACCTGCTCCAGCTTGTCAGTGTCTTTTTTAAACTGGGGTGACCAGAACTGGACACAGTACTCCAGATGAGGTCTGACCAAGGTAGAGTAGAGGGGGATAATAACTTCACGTGATCTGGACTCTATGCTTCTCCTAATACACCCCAGGATTGCATTTGCCTTTTTTGCAGCTGCCTCGCACTGTTGACTCATGTTCAGTTGATGATCTACCAGGACACCCAAGTCTTTTTCACATGTGCTGCTGCTCAGCCGAATTCCTCCCATTGTATATGTGCTTTTTTCATTGTTCTTGCCCAGGTGCAGAACCTTGCATTTTTCTTTGTTAAATACCATTTTATTAGTTGCGGCCCATTGTTCGAGTTTCTCTAAATCTTTTTGAATCCTCTCTCTCTCTTCTCTGGTGTTTGCAATCCCCCCTAGCTTTGTGTCATCAGCAAATTTGATCAGTTTCCCTTCAACTCCCTCGTCCAGATCGTTTATAAAAACATTAAACATAACTGGGCCCAGGACAGAACCTTGTGGTACTCCACTTGACACTTCCTTCCATTTGGATGTGCAGCCATTTAAAGCCACTCTTTGAGTACGATTACTAAGCCAGTTTTGAACCCACCTTATAGTTGCCTTGTCAAACCCATATTTGATCAATTTTTCAATGAGGATCGCATGAGATACTTTGTCAAATGCTTTGCTGAAATCAAGAAATACTATGTCTACTGCATTTCCTTGATCAACCCATTCAGTGATTTTGTCATAAAATGAAATCAAGTTAGTCTGACACGACTTGTTTGATACAAACCCATGTTGACTACTGTTAATTATTGAATTCCTATCCAAATGCTGACATATGTGTTGTTTAATAATTTGTTCGAGAATCTTTCCTGGTATTGAAGTCAGGCTAACAGGCCTGTAGTTCCCTGGGTCTACCTTCTTCCCTTTTTTGAAGATAGGAACAACGTTTGCCCTTCTCCAATCGTCTGGGACTTCTCCTGTTCTCCATGACTTCTCAAAGATTACAGCAAGTGGTTCAGCAATTACCTCTGCTAATTCCTTCAGTACCCTAGGATGTAATCCATCTGGACCCGGGGACTTAAATTCGTTTAAGTTAGCTAAGCGTTCCCTTACTCTCTCAGTGTTGATTTTGTGTCTTGATTCTCCTAGTCCTTCATCAGTACAGTGAAGGACTGTTGCATGTACATTATCCCTCTTGGAAAAAACAGATGCAAAATAGGAGTTCAGAATCTCTGCCTTCTCAAGATCACTTTCGATCACTTCTCCATTCTCTCCCTGCAGACTTCCCAAAACCTCTTTGACTTTTCTTTTGCTGTTGACATATCCCCAAAAACCTTTTTTATTATTGTTTTTAGTCTCTCTTGCAAGCCTCAGTTCATTTTTAGCTTTAGCTTTTCTGATACTTGCCCTGCAGATTGTACTGATTTCATTATATTCCTCCTTAGATATGTATCCCTCCTTCCATTTCTTAAACATTTCTTTTTTCTTTTTTATCAAGTTTTTAAGTTCTAGGTTTATCCACCCTGGTCTCTTTAGATGTTTTCCATTCTTCCTTCTTTGAGGAATTGTTAATGATTGCGCTTCTAATATTGCATTTCTCAAAATATCCCATCCTTCTTGGACATTTCTATCCTTTAGTACATTTAACCATTTGATCCCTCCTAACCTCCTCCGGAGTCCATCAAAATCCGCCCTTCTGAAGTCCAACTTTGAAGTCTGAGTCCTCTCATGCTTTCCTTCCCTTATTATCCAGAATTCAAGGATAACATGATCGCTGCCTCCTAATGCCCCAGAAACTCTGATATCCTCTGATCAAGGATAGCCAATCCTCTTGTTTCCTCCACCACCTTTTGGTACATGAAATTGTCAGCGAGAGAGGATAAGAACTTATTAGACTTGTGACTTTTTCCTGAGCGAGATTCCCAACAAATGTCTGGGTAGTTAAAGTCTCCCATAATCACTATGTCATGCTTTTGTGAAAGTTTAGCCATCTGGTCTAGGAAGAGGTCATCCATATCTTCTGTTTGTCCAGGGGGCCTGTAATAGACTCCTACAATGGTATCCTTTCTGTTGCTCTCTCCTTGAATTCTTACCCATACCGATTCTACTGAGCTTCCACTCTCTGAAACTTGAACCTCTGAGGAGACAATTTCTTTTTTAACATACAGCGCAACACCCCCTCCTCTTTTGTTAAGTCTGTTTCGCAGAAACAAGTTGTAGCCTTCAATGTTTGTGTTCCATTCATGTGTGTTATCCCACCAGGTTTCCGTAATACCTATGACATCATATTTATCTACCTGGGTCAGGATCTCCAGCTCCCCTTTTTTATTTCTCATGCTTTGGGCATTGGTGTAGAGGCATTTTAGTTTGTAATTGCTATCTATTGCGAGCTTGCCTCCTCTGTTTTCCTTACAAAATTTATGCGTTTGTTCATTGGTACTATTTCTGGGAGTAAGAATATCGCCTGGTTTGATTGACTGAGTATTTTTGCTTGACTTTTTGTTACCCTTCCCCTTTTGTTTTAGTTTAAAGCTCTCCTAATAACCGAAGCAAGGCGCTTCCCGAATACATTCTTTCCTGTCCCTGTAAGGTGCAACCCATCTCTTGCAAGGAGTCCGTCGTATAGGTAGTTTTCTCCATGGTTCAGAAATCCAAATCCTTGCTGCTGGCACCACTGACGTAGCCACTTGTTCACCTCAAGAATCCTATCGCTTCTACTTTTATCGTGACTATCCACCGGAAGGATAGATGAAAAGACTACTTGTGCTCCCAGTTCCTTTACTTTTCTGCCAAGGTCTTCAAAGTCTCTGTAGATGTTTTCAAAGTGCTTTTTCGCCGTATCATTTGTGCCCACATGTATGAGTAATAATGGGTAGTAGTCTGTAGGTCTGAATAGCCTCGATATGCTCTCAGTTACATCTTTGATCCGGGCCCCTGGGAGACAGCACACCTCTCGTGAGTTTCTGTCAGGTCTGCAGATAGTTGCCTCTGTTCCTCTTAAAAGTGAATCTCCCATGACCACTACTCTCCTCTTTTTCTTTGCATTACCATTTCTTCCTCTCCATTCCAGAGATTTCTCAGTGCCTATTGGAGTAATATTTGTGGACCTTGTCATCGACTCTTCAGATGTGTTGTTCTCCTGACTGAGTATCTGGAACTGGTTGTTTAATTGCAAGGGTTCCGAATGTCTCCTGTTCTTCCTGCTCCTTTGGGTCACATGCTTCCATAACTCAGTTTCTGCAACTACAGAAGGATGTTCTTCTATCCCTTCATTTTGAAGTGTTTCCTCCATGCTGTCGAGGAAGTTCTCTTCTTCTCTAATCTGCTTCAGTGTCTTGACTCTCTCTTCCAGACTTTTAACCCTTTCCTCCAGGAGAGCCACAAGCTTGCATTTGTGGCAGGTAAAATGTGGCATCTGTTGTGGTAGGGTCATAAACATGCCGCATACATTGCACGTGACAATACAGGTGTTCTCGCCTTCCATATTGCTTTTAGGGTTCCGCTGTGCGGACGCGGCTTTCCCGTTCTGTGCTTAATGGGTGCCACTGTGTGGACACAGATTACCCAAAGTGTTCTTAATGGGTGTCGCTGTGCGGATGTGGTTGTCCACATGTGTCCTTAATGTGTATTTAAGGGCATGTGCGGAAGCACCCGTACGTATCTGTTATGAACACATATGTATCTGATACAAATAGATAAGTATCTGTTATGAACAGATATGTATCTGATACGAACAAATACATATACAAATACAAATACGTATCTGTTATGAACACATATGTATCTGATACAAATAGATAAGTATCTGTTATGAACAGATATGTATCTGATACGAACAAATACATATACAAATACAAATACGTATCTGTTATGAACACATATGTATCAGATACAAATAGATATGTATCTGATACGGATATGTATCTGTTATGAACAGATATTTATCTGATACAAAGATACATATCTGATATGAATAGATACGTATCTGATACATTTTCCCAGCTTAACAAATGTCGTACTTGTTCAAATGTTAGCATGCAAATATCGTAACATTCTATTCGAGTTCAAATGTCCGAATTTGGCCAAATTTCAAATGTTACAATTATTTTTGGACATCCCTCTCTTCCAGGTACTGCGGTGGAATTTTGCACACGGAGCCCTACATTTTGAAATATGTATCGCACGCTTTTGCATTTGAACATAATCTTTGGGAAAAGGTTCATTTCAGAAAGAAGACATTGAAGGCGTGATTGTGTGGTTTACATGGCTGTGCTCCCAAACTGGCTTTAGGAGATTATCTTTTTTAGTACTGCATTTTAAAAAGCACCACGAGGTCCAGCCTCCTTACCTGACCACAATTGCAGGAATTAAACTGAAGGGGAGGGAAATTTGCTTCCGGGACTGAGATGGCTTCTTCCTCACCATGTGGCTTTCTACCAACAATTTTGCTTGGACAACTGCACCAGAAAATTTGCATGCATCCGCATTATGAGGTTTACCCACACTGTGGCTTGTAAAGTGAGGAGAAAACTATGAATCGTGCAAGATTTCATTATAAGATGAAATAAATTGATTTCTCCATATTAGGGATGTGCCCGGATATTTGCAACATTCAATATACAATTGAATTCAGCCCAATATTGACATTCAAACTCGAATCAAATGTTACAATATCTGAATCTTAACATTCAAATAAATATGAATGTTTCCAAACATTCGTACAAATAGTTTGGACCAGTGGTTCCGAAAGTTGTCTGGGCTACGACCCATCTAATATAAGTTTACCAACTTGGGACCCACCTCTAGGAAATTTAACCGTTACCAATATGAATAAAGGACTTTTCAAATAACAAACAAAGTTTTAATATAATTTTTTACTACTTAATTAAATAATTACATCAAAAAAGTTATTTCAAATACGGTTAAATTTCCTAGAGGTGGGTCCCGACCCACAGTTTGGGAAACCCTGGTTTGGACATTTGTTAGATTGGGGGTATGGACAAACGGAGCGCAAGTCACATCCGCAATGGATCCAGATTGCATTCAAACCAACACCTTCTAAGATCTGCAGGACAGGACCGCCTGGTTATCCCACCGCCTTCAGCGGCAAGGCGGGTGGGAACCCGGGAGAGGGCCTTTTCAGTTGTGGCCCCCAGGTTGTGGAATGGCCTCCCCTTGGAGGTGCGTCAGGCCCCTTCTCTGGTTATGTTCAGGAAGGCGGTGAAGACGCACCTCTTCACTGAGGCCTTTGGCTAAATGCTCTCTACGTTTCCCCCCTGCAAAAAAAATTATGGTTTTTAAACTGCTTTTGTTTATTTTTATTATTATCATCATGCTGGTTTTTAAACTGTGTATAGATTTTAGCACTGTTTGATACAATTTTAATATGTTCCTTTTTAACTGTGTTAGCCGCCCAGAGACCTTTGGGTATGGGGTGGGATATAAATATAAATAAATAAATAAATAAATAAATAAAATAAACACAAGTCCCTATAGACCAGAACCCAAGTAAAAAGACCAAAAACACCAAACCAAAGGCAGAACCCTTTGGTTTGGTCTTCCAGGTTGCATTCAACATGGATCGACAGCGAATTAAAAGCGGATCCAGGTCAGATTTGACATTTTCAGAACACAGATATGTTATGGATACGTATCGGATAAGTATTTATTAATATCAGGTACGTATCTGTGCATATCAGATACATATCGGATACATATTTATACATATAGATACATATTTGTTCGTTATCAGATACATATTCATTTGTATCAGATGCATATCAGATATGTATTTATCCATACAGATACATATTTCTTCGTATCAGATACGTATTTGTTCATATTAGATGCGTATTCGTTGGTATTTATCCATATAGATGAGTACTTGTTCGTATCAGATGTGTATTTGTTTGTATCAGATACATATCCATCCATATCAGATGCGTATCGGATACATATTTATCCATATAGATATGTATTTGTTCATATCAGATATGTACTTGTTCATATCAGATGCGTATTTATCCATATAGATACGTATTTGTTTGTTTCAGATACGTATTTGTTCATATCAGATGCGTGTTCATTCATATCAGGTATGTATCAGATACATATTCATTCGTACCCAATACGTATCGAATGTTCATACGAACACAGATTTTTGAACATTCGATTCATTTTTAATTGAATGGCAAGAAAACATTTGTGTGCGTCCCTACTCCATTTTCCCACTTGGTATTCTATGGGAAAGGGCTAAATATTTAAAAAGAACTTGTGCTTGAAAGGTCCATCTGTGGGTCCATACCTCACACAATCCTTAGGAAAAGCAGCTAAATCCCAGAAAAGCCATTTTTGCCCAAGAAATGACCAACTAGATCCAATCCATGGGCCATCTAGTCCAGCAGCCCATTTTCTCAGTCGCTCCAGGACGCCCACCATCAGGACATGAGCACGTAGCTGATGCCAAGGCCTAGGAAATGCCTCACTAGATCAGACACATGGCCTACCTAGTTCAGCATTCAACCAACTGCATATGGAGGCCCACCAGCAGGACAAAATTACACAGTTTGGTTTGTGATCATGTGTGTTCTTTTCCAAGCATTAGTTGAAAGCCTGGGCCCTTTCTGCACTGGGCCTTATTCCAGATTATATCCCAGAACAGGGACTTGCCATCCACATGCCAGTGTGAACAATGGCCAGCATCAGGTGGGACCTACTGTAGTTTGCACCAGCACGTGGCTTTGATATAATCCAGAAGAAGGTCTAGTGCAGACAGGGCCCTGGTCTCCACAGTCGGGACAACAATGATGCACCACACATGTGCACTTGGGTTCCAGGTCGCCTGGTGCACCAGGGCACTTGCAAGGCGCATCAGATGACCGGTCCAGCACCACAGAGGTGTGGATGGGCTCTCTGGAGGCAGGGAAAGGCTGGGACAGATGAAGGTAAGCGCACATGTGGAGCACTAAATCATGCTCCACATATAGTCACCTTCCAGTGCGCTCCTGCAGGGAAGGATCCATTTCTGAGTCAGAAACAGCTCCTTCAAGTGCAGATGTTCCATCTGGGAGCCCACTGGAAAGCAACTATGGGGCCAAGTGTGTAAAGTCCCACTGGACTAGGTGGTCCACACGGGTCTGATCCAGTGGGAAATGTCTTGCATTCTTATGCCTCTGGAGGCCAGGTAGTTGGCCACTGTGGCCGTTTCTGAGCTCTCACAGCCCTACCTCCCTCACAGCGTGTCTGTTGTGGGGAGAAGAACAGAAGGTTTGCCAGCTGCTTTGAGTCAGTTCTTCCTCCTCCTTCTGGATACTCCACAGGTCCAATCTAGCAGAGAGCCTCTTATAACCCTCGTTGCTCCGTGTTATGGCCGCCTACTCAAAGATGGCCCCCGGCACTCACCTTTTAGCTTCATGAGCTTGTCTGTTGTGCCCTGCCTGGCGGGCTTGTGCTTGCCCTCATAAATCACGGCATGCTTTCCAAATCTTACGACTCCGTGGCTTTCACACTCTTTTTTTTAAGGAAAATGATTATTTCCATTGAGCCAAGTGCGTATGGTATTTACAATGCTCTTTGAGGAAAGGTCAAAGATTTGTCCTTTGCCAAAGAGAGATGATGTTCTTGGAACAAACAACAAAAAAAGAGGTTTTGGTGGAGGGGGGGGGCCTTCCTGTACCAGCCCAAAAAGGCCGGACGGGCCACAAAGGGTTAGGGCGCCACCCAGAGGTCTGCCATTCAATGCTTGTCATTCCAATTGTGGTGGGTTAGAGATCACAGGGAAGCAGCAATATCTACTGAAGAGACATCAGACGGCACAGCAAAAAGGGTAATCCATTTATTTTTAGAGAAGTTTTCCACTCGGAGATCATACACATGACAGATCACAGAAGCACACGCAAGCATGAAATTTAATTTTTAAGAATGCTTTTTCCCGGGGCCTCCGTAGAAAATGCTAGTGAAAGGAGCAGAAAGAGGGGAGGGGGAAAAGGGTGGGGGAGGAACCCATAATCAAAACAAGACAATTACTATATCCCCCCAACCCCATGAGCTTTGAAAAATTAAAACAGAACAAAGGGACATTTTTTAAAAAAAATCAAGTTATTGGTACAGCGAAGCAAAAGGCGCCTCTAATATTCCTAATTGAACCATTTGAACCGTTTATTTATCTAGCGCCATTGGTATACGTAGCGCTGTACAATGTGCACTAATATTTGGGTGGTTCCACAAAGGCCGTTAAGACCCCATTAAGCCCCCAATAAGGACCCATATGGCACACTTCTGCAAGGTACCTTCTGCACAGCGGGACAGATTAGGGCCGCTTCAAGGAAGCCGCTTCCACACGGCCATGTGCAAGGTCCGTCTCTAATGGGGTCTAGAGGCCACCGAATCCGGTTTTCGGGAAGACCTGAAAAATTAGGTCTTCAAACCATTCCTGCTTGCAAATTCCGGATCAAAGGACGACGCTTCCGCACAGGGGCAGGAGAGGGAACGCATGTGGGCGGAACTGGAAGTCGCCATGTTGAGCACAGCCGGGCAGCCTTAATTCCTTAATCCGGATTTCAAGGGGCTAAGTGCGGAAACACCCTTTGTAACATTCTATATTCAGTCGAATTCAGACGAATTTGTATACAAATCCAATGTTACGACATTCATACATTGACATTCATATTTGCACTAATGTTCCAGAACATTCGTGAATCGGGGAGGTGGGAAAGCAGCCGTGCTGGTCACATATGCAATGGATCCTGAGTGCATTCAACATGGATTGAGAGCGGATTCAAAGTGGCTTCAGGGCAGATTTGATGCTTTCAGATACGTTACGAGATACATATTGGATATGTATGCATTCACATCGGATATTCGTATGAATTTGTACAAATAAATTTGTATTGAATAGAATCCTACCACTTTCGAAGAGGATCTATTCAAACATATACAAATTTTCTTCCATTTTGCATTCGATACATTTTACCCTTCTCCTCCGTGAAGGCAGCTGGATGACCTTGGGCTAGTCGGAGCTCTCTTTCTGAGCAGTCACAGCCCCACCTACCTCACAGGGTGTCTGTGGTGGGGAGAAGAACGGAACATTTGTCAGCCGCTCTGAGTCTCCATAAGGGTGAAAAAGTGGGGTATAAAAGCCAACTTTTCTTCTTCTTGATTTATCTATATCGCCTTAGAAAGTATATTGCGGAAGCAGAAAAAGCACAGAAAAGGGCAACCAGAATGATCAAGGGGCTGGAACACCTGTATGAACTCAGGCTGTGATGTCTAGAGGTCTTTTTGCATGAGGGCCTATGGAACGCGTGTAGGACGTCCTGGGCTGGCGGTTCTATTTGGAACCGCCCCAGGCCTTCCCAGGAGGCCCACTCATCTTCCAGGCTATCCCACAGCTGTTTGGGAACGCATTCGCACGGTCCCTCCCTGACAACTGCAGGCCCCATCTCTGTCTGCCCCCATTGGGCAGGCCCGTTGCGTTCTTTCCCCAGTACCCGTGGGCCCTAGGCTACTGGATCATGTCCCCTAGTACCCACAGGATGCCCCCCCCAGGCCACCCACCCACCCCAGGAACAGGCCTACATGTGTGAGGCACTTACCTTGTGCTGATCAAGTTCCAAAGTGGCCGGCACAGCTGGCGGCACTGTGCATGACCCAATGGGAGCAGGGGTGGGAGGGGTGTGCCGCCCCCGCACCAGCCTTTCCCACGTTGGCAGGTGGGAATGTGTGCCCACGTGTTTCCTACCTGCCTAGGTGTGAATGAGGAATCCGCCCCCGCGTGCCCTAGACTTACTGCAATACAGCCATTCAGCTGTAGTACGAAAAGGCCTAAAGTTTCATTAAAGTCCAGTTTTAAGATATCCGTGTTAAATTGGAAGCCCCTAAACTGTTCGGAGGAGATCAGAGGGTTTGTCAGCCGCTTCGAGTCCCCTTAAATGGGTGAGAAAAGCAGGGTAGAAAAGCCAGCTCTTCTTCTTTTGCTTCTCCTTCTTCTGTCCCCATGCAGTGTTTGCACAAGGAAATGGTGGGAATGGTCTGAGATGCTTCTGCTCGAATGCTTCTGCTTGTGATAAAGGATTGGGACTACGAATGCCCATGAGTGGGTTTTTTTTTTTCCATTTGATTCGTATTGAATTGAATGTAAGGAAATTCATAGGCCTTTTCGCACCAAGGCGAAGACGCCTCAGAACTCTTCCCCCCAAACGGGTTGAGAACACTTTCCCGTTCGCATGAGGGCAAGTAAGGAACGCTTTGAGAGCAGTTCCCTGACCTGCCAGTGTGAACGGGAAAGTGTTCCCAACCTGTTCGGGGGAGGAGAACCTCCCCCGGGCTGCTCCCATTGGCTCCTATGGACCCAGTGTGGGCAGCCCGGGTTCCTTCTTTCCCAGCGTTCCTGCTCACTCCCGAACCCCAGATCAGGCTCCGGGGGTGGGCAGTAACCCCATCCAAAAGCCCCCAACCCATCCCCAGGGTCGCACATGCGTGTGAATGGGGCTTACCTTCTCCTGCTAGCCCGATTCTGTGTAGACTAGGCCGGGCTGTTCTGAGCATGCTCGAGGGCCGGCCCCTCATTGGCTGGGCACCCACCCATGCTCAGATGGCCAGTTGAGACCAGGCTTTTGGCTGGTGTTCCTGCCCACCCCCGGAGCCCGATCTGGGGTTCGGGAGCGAACACGAACTCAGGGAAAGAAGGCACCCGGGCTGCCACACTGGGTCCATAGGAGCCAATGGGAGCGGCCTGGGGGAGGGGCCGAGCTATCACAGAGAGAGAACGTGCGAATGCTTTCTCTCTGAGACAGTTCGGAACACGCCGAGACGGTTTCAGAGGACTTTTTAGTGCTCTGAAACGTGAATGCACGGAGAGCAAGTTGGAACGCTTGCGGGTGGCCTGGAATGGATCCGGCCACCCACAAGAGCAAATGCTGCATCCCAATGTGCTCTCCATGCATTTGAAAACCCCTTGTGCGAAAAGGCCTCATATTTGTTCAAACAGATCCCCTCGAATGTGGTAGGATTCTGTTCGATGCAAATGTATTCGTATGAATTCATATGAATATCTGATACGAACAAGTGCATATCTGATACGTATCCCATTCGAAAGGGTCAAATCTGCCTTGAATCCACTTTGAATCTGCTCTCAATCCATGTCGAATGCACTCTGGATCCATTGCAGATGTGACTGGAGCAGCTACTTCCCTACCTCCCCAGTTTAACAAATATCTGGACTATTTGTATGAAAGTGAATGTCAAGGTACGAATGTTGTAACATTAGATTCGTATACAAATGTCTGAATTTGTCTGAATTCATATAAATATCGAATGTGATGAATATTTGTGCTCATCCCTACTAGCCAGTGGCTAGTATATCAGTCACTACACAGCCCGGGTGTAGTCCAGCATGTGCGGAAGAGCTGTATCTGAGATGCGTACCCAGACCTCCCCTTTCTACCAAGCGTGGAGTGGCCTGCTCTCTAGTTTTATCCCAAGCTTTCTTTCTCCGCCATCTAACTAAGGCGCAAAGCGGTTTAATTCCTGCAGTAGTTAAACAACGAGAACAAGCAATCTTTGCTGATCAGCTACAAACAAACTGTTCAGAAATTCCCATCTCCTCTTTGCCCATCCTTCTTTAGAGGCGTCAGCATTTTGGTTTGCATGTTTTGCGTATTATTCATTTTTCCTTTAGATTAAGATCAGGCTTATCAGCTGATCAAAGTTGTCCTGATCAATCATCTGCTTTTTTTTAACAGCTGATTCATCAGTGTGGGAGATCCATATATGGTACTTAAAATGTTCAACCCTCCTTCAGCCTTGATACGGCAAGAAGGGAAAGCTGCCATGTCTCCAGCCGACAAGGTCCGGAGAGCGAACGCACGCACGCACGCACGCACGCACGCGGAAGAGTAACAGCAGCCACAGTCAGCCACAGTAGCCAGTATTAGCAAAAGTCCAAATCACAGTACCTTGGGGGCTTTAGGTTTAAACGGTAGACCAGAGAGTTCCAGGGTCGAAGATCAGAGTGTTCAGTAGTAAATCAAGAAGCAAGGTCACGGAATGCTGGAGTTGCAGTTTTACTAGCGTTTCTCTGCAGCAAAGCTTATCAGAATATTCTGCCTTAAATAGGCAAGTCAGAGTCGTGCCTCCTTCACTGCAGGTGACGGGCATGGATTGTAGATTATTTGCACAGCTGCTCACACTCATGTCTCAGACTGGCTGGCAAAGGGTGTTGCCCAGCGTGCTCTGAGCCTGAGCTGCTGTCACTAGGAAGGATCGGCTCAGCGTCCTCACTAGCTGCTTGTCTCAAGCACTCCTCATCTTGCCTGGCCAGGTAGCCTGACTGAACTTGGCAGGGCATCGCAACTACCCTTTCACCCTCGGAGGAAGGAGCACTGATGACAGGGGTAATGACAGCTGTTCTGAGAATGCTTTTCGAAAAAGCTCCAGGTTTTGCAAACTGGATGGTCCAGCAGCAGCACATTCGAGGGATGTGGCTGAATATTCATAACATTTGAAATTTGTATGAATTTGTACGAATTTGGATATTCGTATTCAAATCAAATGTTGGCACATTCAAAGACTGACATTCGAATTGGAGTCAAATGTTTCAGTATATTTGTATGAAGCTTTGTACGAATGTCCAGAAACATCTGTATTCGTATGAATGTGAATGTATGCATATTGTAACATTCAACTTGTGTCCGAATGTCCGAATTTGGACAAATTAAGGGGCTGGAACACCTCACTTATGAAACCAGGCTGCAACGTCTAGGCCTCTTCAGTCTGGAGAGACGGCGTTTAAGAGGGGACCTGACTGAAGTATATAAAATTATGCATGGTATAGAAAAGGTGGATAGAGAACATTTCTTTTCTCTATCACACAACACTAGAACCAGGGGGCACTCTATGAAGCTGATGGGTGGGAGAGTCAGATCCAACAAGGTGAAATATTTCTTCACCCAAAGGGTCATCGGTTTATGGAATGTGCTGCCGGAAGAGGTGGTGACAGCTACCAGTCTAGATGGCTTTAAGGTAGGGTTAGACAAATTTGTGGATGACAGATGTATCAATGGCTACTAGAATGAATGCCTAGGTACATCTTTCAGGCTGGGGGGGGGGAGGAACTGGGGCGCTTCTAAGGCCATCTGCTGGGACTCGAGAGCAGGAGAAGGTTTGTCCTTGTCTCTACTTGAGATACCCATGAGTATTTAGTGGGCCACTGTGTGCAACAGGATGCTGGACTAGATGGGCTGTGGCCTGATCCAGCAGGGCTTCTCTTATGTTCTTATGTAAATTCATACGAATAAAGAATGTTACAAATATTTGTCCACACCCCTAATTTGTTTGCATTCTTATGGGATTTGTATGGGATTGAACTTTTGTATCCGATTCGAATCTCTCTACATTTGAAGGGGATCTATTCAAACCAATATAAATTTTCTTGCATTCAATTCAATGCAAATCGAATACAAAAAAAAAGAAAGAAAACATTTGATGTAGGATCTCAGTGTGAGCAATCGTGGCTTCATTTTTGTTGGTGGTGGTGCTGATGGGGTGGAATGTGGACCTTACCTTGCATTCTGCGGCTTTTCCTCTGCCCCTCCCTGACCGGCCTGACCCCAGTGACATAAAAGAGCAGGTTGACCAGGGGAATTAATCGTTCCCTCTGAAAGATAACAGGTCTTGGCTTCCATGCAAAGAGTTGGGGAAGAGATTAGATATGATGGCCTCCTTGGGGCCTCTCCTTGCAGTCGCCTTTTTCAATTATAATTAAATCTCCTCCAATCATCAAGGGAAGCCCATTGAAAACCTACAGCAAGCATCAGTGACTTTAAGTGAACAGGGTTAGTGAACCATATTGAAGGAACGGTGTTGCCTATTCATGTTCCTTTCAGCAAAATGGAGTCTGCGTGAGCCCAGTTTGCATATTGATACTGCTGCCATCACACCCCAACCACCCCAAAAAAGAGAGGGGCGGATTTTTAAGAAGAGAACGGCTTTGATGGATGAGAGGCGGAGGAAGGCTACGGGCGCAAGATGCCCTTGAGCCGTAGACCGTTGCAGGGGGACAGGTCCCGGTCACAAAGCTGTGGAGATGGGGGCGGGGGGCGGCACATTTTCAGCAAAGTTTTTTCTGGGGCCGAAGTTTTCTGTGAGTGAAGAAAGAAACCTGTGTCTAGGCTGCACCTCTCAAGTGTGAGCTGGGTGATACTAAAGAAGTCTGGGTGCTTTTTCAGGCATAAAACCTGCCTAGCAGAAAAGTGTAATGTAAATCTACCTTCTCCATGTGATAGTTCTCCATTGGAATGATGTTAGGACTCAGCGGTGGTGGCCCCCGGGCAGTTTTCTCAGCAGATGTGGAAACGGTTTCCTATTGCCTTCTTTCAGGAAGATGCTGGATCTTGCCCCTGAAGCTGTTGTTCTACCACGACAAACCTGCAGCCATTTCTGGAAGATGGTATAAAGAAATTATTCAGTAGAATATCGAGAAATTATGCTTTGTTCTAATGTATACAGGAAAGGGTTTGGGGGTTGGAAGACGAGAAAAGAAAAGAGGGAGAAATGAAGGGCTATTGGGGAAAGGATTCTCTTGAAAGGTTTTCTGCCCAGAGGACCAAGTCTGCTTTGAGTCTTATATGGAAGTTCTGCCACCCAACGGCCTGATCTGAATGTTCTAGGGGGGGGTGTGATGCCCATTTCCTGCATTTGATTCGCTGTGAATTGAACGTGGGAAAATTTGGCTCCGGCTGAATCCCACCCCCACAAATGTGGGGGCCCTGGATTTGTGCATGAATCATCAAATGAATATTGGTGCACAACATGAATGCAACCCTCCCCTACCCCTCCATTCCTGCCCCGCCCACTTACCTAGCCTCCTCATCGCCACTACTGCTGCACCTTTTTCTAAGGTACTTCTGAGTTAAGAACATAAGAACATAAGAGGAGCCCTGCTGGATCAGGCCACAGCCCATCTAGTCCAGCATCCTGTCGCACACAGTGGCCCACCAGATGCTCATGGGCATCTCAAGCAGAGACAAGGACAAACCTATTCCTGCTCTAGAATCCCAGCAAATGGCCTTAGAAGCGCCCTGGTTCCTCCCCTCCCCCAGCCTGAAAGATGCACCTAGGCATTCATTCTAGTAGCCATTGATACATCTGTCGTCCATAAATTTGTCTAACCCTTCCTTAAAGCCATCTAGACTGGTAGCTGTCACCACCTCTTCTGGCAGCACATTCCATAAGCCAATAAGCCATAAGCCGAGTTGGCATGCAGAGAACCAGAAGTGCCTTTTTAGACCCCAGAAGGCCTATTTTGGAGATAGAATCCTACAAACTGGAATGTCTAGGTGAGTCTGACACATTCACAGAAGTAGTGTAGGTAAGAATTCCTGGCCAAAAAGGAAAGCTAACATTAGGGACATGCTATCGCCCTCCCAACCAAACTCCTGAAGGAGATCAACAACCGGAAAAGGAGGTAAAGGAGGTATCCCAAAAAGATAGGGTAGTTATAATGGGGGACTTCAATTATGCCCACATAGACTGGGTGAACTCCTGTTCAACTCAGGAAAGAGAGAGAAAATTCCTAGACCTGCTAAATGACTGTTCCATGGAGCAAATGGTCATGGAACCAACCAGGGGAAATGCAGTCCTGGACTTGATCCTAAGTAATTCTCAAGACCTAGTAAAGGACATCACTGTAGCTGATCCAACTGGGAACAGTGACCACAATGCAATAACCTTCAACTTAAATACAGGGAGTAAGTTCTTGATAAAGTCTAACACAGAGACCTTAAACTTTCACAAGGGAAACTTCCCCAAAATGAGGAAATTAGTGAAAAGGAAATTGAAAGGGAAAGTTAGAAGAGTTCAATCACTTCGAAATGCATGGAGACTACTTAAAAACACAATAATGGAAGTGCAACTAGAATGCATACCTAAAAGAAGAAAGGGGACTTCTAGGTCCAAGAAGATACGAATGTGGCTCACAAGTGCAGTAGATGAAGTCATTAAAAACAAGAAGAGTTCGTTTAGAAAATGGAAGGCTTGTCCAAATGAGAACAGGAGGGAACATAGACACTGGCAACACAAATGCAAGACGGCCAATAGGAAAGCTAAGAAAGATTTTGAGGAGCACATTGGTAAAAACTTCAAAAGAAATAACAAGAACTTCTATAAGTATATCAGAAGTAGGAATCCAACCAGGAGAGCAGTTGGACCACTAGATGGTAAAGGATACACAGAGGTAATTAAAGAAGAAACGGAGATTGCAGAGAGACTAAATGAATTTTTTGCTTCCGTATTCACGGAGGAAGACAGAAGACAAAAGCCAGTAGCTGAGCCTGTGTTTTCAGAAAAATTAAACTGGATAGAGATAACCAAGGAAGAAGTCCTTTCATGTCTTAATAACCTAAATGGTAACAAATCACTGGGACCAGATGGTATTCATCCAAGAGTTCTTAAGGAACTCAAATATGAAATTGCTGACCTTCTAGCAGAAATATATAACATCCCTAACATCAGGCTCCGTACCTGAGGACTGGAAGGTAGCAAATGTAACACCAATCTTCAAAAAAGGATCCAGGGGTGATCCAGGCAATTACAGACCAGTTAGCTTAACGTCGGTTCCATGTAAGGTGATGGAAACCATCATTAAAGACAAAATTAGCATGCACATGGGAGAGCAAGCATTGCTGAACAAAAGTCAGCATGGCTTCTGCAAAGGTAAATCATGCCTTACAAACTTGTTGGAATTCTTTGAGAATGTCAATAAACACATGGATAATTGCACATTTTGGCCCAAATTGAAAGCTGGTTTGGGAAGGGGCGTCTCCATGCATTTTAGAGTCGGTCCGATTTCCGCAGACCAAATCAACCAAACCAAATCTGGTAATAGAAAAAAACTGTTCTCGTCACGGTTTGGTGTCTCATCACGTATTACTTTGCGAGTTGAACCTGTGCATGGGGATGGTCCTGGGTTATTTGAGGAGGAGACTGGCACTCGCATCATTGGGAGGTGGGGTTTCATGTCTTGTACTTGCCGTTCTTGCCCTGTTCATTGGAGTTCATAACCGCTGAGATTTTTTGGGAGTAAAACCGAAACAATGAGAGGGTCGATTGGCCTTCACTGCTCCACAAAACTCTTTCATACAGGTATTCCAACCCTCTTCCCTGATCGCCAAGGCAGGCAGGATAATGGCTTGATTTTTCTCCCTTCTGCTTGCCGGGTGTTCTCGCCGTTCCCGGGTGGAGTGGAGGTGCGCAAAACTGCTCAACTGCCACCAAATCTTGCTGTGGCTTTGCTCAAACAGCTGGAGTTTTTCAATTATTATTTTTGCCATTCAGTCCTGTCTCCTCTGTGCCGCTAAAGGAGGTGTGGATGCTTCCAATGAGGAGAGAGGGGGTGGAGAGGAGATGGCACTGCTCCCCTGTGCTGGGGTTTGGCACGTTTTGCATGGGGATGGCTGTGTCTGCACCCAGCCCAGATTATAGGGAATGTCATGGGGATGGCTAACATTTGACCTCAGTCCCGCACCCGGTCAAATACAAGCCCAATCAGAGCCAAATGGCTTGCATGGAGACGTGGCCTATCTGGACTTTCAGAAGGCTTTTGACAAAGTCCCACATCAAAGGCCAATGAATAAACTTCCACTGGGTGAGACAGGACGCTGGACTAGGTGGGTTGTGGCCTGATCCATCAGGGCTCCTATTTCACTCCTGGATGACCGTGTGGGCATCTTCATGGGCACCTCTGAACCTGTTTGGTCCTGTTGCTACAGTGCTAGACTCATATCTCACAGTCACGGGGTTCGATTCCACATTCCTCCATGAAGGCATCTGGGTGACCTGATGCTAATCCACAGTTCTTTTTCTAAGCTCTCACAGCCCCACCTCTCTCTGTGGTGGAGAGAAGAACAGAAGGTTTGCCAGCTACTTTGACTCCACTTAGGGTGAGAAAAGTAGGACATAAAAGCCAACTCCAGTTTGTGAGCCAGTTTGACCTAGTGGTTAGGGAGCCGGACTCTCATCTGGGAATCCTGGGTTCGATTCCACCCTCCCAAATTAAGCCAGCTGGATGACCTTGGGCTTAGCCGCTTTGGGTGAGAAAAGCAGGGTAGAAAAGCCAACTCTTCTTCTTCCTCCTCTTCTTCTTCCAACTACAGGGCTTCAGATTATGCACAAAGTCCTCAAGTTTTGCTTTCTCACTGCTGGCCCCTTGATGGTAGCCCGGGATCTTCAGCAACACTCTATAATGCAACCATCAGGAGGTCTCTGATATTGTTGTCAGTGAGCAGACTACCAAGTCTTAAAGGAGCAAAGTACCAACCATCAAAGAACAGCAGCAAAGAGCCTGTAATAAAGTTCAAACAAAGTAGGCCTGTCATTTCAGAAGATTCACATGCATGCAAAATTTTCCTGAAAATTATACATCTTACGGTCAATTAGATTCTCCTCCTTGAGCTGAAGGAGCCGGTCTGGCATTTTCATTAAACATGGAGCTTTTGGCAGGATGATAATGATAATTAATATAGCAAAACCACTTAACATGCAGATAATAAAATGTACGAAGCGATCCTTCTAAAATGGCGACCCCTCACCACGGGATGTGAACTTGCTATTTTTGACAACATAATGAATCCCCCCCCCCCATCTCCTCTAGGCAAATTGATTTGTTCCCAAGTTTGTATCAAGATCTGTCGGCATGTTCCCAAGCGTTTGCACAAATAGTGGGGAGAAAGAGAGGGCGGTGTCAGCAGATTGAAGATTCAGAGGTAGGATTGGGAACTTCTAAGAACATAAGAACATAAGAGGAGCCCTGCTAGATCTTGCCACAGCACATCTAGTCCATTAGGACCTAAGAGGAGGCCCGCTGGATCAGGCCACAGCCCATCCAGTCCAGTCCCGTCGCACACAGTTGCCCACCAAATACTCATGAGCTGCTCAAGCAGAGACAAAGACAAACCTTTTCCTGCTCTTGAATCCCAGCAAATGGCTTTAGAAGCTTCCTACTCCCCGCCCCCCAGCCTGAAAGATGTACCTAGGCATTCATTTTAGTAGCCATTGATACATCTGTTCCTTAAAGCCATCTGCCCTTCCTTAAAGCCATCTAGACTGGTAGCTGTTGCCACCTCTTCTGGCAGCAAATTCCATAAAGCGATGGACTTTGACAAGCTTTTTGCTGTTTCTTCTTTTGCTGAGAACTTCTTCCCAAGATCTCAGAGGAGAAAAGGAGGGGGGAAGTTTGTTTGTTTGTTTGTTTGTTTAACCACGGTGGTGGTTTAGAAGCTCAGAGATGCAACCAAATCAAGCCATCAACCATGCACAGTACACAAATAACATCAGTTCTGACTTGGATCAGATGAGTGGTCCATGTCATGGAACCTTTGGGCACAGAATGGATTATCCTGAATTGTACAGGCCTGAGTCAAGCAACCTAAGAATATTGGAGTAAGAGGAGCCCTGCTGGATCAGCCCACAGCCCATCTTGTCCATAAGAACCTAAGAGGAGCCCTGCTGGATCAGCCCACAGCCCATCTAGTCCATAAGAACCTCAGAGGAGCCCTGCTGGATAAGGCCACAGCCCATCTAGTCCATAAGAACCTAAGAGGAGCCCTGCTGGATCAGGCCACAGCCCATCTTGTCCATAAGAACCTAAGAGGAGCCCTGCTGGATCAGGCCACAGCCCATCTAGTCCATAAGAACCTCAGAGGAGCCCCTGCTGGATCAGGCCACAGAACATCTAGTCCAGCATCCTGCCTCACACAGTGACCCACCAATTGCTTCTGGGCATCTCAAGCAGAAGACAAGGGCAAACCTTCTCCTGTTTTTAACCCATCACACATGGCCTTTACAGGCATCCTGCTTGTCTCTCCAACCTGGGGGGTGTACCTCCACATGACTCCTTCTGGAGGTCATTTCCACACTTACCTAGAGTAATTACTATTAAAGCTATTAAAGATATAAGAAGCTTGACCTGGGGCATTTCCGCACTTCCCTTCCCCTCCGACCCAACATTAACTTCCTAGCGCTAGGCAATGACAGCCTAAGCCCCACGCCATTTTGGTTATGGCACCTCCGCAACTGCGTGTGCATCAGCGCCGTTGCTATGGTGATACTGACACTCTGCGCAAGCACATTCACATCTACGGTCATCCAAGGTGCCAGCTCACTTGATACTTACTTTGATTCAGTTGTGGGGCCGGTCCTCTTCAGGGCACCACCATTTTGGCTGTGGCACTCTGCGCAACTGTGCATACATCAGCGCTGTCGCCATGATGACGATGACGTTCCACGCACGTGGAGTAGCAGTCACATCTATGGACGTCTGAGGTGCCAGTGAGTTTGTGTGGCACCTCAGATAACCCCAGAGCACCGGAAGAGGTATTGATGGATGCTGCCCAGATGCTCCATGTACGCTTTTGGTCAACGGTTTGGTCAAATTGTGCTCCACACCTAATAAACAATTAGCAAACTTCTGGGAAGGCGGGGGTCACTTGAAGGGTGTTACAGCCTCCTCCAAGTGCAGATGCTCTTCCCCAGAAATTCACTAATCATGCACCACTGGCAGTAGTGCAAATAGGCCTCAGAACATGCCATATGGCACACCTACATTAACCTCCATGTTCCCTCATGCAGACAAACATTTCCTGTAAGTGAAGAATTTTGTTGACTGGTAGGCATGCTAAATTTCTTTCTTCCTCAATGGCCCAAAGGAACCAGTTTGGTCTAGTGCAGTGATGGCTAACCTTTTGAGCTCAGTGTGTCAAAATTCACAAAACAACCTAGTTTAACTCGGGCGCTGTGTCACATCTAGAAATATCCATAATTTTGTGATGTTTGTAGCTCTAGCAAAAAAGTTATATTTTTGATATATGTATTAAAAGCAAAAACAAATAATTCTTTACATTAGTGACTTTTGTTGCTGAATTTCGTTTGCTCAATCTTCAATTGAAAGTTGGGATTTCATACACTTCAAGAACAAACAAGCACTACATGCCCAGGTGCCTGGGTGACCAGGTGTGTCACCCAAAAGGGCTTGGCGTGTCACCTGTGACACGTGTGTCATAGGTTGGCCATCACCGGTCTAGTGGTTAGGGAGCCGGACTCTTATCTGGGAATACCAGGTTCGATTCCGCCCTCCACCATGAAGCCAGCTGGGTGGCCTTGGGCTAGCCACAGCTCTCTTCTGAGCTCTGACAGCCCCACCTACCTCACAGGGTGTTCTGTTGGGGGGGAGAAGAATAGAAAAGCTTTGTCAGCCACTTTGAGTCCCCTTAAATGGGTGAAAAAAGCAGGGTAGGAAAGCCAACACTTCTTCTTATCTGGGACAGTCTGCAAACAAAGGGTATCACATTTGCACAGTATTTTCTACTCCCCCTACCTGGTCCTGGTCCGTAGCAGACTAGACTAAAGTCCCAGAGGGAGAGAATGAAGATCTGTGAATCATCATGGTCGTCCCTGCTTCCCTGGCGCTTATCCATTTGTTGACTGACAGGCATGCCCTGTTTTCAGAACCACCAACCCCATTAATCAGGTGGTCCTGGATTATGGGTGACTGTTGCCTCTCCGGGTCATGTAGAAACACCCCAACTATCTTAATTCTTCCCAGTGGGTCCCAAGGACCTTTATATACATGTCTGCATCATTCGATCAGGTCAGGAGCAGAATTAAGCAAAAATGGGCACAGTGTACTCTCGAAATGTGCTTAGTATCACATGTGCGTTGCTTTCCCCTCAAATTAAAGGGGATTAACGTAGCTCAGCTGCCGCGGCTCAAGGACTCCCCGATCATGTGGCGAGAGCACTGAATAGTTCTGAGTCAGTCACAGAGGCCTAAACCAGGGCTCTGACCTCCCCGTTAATTTCTGAATTGGGCAATTGTTTCTTGCATTTTTCTTGTGTGTGTGGTCTTAAATACACTGCCCTTGAAGTCCTCCTTAGGGGTCCGAGGGAGAAAATGAGACGGCATAAATCCTTTATTATGAATGGGTGGCAAGATATTGAAAATATTTCTCTTTTCTTCCCCTATCTTTGCCCGTCCAAAAAGAGTAAAACCTCCCTGATAGGGAAGAAATCGCGTGGAGTAAATCAAATCATTGTATAGCTTTCGATTTTATCCAAATTGCATTAGAACATAAGAACCTAAGAGGAGCCCTGCTGGATCAGCCACAGCCCATCTAGTCCAGCATCCTGTTGCACACAGTGGCCCACCAAATGCTCATGGGCATCTCAAGCAGAGACAAGGGCAAAACTTCTCCTGCTCTAGAATCCCAGCAAATGGCCTTAGAAGCGCCCTGGTTTCGCTGCTGCCCCCCAGCCTGAAAGATGCATCTAGGCATTCATTCTAGTAGCCATTGATACATCTGTCATCCATAAATTTGTCTAACCCTACCTTAAAGCCATCCAGACTGGTAGCTGTCACCACCTCTTCCGGCAGCAAATTCCATAAGCCGATGACCCTCTGGGTGAAGAAATACTTCCCCCTGTCAGACCTGACTCTCCTACCCATCAGCTTCATAGAGTGCCCCCTGGTTCTAGTGTTGTGCGATAGAGAAAAGAAATTTTCTCTATCCGCCTTTTCTATACCGTGCATAATTTTATATACTTCAATCAGATCCCCTCTTAAACGCCGTCTCTCCAGACTGAAGAGGCCCAGATGTTGCAGCCTGGTTTCGTAAGGGAGGTGTTCCAGCCCCTTAATCATTCTGGTTGCCCTTTTCTGCACCTTTTCCAGTTCCACAATATCCTTTTTGAGATACGGTGACCAGAATTGTACACAATATTCCAAATGTGGCCTCACCATAGATTTATAGAGAGGCAAAATGACACTTGCTGACTTATTTTCTATTCCCTTCCTAATTATTCCCATCATTGAATTGGCTTTTTGCTGGGAATAATCAGGAAGGGAATGGTGAAAGAAATACGGGTATCACCATTTTAGTGAAGAATGGTGAAAGAAATATGGACATCCCAAGGAAGGGATGGTCAACAGCAGTGTGAGGTCAGGTTGCTGAGGGCCTGTTCACACTCGGCTGTATTTTGGAGTTTCTCTCAGGACAGGTGACTGTGGTCCACATGCTATTGCAGACTCTGATAGGCCTCACCTGGGGCCTGCTGTAGCCTGCACTAGCATGTGGACAGCAGGTCCCTATTCCGGGATATATTCCAGAATAAAGCCAAGTATGAATCAGGGGAAGTTTGCACTTCCTCTCCCATCTGGGGGACAGGAATGGCGAACTTCCCCTAGTGTATATGCTAGTACATGACAACTCACCTGCCCCATGCATCTGGACTCTTACCTGAGTACAGACATGTGGTTTATGTGCTGCCATCTCAGGTCCTGATAGTGGCACGTGTGCAGACACGTTTCAGGCCATCTGACATGCCTATGTGCCAGTTTGGTCTAGTGTTTAAGGAGCCAGATTCTTATCTGGGAACACTGGGTTTGCTTCTGCATTCCCCCATGAAGCCAGCTGGGTGACCTTGGGCTAGTCACAGCTCTCTTCTGAGCTCTCACAGCCCCACCTACCTCACAGGGTGTCCGTTGTGGGAGAATAACAGAAGGTCTGTCAGACACTTTGAGTCCCCATAAATGGGTGAGAAAAGCAGGATAGAAAAGTCAACTCTTCTTCCAATTTATGGCCAGATGTATTGAGTTTCGCTTTGCATTATATTCTTTCTGAAGCTGTTCATTTAAGCTAAAAGTTTAGGCAAATCTCTACCATCTTTAGTCTTTTTTTTTTTGATACATTTCTGTTGGCCATCATAGTTGTGTGTACAATTCTGGTAATCATTGTGGTCATATCCTCTGAAAGATATTGTGAAACTGGAAAAGGTGCAGAAAAACTGTCATAAGTGGAGCCCTGCTGGGTCAGACGACAGTCCATCTAGTCCAGGACCCTGTCTCACTCAGCGGCCCATCAGTTGCCTTTGCCAACTCTGGTAAACCCCATTCACACCTCGGTGGTGCTGGGCAGGTCACCTGAGGTGCCGTGCAACCACGCTGGCACTTCAGATGACCCCAAATGTGACCGTGCGTCACTGTCATCCCAGTGATGGTGCTGTTGCATGTACAATCATGCCAACCTCCAGGGCGAAGATGGTGGCGCCCAGACACACGTTCAGCTCTGCACCTCAGGTAGATCTGGGGATGCATGGGGGAAGGAATGGCACGCACTAAGCATTGGTGTACTCAAATGCTAGTGCATGTCAGTAGAAATGCACTATTCCTGTCTCCTGGATGGGACAGAAAGTGCAGAAAGACCTCTGGTCCTAATATACTGTAACACAGTCATCCAAAACGAAAATGTAAAGAAAGGAATTCTTATTTCAGGGCATGACAGACCAACACTTCATCAAGCCATACCTGGATGGATCTAAGCAGAAAGCAAGACTGACCGACAATAGCTCCTCACAAGGCCATAAAATCTCCTTGGATGTTCTCCTTGAGACCTCTGAATTCCACAGTGTTGTTTTTGAAAGAAGGACCTTGAATTCCATCAGGCTTTACAAGACCTTGATGCCTTCAGATACGATGCTTGTTAGTTCTGCAGTCATCTGAGAGGCTCTGGAGTTTATTCAAGGAATTTGCTCTGCTCCCCAGATATTGTGCTAATTAGTATTCCCCATGACTAATTAAGAGAGGCAAATGGGGCTTATTACTGAAGAGTGGAGGCCGCTCAAAAATAAGAGTTCAAACTCCAAAAGTCCTCCTGACACCCTGAAGGATGTATTTTTATTTGCTGCTCCTTGAGGCTTGAAGTATGTATCAATGGCTACTAGAACGAATGCCTAGGTGCATCTTTCAGACTGGGGGAGGGGGAGGAACTGGGGCGCTTCTAAGGCCATTTGCTGGGACTCGAGAGCAGGAGAAGGTTTGTCCTTGTCTCTGCTTGAGATGCCCATGAGCATTTGGTGGGCCACTGTGTGCGACAGGATGCTGGACTAGATGGGCTGTGGCCTGATCCAGCAGGGCTCCTCTTAGGTTCTTATGTTCTTAAGTAGTGGTGTGTACAAATATTCAGAAATGTTGACATTTGAACTCAAATCAGGTCTTTGAAATTCTGAATTTGAATGTTCAAACTCGAATATAGATTCTTGAAACTCCAATACGGATTTTCGAATAATTCAAATGTGTAGTATACAAATCTGCGTGAAAATTATACGTATCTTGACCTTTGAATACAGGATTAAAGCAGGATACATATGGGATAATATGGGATGCATATGGATTTTTACGGAATGTATACAGATACATATAACACAGTGTTTCCCAAACTTTTGACATACGTGTACCCCTTCTATAATTTTCGTAACGCCGAGTACCCCTCATAAAAAACATTAGGGATAAAAATTGTATTTTATAAAAATAATCAAAATCAGTGGAACTTACTAAAGCACGATAACAGGCGCCCGGAACTAACTATTAAAGAAGTCAGTTGTTTCTGTAACGAAGTGCAGTATATTCACGCCGTGTCACGCCTCACAAGACCGTTAGATAACACTGCAATTCTGCAGCATTTAAACAGCTCCGCGGCTCAATGTCAACTGTTAATGTTCCCGCAGTTTAAAAATGGCCGAACCCGAGCTGCGCGAAGGATGCGCAGAAGTTCCCGCCATAACGAGCTGCGATACGATGTACGAGGGCCCCGGTTCCCGTGTAAAAACTGCCTATTTCTTTCCTTGTTCTATGGGCGCAGCTAAGCACGGCGCAGTGGCTATTCCCACATGATCCCCACCAAACTCGGGTGCAACGCGTACCCCCACCAAACTCTTCCCGTACCCCTGGGGGTACGCGTACTACACTTTGGGAAACACTGATATAACAGATACGAATGTTGTTGACATCTTTACTTAAGAATCTAATATTCAAATGTATGGATTAGAACGTTATGGATTTGAATTGGATTTTATGACATTTGGATCTTCAATATCCAAATCAGATCAGATTTTATGACAGTCAAATCTACTTGGATGCAGATCTGAAAAATGCATTTGTGTGTATCCCTAGCTTGAAGTGTTATGAAATGTTTTGAGGGAGGGATGTAGCTCCTCTGTCATGGTTTCTGATTCCTAACTCAGTCTAGAAATGCACGTAATATTCATATCATTAGATATTCATACAAATTCAGACATTCGTATACGACTCAGCCATTACAACATTTGTACAATGACATTTGTATTCATAGAAATGCTTGGGGACATTTGTGAAATGGGGAGGTGCGAAAGCGGCCACACCACTCACCTCTGCAATGGATCCAGAGTATAGATTTGATGCTTTCAGAGTGGATAGGTTACGGGACACGTACCGGATACTTATGCACTAGGGATTTGCACGGATGTTCTTCTGGCATTCGAATCTGAAATGAATCGAATGTTCGAAAATCCAAATTCGTACGGACAGATCACATTTGAATGTGGTAAAATTCTATCCGACGCAAATCTTTTCATACGTATTTGTACAAACATTCAATGCGTATCTGATACTAATAGGGCCTTTCCGCACATGCCGCCGGAAAACGGATCTATAAGATCCGTTTTCCAGCAAAATGTTTTGAAAACAAATCTGTCCCAAAGAGGGACAGATTCTCGGAGGCTCCGCGCATCCACACACATGCGGGGCGGCAGCAGCAGGGCCGGATTGGAGTGGGTGCGGGTGCGGACACACCTGCACCCGTCCCAATCCAGCCTCCGGAGGCCCTGCCCAGCTGTTGAAGAGGGAGAGCGCATGCTTTCCTTGTTTGGCAGCTCGGCCCTCTCCTCAGCCTCCACCGTTGGCCCCTTTGGAGCCGGCATGGCGAGGCCGGCAGCCGGCTTCCCCAGGTTCCCCTTCACTCGAGAAGGCACAATGGCACCTTCACAAGCAAGAGGGGAGACACAGTCACCACCCCCCACCCCGCCGGGGGTCACGCACTCACGATCTGGTGCTTACCTGGTCGCTGTGCGGCAGCTTCTGGCACGGGGAAGCCCGGTGTTCACTCCGCATGCGTGCGCCACGGCCACCATTGGCCAGCCACCCTCACCGGTTTTGCGCGCCAACATGCGGACATGGCATCCTCAAAGGGACCCTAATTCCGTTCCTTTTGTGGAAGCCACATCTTAATCCCTCCCCAAACAGGCTCTAAATCCATTTTTAGAGCCTGTGCGGAAAGGCCCATAGATACATATCTGATACTAATAGATACATATCTGATATGAACAGATACATATCTGATACTAGTAGACAAATATCTGATACTAATAGATACATATCTGATACCAATAGATACATATCTGATATGAACAGATGCATGTCTGATACATTTCCCCAGCTTAACTAATGTCCGAACTATTTGTATGAATGTCTGGAAACATTCCTATTCGCTCAGATGTTAGCATACAAATATTGTAACATTTGATTTGAGTTCAAAAGTCCAAATTCGGCCGAATGCAGCTGAATTTCAAATGTTACAAATATTCATGCACATCCCTAGTATGCGTTCATATCGGATAGTTGTACAAATTCATACAAATACATCTCAGGGACCACCTCCTCCCGTACAATCCTCCCCGCACTCTCCGGTCCTCTGGGAGGAACTTACTGCAGCCTCTAAAATCTAGGCTTGCGGCGACCTCCCAGAGGGCATTCTCTGCTGTCGCCCCCAAACTCTGGAACGACCTGCCGGATGAGATCCGTCAGATAACATCATTAGACAGCTTTAAAAAGGCGGTCAAGACGGATCTCTTCCGGCAGGCCTTTCCAGATTAACCATCCCGGCCCAGATTCCCTGATTCCTCCCGTGGCCCCATCTTAGTGATGCTTGAGGATCAACAGAGGGACATCAGGGTTTTTAGTTTTTAAATTACTGTTTTATGCATTGATATTGTGTTTTAATATGTTATACTGTTTAATACTGTCTTAAGGGGGGGGAGGGATAAGGTGTTTTTAATTGTTATATTTTACATTTTACTGTTGTTAAACGCCCGGATTGGTTTGCCATAGGGCGGTATACAAATAAATATTATTATTATTATTATTATTATTATTATTATTATTATTATTATTATTATTATTATTATTATTATTATTATTATTATTATTATTATTATTATTATTATTATTATTATTATTATTATTTGCATCAAATAGATTCCTACCACATTCGAAAGGGATCTATTTGAACAAATATTATTTTTCTTACATTTCATTCAATATAAATCAAATGCAAAGAAGCCCATTTCTGCACATCTCTACAAACTGGGCATCTTTGTGTTTTGAGGTCAAGAGACAGATATTTCAGCGACATCTCTGTTAAGGATGTGCATGAATGGGTTCTTTTGCATTCCGTTCCTATCGAACGGAATCCAAGAAAATTCATATTCATTTGAATAACTCCCTTCGAATTTGGTAGAATTAGAATTTGATACGAATGTTAGATACAAATCCTGCACAAATCCGAAACTATCCAAATCTATTGAAACATTCAACTCAAATTCGAATGTCAATCTTCAGTTGTGCCGACCTTCAATTCGAATTCGAATGTTCGAATTTGGCCAAATTCGTAAGAATTTCCAATCTTACTATTATTCGCTCACATCCCTAAACTCTGTAGATTTTTTCAAGGGCCCACATCCTGGTGACAGTTCTAAGGTTCGTTCCACATTCCTCTGAGCTAATTGACTAAAGAAATTTCCACAAGCTGTTCACAACCAGCAGGACATTTGCTTTTCCACGTACAAATATGCGCCTCTGGATCTGAGAACATTCCAAGTAGGGTCCTCACACAGAGACAGACACACCAAATTCCCCTGCCCCCAAATTGTCCCTAGCAACACAGGCAGTGATGTGGTCTCCATAAGGAACAATGTAGGAGAAAGGTGGATCCATGTTCAGTGGGCAGAAGGTATGAAGAGATACAGGACCAATTAAGATGGATTTAAAACTTGGCTCCACAGAAGCTGCTGGGCTTTTCTGTTCCTCAGTCCATGCATTGTTTGCTCTGCAAAAACCCTTCACAATCTTGTAGGAGAATTTGGTCCCACAAAAGGTTCACATTTTTTTAAAAAAAAGTTCCTAGCCCTGGGGCCTATTCACACAACAGCCAGTGCTTTAAGTCTGGTACAGAGATATTCAGAAATTCAAACAAATGCCCAAACTTTCCAACAGAAAATGCCCAGAATATATATATATATTCTGGGCATTTTCTGTTGGAAAGTTTGGGCATTTGTTTGAATTTGGTTTATTAATAAAATCTTAGTTTTGTGTCTTTAAAAAAAACAAAAAAAATCCAAAAAAAAACACAAAATGTACCAAAAGCATCCCTTCCTGGCCACAAGTGCGAATGGTCCTCCCATTTACCAGCCTGTGCCGATGTATCCGGAGCCGGAAGATCCGCCTCTTCCCTGCCACGATTGGCCGCTCAGACATGGTCGCAAGAGAGGCACGTTCAGTCACAGGCTAACCCGTGATCAAACGCCCCTCTCGCGATTCAACAATCAGTTGCCACTCCGAGGCACAGATATATGTGATTGATCACAGCATGGTTTGCACGTGGTCGATCATCACCAGCAGTGTCACCGCGCCTGCAAATGGTTGCACTGCTGAACTTTTGTGGAAAGCCTGAGGGATAGGTTGGGACAGGTATGGAGCACGATTCTGTGTTCCATACTTCAGCCGCAATTAAGACAGCTTTGGTATGGATGGGGATGCTTCTAGGCTGTAGCAGCCTGATGAGGGTGTGTATGCTCTTTACCAGAGCTGTCCTAATTGCATACCAGGGGCTGAGTTTGAATAGGCCTCTGGAGTCCCAATTCCGCAGCATGCTTTGGCACACCCTCAGATCAGGGTCCCCTGGGGCCTTTCCTCCCTTGGCACACTAGTTAACCCACAAGAGTGCATTGTGGGTTGACGACGTGGGGAGCACCATAAAGTGCTCCGCATGTACACTTACTTCAACCAGCCCCACTCCCATCCTTTCCCAGCTCTGGAGAGGACTGTCTGCACCTCTATGGTGCACAGAGGGGCATGTGCAGGGTGCATAATGTGTTGTGCTACCATCAGTGCACATGCACAGTGTGTCGTTATTGTCCCAGTGACTGCACACACACACACAGCCACACTGGCACCAGCATCTGGACAGAAGATGGTGGTCCTTGGACATGCATCGGCACTGCACGTAAATCTGCGGAAACATGGGGAGAGGGAACTGCGCACTAAGGTAACAAGCAACAAGTGGGCAAGTTCGCCTTTTCGGATGCCTGTAAAGGCCATTTGCAGGAAGTTGAGAGCAGGTGTAGGGGTTGCCTTTGTCTTCTGTTTGAGATACCCAGAAGCATTCGGTGGGCCACTGTGTGAGACAGGATGCTGGACCAAATGGGTTGTGGCCTGATCCAGCTGGGCTCTTCTTAGGTTCTTATGAATTAGATGGGCTGTGGCCTGATCCAGCAGGACTCCTCTTGGGTTCTTATGGACTAGATGGGCTGTGGCCTGATCCAGCTGGGCTCCTCTTAGGTTCTTATGGACTAGATGGGCTGTGGCCTGATCCAGCAGGACTCCTCTTGGGTTCTTATGGACTAGATGGGCCGTGGCCTGATCCAGCAGGGCTCCTCTTGGGTTCTTACATTCTCTGGAGCCTTTGGCAGGGCAAAGGAGAAGGGGATATTGGAGATACGTAGGCAGTAATTTTGACTCCTCACAATTTCATGCTGTCTGTCTCGGTGCAAATGCAAGTGGACAAGTTCGGCACGGCAGAGCGGGGTGATGGTGAGAGGCTACGGAGAATGACAGCAGCAATATTCCCTGCTCTTTCACTCGCTTCTTTCTGTGAGATTCAGGACTAACTAATGCTTGTCAAATACAAACAGCCGAGCCCAAGAAATGGGCGCTCTGGCATGGAAAAAACAACTGTGATTTTTCTTTCTTCTTGGCGGCTTTCTGGCGGCAGAGCACAGCAGATGGCTTTCTGGTAATGATGGAGTAAAAATTAATTACAGTTGTGTGTTTTTTTTTTAATGATTGCAACGCAGGAAAGGAGTTAAAATATTCAGTTGCTAGGACTACGAGAAGTAAAGACACTTGCAAACAAGTGAGTGGAAAATAATAGAATCGACTCTTTTTTTAAATTTAAAAAAAGGCACATGGAGAAGGATACTTTCCATGTCACAAGGAATCACAACTCTTTAGACAAATTCCTCTAGAGTAGAAAAACTGCTTGGGAAGCAGAAAGCAGAAAGGGTCAGCTCAGACCCCAGAGTCTCCCAGAAAGTACGGGAAATCAGCCCTAGATTCCAACCATGGCCAACTCTGGGTTTTAGAGAGGATGGCTGAAGTGTCCTGGGTTTTTTTCCCCCACCATGTAATCAAGATGGGTTTGGGATTACATAAGAACACAAGAGGAGGAGGAGGAGGAGGAGAAGAGTTGGCTTTTCTACCCTGCTTTTCTCACCCATTTAAGGGGACTCAAAGTGGCTGACAAAGCTTCTGTTCTTCTCACCACAACAGACATCCTCTGAGGTGGGTGGGCCTCTGAGAGCTCAGAAGAGAGCTGTGACTAGCCCAAGGTCACCCAGCTGACTTCATGGGGGGAAAAGAAGAAGAGTTAGCTTCTACCCTACTTTCCCCACCCATTTAAGGGGACTAAAAGCAGCTGACAAAGCTTCTGTTCTTCTCCCCACAACAGATACCCTGTGAGGTAGGTAGGGCTGTGAGAGTTCAAAAAAGAGCTGTGACTAGCCCAAGGTCACCCAGCTGGCTTCATGGGAGAGGGTGGAATCAAACCCGGGATTCCGAGATAAGAGTCCAGCTCCTTAACCACTAGACCAAACTGGCTCACTGGATCCCTGCTGGATCAGGCCGCAGCCTATGTAGTCTAGCATCCTGTCTCACACAGTGGCCCACCTACTGCTTTTGGGCTTATCAAACAGAAGACAAAGGCAAAACCTTCATCTTGACCCTCTGCAGATAGTTTTCCAAGGCTTCCTGCCTGTCTCTTCAACCTGATGGTGGTACCTAGGTATCCATTCCAGTGCCCATTGATACACCTTTCATCCATGAACTGATTTAATCCTTTCTTAAAATCATCCCAACTGGTTGTTGTCACCACATCTTCTGACAGTAAATTCCATAGTCCGATGGCCCTCTGGATGAGCTTAAAAACAAAAAGGAGCGCCTTCTCCCATACTGACCTGCCCGTGTTTTAAGATCTGGAGGGGAGGCCCTTCTGGTTATCCCTCTGCCTTCAGCAGTGAGGCGGGTGGGCACCTGGGTGAGGGCTTTCTCGGTGGTGGCCCCCAGGCTGTGGAATGGTCCCCCCCCCAAGGTGCGTCAGGCCTCTTCTTTGTTCCTATTCAGGAAGGCGGTGAAAACGTTCCTCTTCACGCAGGCCTTTGGTTAAATGGTCCCCACACTTCCCACACTGAAAATCACTGCTGTTTTTAACTATTTTTGTACTTTTTAAAACTGCATTTTTAAACTTGTTTTGTTTTGATATTGTTTTTATACGTCTGTTTTTGTTAGCCGCCCAGAGACCCTCAGGTATGGGGCAGCATATAAATGTAAATATAAAAAGAAATAGCATTTCACCCAGTCCATTAATGTAATTATGGAATTTCTTATCACTCTATGGGGCTGTGGCCCCCAACTTAAATAAGAGTCTCTTCCAGCTGCTATCTGGAAATTGCTTTAACAAGTGATATTCTGGAGTAGAGCCCCTACAGAATAATTTCTTGTTGCCTAAACAGCGCAGGTCTGGTTTTGTTCTTGTCTAATATAGTGATATACACATTTCGGTGTTTCAACCATGCAAAATACCTGAAAGCACATGATTGGCAGCTCCATAGAGGTGTGGCTGCCATTTTTAGTCCCCACACAGGGCTTGTGGGCACATTCAAGATGGTGGCTCCCAGCAGCGGCAACAACCAGACAGGTAGGATATAGCACTAATTTGGGGAAAACCCCACACTCAGAATTGGGTTTTTCCCAAACTAGGATGTAACAGGTTGCTACCCTATCCTGGGGGTGCCAGACGTTTGGACACCTGCTTCCTGGCCCAGACAGGGGAATAGTGCTGTTTTGCCAAGATAATCAGAACTTAAGGAGAGCCCTGCTGGATCAGGCCACATCCCATCTAGTCCATAAGAACCTCAGAGAAACCCTGTTGGATCAGGCCACAGCACATCTAGCCCATAAGAAACCAAGAGGAGCCCTGCTGGATCAGGCCACAGCCCATCTAGTCCATAGGAACCTCAGAGAAACCCTGCTGGATCAGGCCACAGCCCATCTAGTCCATAAGAACCTCAGAGGAGTCCTGCTGGATCAGGCCACAGCCCATCTAGTCCATAAGAACCTCAGAGGAGTCCTGCTGGATCAGGCCACAGCCCATCCAGTCCCTAAGAACCTAAGAGGAGCCCTGCTGGATCAGGCCACAGCCCATCTAGTCCATAAGAACCTAAGAGGAGCCCTGCTGGATCAGGCCATAGACCATCTAGTCCATAAGAACCTAAGAGGAGCCCTGCTGGATCAGGCCACAGCCCATCTAGTAGTCCATAAGAACCTAAGAGGAGCCCTGCTGGATCGGGCCACAGCCCATCTAGTCCATAAGAACCTAAGAGGAGCCCTGCTGGATCGGGCCACAGCCCATCTAGTCCATAAGAACCTAAGAGGAGCCCTGCTGGATCAGGCCACAGCCCATCTAGTAGTCCATAAGAACCTAAGAGGAGCCCTGCTGGATCGGGCCACAGCCCATCTAGTCCATAAGAACCTAAGAGGAGCCCTGCTGGATCAGGCCACAGCCCGTCTAGTCCATAAGAACCTAAGAGGAGACCCTGCTGGATCAGGCCACAGCCCATGTAGTCCATAAGAACCTAAGAGGAGCCCTGCTGGATCACGCCACAGACCATCTAGTCCATAAGAACCTAAGAGGAGCCCTGCTGGATCAGGCCACAGCCCATCTAGTAGTCCATAAGAACCTAAGAGGAGCCCTGCTGGATCGGGCCACAGCCCATCTAGTCCATAAGAACCTAAAAGGAGCCTTGCTGCATCAGGCCACTACCCATCTAGTCCAGCATCGTGTCTCACACAGTGGCCCACCAAATGCTTCTGGGTATCTCAAGCAGAAGACAAAGGCAAACCCTACACCTGCTCTCAACTTCCTGCAAATGGCCTTTACAGGCATCCTGCCTGTCTCCCCAGCCTGGAGGATGTACTAGATATCCATTCTAGTAGCAATTGATACACCTGTCCTCCAGGAATTTGTCTCACCCTTTCTTAAAGCTATCTAAGCTGGTTGCTGTCACCACCTCTTCTGGCAGCCAATTCCATAGACCGATGACCCTCTGGGTGAAGAAATCCTTCCCCTTGTCTGATCTGACTCTCCTGCCCATCAGCTTCATAGATGCCCCCTGGTTCTAGTGTTGTGAGATATCCACCTTTTCTATCCCACACATGATTTTATATTCTTTGATCATGTTGGAAAACATAGTCTAGTTCAAGAAATGGGATGCTGCAATCTAATTTTCTTGGCACATTTTTTTTCCATCCTGGAAGTTACTGGGGTTTATTTTCAGAGCCCTGAATGTTACCTGTGGTTACTAGTACCTGAACATAGCTGAAAGTGAATATTCAACTTGGTGAAAACTTCTACTGCCCAAAACTTTAACACAACCTTAACGTAATGCAAATCTCTTCTTCTGTTTATATAGGAGCCGAAATTAAAAATTGCTACGCATTCCAAAGATAGGTGAAGCCGAGATATATGGAAATCAGTTGATTTCCAAAGGAACATAAAGTTATTCATGAATCTTAATATTTATGTGAGAGGTTTTTTTTTTAATTAGGATTAAAAAATATTATCTCTTAAAATGTACCCAAGCATATAGCTCTGTTGAGGCCTATAGCTACACCTATAACATCAAAATGAAACCTGATTTTGCTTCCTGCCCCAAGAAAGAAGCAGGCCTGTGTGATAACTAATTTAGATAATGCTAATTATATTGGTTCGGGCCTTGTAGCAGGATAGCTGGTATAAAAAGTTGATTAGAAACTGGTTTTTATATTTAAAAAGATGCTTGTTTCTTCCGACTCTGTCCAAGATATGCCCATTTTGCTCAGCCTGCGGTCACAATGGCAATAGACGGGAAATAATATGATGATCTTCTGGGGAATGGGGAGACCATCAAAGCATTTGCATTAGAGATAAGCATGAATATTCAAAATATTAATTATTTGTACGAATTCAGACGAATCTGGACATCCATATACGAATCCAACGTCCCAACATTCAGATTTCCAAATTGGAATGAGTACAAATATCGCGAGTTATTCGTATGAATAATTTGGACATTTGCACCTGTACGGGCACATATGCATCACAGGATGAAACCAGGATGCATACAGAATGCATACTGGATGCATACTGGATGCATACTGGATGCGTATGGATGCATACAAGATGTGTATGTATCCATTGAGATACAAACGTCTGAATTATTCGAACGAATACATGCAAATGTATTCGTATTGATTTGAATGTCTGGACATTTGTTTTTCTTTATTCGTACAAATTTGGATTTTTGAATATACAAATACAAAAACGGATACAAATACGTTCATGCATACACCTAATCTTGATAAAATCCTATATCATCTTTGTTATATCATATCATCTATCTCCACCTGGCTTCCGTATGGATCCCTGTGAGAATTTGTACTGGTTTCAAGCACCTAGTGTCTACACCAAAGATGGGGGATGGAAATCCATAGTTCTCAAACGTGGTCCTCCATATGTTCCTCCGCACATGAAGGCCTCTGAGACATTGGCTGGGTCTTCATACATGGTCACCTGGGAGGTGGTCATCTGAGCAGGCGTGCTTGCCCTGCTGCATAATGGAAGAAGAAGAAGAAGAAGAAGAAGAAGAAGAAGAAGAAGAAGAGTTGGCTTTTCTACCCCGCTTTTCTCACCCATTTAAGGGGACTCAAAGCAGCTGACAAACCTTCTGTTCTTCTCCCCACAACAGACACCCTGTGAGGTGGGTGGGGCTGTGAGAGCTCAGAAGAGATCTGTGACTAGCCTAAGGTCACCCAGCTGGCTTCATGTAGGAGGCTGGAAATAAAACCGGTATTCCCAGGTAAGAGTCCAGCTCCTTAACCGCTAGGCCAAACTGGGTGCCACCCAGTTCCCCTATTTGCCATTTGGCTGGCAAGGAGAAGAGATTTTCCCCACATACACACACACCTGCAATTTCTAGGTACCATAAATGTGCTGTGCGGATCCGGGCACAATGTTCTAAGTGACCTTGATCACTATAAAAGGACAAGACAGGTTGCAAATGTAAAAAAATTAATGTCCTGGAACTTTAAAACACAGTGGAACTGGTCTTGCACTGTTCTGTTTTGCAGGCTTTGGGGCGCACACTCTTGTGGATGATGCCACCCCTAAGTCCATTTGCTGGGATTCAAGAGCAGCAGAAGATTTGTCCTTGGCTCTCCTTGAGATGCCCATGAGCATTTGTTGGGCCACCGTGTGCGACGGGACGCTGGACTAGATGGGCTGTGGCCTGATCCAGCAGGGCTCCTCTGAGGTTCTTATGGACTAGATGGGCTGTGGCCTGATCCAGCAGGGCTCCTCTTGGGTTCTTATGGACTAGATGGACTGTGGCCTGATCCAGCAGGGCTCCTCTTAGGTTCTTATGGACTAGATGGGCTGTAGTCTGATCCAGCAGGGCTCCTCTTATGTTCTTATGGACTACATGGGCTGTGGCCTGATCCAGCAGGGCTCCTTTAGGTTCTTATGGGCTAGATGGGCTGTGGCCTTATCCAGCGGGGCTCCTCTTAGGTTCTTATGGGCTAGATGGGCTGTGGCCTGATCCAGCGGGGCTCCTCTTAGGTTCTTATGGACTAGATGGGCTGTGGCCTGATCCAGCGGGGCTCCTCTTAGGTTCTTATGGACTACATGGGCTGTGGCCTGATCCAGCAGGGCTCCTCTTAGGTTCTTATGGACTAGATGGGCTGTGGCCTGATCCAACGGGGCTCCTCTTAGGTTCTTATGGATTAGATGGGCTGTGGCCTGATCCAGCGGGGCTCCTCTTAGGTTCTTATGGACTACATGGGCTGTGGCCTGATCCAGCGGGGCTCCTCTTAGGTTCTTATGGACTAGATGGGCTGTGGCCTGATCCAGCGGGGCTCCTCTTAGGTTCTTATGGATTAGATGGACTGTGGTCTGATCCAGCAGGGCACCTCTTAGGTTCTTATGGACTAGATAGGCTGTGGCCTGATCCAGCGGGGCTTGTCTTACGTTCTTAGGGACTAGATGGGCAGTGGCCTGATCCAACAGGGCTCCTCTTAGGTGCTTATGGACTAGATGGGCAGTGGCCTGATCCAACAGGGCTCCTCTTAGGTGCTTATGGACTAGATGGGCTGTGGCCTGATCCAGCAGGGCTCCTTTTAGGTTCTTATGGACTAGAAGGGCTGTGGCCTGATCCAGCAGGGCTCCTCTTAGGTTCTTATGGACTAGATGGGCTGTGGCCTGATCCAGCGGGACTCCTCTGAGGTTCTTATGGACTAGATGGGCTGTGGCCTGATCCAGCGGGGCTCCTCTTAGGTTCTTAAGGACTAGAGATGGTCTGTGGCCTGATCCAGCAGGGCTCCTCTTATGTTCTTATGGACTACATGGGCTGTGGCCTGATCCAGCGGGGCTCCTCTTAGGTTCTTATGGGCTAGATGGGCTGTGGCCTGATCCAGTGGGGCTCCTCCTAGGTTCTTATGGACTAGATGGGCTGTGGCCTGATCCAGCGGGGCTCCTCTTACGTTCTTAGGGACTAGATGGGCCGTGGCCTGATCCAGCAGGGCTCCTCTTAGGTTCTTATGTTCTCCATGCTTCTTTCATGCCACAGTATACTAAAATCTATGCACCATGAATACAAAAGCCAAGAGCTGAAACCAGTGGAGTCTGGGGTCCAAAATTATTAGAACAGACAAAAAACACAGGCAGGCTTTGGATTAATCAAATCTGAGATAAATTCGTAATGTGGTAATTCATTTCATTAGATTTCATTCGGGTGACTTTTTGGGAAAAATATCTAAATTGATGGTTGTCTTTCTGAACAGAAATTTAAACATATTAGAAGTGACTAACTGACCTTCTCCAATGACATTGTTTTGGGATTTTTCCTCCCCCTTTCCCTAAGGTAGAACTATAAATATTAAATCTGTAAAAGCTTTTTGAGATTAAAAAAAAAAAAACCTGAGATACCGCTTAGGAATGTTTTAATTGAATAAGTTGAAATGAAATGATAATTACGAGGGCTATCTCTAGGCTGGGATACATTTCTCATCTACCACAAGCAGGCATTTCAACCTTGGCTTCCTCATTTCATCACATTGGCCAAGATTTGTAGCTGGGGTAGCGAAGGCACCGTGATGAACCCCACAAGGAAATAAAGACATGGAAATAAGCCATGTGGCCTAGAAGAAGAAGAGTTGGATTTTCTACCTTTTCTCACCCATTTAGGGGGACTCAAAGTGGCTGACAAGCCTTCTGTTTTTCTCCCCACAACAGACACCCTGCGAGGTAGGTGGAGCTGTGAGAGCTCAGAAGAGAGCTGTGACTAGCCCAAGGTCACCCAGCTGGCTTCAGGGAGAAAGAAGAGTTGGCTTTTCTACCCTGCTTTTCTCACCCATTTAAGGGGACTCAAAGTGGCTGGCAAAGCTTTCTGCTCTTCTTCCCACAACAGACACCCTGTGAGGCGGGTGGGGCTGTGAGAGCCCAGGAGAGAGCTGTGAGTAGCCCAAGGTCACCCAACAGTCTTCATGGAGAAAGAAGAAGAGTTGACTTTTCTACCCTGCTTTTCTCACCCATTTAAGGGGACTCAAAGTGGCTGACAAAGCTTTTCTATTCTTCTCCCCACAACAGAACACCCTGTGAGGTAGGTGGGGCTGTGAGAGCTCAGAAGAGAGCTGTGACTAGCCCAAGGTCACCCAGCTGGCTTCAAGGGGGAGGGCAGAATCGAACCCGGTATTCCCAGATAAGAGTCCGGCTCCCTAACCACTAGACCAAACTGGCTCACCCATGCAATGCCCCCAGCCCAATGTGCATAGGGTTTTTTTGTTTTGTTTTGTTTTGTTTTGTTTTGTTTTGCATTTGATTCATGTTGAATCGAATGTAAGAAAATTTCTGTTCAAACGGATCCCCTTCAAACGTGGTAGGATTCTATTCGATAAGAGTGTAGTTGATACGTAGCCCATAACATATCCACTGAAAGCATCAAATCTGCCCTGAATCCACTTTGAATCCACTCTCAAACCATGTTGAATCTGGATCCATTGCAGATGTGACTGGTGCAGCTGCTTTCCTGCTTTCCCGTTTCACAAATGTTCCGAAGCTTGATATGAATGTTCCAAAACATATCCTATCCTTACGAATGTTAACCTGCAAATGTCGTAACTTTCAGTTCGTATACGAACGTCTGAAATTCGTACGAACTCATATGAACAATGAATGTTACAAATATTCAGGCACATCTCTAGTGTGGCCACCACTGAGCATATGTGGCAGGCTGTTCCTGTGCCCATGCATGCATGGCAGATGGATCAATTATTTTTATTTTAGTGGGGGAAAGGAGGGCTAAGATGCGGCTTGCCACAGATATTGGGGCTATATTCTCTTGTCTGGGCAGGGCCTAAGGGCCTTTCCACACCAGCTGCCAAAAAACGGCTCTTTTCAGATCTGTCTTCTGGAGATCCAGTCTTTCCGAGGATCTGTCCCACCAGCGGCAAGGCTGGATTTCGGAAACAGATTGGAGTGGGTGCTGCGCGGACGCACCAGCACCCACCCCAATCCAGCCTCCAAAGTCCCTCCCCCCCCCCTCCAGCCTCACCAATTGCCTCCCTTGAAGCCAGGATGGGGAGGCTGTCAGCTTGCTTCCCTGGGGTCCCCCTTGCCCGAGTAGTTGCAATCACAGCTTCTCAGGCCAGGGGACCCCGCTGCCTACGCCCCCCACCCCGGGTCGCACGTGCGCGATCACGTCCTTACCTGGTGGTGGCCGAGCCGATTCTGCTGGCAGGTGCCTGGTGTGCCATGCGTGTGTGTGTGCGGGTGCCACAGCTTCCCATTGGCCAGCCGCCCCCCGTGACCCCTCCATGCTCTAATTGGGTTCCATATGCGGAAGCCAGGTCTTAATCCTTCCCCAATCTGGCTCTAAATGTGTTCTTAGAGCCAGCCAGCACAGAAAGGCCCTAAATGTTCTAAAAAATTTTTTTTCCAGTTTTTTCCCCAACCCCCAGCAAAAATCCAGACTCCAGGAAAAGAGAAAGAAGAATAAACCTTGGAATCCATCTTGTCCAGCGAGGATGTGAGCTTAAAAAGTCAGAACTATGTTAATATGTACATCAGAATATAAGGACAAAAGGGGAACCCTGCTGGATCGGGCCACAACTCATCTAGACTGGCATCCTGTCTCACATGATGCCCCATCAATTGTTTCCTGCCATCTCAAGTAGAAGACAGAGGCAAAACCTTCACCTCCTGCTCTCGACTCCCTGCATATTTGGGGAATCCTATTTGTCTCTCCAACCCTTAGTAGGCAGTACGCCTGCTCAGAACGGCTCCTGAGGGCAGGGGCTGCCAGTAGCAGCCCCAGCCACTCAGGAGCCGCGCAGGACGCAGGCGCGTTGCATCCTGGCTGAAGATCCCCAGAACGATGCCAACCCTCAAGAGGTAAGGAGGGGTTGCGCCACGCTCCCAGTGGGGTGGGCTAGGGTGGGCTTTAGGCAAGCTCACCCTGGCCCCAGAAGCAGCAATCCACAGCTTCTGGGGCCAGGGCGAGCCACGGCGGCGAGGTTCCCCAGCTCGCCATGCTTGGCTCTGGCGAGCCAAGCATGGCGGGCCGGGGGAGGGCCCTCCGTCCTGGATCGGAGCCAGGTGACGTGCCTCCGCACAGCACTCGCCTCCAATCCAGATCCAGGCTGTGTGTGCGGCGGCAGGGGTGCGGAGTAGATCCGGATCTCTTAGATCCAGATCTACCCCGCAAAACCGGACCTACCGTGCACATGGAGCTATAAATCCGGGTGCTGGAGATCCGGAGTTATTTGCCCCTGTGCGGAAACAGCCTTAGACAACTTCTGGTGAAGAGCACCTGCATTTAGAGGAGGTTGCTACAGCCTCCAAGCACCCCCGCCTTCCCAGAAATTGTCTAATTGTGAATTAAGTGAGGACCACGTGCTCTACAAATTTACCAACATTAACTAAAAGCTTACCTGGAGGATCCAGTGGCGCGACCATTAGTTCTGTTTCCAGTTCTCTGCAGTCAGTGGGCAGGGGAGTCGGTGTCTGTGCAGGCATGGTTGCAGTGTTGGCCGTGTTCAATCAGTGACCTCTGACATGATGGGACCTCCAACCCCCAGAACCATGAGAGGGGCGTTCGATCAGCAACAGAGCAGTGAGCACTGCATGTTTGGTCACAGCCCCATTTGGTCGCGACCCTCGGTGACTGATGTGATTGGCCCCAATATGTCCCTGTGCTCAAACTCGCTCCGTCCCAATGGCAGCCAATCGCAGCATTGAGGAGGTGGAACTTCTACCTTTGGACACAGTGGTGCAGGCCTGTTTGCGCTTCTGGCCAATAATGGACACTTGGGGGAAGCTTTCATCATGACAAGTGCAAATGGTCCACCTTTACCAGCAGTTTACATAAGAACATAAGAACATAAGAGAGGCCCTGCTGGATCAGGCCACAGCCCATCTAGTCCAGCATCCTGTCGCGCACAGTGGCCCACCAAATGCTCATGGGCATTTCAAGCAGAGACAAGGGCAAACCTTCTCCTGCTCTTGAATCCCAGCAAATGGCATTAGAAGCGTCTTGCTTCCGCCCCCGCCCCCAGCCTGAAAGATATACCTAGGCATTCATTCTAATAGCCATTGATACATCTGGCATCCATAAATTTACCAGCCCTAGTTCACAGTAGTGGTGTGCACTAATCCATTTCTTGCATTTGAATTTCAGTCAAATCGAATATTTGAAAATTCAATTCAATTTGACTTTTAAAAATCCAGATTTTCAAAATCCAATTCGAATCCAAATTATTTGAATCCATACATTCAAAAATCCGATTCGAATCTGAAAATACGAATGTCGGCAACATTGTCTCCATGTTTTGAATTTGTGCATTTTCATCCCATTTCTATCCCGTATCCGTCCCGTTTTCATCCCGCGTTATAAACGCAAATGCACATAATATTTGTATGCGACATATGCAGATCTGTTCATTCAAATTAATTGAAAATCTGCAACGGATTTTTGAAAATTCAAAATTTGTTTGAATGTGTACATTTGGATTTTTGAAAATCCAATTCGAATTCGAATGTCGATATTCGACGGATTCGAAGCAGATTTTTGAATTTTCAAATATCCATGTGCATCCCTAGTTCACGGCAGCCTAAATCAGCTAAGTGCAGAAAGGCCCCTGATTATGGATGTGCATGAATATGTGAAATATTCGTTATTTGGACACATTCAGACATTTGTATATGCATTGAATGTCTAGACATTAATTTTTTAGTATTCGTATTAATACTAATATTTTCAGTTATTTGCATGAATAATTCAGATATTTGTATGTGTATGGAGAGGTACATATTGCGTATGTATCCATATGAATCTTTTGCTTATCAGTACTCATATGTATGGATATATACAGGATGAAAATGGGATTCATATTGGATAAAAACGGGATTTTGTGCTTACAAAATTCGTATTATTGGATAGATATTGAATAGTTGAATGAATAGATATGAATGTATTCATATCGTTTTTCAAGTGTCCAGACATTCATTTTTCTTTATCCATACAAATTCAGATATTTGGATATTCTAATCAAATCAAATATTTGCATTCATCCACACATCTACCTCTGATTTCAGCTCCTTCCAATGGACTTTAGAGGCAGCCCATCTGGCTGTCTAACCCAGAGGTGGCCCCAGGCATCCATTCTAGTAGCCATCAATCCACCTGTACTCCATGAATTTACTTAACAGCTTCTTATGCATGAGTGTAAGAGCATAAGGAAGGTCCTGCTGGCTTGGACCTCCATGAGTTTATCTAATCCTTTCTTAAACCCATCCAGGTGGATTGCTGTCACCACCTCCGTAAGCAGATGGATCCCCTTGTCTGATGTAACTCTCCTGCCCATCAGATGCATGGAGTGCTCCTGGTTCCAGTGTGGTGCAACAGAGCGCTTTTTCCCCCTCTATCCACCTTTTCTACACCATGTATGACTTTATGTACTTTGGTATGTGCTTATTTGCAAGGGCTTCTATTATAATGTATACAACACTCTTTTCAAAAGTTGTTTAATGTCTGTTTGTGGAGGACAATCTTCCCCTCCCTAGCCGCTTTCTTTAAATCTTGCATCTTCTGGAATTGCTGCATCTATGAACACCTGTGAGACCCTGCCAGAAACACAGGCAGAATAAAGAACTCCACAGGTGCGCGATTACATCCAACGTTCAGTCATCAATGGAAAAGAATCTTATTAATTGCAAAAGCAATTTGGTTCTCAAGTTCCTCTCCAGTTATTACTCAGCTTCTTGTTTCTCCGTCTCTACACCACTGTGGCACCAGGTACTGTCCTTGTTTGGTCTGAGCTAGTTTGGTCCAGTGGTTAAGGAGCTGGACTCTTATCTGGGAATACCAGGTTTGACTCCACACCCCTCTATGAACTGGGTTTACTAAATCAGGATGAGGTCGATCCGGGTCTATATAGGTAAGGGCGGAAGCAGCCTAAGTGTTGTTTTACCTCCAATACTGCTGCTTGGGGGGGGGGGCTGCCTGGAGATGGATAGAGGAGTGGTTTCTCCATTCCTATGTGTTTTCCAACGGTCTTAGATGACCCCTGTGAAAGGGTAGATCAACTCCCAAAGGGGTTGTGACCCACAGGTTGAGGACCACTGTCTTACATGAATAAAATAGCATGGCAGAGACTGAGGGTGGGCGGAGGGCGGGTTATGTTGACTAGTACTCCAAGAGTGAGCGCTAGTCAACGTTGGCTCATCACGCTTCTTTCCCATCTATGAGACAGGAAGGAAAGTACAAAATCAACCCTGGTGTATTATGTGCCTCCTATTGCTGTTGTTGCTGCTGCTGCTGTTATTATTATTATTTAGTTTATAATCATCCGTGGAGATTTTCTTCTTTGCTGTGGACATAAATAGCACCCTTTGCCAATGCTAGTGGTGCATTCAGGGCCCACATGGCCCCTTCCGTCGTAGCTGAGGCTAAAACGATTAAGTAACATGAGGAAGTGGCAGGTGACCCCGGTTGCCCGAAGGAAAGATGTCCCAGCCAGGAAATAGGGTTGAGGTTTCTGATAATATTGGTGACATATAAGCCCCGGAAAAAAACTTTTGCTTGCAGCGGTCACGTTCCGGGCGAAAGGAATGCAAATCCTGTTATGTATCTCTTTTTTTTCATCTCGAGGAAAGTTGCAGAGGCTACACCACCCGGTTCCAAGGAATAATACACTCAGCTTGCATCCAGGTCTGTGTTTTGATTGCAATTTGCAGAAGAAACACAAGGGAGCTCCCCCTCTTTCTTCCCCCCCCCACCCCCGTTTCTGTGTCTCTGTGTGCGTATGTGTAAATTTTGGCAGTAAAACAGAGGGAAAATGTTCATAATACAACAAGCCAGCCCCGAAAACAAGGTGTAAGTGGTACTACGTCGATTACAAGCTACTGTGCTGTATTATGCATCTGACCTCTTTTGAAGCAGCGGGGCAAGACCGGAAAGGATTGAGATGTGAAGCAAATCAATTATCCTAAACTTCAAAGGTCAGAGAAGCCCATTTGGTATTCCAATAGCAACTCTCATATATAAACATTTTGCATCTTCTTTCTGCATGGGATGAGAATCTCCTCACTCAGGCCAACCGGGCCCCTTTCTGCACTGGGATTTATTCCAGATTATATCCTGGAATAGGGAGCTGCCATACACATGACAGTGCAGATGATGGCATGCTCCAGAGGTGCCCTGCTGTAGCCTGCATGGACATGTGGATGGCAGCTCCCTATTCTGGAATATATTCCTGAATAAGTCCAAGGCAGAAAAGGCCCAAGGTCCATCTAGTCCAGCATTTTTGTGGCCAGGGAAATTCTTTGGCATCTCTGAGCCATTTGTTCTTGATTATACCCAGGATAGTGGAAGCCACTCTGGGTAAACACTAGGCATGAGCACAAACATTCATGACATCCAGAATTCATAGGAATATGCGTGAATTCATAGATTTGTGGCTGAATGAAACAGGGCCTATAGTTGTAGTATATCAGTCCATGGCTACATGCAGACAGTGCAAGACTGTGGGTGAGTATATCAATTATTTGGAAATTTGGACGTTCGTGTATGACTCGAAAGTTCAAGCATTCATTTTTTAGTATTCGTACAAATGCGAATATTTCAAGTTATTCTGTCGAACAGTTTTGGTTTGTCTGAATTTCCAGATATTCAAACCACCATATATTTGGTTCGATGGGATGTCAGATCTGGCTATGGTGACACATGTCTTGATTATATCCCGTATGGACTACTGTAATGCGCTCTATGTGGGGTGGCTTTTGAAAACTACTCAGAAACTTCAGCGGGTCCAAAATGCTGCGGTCAGGCTCTTGACTCGGGCTGCCTACAGGGAGCATGGGACCCCCTGTTGGAACAGCTGCGTTGGCTACGGATTCATTCCCAGGTGGAATTCAAACTGCAGGTTTTGACCTATAAAGCCCTAAATGGCTTGGATCCAGGTTATCTGAAGGATCGTATCTCCATCCATAGCCCAGTGCGGGCTTTAAGATCTGGTGGGGAGGGCCTTCTATCAGTCCCATCACCTTCTCAGGCGTGGTTGGTGAGAACTCGGGAGAGGGCCTCCTCTGCAGCTATACCTGTGGAACTCCCTTCCATCGGTGGTCCACTTGGCCCCCTCTCTGCTCTCCTTTCGTTGGCAGGTTAAGATGGTACTGTTCAGGCAGGCTTTTAGGGTGTTTCCGCACTAGCTGTGGAAACCATTTTAACCTCCCCACCCCCCCAAAGCCAGATTAAAGCCACTTACCTTAAGCGGCTTCCATGCTGCAGGTTTGATTGAATAGTCTTTGCGGAGGCCTTTCCGCATTTCGGTGCACAAGACCGGGTTTTAAATCCGGTGTTGCCGCCGAAAAGTGGCTTAAATATAAGACCTTAAAAATCAGGTCTTATATCCGGCTCTTCGCCCAGATGTGTGCAGAAGCGGGACGCTTCCATGCACAACCAGGCAAAGGGATGGATGTCCTACAGCCGCCATGTTGGGAAGGGCAGAAGCAGGACGGTTTGCCTCCTTCCATCCTCCCCTGTGCGCCGTGCGCCACTGGAAGCTCACAGTGACTGGCAGCTCACTACTCCAGTCCCGCGGCTCTGGCAACAGTGTCGCCAGCGCTGGAGGCCGGATCCCTTTTCGGGTGGCGATCCAGCCACCCAATCCGGCCTCCCTGCGGCCTCCCCGCGCCAAAAACTGGTTGCCGAAAAACTGATCTTTTTAGATCCGTTTTTCGTCGGCCAATGCGGAAGCACCCTTAATTAACTTTTATTTAATTCTAATGATGTTTTTAGCTATTTTTTTTGGATGTTTATATTGATTATAACTGTAACAGCTATTTAATTTCATTTTGATGTTTGTATTATGTTTCTCTTTTAATGGAATTTTAGTGTCGTGAGCCGCTCTGGGTCCCATCTTGGGACAAGGGCGGGATATTAAACAAACAAAAAAACAACATCCATGATTAAATTTTTGAATATACACTGAACTTTGCCTATATTTTGTTTCCCACTACAGGCTACTATCCGAGAGAGAATATTCTTTCTTCTTTGGCCTCAACACATCTCCTCTGAGCTAGGGATGTACAGAAATCGGTTTTTTGGCATCCGATTTGTAATGAATAAAATGTTAGAAAATTTGTATACATTAGAATAGATCCCTTTCGAATTTGGTGGGACTCTATTCGATTTGAGTGTATTTGTGTGAATTCATACGAATATCCGATATGAATGGATACGTATCCGATACGAACGCCTACATATCCAATACTTATCCAATCCATATCGGATATGTATCCCCAGTTTAATGAGCGTCCTAACTTCGAATTCATATGAATGTTAATGAACAAATGTCATAACATTTGATCTGCGTACGAAAGTCCGAATTCCTAAAAATTTGTGCAAATAACATGTTATGAATATTTGTACTCCCAACTCTGAGTTGGTCCTTGGGGGGGGGGTGTTTTTCCTCAGCTCCAAATTGCTAAGACACCCCCTCCCATTCAATTGCTATTCAAACAGGGCTGTGCATAACCCAATCTGTCTATAGGAAAGATTTCCCCCCTTATTTTTTTTTAAATAGAATAAATAGATACCCTTAATGCTGCCACTGTGGCTGCTAAATGAAGATTTTGGCATCGATTGTGTCACATCCTTGTACCTTTACCGTATATTCCGGCGTATAAGACGACTGGGTATATAAGACGGCCCCAAACTTTTCCAGTTAAAATATAGAGTTTGGGATATACTCACAATATAAGAAGATGACCCCTGGCGTATAAGAGGACCCCTGACTGCAACGTCTAGGCCTCTTCAGTCTGGAGAGACGGCGTTTAAGAGGGGACCTGATTGAAGCATATAAAATTATGCATGGTATAGAAAAGGTGGATAGAGAAAATTTCTTTTCTCTATCACACAATACTAGAACCAGGGGGCATCTATGAAACTGACGTGTAGGAGAGTCAGATCCGACAAGGGGAAGGATTTCTTCACCCAGAGGGTCATCGGTCTATGGAATTGGCTGCCAGAAGGGGTGGTGACAGCTACCAGTCTAGATGGCTTTAAGGTAAAGTTAGACAAATTTATGGACGACAGATGTATCAATGGCTACTAGAATGAATGCCTAGGTGCATCTTTCAGGCTGGGGGTGTGTGGAAGCGGAGCGCTTCTAAGGCCATTTGCTGGGATTCGAGAGCAGGAAAAGGTTTGTCCTTTTCTCTGCTTGAGATGCCCATGAGCATTTGGTGGGCCACTGTGTGCGACAGGATGCTGGACTAGATGGGCTGTGGCCTGATCCAGCAAGGCTTCTTTTATGTTCTTATGACCTTTGAGAAGATTTTCCTGGGTTAAAAAGTAGTCTTATAAGCCAGAATATACTGTATTTATTTGTCATTTCCCACCTTTTCCTTCTGCGTCCTCACAGCTGAACTGTCTGAAAGGTATTTCTTTAATCCCAAGTCAGCAACTGGTGAGGGGTTTGAAGGACACATTTTCCGCCTCTCGGCGCTTTTACAACTAGCCAAGAGCAGAAGGTCAGGTAGCTTCGCTCTTCCCAGAAGCCCTTGAACAAAGCAATTATTCAGGAAGGAAGTTTCAAATTATTTTCATTAGACTTCTGTTTTTCCAATCTAACCAAAGTGATTAATTAGGGATTAAAATATTTACACTGCGCTCGCTGCCTTGGCACAGTGCTAGAATATTTAAGCGTTCTACTAAAGGGGTCAGTTGTTGGGTTTTTTAACTGGCCTCCTGTTTTGAAGAAGACCCATTAATTTCTATGGTGGGGGAAGGACACTTGACAAACAATATATGTCCCAGGTATAGTTGAGCTTTAGGCTGAGCCATGCACTGGGGCTTGGAGAAATCCTTCCCTCCACAGCACATGAGTAGGGATTAGGGATGGGCATGAATATTTGTAGGCCTTCAAAATCCATTGTGCCAAATTTCAACATTCAAACTCGAATTGAATGTTCTGAAATTCAAATGTAACATTCCAATTGAATTTTGAATTTTGGATCAATTTGTTTGAATTATCCAGACATTCATATGTGTACGGGTTCATACACAATGCGTGCTTGAACATCTTCATCTTTCCCGCATCTGTACGCATTTGTACGGATCCGTACGGGACAAAAATGTGTTGCATATGGGATAACTACGGGACGCATACAGACAGATGCACGCAGATGTGTACAGATGTGGGGAAGATGTATACGTGCACATGCGAACGTTGCCAGGGAGGAAGGAGTGGGTTCCTTTCATGCACGAACCTTCACTGGATGTTTGCACACACACAGCCAAAGCCCCCCATATTCGTGGAGGCGATTTAAATGAAGCTGAATTTCCCCCCATTTGATTAGCATCAAACCGAATGGGGAAAATTGGTTTCACGCATATCCATAGTACCTAGGCATTCATTCTAACAGCCATTGATATACCTGGGTGAAGATAACAAGAAGAATGGGCCACTTTTGGTGCCATGCCTTTTTGGAAGCATGAGGCAGGAGCTGAGCCTCCCCCTACGGTCCACTTGCGATCTCTTCCTTGCTAGCAGTCAGAGAGGAGTCACCTTCCCAGCTTGATCATGGACTAATAAGTTTCTCAAACAAAAGACTAGCATCCCAGCATGGACAGAGTTGTGGTGAAATAAATCAACACTCTGTTTACAAGGGGTTCATTAACAAATCTGGGCAAGTCTACAATTAAGGCATCAGATAACTTTTAATTAAAATTGAAGTTATATCTGATGAAACCATGTGGAATGAGTTTTGTTCTTCATGGACACTCATTCTATCCCTGCCCAAATATCTATCTATCTATCTATCTATCTATCTATCTATCTATCTATCTATCTATCTATCTATCTATCTATCTATCTATCTATCTATCTATCTATCTATCTACCTATCTATCTATCTATCTATCTATCTATCTATCTATCTATCTATCCATCTATCTATCTATTTGTCTGTCTGTCTGTCTGTCTGTCTGTCTACCTATCATCCATCCATCCATCCATCCATCCATCTGTCCGTCCGTCCCTCTGTCCGTCCGTCCATCCATCCATCCATCCGTCTGTCTGTCTATCTATCCATCTATCCATCCGTCCGTCCATCTGTCCGTCCGTCCATCTGTCCATCCGTCCGTCCGTCTATCTGTCTGTCTGTCTGTCTCTTGCCCTATACCCAATAATTGTTCCTGCATGAGCTTCAATGTTAGATTATTATGTAAAGATACAAATGTCGACCACATTCGTATCTGTTATATGTATCTGTATGCATTCTGTATAAATCTGTACGCATCCCATATTATCCCGTATGCATCCCATTTTAATCCCATATTTCAAGTGCAAGATACATATAATTTTTGTGCAGGTTCGTATACAACAGATGCGAATCTACACATTCAAATTATTCAAAAATCCATACTGGATTTTCAAAACTCCGTATTTGAGTTCAAATGTCAGCATTCTACGGATTTTAATTGAATATTTGAATTTTTGAATAGGGACAGCCCTAGATTCAAATCCTACCATTTTTGAAGTGGATCTATTTGTGCGAATATGAATTTCCTTCAGATTCGCCTCGATGCAAAATGATCACGAAAATAATCCGTGTACATCCCTAGCCAGTTTGGTCTAGTGGTTAGGGAGCTGGACTCTTATCTGGGAATACTGGGTTTGATTCTGCCCTCCCCCATGAAGCCAGCTGGGTGACCTTGGGCTAGTCTCAGCTCTCTTCTGACCTCTCACAGCCCCACCTACCTCACAGGGTGTTCTGTTGTGGGGAGAAGAACAGAAGGTTTGTCAGCCGCTTTGAGTCCCCTTAAATGGGTGAGAAAAGTGGTGTAGAAAAGCCACATCTTCTTCTTCTTCTCTACACCTACATACATAGAACTACAACAGGCACGGGGGATTGTCAGTAGACTGAAAAACAGAGATACAGTTCAGCCTTGCAATGGGTCTGATTTAATGAGAAACAATGAATTATTTTAATAACAGCTTTTCCCTGGGGGAATCATCCATTTTGGATGTGGGGAGGCGTTTCATAGCAGGCATTCATCTAGACATGCTGACGCTACTTAACGTTTCCATCTTTTTGATTTTCCTGTGGGTGTATTTCTCTCTCTCTCTCTCTTTGTATTTGCCTCACTCTCTCCTTCCATTCTATCAGACTGTTTTAGAGCAGCTTCACAGAAATGAACAGACATTTTAGAAATGGAAGAGGAATCTGTTCCGTCACATGGATCCTTTGCACAGTGACTAGGATTTGCGTGAATGGGTTTTTTGACATTTGATTTGTAGCAAATTGAACGTTAGAAAATCCGTGTTCATTCGAATGGATCCCCTTTGAACGTGGCAGGATTCTACCTGATATGAATGAATCCGTATGAATTTGTACGGATATCTCATACGAACAAATATGTATCCGATGCAAATGAATGCATATCTGATACATATCCTGTAAAAAAATCTGCAAACTGAAAGTGTCAAATCCGACCTGAATCCACTTTTAATCCACTCTCGATCCATGTCAAATGCAATCTGGATCCATCGCAGATGTGTGGCACAGTTGGCTTTCCCACCTCCCCGATTTAACAAATGTCCGAACTATTCATAAAAATGCCCAAAACATTCGCATTCGTACAAATGTTAGTTCACGAATGTCGTAACATTCGATTCGTAAGCCAGTCTGTTCTAGTGGTTAAGGAGCCGGACTTTTATCTGGGAATACACGGTTTGATTCCACCCTCCTCCACAAAGCCAGCTGGGTGACCTTGGGCTAGTCACGGTTCTCTTCTGACCTCTCACAGCCCCACCAGCTTCACAGAGTGACTGTTGTGGGGAGAAGAACAGAAGGTCTGTTAGCCACTTTGAGTCCCCTTAAATGGGTGAGAAAAGCGGGGGTAGAAAAGCCAACTCTTTCTTCTTCCTCCTCTTCTTCTTCTTTGTGTACAGATGTCTGAATTCAGACAAATTTAGAAAAATAACGAATGTGACCAATATGTTAGGCCAAGAAGGGAACCCAAAACTTCCCTTTCATATGTGGGACAGTTTAAGGAAGGCCATGACTCAAGCTAGCCTGGGGTCTAGGAGGGATTATTTCAGCAAAGAACTATTGCACATGCATTGCAAAGGTTCAAAACTTTGCATTGAAATCAAATATTAGCTACATCCAAAGACTGACATTCGCAAGCAAGGCGAAAGCTTTTCTGCCTTCGTTTGAAGCTTCAGAGCAGCAGGGATTCAAGGCGAATCTGAAGCCTAGCACACTCAAAGTGGCTCCATTCACACGAAAGCAAAGTTCTGTCTCATTTGCTTCAGGGTGAAGTGAACGGGGGGGGGGGAGAATCAGGATGCCACGGTTTTCTCCACCACCACCCTTAATTGCCCAGGTAAGGGTTTGATTTACACCAAACACCTGCCTAGCAGCTGCCCTGCAATCAGCTGAGCAACTGTCAGGCAGGTATAGGGGCTGTCAAGAGCAGGGAAGATTTTTTAAACAGACGCAAAAGCCGCAAACAGTAAAACAGAGGGAGAGAAACATAGAACAACTGTGCAGGGCAGCTGGCAGGTGAGATTGTTTGGGGGTGGTGGAGAAAACCACGGCATCCCGATGCAGAGATTTGCGCCCAGGTAAGGGGGGACAGTTGCCATCACAGTATTAGTGGCGGGGACAACAAATCCCCACCCACTAATCCTGCGATCATAACCCAGGAGTGCCCCCATGCCCCCTTTATAACCCGCTCTTGCCCCGTAATTCGGGGCGAGAACAGTTATCAAGGGGGGGTTGTTTCGGTTTAGAGGATTTTGTCCCTCATGTAGCCTGAATTAGGGCTTTGCATGGGGACACTTGCGAGGCGAAGTAACTTTCGCCTCGCAATATCCTTGCCATGGGGACGGGCACCTAGTGCAGTTTCCCAGGGGCGTCAAAGTGCAAAATGGCTCTAAGTTTCTCTCGCTCTGTTTTACTGTTTGCTTATTTTACACATATTATTACTCACTTAATGGCACTTAACCGTATTCTGCTTGTTTGCAGCACTGTCAGTTGCTTTAGGAACTTGGTGTGAGTTTTCATGCCACGTATAGAAAAAGCTAACAGCATCGCAATTAAATTATGTAATTTCTCTCCTTTCCAAAGGAAGAGCAGAGTTTTGCCGTGTTGTGGTGGAGGCAATTTTTTAAATGAACAGCAGAACTCGGTCATGTCTTTTCTTCTTCTATTTCTTCTTCCTCCTCTTCAGAGAGAAAGGGAGGGAGAGAGGAATAAAATCGGTATTTAAATGGCTATGGAACATTGTGCATTTAAAGTGCACAGCAAGCTCTTCCCTAAAGCACTCCATAGGATATGTAAATCTTTTGATCTCTCACAAAATGCATGAGTTTCGGAAAGAATAACCATGTGCTGGCTTGGGAGGCACAATATTGACTATCGCCGCAGTGCGCTCAGGCGCAGCTATTATATGTGTGGCTTTCGCAATGTAACTGCCAGGAAGAAGTCTCTGGCTATTTCTAATGCATTCTAATAGCTCCTAAAAGAGATTTTTATTCCATAATAGATGCATTCTTTCATTTGGGCCGACAAGCTCTTATTTCAATTTGTTCCTTCCTTTCCATTTATTCCTCGCTCATTATTGGCATCTACGCGCGTTGCGGGGTGGGGGGAAGGAAAAACCATCTGAGTAGGAGTTGCATGTCAAAATAATTAAGACTATTACTCAGTCCTCGGGTGAAATGCGGCCGATTGAACCACCGGTGACTGTTTAGGAGTCCACGTCAAAGCTCAAAGGTTCCTTTGACGCCTTGAAATCTGCAGCTGAGGTACCCGTGGTTTTCCTACGGTCGTTTGTGCTGCTGACTTTTTGTTCTTTGGCCTGATCCCATAGAATTACGAGGCCCTTTCATGCTTTAACCCACATACGCCTCGGAGAGGGTTCCTTCAAATGGGCCTGAATTCCGTTCTCCGACCATCAAGGCGTGATGGGTTGCATGGAGGATGATGTTTAGAACAGCATCATGGGAAGTTTGAGCTAACGTGGTGGAAGCGGCACAGGGCACCTTGGGCGCAATGCGCACCATGGGTTTTTTTGCACTTGCGTTCCCATCTGTTGGTTGGGAATGGTGTGGAAGAGCATGTTGACTAGCATGGCAGCCTAGCCCACGGGCAATCAGTTACTTACCTGGGATGAGTTGTGCGTACGATCCTCTGCTGGGCGCCGCCATCTTGGATCTGGCATCCTGGCATGACTGTGCATGAGCCAGCGCTACAGCACTGATGACAGGATTAGGGATGTGCATGGAAATCTCTTTTGTATTTGATTCAAATAGATCCCCTTTGAATGTAATGGGATTCAAATTCGATATGAATGTTCGATCCCATACGAATCCCAAAGGAAGCTTCACGCAAACTTTTCAAAACGTTTGATTTTGAAGAGGCAGAGGAAGAGAAGGGGAGTTGGCTTTTCTACCCCGCTTTTCTCACCCATTTAAGGGGACTCAAAACAGCTGATAAACCTTCTGTTCTTCTCCCCTGAACAGACACCCTGTGAGGTGGGTGGGGCTGTGAGAGCTCAGAAAGAGAGCTGTGACTCGCCCAAGGTCCCCCAGCTGGCTTCATGGAGGAAGAAGAGTTGTCTCTTCTACCCCAGTTTTCTCACCCATTTAAGGGGACTCAAAGCGGCTGACAAACCTTCTGTTCTTCTCCCCTGAACACGCTGTGAGGTGGGTGGGGCTGTGAGGGCTCAGAAAGAGAGCTGTGACTAGCCCAAGATCACCCACCAGGCTCTGAGGAATCAAACCCAGTGACTATGAGAAATGAGTCCAGGATTGTAACCACAAGACCGAACTGGGTTTTCTTGCAATAGGCTCTTATGTGCTTTAGGGGGATGCAGAGGAGCTATGGCATGGCTGCTACTGAAATGTGTGTCACCATACCTCAGAAAGGATATTGTGGAACTGGAAAAGTTGCAGGAAATGGCAATGAGAATGAATCAAAGGCCTGGAACACCTTCCTCACAAAATCAGGCTGCAACACCTGGGCCTCTTCAGCTTTGAAGGATTCGCACTACAGCCCCTAGTGCATGATTAGGGAAATTCTGGGGAAGAGAATTCACACCTAGAGGAGGCTGTTACAGCCTCCAGGTGCCACCTGCCTTCCCAGAAGTTCCCTAATCATGCGCTAGGTGTGCAGCATGAAATCGTGCTCCACACCATTACTAATGTTACCTAGAGACTTATAGAAGCATCCAGGGCAAACACCTGCACGTCTTCTGGTGCTGCGGGGCCGTCTGAGGTGCAGTGCAAAGATGCTGCCCCATGGGACAACCATAGATGTGACGGTGACTGTGTGCATGCAGAGCGTTAGTGCACAGTGCTGACACATGCACAGTTGCGGAGGGCGCCGCAACCAAAATGGCAGCACCCTGAAGAGGACCTGCCCAGGATCGGTCACAGGTGAGTAACCCATTGCACAGTTCATGGGCTGTAATTAGTGTTTGGTGATTACACCCGTTTCCTGTCCAGAGGATGGGAAGGGAAGTGAGAAATCACCCCTGATTGAAGTCCATCAAGTCATGCTTGTTGTAGAAAAGGGGAAGCATTTTTTTTCACCCAGAGGTTCATTGGTCTATGGAACTGTCTACCAGAAAAGGTGGTGGTTAGAGAAATCCATGCAGGACAGCGGTATCAATGGCTACTAGAAGGGATGCCCGTTGCCCAGGTATCCCTTCCAGGTTGGAGAGACAAGCAGAATGCCCCCTCAAGGCCATTTGCAGGGAGTGGAGAGCAGGTGAATGTTTCACCTTTGCCATCTGCTTGAGATGCCCAGAAGCAACTGGTTGTCCACTGTGCGAGACAGGATGCTGGACTAGATGGGTTTGGGCCATTTGTTGGGATTCGAGATCTGGAGAAGGTTTGCCCTTGTCTTCTGCTTGAGATGCCCATGGGCAATTGGTGGGCCACTGCGTGAGACAGGATGCTGGACTAGATGGGCTGTGGCCCGATCCAGCAGGGCTACTCGTATGTTCTTGTGTAGTTCCACAATAGCACAGTCATAATGATGCTACATTTCCCCCGTCTGGACAAGGCCTAAGAGGAGCCCACTGTCAAATGCTGGAGAAGATTTTGTTTGTACAAAATGCAACGTAAGATAAACATCCCAAGCAGAAGAGCAGCCACGCATGTGTGCTTCTGGGTTCGCTGTGCACAGCTGTCTGAAGGTAGCGGATGGAATCCCTCTTTAATGAGGCATTACTCTGCTGTGATTAAAGCTCATTCTGTCTAAATATCGATTCTCGCAATGCTTTCTGAGGCAGAGGACACAGCGAAGCCCACAAAACAATCCACGGCGTGAAATATGGAGGGGGGTGTCCGCCCGCCCCTTTTCCATCCTTCTGGGTTTTTTGTTTGGTTTGGCTTTTGAAGAGAAGACTTGAGTCGATAAGAGCCTGGCTGTAATCAAAGGTCCGCTTTGATTGCAACATCCAGCCAGCCAACTTTCCTTGTTCCGTCAACTTTAAACTTCAGACGTGGAGGAACAGCATCTTCTCTTCCCACCTACACCACCCTGGGAGCTGAGCCGGTGGAGATTGGAATGAGCAGGAAGAGTCTGGCACGAGGGAGAAACAGCTCTATTATCGAGGAGCCAAGACCATGTACCCCCTTGCAAGGCCAATTGAAGGGCTGCTGGTTCTTGGACCCACGCCGCAAGGTAGAAAACTCATGGGGCGACACACCTGGATGCTTATCCCATCCTCAGGAGGAAAAGAAATCACTGATCTTCGGTGGGGTGTTGCAGAAGCAGGGAGGGGAAACAGAGGGTTTATTTATTTATTTATTTATATTTATATTTATATCCCGCCCCATACTCAAGGGTCTTTGGGTGGCTCACAACATTTAAAAACAACATATCAAAACTATATCAATCCTAAAACCAGTACAAAGTTTAAAAATCCAGCATTAAAAATACAAACCAGCAGTGTTTACAATGGGGGGGGGGAGCAAAGGGAACATTTAACCAAAGGCCTGAGTGAAGAGGCACGTCTTCACCGCCTTCCTGAACACAAACAGAGAAGGGGGCTGACACACCTCCAGGGGGAGACCATTCCACAGCCTGGGGGCCACTACCGAGAAAGCCCTCTCGCGGGTGCCCACCCACTTAGCTGCTGAAGGTTTATTAGGACAAAGTTCATCTTATGCTTGGAGCAGGAGGCTGCAGCCCATGGAAGAATCCCGGCACAGTCAAATGTGTTGGCCTTGAAATGTGTCGGATATTCGTAGCATTCAAAATTTGTTTCAGTTTGGTGGAATTCAGACATTCGAATTCGAATAGGATGCTTTGATACACTCGTACGAAGCTTCGTATGGGATACATATGGGATTGAACATTTGTATCAGATTTGAATCCTTCTACATTTGAAGATCTATTCAAACAAATACGGATTTTCTTGCATTCGATTCAATACAAATTGCATTCAAAAAACCCACATTTGTGCTCATCCCTAATTTGGGTTTCCCACTCCACCCCCAAAGGCAATTATTTTGATTTGTCTGGGGACCTTCTGACACGCCACATTCCATAAAGAGGCATAATCCAGGGGTGTGCACAAATGCCATTTTCGGGATTCGATTCAATTGAAATTGAACACTTGAAAATTCAATTCAAATCTGTTAAATTTGAATCTAACCAAATTCTATTCGAATTAAGCAAATTCAAATCTATTCGTTGAAATTGTTCTTTCGAATTTGCTCTTAGGAATGTCAACAACGTCCGTAGATGCCCGTATGCGTCTTCCCTGGATCGGTACACATCCACACACGTCCATGTGCATCCCATAGTTATCTCATGTGCATCCCGTTTTCATCCCATACAGATACATACATATGCGTACGGATGCGGGAAAGGCGTGGATCTTCAAGTACACATAGAGTATGAACATGCAAATGTCTAAATAATTTGAACGAATAGATCCGAAATTTGAAATTTGGATCAAAACTTTGAATTTAGGGACATTTGATTCAAATTTGAATGTTGAAATTCGGTTGATTCGATCAGATTTTGAATGCATTTGAATATTCGTGCAGATCAATAGTGTGATCCTTCTAATGGGGGGAGCTTCTGTTAGGTGGCCCTAAGGATGGATCCTTATACTCAAGAGTAGATCCTGGCTGCATTCACTGACTCTGTTTTATTGCATTCACCAACTGTTGCAACAGCTCCAATTAGCATACCGGAATCCTAGGGCTTGTTTGTATTTACCTTTCTGGAGCAGTTGCAGATGCCCCAGAGGAGGTCCATCCACACATCTGGGCAGGTACATCTGCACTTGCAGGAAACACCTCCTGCCTGCCCAGATGTCAACTAATTGCATACTAGCTGTAGTGCACAAAATCGTGCACCACAAGCAATCTAACATTCCCCAGTCTCAACCCAAAGCTTACCTGGTACATCAAGGTGGTGAGCACTCACACCTTTTCCAGTGCGAAGGGTCATCTGAGGTACCCTGCAAGCGTGCTGGTACCTCGGATGACCCCTGACGTGACTGCGCATATGCAGAGCATTGTCGTCGTCAATGCCATAGCAATGGCGATGGTGCATGCTCAGTTGCACAGGGCACTGCAACCAAAATGGTGGCGCCCTGCGGAGGATCAGAAGCACAACTGGATGAAGGTAAGTGTCTGGGCACACGGGCGGTAAGCTATCATGCACTAGCATTCTCTGTCTAGTACAAACAGTAGTACATGTTAGTTTGTTCTGAACCTTTCCCACCCAGCAGATGGGAAGGGAAGTGCAAAAAAAAAACAACAACCATGGTCTCACTGCTGCCATCCGAGAGCACCTGGGAGCCCCTCCAGCTGCCCTGATCTTCCCTAGCTGGTGAGCCCCCAGTCAGCAGCATTTGCACCCTCTTCCAGTGCACGGGGGAAAATATGGCTGCAGCTGCAGCTGTGTGCAAGAGCCAGATGTTGCTGCAGCCATTGCAGTGGCAGTCCTGCCTGCCTGGGTCAGGCCATCCACACTTCAAGTGCTGGTGGTCCAGTTTGGGAGTACTCCAGCACTTGAAGTGTGAATGCTTTTTCTTCTGTGCTTTTTCTTAACAGAGCAAACAGGCCCCTACTCTGAGATTTGCATTTTAGCAGGCGATTACACTGTTGGCAAGACATTTTCACACGTAAGGAATGTGGTTGCCTACAATCCGATGCCCTGAACAACTGATGACTTTGCCCCCAGCAACTGCTGCAGGCCTGGCTGAAGTCCTTCAAGGCATAAATTGAAGCACAGCAGCATTGAAGCCAGGAATGGGAGAATTTATACAAAAAGGAAAGATGGAATCTATTAATGCACATTTGTAACTGAAAGACTCGTAGGGGGAAATGTACCAAAAAAGGATGGGGGTGGTGGAATTTATTAGCCACATTTGCAATAGAAAGTATCAGAGAAAACAGCAAAATGACCCATTACATCTCCAAGCCTTTCCGCATTTGACAGTTTAGGGAACACTGGGGAGATGCATATAGTATCAAAAAAAGCCACATGTCACAGAGGTGAGATGTGGATGAGAGATGTATTAATGGGTACTAGAACGGATGCCTAGATACATCTTCCAGTCTGCGGGGACAAGCAGGATGCCTCTAAGGCCATTTGCTGGGATTCAAGGGCAGGAGAAGGTTTGCCCTTGTCTCTGCTTGAGATGCCCACGGGCAATTGGTGGGCCACTGTGTGAGACAGCATGCTGGACTAGATGGGCTGTGGCCTGATCCAGCAGGGCTCTTCTTAGGTTCTTATGGACTAGATGAGTTGTGGCCTTATCTAGCAGGGCTCCTCTTAGGTTCTTATGGACTAGATGGACTGTGGCCTGATCCAGCAGGACTCCTCTTAGGATGCCTCTAACGGCCATTTGCAGGGATTCAAGAGCAGGTGAAGGCTTTGCCTTTGTCTTCTATTTGAGATGCCCAGAAGCAATTGGTGGGCCAGGGTGACGAACTAGATGGGCTATGCCCTAATCCAGCAGGGGTCCTTTTAATTCATGAAGGACAGATGTATCCATGGCTACTAGAATGAATGGCTTGGTACTGCCTCCTGGGAGGAAAGACAGACAGAATGCTTGTACAGGCCATTTGCAGTGATGTGAGAGCAGGTAAAGACCAGGGGCCTATTTTATTTATTTATTTATTCACAGTCGTGCATTAGTGAACTTCTGGTGAAGAGCATCTGCATGTGTAGGAGGCTGCTACAGCCTCCAAGCATGCCCTGCCTCACCAGAAGTTCATTATTTGTTGATTAGGTGTGGAGCACCAATTCATGCTCCACACCTTAATCAATGTTACCCGGAAGCTCACCTTAAGCGTCTGGGGCAGCGACCATCCACAGCTCTTCTGGTGTTCCAGGTTTGTCTGAGGTGCCACACAAGTTCGCTGGCACCTTGGATGAGCATAGGTGCAACTGACGGCACTAACGCATGCACCATCACAGAGGGCGTCAGATCGGGTAAGTATTCGATGACAAGGGGGATGGGACGGCCAAGGCTGAGTAGCGCTCCAAGGGTGAGCATTAGTCAATGTTGGTTAATCACGCTCTTTTCCCACCAGCGGAAGGGAAGGGAAGTATGAAATGGCCCCAGGTCTTTGCGTTCGGCTTGAGAATTCCCAGAAGCAATTGGTGGGCCACTGTGTGAGAAGGATGTTGGATTGGACGGGCTGTGGACAGATCCAGAAGTGTTCCTTTCATGTTCCTGTGTTCAAGGGATCCCCAAAACCTTTGAAAGACGTTCTTTTTTTCAGTGCCCCAGTGACTGCTACCGTAAGTTGATGTTGGAATTTACCTTTGCCTTAAGGTTAGCTACCTTCAAGTGAGTCACTTTGGTCTTGTGGTTACAGTGCTGGAGTCATATCTCGTAGTCACAGGGCTTGATTCCACACTCCTCCATGAAGCCAGCTGGGTGGCCTTGGGCTAGTCACAGCTCTCCTTCTGAGCCCGCACAGCCCCACCTACCTCACAGGGTATCTGTGGTGGGGAGAAGAACAGAAGGCCTATCAGCTGCTTTGAGTCACCTTAAATGGGTGCAAAAAGCTGAGTATAAAAACAGAAGGCCTATTCACATGAGGGTCTCTGTAGCGCAATTAGGCCAGTCTTGGGACAGAGCATTTGCTCTGCCGGGTGGGCGGTTCCATCCGGAGCCGTCCTATCTCGTCCTCTCCCAGGGTGGCCTAATTGCGGCCAGAGTGTAGAGCACGCAATTGTGCTCTATACTTGGCCCAAGCTGTCCCCAGCCATCCCAAAGCTGTCTGGCAGGGGGAGCATTCGTACTTTCCCTGCCTGACAGCTCTGGGCCCCACCCCACCACGCAGCCATTGGGCCCTTTGGGGCCCTCTGGCCAACAGCCCCTTTCAGGGGAGGGGTGAGACCGGGCCGACCTGTCCCGTGGTCCTGTGGGCTTTTGTCGACCCAATTGAGTCAGCTGGAGCCCGCAGGGACCCCCTGGGCCCACCCCCACCCAGGGGCCCATGCCACCCCCAGACACCCATGCGCAATTTACCTGGTCGGCGCCCAAGATCAAACTGGCAAGCCCCGTTCAATTTGTGGCCTGCGATTGGTCAGCGGTGCGCACCTGCGCAGAACACCTGATTCTATCAACATCACCTCTTCTTCTTCCACCTCAAGAGCCAAGGCAATGCCTGTTGTTACTGTCTTTAGTGCGTTCATTTTTGCATTTCGCTTTACCGCTGTAGCCCGCCCTGAGACCTTCAGGTATAAGGGGTGGGATAAAAATGCATAGATAAATAGATGAATAGATAAATAAAGTGGGGAAGGTGGGGCAGGAGAAGAACCCCGACAAACGCCACAAAGGTCCACGGACTCAACGTACAAAGTGTGGGTGTGGGGCGAACATCAGCGTTAATGCTGAAGAATTCCCTGCGCTTGCAAGCTGGAAAGCAGAGTGGAAACCCAGCTATCTGAAAGCATGCCAGGCTGTCTGGCACATCGCTGCCTGGCACAGGACCATCTTGGTAGCAGCTCCCGCTGCCCGCTGGCTCGGCTACAGCTGTCTTTCTTCATCGCACCCTTCCCAGAGCAGAAGCTACTCCAACAGGTGTTTCCATAGACGCAACATGGCTGCCAGCATCTGCTTCTTCTCAATATTATCTCTGGAATACATTCCCCGCCCCCCAGTGCTTTCTGGGTCTGTTGCCCAGCAGCAATGTAAGACAAGAACAGCAGCCATGGCATCCGTCCGGCGGGGAGCAAGGGAGGGGGCGCCTGAGCTGACCGTTGTGAAAGTAACCTCTGTTGCCGCAAAAGTGAACATCAAAGCCTGTCAGTGCGCAGCGATGTTCCCTGTCACATTTCAAATCCTCTTTATTGAGAAGGAGGGAAAGGGAAGCAAGAGAAAGGGAAGACATGACTCCCAAGGGAAAAAACTGTCTTCCAAATTTGTTCCTCTCCCCTGGTCTGGGGGACATACAAGGAGAACAAAAGGCCTCCTTGGAACAATTTGCAGGACAAACACAGACCCCCAAAAAGAAGTAGAAATGTTCAATGTGCGAGTCAGGGGCGGCAATGGCGCTTCCATCCAGGGATGCGCATGAACGTTTGTGATATTATTTGTACAAACTCATAAGAATCCGGACATTCATACACGAATCAAATATGAATGCTTTGGAACATCTGTACGAATAGCTCAGACATTCGTACAAATAGTTCGGACATTCATTAAACCGAGGCGGTGGGAAAGCAGCTGCGCCAGTCGCATCCATAATGGATCCAGATTGCATTCAATGTGGATCGGGAGAGGATTAAAAGTGGATTCAGGTTGGATTTGACATTGCAGATAAGTATTGGATACATATGCGTTCATGTCAGATATGTATCCATTTGCATCAGATTTGTATTTGTTCTTATCGGATACATATTGGATATTCGTACGAATTTGTATGAATTCATTCATTCATGCATGCATGCATTCAGTTTATTTGTTTACCGCCTTTCTAGTAAATTACTCAGGGTGGCTTACAGCAACCATGAAAAAATGCAATGCAAAGTAATACATCATCACATCAGAGAAATACAGCAAGTAAATACAGCAACTAAAGAAATCACTTTCAATAAATAAAACATCAAATTCATACCATAACCAATGTACAAAATTCTACTAATAAGCTATATAAACTAAGGCCATGTCCCCATGGGGCTGCCCTTACTCCGGAGTGAATTCGGGGCAGCCTTAATGCAAATCTTAATTCACATTAAGGAGTCCCCATGAAAACTGTGGCAAATCCCTTCATTGGGATGCCGTGGTTTTCTCCACCACCATCCCCTGCTGGGATCGTGATTTTGCTCCCTTTCGCAGGCAGGCTGCGTGCTTTCCTTGAAAGGGGAGTAAAAGCAAGGGAGTAAGGGGGTGCAGAGGCTTGAGTTTTCTCTCTTTTCCAGGGAGGTAACCTTATTGCCCCACTGGAAGAGAAAAATTTCAAGCCTCTACACCCCCTCGTTCCAAGTGCTGACAGAAAGAGGCTTTTGGCAGGGGCTTGACATTTCTCTCTTTTCCAGGGGGGCAATAAGGTTTCCTCCCTGGGAAAGAGAGAAATTTCAAGCCCCTGCAACCGCTGTTTACGATTGCTGGCAGAAAAAGGCTTTTGGCTTTACTGTCAAAGTTAGTAAAGCCAAAAGCCTCTTTCCAAGGCTGGAGGAAACAGGCAGCTAATTCACTGGAAAGAGGTGCATATTAATTAGCTCCTTGCTCAAGTTTCTCTTTTAATCATTAGTGTAGCTGTGCTTATGCGCATGAGTGCTGCTACAACCCCCTGACAGTTGCTCAGCCGACTGCAGGGCAGTTGTCAGGCGAGCGTTTGTGGTAAATCAACCCCTTCCCTGGGTGATTAACCACTCAGGTAAGGGGGGACAGTTGCAATAACAGCATTAGTGGTGGGGACAGTGAAACTCCGCCAGCTAATGCTGGAATCCTAGCCTGGGAGTGTCCCCATGCCCCCTTTATAACCTGCTCTTGCCCCGTAATTTGGGGTGAGAACAGTTATAAAGGGGGAGGGTTTGTTTCAATTTAAAAGATTTTGTCCCTCATGTAGCCCGATTTAGGGCGTTGCATGGGGACACTTGTGAGCTGAAGTAACTTTTGCCTCACAATATCCTTGCCATGGGGACGAGCACTAACAAACTACAGTACACAGTATCAAATAAGAAAATAGACCATAAGACCAATAAACACAAGACAACTCAAAAATGTCAAAAGAGAAACTGAACCAAAATTGCACCAAAGCAGCAACAACCAACCCAGATGCGCCTCCATCTTCAGCTGGAACCCGCACCTAGAGCAGGTTGTGGCAAAGGCTTTAGTCTCACAGGTGCAGTCCAAGACTCGGTTGTTTCCCCTCTCAGCCCAGCCAGGGGCAGCCACAGTTTTTAAAAAAATTAATTCATATCGAATAGAATCTTACCACATTCGAAGAGGATCTCTTAGAACGAATATGGATTTTCTAACATTCAATTCATTACAAACTGAACGTCAAGAAACCTATTCGTGCATATCCTTAATCTTTAATAAGATACTCTCCAGAACTCACAAAAGGAAGAAATGCCAAACTCCCTGGCTTATTCCACCCTGAACTGCTCCTAGAATCCTCTTTAAAAACTAGAGGGCAATTCCCATCTGTTCAGTTGTGTAACTCTTTAAAAACGAGGGTGACTTTTTTCCTTCTAAAATATTCCCAGCTATTTCACATTTCAGTAGTTTAAGAGCTGAGGGTTGGTTATTGTGCGGATGTAGTGGTTTGCTGACTTCTAATTTATTGATAACATCTGGTATGTTATCTTCCTCGCTACTGGTTACCTCGATTCGTCAAAGCACAAATCATTGTACTTATTCCACAAATGCAGTGAATTGGTAGCAGCACTGTTCCTATCTGCAGCGTGAATTCCAGCTGTCTGGCTATTATACTGGTTCTCAGCAATCCCAAAGCAGTCCACAGAGTTTTGACCAAACTGACGCCCCTTTCAAACATCGAGGTTATGGTCACACTGTACATTTTTAGAAGACGGAGGCCATCTTGAGTCCTCAGAAATCAGATGCCAAACAGAGTTCCTGGCTTTTCAAAGGACTCACCTGCCTGGAATGGGATTATGGGATAATCCCAGCATTGAGTCCATTTCAGATGGAGCCAGACAGGCAAAGGCCAACCACCACAAGCCCAATGAATTACTGAGGGTGCCACCACATCGCAATGTGCCCCTGCCATTCCCCAATGCTTCCCCAGCACTGTTGAAAAAGGTAAGTTTCAGCATATTGGGGAGGAAGCATTTGTATTGGGTGGCGTGGTCCAGCTAGAACTGGGGCATTTTCGCACTTCCCTTCTGTGGACGGGATAGGAGCATGATTAACCGTCACTGACTAGCGCTTGCATTTGGAGCGCTCGTCACCTTTGGCCATTTCCCTTCCCCCGGTGCATTTGAATACTCCGGGCGCCCCCACTTTGGCTGTGGCTCCCTCTGCAAGTGCACCTTTGTGCATGCGCAATCACATCTATGGTCATCTGAGGTGCCAGCAAACTTGTGCGGCACCTGAGACAACCCCGGAGCACTGGAAGAAGTGTGGACGCTTGACGTAAGGTTTTGGTAAACATTGGTTAAGGTGTGGAGCCTAATCAACAATTAGTGAATTTCTGGTGAGGCAGGGCACGTTTGGAGGCTGTGACAGCCTCCTCCATGTGTGGACGCTCTTCACCAGAAGTTCACTAATTTTTCACTAGAGGCCATAATGCGAATAGGCCCCAGCTGTGATTGGAGTGGTTCTCAGATGGAGCAACCTAGCAGGCCAGGGACAAGTCTGTCCACACAGCACCCACCCCAATCTGTTTCCCCATCCGACCCTGCCGCCACCGCCCCACTTGTGTGCGGATGCACAGGGCCTCCAAGAATCTGTCCCTGTTTGGGACAGATTCTTTGAAAAAACGTTTTGCCGGAAAACGGATCTTTTAGATCCGTTTTCCAGCGGCATGTGCGGAAAGGCCCTATATCTGTTTTTAGGGTCAGTGCGGAAAGGCCCTAAGAGTTGTTTAATTAAGCCTACCTGTACTCTTGACCAGTACCTCCCTAATGGAACTCAGATGGAAGATACCTACTGGGAGCAGGTTCTCACAGATCTACACTAGCATGTGAATAGGCCCAAAACTGACTACACTGGCATTCACTTTTTTTAAATAAATGTAACAACTGTTCTTTCTTTTCTTTCTTTCCTCCTTTCTTCTCTTTGATCAATAGGGAAATTTCTTAACAACAAAACTAGTCCTTTAAAATTTGAAGAGCTCTCCGTCTCACAATGTTTACTAAGCCACCTTAAAGGGAAGAGCTTTGTAAGCCTAATTTCCTTTCACCAGGTTGGCCGAAACCCCTGAAGTTAAAAATAAGGATTTTAATTCCATTAATCATCACCAGGGGCTATGGTGAAAGCTCCTTCCTGGTGTTTTACTTATTGTACACATCCATACAAAACATTTCAGCATGTCAAGAGAATGAGAAGATATCCCTCAAAAAGCAAAATGTAAAAATTATAATTAAACGCGCACAGGCCCGCCACAAACGTATTTTTCCCATACTAAACGCACAATATCCTTTGCTAAACACACATGTGGGGGCAGGGTGAGGTGGCTTGAGGGGAGATGTAGCCATATTAGGGCACTCGGGCATACTGGCACCTGGGCATGATGGGCAATATTTTGGCCCCCACACCAGGTGGCCACACTACACAGAGGGAGCTATGCCCTGCTGTTGAATTCACTGTGGCTAAGTGTCCACTGCCTCAGGACGGTAGAAGGGGCTTGTGACCAGTTTGAGCAAGAGAAAGTTTAATTGACTGAAGCCAACACAGGTTGTGATCAAATGCAGCAAAAAAAAAAAAAAGGCATCTCTGAAATAACTCTGAGGCAGCTTCGAGAAGGCTTTGAGGTGGGATTTTCCACACACACCAGTCTGCCCTTCCCCCCTCACAAGAACACTTCGTTGTAAACAGAGAAAGGCAAAAAAGGCACCTTTGAGGTGTTTCTGAGGCGTTTTAGAGAAGAAGAAGAAGAAGAAGAAGAAGAGTTGGGTTTCTGCCCCACTTTTCTCATCCATTTAAGGCGACTCAAAGCAGCTGACAAACCTTCTGTTCTTCTCCCCACCACAGACACCCTGTGAGGTGGGTGGGGCTGTGAGAGCTCAGAAGAGAGCTGTGCCTAGCCCAAGGCCACCCAGCTGGCTTTCATGGGGGACGGCGGGATCGAACCCAGTATTCCCAGATAAGAGTCTGGCTCCTTAACTACTAGGCCAAACTGTAGCCTGCTTTAAATGAGGAAGCAGTATACACTAGACCAGTGATGGTGAACCTTTGAGCTCGGTGTGTCAAAATTCGCAAGAAAACCTAGCTTAACTCGGGTGTTGTGTCACATCTAGAAATATCCATAATTTTGTGATATTTGTAGCTCTAGTAAAAAAAGTTAAATTTTTGATATGTGTATTTTATTAAAAGCAAAAATAAATAATTATTTACATTAGTGACTTTTGTTGCTAAATTTCGTTTGCTAAATCTTCAATAGGAAGTTGGTATTTTGTACACTTCAAGAACAAGCAGGCACTACACACCCAGGTGCCAAGGCTTGGTGTGTCACCCAAAAGGGCTTGGTGTGTCACCTGTGACACGCGTGTCATAGGTTGGCCATCACTGCACTAGACCAAAGTGGTTCAAGTGTTGAAGGAGCTGAACAGGATGATGTGGATGAAGCCTGTCCCGGATCAGGCCATTCAAGTGTGGACAGGCTTTTTCGGGGCCAGCAGGTCCATTCCAGTTGGGACCATCTGGGCCCCTCCATCCCTACAAGGGCAGGAACAACCCTAGAAAACGAACCAAAGCACTCGCTTAGCCAAAATGCCTGGCAATTTCTGGTTCTGATCAGCACAGGAAAAGGACCCCAAGCCCTTGACCCTCTTGCTTGAATGAGAGAAAATGAAAGTCCTGAGAAGAAGGAATAGAACAGACTTTGAAGATAGCACTACGTACAACTGGCAGTTCAGGCATTTGAAATATAACTTTGTGCTGTCTAAGGGGCTTCTTAAGTTTAATCACACGAGCCGGTTTGCGTCCGTGGAAGATATCCCCCTAAACCAAATTGGGGAGGTGGGGTGTAGGGAAGGAAGGAAGGAAGGAAGGAGGAAAGAAAGAAAGAAAAAAAGGAAGAGATTTGAAAATGATCCTGTCTCACAGATCCTATGGCCCTGGAGGTGGTGAGCAGGCTTACCACAGAAGCCGAGATGTTTCTACGCCACTGATTTAATCGTTCATTAAACATTAGGGAGAGGCCAATTATGTTGTTCAGGAGTGAGATGTTTTATGCAGAAATGACAAAAAGATACATGTAATCATTGAAATGCCAGTTTACAATCAGATAGGATGTGAAATAATCCCTTTAGCTAGCTTAAGCCTTTACATATTAATGGAACAGAACTGGGGGTGAGTTGGGTAGATGGCTGTCTGGCTGGCTGGCGTGTACTTGAGGAGGTCGAAATTTCCAGGCGGCTGTGATGCGATCGAATCAGAGTGAGTACATATTTATTTTCAAGTACAGCTGTAAAGATGGTTGTGTGAAGTCGCTTTTAATTAGCCCGTTCCTAGTTCAGAGATGTGCAGGCAGCTAGCTATTCATGTCTGCACTTGATGGGGAACAGCTGTGATAGTGCGCACCCGTGATGTGCTCTTCATTTCCGATCAACCATTTATTTATCTAAAACAATTGTATACTGCTTCTTCATTTAAAGCAGGCTACAGTTTGGCCTAGTGGTTAGGGAGCCGGACTCATATCTGGGAATACCGGGTTCGATTCCGCCCTCCCCCACATAGCCGGTTGGGTGACCTTGGGCTAGTCACGGCTCTCTTCTGAGCTCTCACAGCCCCACCCACCTCACAGGGTGTTCTGTTGTGCGGAGATGAACAGAAGGTTTGTCAGCACCTTTGAGTCCCCTTAAATGGGTGTGAAAAGCGGGGTAGAAAAGCCAACTCTTCTTCTTCTACAGTGGTTTTTCAAAGACACTTAAAGGCAAGTTTAAAACGAATTAGAAACAATGGAGTATTAAAACAGTAATAAAAACAGGGTTGTGTAAGGGGATAGATACCTGTTTGCGCTTGGATTTCTTTTGGAATATATCCTGGAATAAGGGCATGCTGTCCACACGCTCGTGCAGGCTACAGCAGGCCTCAAGTGAGGCCTGCTAAAGTCCGCATTAGCATGCTGACAACAGAGGCCTTTTCGCACTACAGCCGGTAGTCAGGAATTAGTGAATGTCAAAGGAAAAGCATCCACATTTGGAGGAGGATGTTACAGCCTCCAAGCAACCCTTGCCTTCTCAGAAGTTCACTAATTGTTGATTACCTAAGATTACCTGGAAGAAGAAGAAGAAGAAGAGTTGGCTTTTCTACTCCGCTTTTCTCACCCATTTAAGGGGACTCAAAGCAGCTGACCAACTAGAATGGACCTGCTGCCCCAGAAAAAGCCTGTCCTCTCTTGGATGGCCGGATCCACATGGGGTGTTTTTCCACTGTCACTAGAAGTACCCATTAAGTACCCATTAATGGGTACAAAAATGCCATTTCGTACCCATTAATGGGTACTTAATGGGTACTTTTAGTGACAGTGGAAAAACACCCATAGTCCACATAGTCCTGTGCGCCTCCTTCAACATTTGAACCAGTTTGCTCTAGTGGTTAGGGAGCCGGACTCTTCTCTGGGAATACGGGGTTCGATTCCGCCCTGCCCCATGAAGCCAGCTGGGTGACCTTGGGCTAGTCACAGCTCTCCTTCTGAGCTCTCACAGCCCCACCTACCTCACAGGGTGTCTGTTGCAGGGAGAAGAACAGGAAGCTTTGTCAGCAGCTCTGAGTCCCCTTGAATGGGTGAGAAAAGCGGGGTAGAAAAGCCAACTCTTCTTCTTCTTTCCTGCCACTTCCGCCTGGACAGGGTACACTTTAGTGAACTTCTGGGAAGTCAAGGCGTGCTTGGAGGCTGTTAACAGGGCTGTGGGTGGCTTTGAGCCAACACAACCCACACTTATTCCATACCAAGTATAGCCGTACTGCTACCGCAACAAAAATGCTGCATCAGTGGGCCTTTCTGCATTTGCCACCAAAAAGTGGATCTAAAAAGATCCGCTTTTCGGCAATCTGTCTTCCCCCAGATCTGTCACAAATAGTGTTGCTGTTGTTCACGTTGTGTTTTAAATTCCTCCCTGGCAGGTTTACTGTAACTAAGGAAAAGGGCTTGGAGGAAACCAACTGACGGCAAAGCAATTGGCTTTCGAGCGTCCTTCAAACAATTCCCATGTCAATTACTTTGCTCCTATCAAAGTACATTTAGTTAGCATCAAATTACAGGACGGCTCATATAGAAATTCTGGTTCATTTCGAGGTTAACCTCCTCAAAAGGAGCTTTCAGCTCTTGACTTCTTGTTTAGCTCCAGCACTGTGGGAAGTTCACCCTTACGAATGCAGCCCCGAGGCAAATGTCGCTGTCTCCCCTCGCTGACTCTATGAGTTGTCAAACAAGTATGCAAAGGCATTCTCACATGGCCAGCAGATTCAGAGCAGGGGTGGGCACAAATGTATTTCTGAAATTAGAACCAAAGTAGATTCGGATGTCATAAAATCCAATTCGATTCAGATATTTAAGATCCAAACGTCTTAAACATTCAAATCTGTACGTTCAAATGTTAGATTTGTCTTTAAAGCTATGAATGTCGACAACATTTGTGCCTATTATACGTATCTGTGTGCATGCTGGAAAAATCTGTATCCATCCCATATTATCCTGTACGCTTCCCATTTTAATTCCGTATTTTAAGCGCAAGATACAGATAATTTTGGGGCAGATTCGTATACGACAGATACGAATTTGCACATTCAAACGATTTGAAAATCCGTATTCAAGAAGACAAGGGCAAAACCTTCACATGCTCTTGATTACCTGCAAATGGCCTTTAGTAAAGGTGTGCACAAATGCAATTTTCAGGATTCAGTTCAATTCAATCCAAAAATTCAGTTCGATTTGAATGTTTAAAATTTGAATTTAACCAGATTCAATTCGAATTAAGCAAATTTGAATCTATTCATTCAAATTTTTAATTTGAATTTGCACCTACAGATGTCGACAACATTAGTAGATGCCCATACGCATCTTGCCCGGGTCCATACACATTTGTACGCATCTGTACACATCCGTATTCATCCCATAGTTATCCCATATGCGACCCACTTTCATCCCGTACAGATCTGTACAAATATGTACGGATGCAGGAAAGATGTGAATCTTCAAGTACGCATCGTGTACAAACCTGTACATATATGAATGTCCAAATAATTCGAATGAATAGATCCAAAATTCAAAATTCTAATCAAATCTTTAAATTCGAATTTAAGGACATTCAATTCAAATTTGAATGTTTAAATTTAGTTGATTTGATCAAATTTCAAACGCCTTCGAATATTCGTGCACATCCCTAGCCTTTAGATGCATCCTGGCTGACTTTCCAGGTTGGAGGAAGTACCATGGCATCCTTCCTAGTAGCCATTGATACATCTACCTTCCAAGGCCTAAGAAGTGACCTAAGGAGGTGGGGCCTATCGCAGCCTGTGGGAATGGAGACTCCTAGGCTGCCTCCACACAGGCCTCTTAACACCCATTAAGCACACTTCGGGAAACCCGCGTCTGCACAGGCGGGCCTATTAAGCACACTTCCGGCGAGGCGCATCCGCACATATCTGTCTCTAATGTGTGCTTAATGGGGTTTAACGGAACATCACATTGAAGGTGGTCTTAATGGGTGTTTTGCTCTAAATCCGCATTAATGGAGGATGCGTCCGCACACATGGGGCGGGACAGGAAGTCACCATGTTGAGAGAAGCAGTGGCAGGAAGCTGCCATGTTGAGTGAGGCAGCGGCAGGAAGCTGCCATGTTGAGTGAGGCAGGAGAAGCACAGTCCAGCCACGAAGTCCCTCTCACATGGGCTTTGCATCAGGCAGGTGCCCAGCTACAACGGCAGAGAGACAGCAAGTCTGAATGTAGCAATTCCATGCACAAAAAGCTGGCTTCGGCGCCAGGCGGGCACTGGATCTTAGACACGCTGCTGATTGGTCCGCGCACAGCAGGAAAGGAGCGGTAACTGACGGCTGAAGGCTCCAATCACACGGCTCCTGGGGCAGCCGTCTTGAAATCTGTGCTACTGCGTCCGCACAGCGAAGGCAGAATCTGTTCCTCACAATCCATCCTTCCCACGCATGTGCGGATGGAAGGGGTGTTGGTAGATCGTATCTACTAGATACGTATCTACCTTAAACCGGATTTAGTAAATCCAGATCTACCTTAAACCGGAGTTAGTAAATCCGGATCTACTCTAAACCGGATTTAGTAAATCTGGATGTAGTAGATCCGGATTTCCAGCGGTAAGTGCAGAAGCACCCCTAGTATGCTTGCTGGTAGCAGCCAGTGTGGCATCACCTTCAGATTCTTTATTCTTGTGCTCAGCTATGGCATATTGTTAAAAATTGAAAGGCAAGAAGGTAAATGTTTGAAACAAACAATTGAGGAAAATGGGTGACTGGTTCCTCTCTGGCAACTCTCACCCTGTTGCCAAGGGCATAAATGTGCATCAGTGCTGTTAGGAGCCATCCTGTAACCCTTCACGATAACCACAAAGAAGCTGTATTTACATTTGCTGCCACAGTAGTACAGCTTAGTCAACACAGATACCTGGAAGCTGGAGACTTCTCCAAACATCAAGCAGTGCGGAGGATTTGCAAAACAGGAGAGACAAAATGCTGGTGTAGACCCAAGAAATAACAACATGTTTACATCGACTGGTTTTCACAGACCTTGTCCACATCCATGGATTCCAGGAAAAACCAGTTCCCAACCCTTCTCTAATTGACCTTTTCTAGCACAGAGTGCTCAGGAGAGGGAGGGAGGAAAGACCGGTGTGTGAACAATCCCACCTCAAAGACGCCTCAGAGGCGCCTCAGAGAGACAGTGTGTGGCCCTCATGTTCCCAGCCCTTCTCTAATTGGCCTTTTTTAGCACAGAGAGCTCAGGAGAGGGAGGAAGGAAAGACCAGTGCATGAACAATCCCACCTCAAAGATGCCTCAGAAACGCTTCAGAGAGACAGTGTGTGGCCCTCAAGTTCCCAACCCTTCTCTAACTGGCCTTTTTTAGCACAGGGAACTTAGGAGAGGGGGGCAGAGAGACTGATGTGTACACAATCCCAACTCAAAGGTGCCTCAAAGGCACCTCAAACATGCTTCAGAGAGACAGCCTGTGGCCCTCATGTTCCCATGTTCCTCCTTGTCTCTGCTTGAGATGCCCATGAGCATTTGGTGGGACACTGTGTGCGACAGGATGCTGGACTAGATGGACTGAGGCCTGATCCAGCAAGGCTTCTCTTATGTTCTTATGTTCTTATGTTCTACTGGACCTTTTCTAGCACAGAGAGCTCAGGACAGGTGGGAAAAGAAGGCGTTATGTGAACAATCCCACTCAAAGATGCCTCAGAGGCGACTCAGACAGTCTGTGGCTGTCATGTTCCCAACCTTTCTCTAATCGACCTTTTCTAGCACAGAGAGCTCAGAAGAAGGGAGAAGACCGATGTGTGAACGATCCCGCCTCAGAGATGCCTCAGAGAGACAGTCTGTGGCTGTCGTGTTCCCAACCCTTCTCTAATGGACCTTTTCTAGCACAAGAGAAGGGAGCAGGGAGACCGATGTGTGAACAATCCCGCCTCAAAGACGCCTCAAAGATGCTTCAGAGAGGCAGTCTGTGGCCCTCGTGTTCCCAATCCTTCTCTAATTGGCCTTTTTTAGCACAGAGAGCTCAGGAGAGGGAGGAAGGAAAGACCGGTGCATGAACAATCCCACCTCAAAGATGCCTCAGAAACGCTTCAGAGAGACAGTGTGTGGCCCTCAAGTTCCCAACCCTTCTCTAACTGGCCTTTTTTAGCACAGGGAACTTAGGAGAGGGGGGCAGAGAGACTGATGTGTACACAATCCCAACTCAAAGGTGCCTCAAAGGCACCTCAAACATGCTTCAGAGAGACAGCCTGTGGCCCTCATGTTCCCATGTTCCTCCTTGTCTCTGCTTGAGATGCCCATGAGCATTTGGTGGGACACTGTGTGCGACAGGATGCTGGACTAGATGGACTGAGGCCTGATCCAGCAAGGCTTCTCTTATGTTCTTATGTTCTATTGGACCTTTTCTAGCACAGAGAGCTCAGGACAGGTGGGAAAAGAAGGCGTTATGTGAACAATCCCACTCAAAGATGCCTCAGAGGCGACTCAGAGAGACAGTCTGTGGCTGTCATGTTCCCAACCTTTCTCTAATCGACCTTTTCTAGCACAGAGAGCTCAGAAGAAGGGAGAAGACCGATGTGTGAACAATCCCGCCTCAGAGATGCCTCAGAGAGACAGTCTGTGGCTGTCGTGTTCCCAACCCTTCTCTAATGGACCTTTTCTAGCACAAGAGAAGGGAGCAGGGAGACCGATGTGTGAACAATCCCGCCTCAAAGACGCCTCAAAGATGCTTCAGAGAGGCAGTCTGTGGCCCTCGTGTTCCCAATCCTTCTCTAATGGACCTTTTCTAGCAAAGAGAGCTCAGGAGAGGGGGGAGGGGAAGATACTGGAAAGTCTGATTGACTGATGATCCATGGATACGTATCGGATACATATGTGTTCGTATCAGATATCCATACGAATTTGTATGATTATGTTCATATTATCCTACCATACTGAAAGGGGGTCTATTCAAATGAATACGAATTTTCTTATATTCAATTCTATATGAATCGAATGCAAAAAAACCACAACCGTTTGTGCACATCCCTATTTAAGTGTGGAAACACTAAAGAATAAAAATTGATAATTGATCTGGGAAGGAAGGAAGGAAGGAAGGAGAAATCAAATTTCAGAAAGCGTAAGAAGGGGGAAAGAACAGCACACAGACTAAAGGCATGGCCAGAGTATACCCACCGCCACCACAGCCTCAACAGCAGCCAAGCGCACTCTTGGTTGTGCTGAAGTAAACAACCACAACCACATGATAAAGAAGAGTTTCTCTCACAGTTCTTGTGACAGTTCAGCTGTGTTGCCTGGCAGTGAACATGGCAAGGAGAAAGGCTGTAGCCAAAATGGCTGCCAGGCACAACAGAGAGTGTGCCAGAGTCCCAGGAATGCAGGCAGCAGGCACAAAGTGGGTGACGAAATGGCACGTGTGCACACATTTTTTTGAAAAGCCCCTCTGAGTTGTCTTAGAGACATTTCTCTTTCCATCCAACTTCTCGTCAACATGCTAAGCTAGAAAATATAGGTTTGAGATGGATAAGAACACCAGTGCCACACAGTCAGTTTGGTGTGTAACCCAGTTTGGTCTTGTTAGAGTGTCAGACTCTGACCTGGTAGTATCCCAGTTCAATTCCACACTCCTCCATGAAGCCAGCTGGGTGACCTTGGGCTAGTCATATCTCTCTTTCTGAGCAATCACAGCCCCATAAGGCCTCCATAAGGTGTCTGTTGCGGGGAGAAGAACAGAAGGTTTGTCAGCCGCTTTGAGTCCCCTTAAGGGTGAGAAATAGGCATGTGCATGAATATTCATAACATTTGTTATTTGTTTGAATTCGTACGAATGCTATGACATTCGTACATTAATGTATGAATACAAATGTTTCAGAATATTCATACAAATAGTTCGTACATTTGTTAAACTGGGGATGCGTATTGGATATGTACTGATACATATGTGTTCATATTGGATATGTATCTGATACATATGCAATACATATGCATTGGTGTGGGATACGTGTCCAACATGTATGTGTTTGTATAGAATCCGTATCCAGGATCTGTATCTAGGATCTATATGCATTCATATTGGATACTCGTATGAATTTCTACGAATACATTTGTACTGAACAGAATCCTACCACATTCGAAGGGGATCTATTTGAACGAATACAGGTTTTCTAACATTCAATTTGAATACCAAAAACCCATTCATGCACATCCCTAGTGAGAAAGTGAGTGGAAACAACATAGTAAAGGAGGGAGGGTTGCAGAAGTATTATTTTATGGCAGCTTTTCCAAAGACAGCCTGGAAGGGGGAGTCACAGGTAGAAGCCAGTCTCCCGAGCCACATTAGTTTGCTCACCTGCCTCCATATACCAGCCAAATATCCCACTAGCAAGCAATAATCCAGAATACTGCCCCTCCAGCATTATCACTCGTAGGCTGGACAACACAGGGGGCATTTTAATAACTTGCACATCCAGGGATTCAGCCGCCACAGACTATCTGGAAGTGTGTGTTGCCATCAGCATACATATCTCAGCCCCTGACATGAGCGCTGACCAGAGTGATAAGGGTGGCTCTCTCCACAAGGTAAACAATAGTGCTGTTGCTGGAAAATCCACCACCAGTGTCAGGTTTTCCCACAACAGGCTATTTCACCCTTAAGAGGACTCAAAGCAGCTGACAAACCTTCTGTTCTTCTCCCCTCAACAGACACCCTGTGAGGCAAGTGGAGCTGTGAGAGCTCAGAAAGAGAGCTGTGACTAGCCCAAGGTCACCTACCTGGCTACATGGAGAAGTGCAGAATTGAGTGGGGGACTACCAGATAGGAAATCTCAAGACCATACTGGCTTGGAGTTCTGAGATTTCACCCACGGCTTGGACTGCTGTTCCTGAAGCTAGTGGGACTATCAGCAAAGCTATGGGGTGTTATAGGTCATGGTTTAGACATATGTTTTTATGGGGAAATTAGCCTGGTCTAATCCAGTGATTCTCAACCTGGGGGTCGGGACCCCTTTGGGGGTCAAACTACCCTTTCAGAGGGGTCGCAACGAGTCTCCTGCCACCCTTCCCTCCCACCTCCCAGCTGCTCCGCCCCCGTGGTTGGGGGTCTCCACAACATGAGGAACTCCATTAAGGGGTTGCGGCACTAGGAAGGTTGAGAACCGCTGGTCTAATCACTGCTCCCCCCCAAAATAGAAAACACTAATAGCTTTAATAACAATAAATTGGCAATAAAACAAGCAAGCAGCAAGACAAAACACTTCACAACCCTTTTGTTCCTCTCCCAAAAGCAGACATCCTGTGGGGTAGGTGGGGTTGTGAGAAAGAAAGCTGTGAGTAGTTCAAGGTCACCCAGCTGGCTTCGTGTAGCAGTGGGGAATCGAACCAGGAGACCTCCAGATAAAGAGTCCAGCACTCTAACCACAAGACCAAACTGGAAGGGTTAGCCCAGATACCTGTGGCAACCCCTCCGTCCCTAGTGCGGCCATAATGGTGCCATATTTCGCCCCATTTGGACAGGGCCCAACATGGTGCTGGGGGAAGGGTTCAGGACCTGCCGTCTTCCTGGCCGGGCGCTGCCGAGCTCAGCCTCCCAAAACATCTGATAAATGACGGGAATAAATATTTGACTTGTGGAACAAGAGCGAAACAGTCACAGTATCATTTACTGTCATGGAATTAATTGTGGGGTAGGCGTGAGGGCGGGTTTGTGTTCAAATATAAGCCGGCAAAGGTTTCAAAATCATTAATTAGAATGAAAAATTGAGAAAGATGGGGGAAAGCCACTAAAAAGGCATACAATGGAGCAGAACAGCAGATACAGCAAAAAGTGAGTGTGTGAGTGAATGAGTGTGTGCGTGTGCATTTGTGTGTGTGCGTGCGCGCACAGCCTTTTGTGAGGGAGAAGGGGAGTGACAGAAATAGAGAGAAATCCTGTACGGCAGCATTTCAATTAACAAAGTAGGATGGTTTACCTGATAAAATGCTCCCCGTGTGAGTGTAATTGCATATTTATGCCCCACAGAGATTTTTTAATTTCTGTTCAGTTTGTTTGCCTTGAAAGTATTTGTCGCTGGAAAAGGTTCTTGATGTGTAATTTTAAGGCGGCGTTCGCCGACTGCGCAGCGTGTTTTCATTTTAGATTTATTTCACCGGAGAAGGGTTTGGGGAGCGAATGCCTTTTTTGCAGTCCTGTATGTACAATATAATCTTTCTCAAGAAGAGAGGGTATGTTTCAAAAAGCAGCGGAGAGAAAGCACACTGAATGGGTACTGTCAAGGATCTGTTGTTATAGGTTTCAAATGTCTGCAGTTTGTTGGGGGTTTTTTCTTTCTCTCTTCAAATCCTCCATGGTCTCGATACAACTTTTATATGCTTTCCAATATTTTGTTCTTTCGTCGCTTGCCAAAGAGAGTCATCTCTTTCTGCTTTATTGACAAAAACAAGTAAACAAACAAAGGCCTCCAAATAAGATGTCCTTTTGCTTGTTGTGAACACAGGGCTCATGCCAGGCAGAGATGGGGAGAGGAGAGATTTGTGGGGTTTTGTTTGTGCAGTTTGTCTCTGTGTATGACCCATTCATTCCCGTTCCCGGAATATAGATCTTGTGATTAGGGGAATGCACAAATGCAATTTCCGACATTCGTGTTGTAACGAATTGAATATTCGAAAATCTGAATTCGTATGAATAAAGAAAAATGAATGTATAAACATTTGAACCAATAAATACATTCATATCTATTTGTTTGAATATTTGATACATATCCAATGATAGGAATCACATATGCACACATACGCATCCTGTTTTCATTCCATATGTATCCATGCGGATGCTTACGGATATGCACAAGATGGCCACAGATACGTATACGTACGCATACGAATGTCTGAATTATTTGCACTAATAACTTGAAATATTTGTATTTGTACGAATACTAAAGTACAAATGTCTGGGGGTTCGATTCATATACGAATGTCTGAATTTGTATGCGTAATGAATATTTTGAATATTCGTGTACATCCCTACTTGTGATGTCTTGCGGTTAGAGTGTTGGACTCTTACGAGTAGTCTCCTGGTTTGATTCTGCACTCCTCCATGAAGCCAACTGGGTGGCCTTGGGCCAATCACAGCTCTCTTTCTGAGCTTTCACTGTCCCGCCTACCTCATACGTTGCCTGTAAGGGTGTGCATGAATATTCGTAGCATTCAATATTGATATGAATTTGGAAAATTTGGACACTCGTATACAAATAGAATGTCAAGGAAAAACTGACTATAGTGCAGCTTACAGCCAATTGTTTATTTGTATACACCAAGAACATGCATGCATGGAAGGAGAAAGTTTCTCCTTGCAAGAATAAACAAGATCAAAGCTTTTATAATAGTACTTGTGAGTTCGTGAATCGTCACAGAATGCGTCACAAAAATGTAACCTACTAAAATGCTGGAAAACTCCTAGCAGACTACGTGACTATATGCATATAGTTAACTTCCTCTCTTATAGTTCCTATTTTCTTAGTTACGAAAGCAGTACATCTGATTGCAAATTTTACTGTATCTAACAGCCTAAAGAAAGCTAAGAGAAACAGCAAAGAAAAATGGTCATGTTCTGGATAATATGGGGTCTTGAGATTTCCTAAATTCAGGGGGGTCCCAAATTCCCAAAATTCCCATTAATTTCTGTCAACATCACTCGTACATTGACATTTGTATTCATAGGAATGTTTGGGAACATTCGTATGAATGCTTCAGAACATTGTTGAAATGGGGAGGTGGGAAAGCAGATGTGTCATCTGCAATGGATCCAGAGTGCATTCAACATGGTTTGAGAGCAGACTCAGGGTGGATTTAAAGCTTTCAGAGTGGCTATGTTATAGAGTACATATTGGATACATATCAGATACGTATGGATATGAACAGAATAGGTATTGGATGCATATGCGTTCATATCAGATATTCATACGAATTTGTACAAATATGAATTTTCTTACACTCAATTCGACACAAATCGAATGCAAAAAACCTCCATTCATACACATCCCTAGTGGTAGAGGATGCAGAGAATGCGGCCGCATTTGGGGAAAAGTGGACATGGCTGGGGGGGATTGGAGGCTGGGGGCGAGGAGGTTCAATAAAGCCTCAGTGAAGGGTGGATCCGTTCAATCTGAGGACAGACAGCAGCCTACAAATGTAGGCCCCTTTCAATTGACCTGCGAACGTTGAAATTTGTACCAATTCGTATGAAACTTTGAATTGCATGAATATTCGTGCCCATCCCTAGTTCTGAGCACTGCTGCTGGTGTCCGTCCACAAAAACTGCTCCTAGTCCGGTGGGAGTGGAAACTTAGGAGGTCGCAATGTCTTTCTGGAATTGGTAGGGCCACTATGAAGCAGCTTTTGCAGAGAGAATTTGTATACATTACCTATTGTGCCCTGCAGGTGGTAGAGCATATAATGTGGTCCCTAAAAGGTTTTGACGTATCTTGAAGTGCAGGACAGGCTAAATAATATGCGCTTCCTCCGGTTAATGCGACAGACCCTCTGCGTTTCCACATCCATTGCTGGGGCTTCCCAGTTTAGTTTAGAGAGAACCAGCAACACTCTAAACAGAGCAAGAAAGATTTCATAGCCTAGGGTAATCCTTAGGTGCCACATTAACTGAGCTCTCCCTTTAAACGCCGTGTGGGAAAGATAACACACAATATTCAGTGAGGGACCTTTCAATTCTGTTCCTCTGCCATCTGAATTTAAAATGCACAAATATACATGTATATATAAAACTGGAGTGGAAGCATTTGGAGAGGGAAAGAAAACAAGAAAGGTGCCTCATTATCTCTACAGTCAGAGAAACTGATATAAGCTGAGCTTGTTATTCTGTATTTACCGATTCCACCCAGTAGCAGTCAGACTAGATTAGTGGAGGGCACTGCAGAATTTATATACTAATACCCAACCTTTATGCTGTTTGTTGATACACTTCTAATGTAGGGATGTCCACCAATTCGAGATTCAGCCAAATTCGGACACTCATATACAGAATCAAATGTTACGACATTCATGCATTGATGTTTGTATTTGTGTGAATGTTTTGGAACATTCGTGAAACGGGGAGTTGGGAAAGTGGATGTCCCAGCCACACCTGCAACAGATCCGGAGTGCATTCAACGTGGTTTGAGAGCAAATTCAAAGTGGATTCAGGGCGGACTTGATTCTTTCAGAGCAGATATGTACGGGATATGTATGGGATGCGTATGCATTCATACTGGATATTCATACAAATTTGCACAAATACATTTGTATCGAATAGAATCCTACCACATACGAAGATCTATTCAAATGAATACAAATTCTCTCACATTCGATTCAAAATTAATCGAATGCAAAAAAGCCCATTTGTGCACATCCCTGTTCTAATGCATTCAGACTTAGCATTTGTGGGGGGCTGTCTCTGGTATAAAACAGAGCAACCCCCATTTTAGTATTCACCTTTGCTATGTCAGTACAGGGCAGGCTGTCATGTACTGCAATACATAATCTTTCCAAAGCTTGGAAGTATTCCTCCTGGGCTGCTTCCGCACAGGGGCAAATAAATCCGGGTCTACTGCACCCGGATTTAATAAAACTGGATCCCAGGGAAACCTGTTTCACCAAATCCGTATCCCCGGTAGATCCAGATTTAGGGGGTAGATCTGCATCTAGCAGATGCGGATCTACCCCTCACCCCGTGCCGCCGCACACACAGCATAGATCCGGATTGGAGACGGGTGCTGTGCAGACGCACAGCACCCGCCTCCCATCCGTGCCCCTTGGCCCTCCCCCAGCCTGCCGTGATTGGCTCGCCGGAGCCAAGCATGGCGAGTTGGGGGACCTCGCTGCCGCGGCTCGCCCTTGCCCCAGAAGCGGCAGATTGCCGCTTCTGGAGCCAGGGCGAGCTTCCCTAAAGCCCACCCTAGCCCACCCTGTGGGGGCGCGGTGAATCCCCTCCTTACCTGTTCAGCGTCACCCCGATTCTGAGGGTCGGCACCCAGGATGCAGCGCACCTGCATCCTGCGTGCCTCCTGAGTGGCTGGGGCTGCTACTGGCAGCCTTTGCCCCAAGAGGCATTCTGTGCAGGCGTGTTGCCCTGCCTTTTCTTCAGCCTTCCATTTCTCAAGCCTCAGAGTAAAAGGAGCAACTATTTTCCTGTACCATAAGCTTATAGTACACACTCAGCACCACCAGGGTGCTGAATTCTTTCCACTCCATGCAGCGGCCTTTGGGCTTTATGGTGTCTGCAAAGCACATGGCATTAAAAGGACAACTCTTCTTTTCCTGTTTGAGGATTTTCCCCAGCTCTGGCCACAGGATGTGACATCAGAAGGACCTCTGACTCAGAAGACAGCAGCTTTTCCTCCAATAACCTCCCCTGATGTTACATTGATGTCACTTCCTCCATGCCCCCTTTTTGGAGGGATATTTAAACAGCTGCATAGAAATAAAGAGGGTTCATTCTGCTTTTCTACACCTCCTTTCTCCATGTCTCTTCTTTTACCCCTAACCCCATTTTCTAGCCTGCTCAGGCTCAGCCATTACATGTGTTTGATCCCCAATTATCTGGGCTGGTCAGATAATTGGAAATATCTATTGTAACAGCCGGTGTCTAGGGGCAGCAGCCATCAGCTGTTGCTCCCCACTTCCCGGAGCCCTCAGATCAATCGTAAACACGATAACCAGGTTCAAAGGGGACATGGGGCTGCTCCAAATGCTCCATAGGCCAGAGGTTCCGGGGAAGCATTTCAGGAGCATGCCTTGTTGCCCCACCAAAACAGGACAGCATGCCTAAGGGCTCTGGTATGCCATCCCTGAGCATGCCAGTAGACCATGAACTTTAACTTTCAGACCTTCACGTCCCTTGCCTACTTCCTGGGAGAGTCTGAGGACAGAACCGGCAACTCTCGGCTCCCAAGGCTGTTCAAATCTGTGCTATCATGGGGTCCTGGAGGATGGGGATGGCCAGGCATGCTTCGACACGTGCATTTGCACACTGTAGGGATGCTTCTGTCCCGAAGCAGCTCCAAAGAGCTTGGCCGTCCCCATCTTCAGTAGCTCTGAAGCAGTAAAAACTGCTCCACAGCTATTCTAGGAAAACCTAAGACACCAAATACATGCCCCACATACAGGATTCACACTGCTTCACAGTTGTGGGGCAGAGTGACAGTGACTGCGCATTTGCGTGCTGCATTGCCAGGTCGCCATAGCAACAGCAAGACAGGCACTCCCACACTTTGTCTGCTACAAGGTAGGTTCCAGGTAGGCTTGGAATAAAGCTGGCCTTCACAATGTGAACACCAACCATTCACCCCTGATTATAACTCCATAGGGAAATAAATGTGAAAGCCCCATATTTGATGAGGGTCAAGACATCTCAGTACTTTGAACATTTGGCTAGTTTCCAATGTCAGCGTCCACACTGTGAGATGCTTTGCTGAGGCCTGTTCGCACTACAGACTCTAGTGAACAATTAGTGAACCTCTGGTGAAGAGCATCTGCACGTTGAGTAGGCTGTTACAGCCTCCAAGCGTGACCGCCTTCCCCAGACATTCACTAATAGTCGATTAGTGCTCCAGAATTGTGCTCCACACATTAACCAACATTACCCAGAGACTTGCCTTAAGCATCCTGGGCAGAAGCATTCACTCTTTTTCCACTGCTATGGGGTCGTTTGTGGTGCCGCACAAGCACGCTGGCACCTCCGACAACCATAGATGCAACCACATCTGCACAGGGTGTCAACATCATCAAAGTGATAGTGCTAATGCACGCGCAGTCATGAAGGGCACCACAGGCAAAATGGCAGCACCCAGCAGAGGACAGGCCCCGGGGTGGGGAGGGGGAGGAAACGCACTCCAAGGGTGCTTTTCCACTGTCAAAAGTACCCATTTTTGCACCCATTTAGGACCCATTTTGGTGTGAGCTGGATGACCCCATTTCCACTACGGCAACCATTTGGGATCTGATTGTTTCCACTGCCATTGGGGAAATCCAGATCTAATGGGTACATTTTGGCCTTTAATCCAGATTTTCTGTAGACCCCATTAATGGGGTCTACAATGGGGTCTTCTGCCAGAAAATCCGGATTAAAGGGAGCCTGTTTCCACTGGAAACAGGCAATGGGGTCCAAAGGAGGCTAGGGGGAGGGGATGCACCTTTGACCCCCCCACACACATTGGCTTCGAATTCAGTTAGAATTCAGTTTGAAGTGATTTTGAAGTTAACTTCAATGTGACTTCTAAGTAAGTTTGAAGTTGACTTTGAAATGACTTCGAAGTCACTTCGAAGTGAATTCGAAGACTGCACCCCCTCTGCACCCCAAAACACCTGGGGTAACGGGCCATCCCCTTGGGGGTAGATCCGGATTCCCCAGATGGGTGCAAAGGTGTTTCCACAGCAGGAGTGTTAGCACCCATTGGTAATGGGTGCTACACCTCCCGTGGAAACACATTGGGTGCTTCTCTTAATCCGGATCTACTGTACCCATTCCTTAGATCCGGATCTTCTTAGATCCAGATCTAAGGGCTGCAGTGGAAAAACACCTCACGTGCGAGCGCTAGTCAACGTTGGTTAATCACGCTCCTTTTCCATCCAGCGGATGGGAAGAGAAGTATGAAAGCACATCTAGTCTGGAAGCAGAAATCAAGAGAACATAATCTAAAGCCTTTGGAGAAATACTATGGATTTCCACAAGTTATGCAAGAGTGTGGATATTATAGTGTATTTCTCAGAAAGCCCTCACCCCAGGCAATGCCTGAACAAATTTACCCAGGCTGTTGACACTCAATTCTTCCTTGAAGAGTTGTATGTCTGTGCTTTTATTGTATTTTAATTGTTTTACTGTTTATCTTGTTGTGAACTGCCCTGAGATTGCAATGTTGGCTAGTATAAAAATCAAATCAATATTTTTACTGGAAGCGAAAGCTAAAATGGGTGTACACAGATACTGGGAAATTTGCAAAATAGATTTTTAAATAATAATAGCAGTAAATAGTATTTGCTCATTCAGACTGAAAAGTTTGAATCTCTCTACCTCAAGTTCCCATTCCTCACAACTTTATAAATGAAATGAATATAATGCCTGGGGGGTGGGGGGTGGGGTGGAATCTGTCAGTTTGGATGCTGAATATTAACCAAATATTTGCCACATAGTCAGCGAATGCCTTGGCATCTGTGTTTGATATTCTGCTGTCTGCTGTTGATATTTCATTTCACTATTTGTTATTTGACAACAGGCATGCCATGTTTTGTACGTGCCTGAATTTGATGGTTGTTTTACAGCGGCATTTAGTATTTATAATGGATCACTTCGCTTCTGCAATTTCCTCCAACACCTGCCAAATTCAAAATAACTAAGACACCAACAACCAGCCTTTTAATTTCATTATCTGGTGCATTAAATAAATAAATAAAACAAAACAGCGAGCACTGGAGTGCAAGCGTCAGAGTTTCCACATCTGGATTTCGATACGGGAACCCGGAAAAGGCGGAACCGCCTCCGAATTTCTAACGTTTCTCAATCTTCACTCCAGCTCTTGTCTGCGTTAGGAATGGAATTTCATCAAACATCGCCTGGGGTTGCTGATAACATATACAGCTTTTGACGAAAGATATCACAAGCTAGATTGGTCCCGGATTTTCCTCAGATCACCACAGGGCCCCATGCAAATGGCTATGATGGGCAATTCTTGGTTTGCCATTTTTTGAAATGTGATAGTCGCAAAAGTGCCTATGTGCCGCCGACTCCACAAGGCTAAAAACAATTTGCAGCTGTGGAATAAATACCTTTTTATAGTCTATCAAGGTCAACCTTTTCGCTTGATGTACTTAACTAACCATGTAAAATATTACATCAGCTAGCCTATGGGGGCACTTAGCGATATGTGCCAATTTGCATAATGTCCTCTATGCGCGGCTCTGTGGTCCTTAAGGGTGTTTAGAATAACGGACTTGCGAGAACATACTTAATCCAATCTCATTTTAGCTTTTTGCTCTTTTAAGATTTCAAAAATTAATAAATCCCCCAGATATTCCAAATTACCATGCGCTTTTATAAGCATAACTTTGTAACTTTAACCCATTTATGAACATACCCTCCAGGCATATGTACTAATGAATAAGAAATAACATTAGAAGTTTAAAAGATGGCTCTCTTTATGAAGTAATGTAGGAAAATCCTGTTAGCTGGATCAAGTACAAAAGTGTGATTTCTTAAAAATAGAAAATCCTTCACAAAATTACTTGTAATTACAATAACCAAAGGATAAAAAGTAAGAATAGTTGAAGTATTGTCATTATGTTGCACAGTTTGTGGGGTATTTTTATGTATATAAGATGAAACACGTCACTAAAACCTGAGGTAAAGGACTTTTCCCGAGCAAAGTACGGCCACCATTTTCAAAACACCTGAGGGACAAACACCAGATGGCCGGCCCTCTCCCAACGATCATCATGGGGGAGACGCCGCAGGGAAGATCTCCGACTAATATCAATAAGGCTTCCCCATGAATAGTGGCCCACAGGCTAGATTTATCTTTCCTAGTTACATCTTCTCGGCTGCCTGTAATGGCATCTCAAATCAGCCACCTAAGATGGCTGCCACTCCAAAGGGGTCTTCTCCTACTTTCATTGTCTTCCAGAATTTCTACCTTTCACTTTCTCACTACCTATTTCTTATAGAACTGAAGTGGGTTAACGTCACGGTTAGGTCCTTTTCACAGTTAGGGCTGGTGTACCACGCGGCCGTCTTCTAGGCCTCACTCTTCCACATTCCAGCGCGGACTAAAGAGGCCATGCTGCCTGGTATGCCACTGGATATTCACATAGCTTACTCTAGGCAGCCATTTACTGCTAGACCTATCTACCAGTGGTCTGGGAGCTTCTAGACCAAGATATGGTGGTGTTCAGAAGGGCACACACACGTCCTTGGGCCAGTTTAGCAGGGGGACCCGTTTCAGTGGCGAATCAAATTGCACCACCAAAATTGGTCCTCCTTACACCAGGCTCCAAAGCTCAAAAGAAGGAGGAGGAGGAGACGATGATGGAGATGGAGATGATGGTGGTGGTGGTGGTGATTTGGCTTTTCTACCCCACTTTTCTCGGCCATTTAAGGGGACTAAAGCAGCTGGCAAACTGTCGGTTCTTCTCTCCACAACAGAACACCCTGTGATGTAGGTGGGGCTGTGAGAGTTCAGAAGAGAGCTGTGACTAGCCCAAGGCCACCCAGCTGGCTTCATGGGGGAGGGCGGAATCAAACCCAGTATTCCCAGATAAGAGTCCGGCTCCCTAACCACTAGACCAAACCGGCTCACTACAGAGTAGTACAGGGCAGCATGTGGCCTTTCCCAGAACAGGTCATCCAAGTGCAGACAGCCTTTTTCCAGGCCAGAGGCATTTCCGCATTGCATCGCGTTCCAAACGGAATGCGTTCAGGCGGAAAGCTTAAGACAGCTCCGGGCGCTTTCCCCGTTCACACACAGACGCGCCAGAACGCGTGTAAACGCGTTCCGGAGCGTCTGTGTGCGAATGCGCAAAGCGCCCGGAGCTGTCTTAGCCGGCAAACGCCGGCAAGGGGCGCGGAGACAGCCGCGGAGGCAGATCGACAATCAGCTGTTTGTCAAACAGCTGATTGTCAAAGCCGCGCGGCGTCGGAGGCGCGCCCGCAGCTGTTCGGGAGACAGAAGCAGGCGCGAATGCTTCTCCTCCCGAACGGCTGCGGGCGGCTCGTCCGCGTTGGAACGCATGTAGAGCACTTTAAAGTGCTCTACATTTCGAACGCGGAAAAGACAGCTGCGGACACGTCGGAACGCAAGCCGCGCGCGGGCAATGCGGATGACGTGTCCGCAGCTGTCTTTTCCGCGTTCCGTTCAGCCCCGTGCGAAAACGTCTCTGGTGGACCACTGCAGCCTAGATCCAATCTGGTCAGAGCAATTTCAGCTGGACCACTTCCATCACCACCGCCCACACAAGCCCAGAAATAGCCATTGGCTTTAATATCATAATATGTGGTAAATATTTAAGAAGATATAAGGTTTTAACAATTATTTTCTTAACATTTACATTTACATTTTCTTTCCTCTATTAGGGCAGCCAAAGCTGCATATGTGCAATTCTGAGGAAGCTCAGCTTCCTCAGAAATCCATGCTAATAGCCACTGATATACCTGCCCTCCGTGAATTTGCCCGTAAGAACATAAGACAAGCCCTGCTGGATCAGGCCACAGCCCATCTAGTCCAGCATCCGGTCATGCGCAGTGCCCCACTGATGGGCATCTCAAGCAGAAGAAAAGGCCAAACCTCCTGTTCTCGAATCCCAGCAAATGACTTTAGAGGCATCCTGCCTGTTCCTCCAGCCTGGAAGATGTACCTGGACATCCATTCTAGTAGCCACTGGTACATCTGTTGTCCATAAATTTGTCTAACCACCTCTTCTGGCAGCTAATTTCATAGACTTAAGACACTCTGGGGCCACGTCCCCATGGAAGCCAGTTGGCACCCTTTGGGTGCTGTATTGGCACGCAGGGGCCGGGTGCGAGGCCGGGTGCGGGGCCGGGCACGCATTTCAGGTGTCCCCATGGGCTGTGCAAATGCATCAGCACCCATTCCAAAAATCCTTCCGCTCATGCGCCACCAACACCACTCCCGGAGCTATGGGACTGAAGCGGTGAGCTGCCAGTCACTCTGTGCTTCCGGCGGTCCCCGGCATGCAGGGGAGGGGCTTCAGAAGCAGGCAGTCCTGCTGCTGCCCTTCCCAACACGGCGGCCGGTGGGACATCCGTTCCCTCTCCTGTCCATGTGCAGAAGCGTCCTCCTTTGATGCAGATTTTTCATGCAAGAACGGATTAAGACCTAATTTTTCAGGTCTCTCCGGGAACCGGTTTTAGCGGCACCAAGACCACATTAGAGACGGATCTCGCGCAAGCCTGTGTGGAAGCAGCGTCCTCGAAGCGTCCCGGATCTGGCCTCCAATGCAGAAGGTAAGTTCCAATGTGTCCTGTATGTGTCTTTAATGTGTTTCTAAATGCATTCTAATGGCCTGTGTGGAAACACCCTAAGCCCCACAGCCCCAGTCTCAAGTATATGCAGGCCCATAGAGACATGGGACAATTCATCACCTGACCAGTATAGCAGACCAGCAAGCGTACCAGGAGCCTCCCTTCACCTTCTGGTGTGGTCTAAGGGAAGGCCCATTCAGGGTGCAGAATCACCCATGTACACTCCAGTTCCTAGTGATTTGGCAGGATGAAGAATGAGTTGCGCCGTCTTCTGTGTTATTGGAAGATGGGATTTGCTGTTGTGCTTCCACAGATATAAAACTAGGCCGACAGAAGTCTGGATTTTGGCTCCATTTCTCTCCTGCTAAACTTGCAGGGAGCTGGAAGCCAAAAGATTTTGGAACAGTCGCCTCTCTCCAGATGCTGCCATTCATTTCTGTGGGAAACAAGACCACTTACATCTAATTAAGGTTTCTGCTCAAATTAACAGGGCAGAAATGACAGCAACAGCAGAGAAAAAGATCAGTCTCCGGATGGACTGGGGGACCTTTATCCAAGACGGATTAGGACATTTAGTTGGCTTTGAAGGACACCAACTTGTAGGCTCTGCCCACTTTGCACAATTAATGAAATGCTTAATTTGTGTCAAAATAAAGGGCTTACCGGCACAGTCCTGAAAAGCACAGGGGAATAAAAAGTTATTCTTAAAAAGTTGAAGAATCATTCAACCAAAGGTTTGGAGGAGCATATATGATGCCCTCATGAAAAGCTGATCTTCCCAAAATGATCCAACACAAGGTTGGTCTAGTTCAAGTTAACAGGTCATAGAAGGAGCAGAAGAAGAGTTGACTATTATACCCTGTTTTTCCTACCCTTAAAGAGACTCAAGGGGGCTGGCAAACATTCTGTTCTTCTCCCCACAAACAGACACCCTGTCAGGTTGGTGGGGCGGTAAGAGATCAGAAAGAGAGCTGTGACTAGCCCAAGGTCATCCAGATGGCTTTGTGGAGGAGTGAGGAACTGAACCAGGAGATTAAGAGGTAAGATTCTGACACTCTAATAGGGGTGTGCACGAATGCAATTTTTTGACTCAGTTTGATTAGAACTGAGTATTTGAATGTTCAAATTTGAACAAACAGAGAAAAAACAATTGTATTCAAATTCGACTCTGGTTCAAATGCATTTTTTATCTATTCGTATGAATATTCTATTCGTATGTGAAGATATGAATGTCAACAACATTTGTATCTGCCGTACACATCCATACCCATCCGGGTTTTATCCTATATGCACCCTGTTTTCATCCAGTATGTATCCGTACAAGTGCGCAGAGGTACAAATAAGATGCATACAGATATTTATTTATTTATTTATTTACATTTCTATCCCGCCACATACCCGGAGGTCTCTGGGTGGGTAACAACAGATTAAAACAAATTCAAACAGGATACAAACAGATACAGATTAAAATGAAATATGGATTAAAAGCAGGATGCACAGTTAAAACACCTTAAAAATTCAACAAATTAAAACCAGGCATTCCCTAGGACGTTAATAATGGTATCATTATAACTGGGGAGGGAGAATAGAGCCTCACCCAAAGGCCAAGGCAAAAAGATAAGTCTTTACAGCCCTCCTAAATAAATACAAGGAGGGGGCATGGCGCACCTCAAGGGGGAGGCCATTCCATAGTCTCAGGGCCACCGCTAAAAAAGCTCTCTCCCGGGTGCCCACCAACCTCATTACTGAAGGTGGCGGGATGACCAGGAGCGCCTCATTGTTGGATCTTAAGGCACGGGCAGGTCAGTATGGGAGAAGGCGTTCCTTTAGATATTTGGGGCCCAAGCCATTTAGGGCTTATAAGTCAGAGTTAACACCTTGAATTGGGCCCGGTAGTGAATTGGCAGCCAGTGCAATTCTTTTAAAACCGGCGTAATGTGTATCTGGTTAACTGTACCAGTCAGCACTCTGGCTGCTCCATTTTGCACTAGCTGCAACTTCCGGACCATCTTCAAGGGCAGCCCCATGTAGAGTGCATTACAGTAGTCCAATCTAGAGGTTACTAGAGCGTGGATAACTGTGGCCAGGTCGTCTCTATCCAAAAAACGCTAGTCTGAATAATTCATAGAATGATTTGAAACATTCGAAATTTGTAGTGCACAAAGGCTAGGTAGGTAAGGAACTCATGGGGATGGCCAAGAACGGGTGTAGAGCATGATTTCATGCTGTACACCTGGACACCCTGGGATGGGATGGGGCAGTTCCGATTGGAACCGCTGGCCCAGCTGTGCAAAAGCTCCGTCCCAGGGCGTTTTACACGCATTCCAGAGTCCCTCAAGCGTATAGGCCCCTGGTTCAAAGGTGTGGTTACTGTCATCCTCTGGTTGGAGTTGACAATGACAGGATGAATTATCTGGAGAATACAGAATATGGACTGTATTGTGGAACAACAGCAGGAAAGGGGGTGTTTTGTTTTTTGTTTTTTGTTTTTGTTTGTTTTTGGTTTTTTTAAGGCAGGGCATCTATCTTCTGTCTCTCATTACTTTTCAAAGAAGAATAAGAAAATAAACTTCTCAGGAAACGATTCAATACTTCCCATTTATTTTATCAGATGGCTTTCAACATCTAACAGACAGTATACAGAAAGCCGTTCATTATTTTATCAGTTTTTATCAAGTGCTTTGTGTTTATTGATTCTTTCTTACCTCCTTCATGAACTGCTGGGAGTCTTCTGTTAGGAAGTGGTGCTTTTAAAATGACATAAATGAAAATCACCGCACCCAACACCAACGACCCACTCAATTTCTTCCACCCTCCACAGACTGGATATGGCCAGGCCAAATGTTTCCTTGCACCTTTTTAGTTGTTTAGTCATTTAAAACAATTATATAGCATGGTTTATTTAAGGCATCCCAAAACAGCTTGCAAAATAAAATATAAACGAGAGAGAGAGAGAGAACCAGTTCCAACAGCAACATTCAAAAACTGGACAGGCATCTAAACACATCTACATACACACCTGTCCTTGGTGAGCAGGTAACTGTACTGCTGGGATGCAAGAGGTCAGAGTGAGGCAAGGGAAATGGGAGCCTTGCCATTAGTTTTGCTTTTAGTTTAGTTTTCAGTTTAATTTAGTGTTTAGTTTAGTTAAGCTTAGCTTATGTTTTAGTTTAGTTCTTCGTTTAGTTTATTATAGTTTTTAGTTTATTTTAGTTCATAATTTAGTTTTTAGCTTAGTTTAATTTAGTTTTTGGTTTAGTTTAATTTAGTTTTTAGTTTAGTTTTTAGTTTAGTTTGATTTAGGGTGTTTGCACAAGGGCTGCGGAAACCCCATTAAGAAGACATTGAAGACACATAGAAGACACATACAGGACTTACCTTACACAGTGGAGGCCAGATCTGGGACAGTTCGAGGTGGCTGCTTCCACACAGTGGCACGCAAGACCCGTTCTTAATGGGGTCTCACCACCGAAAAATCCAGCCTCTGTGAAGACCTGGAAAATCAGGTCTTCAGTCCTGCCCCTCACCTCGATCCATTCGGAAGCAGGACGCTTCCGCACATGGAGAGGTGAGGGGCCAGATGTGCCAGTGGCTGCCATCTTAGGAAAGGTGGAAGCAGGCCGGTCTGCCTCCAAGGCCCCTCCCCCACACACCACGCGCCGGCCTAAACGCGTGGTGACTGGCAGCTGAGAATAACCTAGGTCAAATGGCAGTGAGAAAAGCAAAGGTCACATGGCAGCGAGACTAGTGCAACTAGCACAACCATTTGGTGACAGCTACCAGTCTAGATGGCTTTAAGGTAGGGTTAGACAAATTTATGGATGACAGATGTATCAATGGCTACTAGAACGAATGCCTGGGTGCATCTTTCAGGCTGGGGGGGGGGAGGAACTGGGGCGCTTCTAAGGCCATCTGCTGGGACTTGAGAGCAGGAGAAGGTTTGTCCTTGTCTCTGCTTGAGATGCCCATGAGCATTAGGCAGGCCACTGTGTGTGACAGGATGCTGGACTAGATGGGCTGTGGCCTGATCTAGCAAGGCTTCTCTTATGTTCTTATGTTCATCCTCTTCCCTCTGCTCATTGTGAAAGGTACTAGGGCAGTAACACTCCTCTTAAGGCAGCCCAGTCATATGCCACCTGCTGCCCAACTGAGCTAACATTGCTACCATATACTTTCACTCCTTGGCTATGATCTTGACTGCCAGGGTGGATCGCTGAAGGACAGCTGAGCCAGGACTGCTGTGTTGAAAGACATACGAGGGTCCATTCTAGTAGTTCAAGGGCCACATCTCCCTCGGTATACCCAGTCCACTGAGGGAGCAGGGACATGCAATTCATCCACCTTCATGGCGCATCCACTGTGCCATTCTGCTAGCACACAGCTGCCAAGATTATTGCTTCTCTGGCATTATCACTTACTAGCTGGGAGGTCCAGGGGCTGGCATTGTCTTTCCACTTCTTAGGGATTTTTAAAATTTATGTATATGCATTTTAGATATACAACCGCACATTCATTAAGGATGTGCACAAGTTTGTAACATTCATTATTCGTACAAATTGGGACATTCATACATGAATTGAACGTTACGATATCCGTACATTGACATTCATACGAATATGGATGCGTCCAGACATTCATTAAACTGGGGAGGTAGGAAAGTGGCTAGGCCAGTCACATCTGCAACAGATCTAGAGTGCATTCATCATGGTTTGAGAGCAGATTCAAAGTGGATTCAAGTCAGATTTGACGCTTTCAGAGCGGATTTGTTACAGGATATATATCAGATAGGTATCTTGGATATGTAGCCAATACATATTCATTTGTATCCAATTTGCATTCGTTCGTATCCAATATGTATTTGTTCATATCAGATGCTGGTACAAATTTGTATGAATACATTTGTATCAAATAGAATTTTACCACGTTCAAAAGGGTCTATTCGTACGAATATTAGTTTTCTAACATTTGACTTGCTATTAATCAAATTTCAAAAAAAAAAAACATTCATGCACATCCTTAGCACTAATAATTACAAATTCCAAGCATATTTCCAATTTTTCATTCCCCCTTCCCGCAGCCTCCCACCCAACGCAGATCTTATAATTCAATTGTTAAGGCTGTTTATCACATTCCTCATTTCTTCATTCAATACATTTGTCACTCCTGGTGGTCTATTAACGAAACTGAATCAGTCTTTCCACTTCTCTTTGACTGATACTGAATATAATTCATCCGCTGATGTCTGTAAAAATCAAATTTAAAATGGTCAATATAATTATGCCATATCTCAACTTTACATTTTCCCACATCCTTCCATTCTCTCTTTTTGCACTTCTTAGTGACGCACAGATCCGTGTATTTGGATGGTGCAAAATACCCAGAAGTGTGCACTGCTACCACTGTGCATGCGCAACCATCTATTTTGACCTCTGCACATGCACAGTGGGCAGAGTAATGGTGGCAGTTCTGTCCACAAGGTAAGTAACAGCACTATTGCTGGAAAACCTACCACCAGCACCAGGTTTTTCCAAACAGGGTATCACACATTGTAAGGGAGGTATAGCCAAACTACAGTGGGGTTGCCACAGATACCTTGGGGCAATTGCTGCACAGCACAGCCATGATGCCACTAAATTTTCCCCTGTCTAGATGGGGCCAAAGACACTGTCCAAACGTTGCAAGCAATTTCTGCTTGTCTGCTTCCATGCCTAAGTTTTAATCCAGCTTCAGTCCACTTTCAGAGTAGAAGGAGACATCCGCAAAGTGGCTTGTCATTTTCCTTCCACGTTATCTACCCCAAAGGTGGATTTTCTGAGTTGGATAAAGTCAAAAGCAAACTGCTTGTCACTTTGCAGATGCGTGGTCTCACTCTCAAAGTGGACTGAAGCTGGATTAAAACCGCAGTGTGAAAGCAGCAATTGTGAAAACCAGCAGCTGGGGCACTGCAAAGTCCTGGCCCACCAACGTTACGTTAACAGTATGTATGGGATCCATATGAGATATGTATGGGATCCATAGGCGATACGTACGGGATATGTATGAGATTCGTATGCATTTGTATGCATTTGTCTGGGATTCATCTGGGATTGAAAATTCATATTGAATTTGAATCCTTCTACATATGAAGAGATCTATTTGAATGAATATGAATTTTCTTCCATTAGATCCAATATGATTTGAGTATAAGATAAACATCCCTACTCCAGACCAGCCTCTGGCCTTTCAGATAATAATGTGTGACCACAGCCATAAAAAAGCAAGCGAACAGAATCTCTACCATACAGCAGTTGCTCATCTCCATGAACATCCTATAGCTTTAGCTGGGTATGACTCCACCCCATACACAAGGGCTCTTCGACCCCCCAGGCCTGAGGGTTTTCACAATTGCTTCCACTGCCACAAGAATGGCTTGCTTGCTTCATCTCCTAGCCCAGGGGTCCTCAAACTACGGCCCTCTAAGGACATTTATCCGGCCCGCCGGGTGTTTTTGACCCCGCTGCCTGTCCTGCTATGAATCTATTAATTGTTTTTTAAAAACTGTATTCTGGCCTTCCAATGGTCTGAGGGATAGTGAACTGGCCCCCTGTTTAAAAAGTTTGAAGACCCCTGTCCTAGCTGGAAGACGCCTGTGGACAAGATTTTGCAAAAGTCTGGGGATGGATGCGCAGGGCAGGATACCTTCTCTTATGACGCTGTTTTTGCCGAGAGTGTCTGGGACACACTCTATTTATGCAAAGCAATGCATTCTGGGACAGCTGGCAAAACTGGATGAGAACAGAAGCCCCTCCCCCGCTCCCTTTGAAGTCCGCAAGAGTGACCCATTTGGGGTTGGATCAAAGGGAGATTTCCCAGTGTCGTGCAGACTTCAAAGGAAGCACAAATACTGACACAGGCAAGGGGAGGGGCTTCCGGGCTGCCCGCTCATGCCAGGCACTCCTGAGATAAACTGGCAGAAGAGGAGCACCCCCTCCTCCTCCTTTTTTGAACACAAAAGAGGAGAGCGACGTATTATGGGAAGAGATTGAAATAAGTTGCAAGCAGAATGCAGACGGTGCCATCAAAAGGCATTTTGCTGCGGCAAGAGGCTGGTGCAGATGTCTGGGTCCTTCTTGCAGGCTGGGGAGTCAGGCTGGATGCCATTCAAGGCTATTTGGAGGGGTTCGAGATCAGGTGAAGGTATCTCCTGCATGAGATGCCCATGGGCAATTGGTGGGCCCCCGTGTGAGACAGGATGCTGGACTAGATGGGCTGTGGCCTGATCCAGCAGGGCTCCTCTTAGGTTCCTATGAGAGACAGAGAAGATGACTCTAAGGCCATCTGCTGGGATTCAAGAGCAGGAGAAGGTTTGCCCTTGTCTCTGCTTGAGATGCCCATGGGCAATTGGTGGGCCACTGTGTGCGATGAGACGCTGGACTGGATGGGCTGTGGCCTGATCCAACAGGGCTCCTCTTAGGTTCCTATGAGAGACAGAGAAGACGACTCTAAGGCCATCTGCTGGGATTCAAGAGCAGGAGAAGGTTTGCCCTTGTCTCTGCTTGAGATGCCCATGGGCAATTAGTGGGCCACTGTGTGCAACTGGACGCTGGACTAGATGGGCTGTGGCCTGATCCAGCAGGGCCCTGGTCACACCTTCAGTTTGTCTTCCGGTCGCGTTACATTATCTTCATTCAATTTGTTTTCCAAGCCGGCCTAAGCCAGTTGGATTGTTTTAACTGGATTCCTCTTTTCCAGAGGACTCAGCCGTCCAGGCATCCCAGACCACCTTCTCTTCTTCAGTGTGAGTGGGGGAAGGAGCTAAAGGAGGCTGAACCGTGCTGTGGTGGGTGGGTCCAGTCTTTCCTTTCAGCCAATATGCACACGCAGAATTCATGAGGCACCTCCCTTCTCTCCTCAGTTTATGGGTATGGTTCCCGTATCTAGCATTTTTACACAAATTTATTATTAAAAAAAAATTAATTGCACAGAGAAGAAAAGGAAGGGGGGCATGGAGGTGGGGGAGCAATCTTAAAAAAGAACCACGAACACACACCCTCACCTCCCTTGAGTGACACAACGGGATCCAATCAGAAAGGAGATAGATTGTAAGGAGTTGAGAGCAGGTGATGGTTTTGCCCTCATCTTCTGGTTGTGATGCGCATAAGCAGTTGGTGGGCCATTGTGTGGGACAGGATGCTGCAGTAGATGGGCTGTGGCCTGGTCCAGCAGGGCTCCTCTTATGTTCCTAGGTTCATTCAAGGAAATGTTGTGCTCAGTTGCTTAGGTTAATTAAGGACTAGTTTCTCCCAGGAGAAGAGTCAGGATTGACAATGGGAACTATTTTGCACCCGGAGGGTCGTCAGTCTATGAATTTACTCCGAAAGAGGTGGTGACAGCAACCAGCCTGGATAGCTAGAAGAAGAAGAAGAAGAAGAAGAAGAAGAGTTGGCTTTTCTGCCCTGCTTTTCTCAACCATTTAAGGGGACTCAAAGCTGCTGACAAACCTTCTGTTCTTTTCTCTGTCACACAACACTAGAACCAGGGGGCATCTATGAAGCTGATGGGTAGAAGAGTCAGATCAGACAAGGGGAAGGATTTCTTCACCCAGAGGGTCATTGGTCTGTGGAATTGGCTACCAGAAGAGGTGACAGCAACTAGCATAGATGGCTTTAAGGTAGGGTTAGACAACTTCATGGATGATAGATGTATCAATGGCTACTAGAATGGATGCCTAGGTACATCTTTCAGGCTTGGGGGAAGCAGGACGCTTCTAAGGCCATTTGCTGGGCTTTGAGAGCAGGAGAAGGTTTCCCCTTGTCTCTGCTTGAGATGCCATTGAGCATTTGGTGGGCTACTGGGTGCGACAGGTCGCTGGACTAGATGGGCTGTGGCCTGATCCAGCAGGGCTCCCTTTAGGTTCTTATGGACTAGATGGGCCGTGGCCTGATCCAGCAGGGCTCCTCTTAGGTTCTTATGGTCTAGATGGGCTGTGGCCTGATCCAGCAGGGCCCCTCTTAGGTTCTTATAGGCTAGATGGGCTGTGGCCTGATCCAGCAGGGTTCCTCTTAGGTTTTTATGGACTGGATGGGCTGTGGCCTGATCCAGCAGGGTTCCTCTTAGGTTTTTATGGACTAGATGGGCTGTGGCCTGATCCAGCAGGGCTCCTCTTGGGTTCTTATTCATTTTGAATTTGAATGTCCGAATTCGGCCAAGTTCGTATGAATTTCAAATGTTATAACATTCTTGCACCTCCCTAGTTTTCCCTCCTCGTTTTGTTTTCCCATAACGGTTCAGGCGGCAGATCGTACGTCTGTGTGCTAATCGGTAAAGAGACCCCCGGCCCACCACGTACTCGAGCAACGTGGCGCCCACAGCCTCCTCCTCCTCCTCCTCCTCCTCCTCCTCCGCTTGCTCTGCGTTGAATCATGTCACATGAGAGATGCATGCAACATCAAACTTGCTGGATTACAGAGGGGGACCCTCGTGCTCTAAATCATGATTGTCAATCATGGCCCAGGATTAAGGGATATAGTTTAAAACATCTAAAAAAAGGAGCACTTCCTTTTAACTTCTGCCTACTGTGCACTTTGGATTATATCACCCAGAAATAGCCGTGCCTGTATCAAGGCTGCCTCCTTCCTCCCGCAGAAAGGAAATGCAACCCTTTGCTGCCTCACTGGCTAACTTGGAAAGCAGCGAGAGATGCCAGGAACAGACTGCCTGCCTTCCAACGCACCCACCCACCCTGATATCCGAGCGGTTGCTGAATCGTAGAGGCAGAAGACCTGCCTTTTTGTCAGAACTGATTCGAGGTGTGAACTGGCTCTAGAGCTGCAGGTCTGAAGCCGTCTCCATGCCCAGAGCAAATGTACGCCTCTTCTTCACTCATGTTATCGAATGAAGTGTTGCCCTCTTCAGTGATGGAGCAGGCAAGTGTGTTTTGAAAATTAAAGAGACTGCTTGCCACTCAATGCTAGGAATAATTAGGAAGGGAATAGAAAACAAGTGTCCTCTGGCCTCCTTATGAGTCTAAGGTGAGGCCACATTTGGAAAAGGATCTCGGGGTTCTGGTGGACAGTTCCATGAAGGTGTCAACCCAGTGCGCGACAGCAGCGAAAGCTAATTCAATGCTGGGAATAATTAGGAAGGGAATAGAAAATAAGTCAGCAAGTGTCATTTTGCCTCTTTATAAATCTATGGTGAGGCCACATTTGGAATATTGTGTACAATTCTGGTCACCACACCTCAAAAAGAATATTGTGGAACTAGCAAAGGTGCAGAAAAGGGAAACCAGAATGATTAAGGGGCTGGAACACCTCCCTGACGAAATCAGGCTGCAACGTCTAGGACTCGTCAGCCTGGAGAGACAGCGTTTAAGAGGGGACCTGATTGAAGTATACAAAATCATGCATGGCATGGAAAAGGTGGATAGAGAAGATTTCTTTTCTCTATCACACAACAGTAGAACCAGGGGGCATCTATGAAGCTGATGGGTGGGAGAGTCAGATCTGACAAAGGGAAGTATTTCTTCACCCAGAGGGTCATCGGTTTATGGAATGTCCTGCCGGAAGAGGTGGTGACAGCTACCAGCCTAGATGGCTTTAAGGAAGAGTTAGAGAAATTTATGGACGACAGATGTATCAATGGCTATTAGAATGAATGCCTAGGTACATCTTTCAGGCTGGGGGTGGGTGGGTGGAGCAGGACGCTTCTAAGGCCATTTGCTGGAACTGAGAACAGGTGAAGGTTTTGCCCTTGTCTTCTGCTTGAGATGCCCATACGGAATTGGTGGTCCTCTGTGTGGGACAAGGGGCTGGACTAGATGGACTGTGGCCAATCCAGCAATGCTCCTCTTATATTCTTATGTTTTTGTGTTCCAGTCTTCAGCCCTGGGAGAGGTGCAGACCTCCTGGCTGTTTTGGTGGTTTATACGCAGTTACAGCAAAACTGAGTTTTAAGCCACACCACACAGTAGCTCAGTGTAAGAACAAAGTGCCCGGAAAGCAGAGATCTACAAGTTCAATCCTTAGCCTCTCCCTCAAAGAATGACACAGCAAAACATTTATCTATTTGCCAATAATATTTTGGTGTTTCAGGTTGCTTTGAAACTGTTTCTCTTTATACTATGGACTAACTAAGGTTTGTGAGGAGGTAAGGGGTTCTTTGGATATTTTTAAAGTTTCCAAGCTAGCCTACAGCATGAAGTATTCCCTGGTGGTCTCCCATCCAAGACAACAGCAAAATATATTACTACAGGAAATATTCCAGAGCATACCCTCTCTGGAATGATCACTTGTTAGCTAGACAGCACAGGAGCTCACACTGTCTGTGCGCATTTTAGCGAGACGCACATCTGGGATAGTCGTACGGATTCATATGAATTCAAACATTCGTATATAAATCAAACGTTACGGCATTCATACATTGACGTTCATATTCGTACGAAGGTGGGAAAGCAGCCATGTCAGTCACACCTGCAACTGATACAGAGTGCATTCGATATGGTTTAAGAGCGGATTCAAAGTGGATTCAGAGCAGACTTGGCACTTTCAGAGTGGATATGGTACGGGATATGTATCGGATACATGTGCGTTCCTATTGGATATTCATACGAATGCATACAAAGAAGAAGAAGAGTTGGCTTTTCTACCCTGCTTTTCTCACCCATTTAAGGGGACTCAAAGCAGCTGACAAACCTTCTGTTCTTCTCCCCAGAACAGACACTCTGTGAGTAGGTGCAGCTGTGAGAGCTCAGAAGAGAGCTGCGACTAGCCCAAGGCCACCCAGCTGGCTTCATGGGGGAGGGAGGAATCAAACCCAGCATTCCCAGGTAAGAGTTCAGCTCCCTAACCACTAGAGTCTAGACCAAAGTGGCTCTAGGATGAATAGACAGACAGGATGCCTGTAAAGGGCCTCTTATGTTATTTTAAGGGTGGACAAATTCATGGAGGACAATGCTGGTGTTTTAATGCATATTATTGCTTTTAGTACATAGTCTTTCGTAATTTGTTGTATTAAAAGTTGTTACCAGCCCTGGGACCTTTGGGTACAAGGTGGGATAGAAATATAAATAATAAATAAACAGTTTCCTTGGTGCCATCTCCAGCTAGGAGAGACATGCAGGAGGCCTCTAAAAGCCATTTGAGTTGAGAGCGATGAAGGTTTTGCCTTTGTCTTCTGCTTAAGACACCCAGAGGCACTTGGTGGGCCACTGTGTGAGATGGGATGCTGGACTAGATGAGCTATGGCCTGATCCAGCAGGGCTCCTCTTAGGTTTTTATGGACTAGATGGGCTGTGGCCTGATCCAGTAGGGCTCTTCTTAGGTTTTTATGGACTAGATGGGCTGTGGCCTGATCCAGCAGGGCTCCTCTTAGGTTCTTATGGACTAGATGGGCTGTGGCCTGATCCAGCAGGGCTCTTCTTAGGTTCTTATGGACTAGATGGGCTGTGGACTGATCCAGCAGGGCTCTTCTTAGGTTCTTATGGACTAGATGGGCTGTGGACTGGTCCAGCAGGGCTCCTCGTAGGTTCTTATGGACTAGATGGGCTGTGGCCTGATCCAGCAGGGCTCCTCTTAGGTTCTTAGGTTCCCCAAAGCGTCAGATTGGGAAACGTCTTGTGCTCCTAAGATAAGGACAAAAAAGGAGAGGGCAAATTTCCATTTCTTCAAGGCAAGAGCAGAGAGGAAGGGAGGGAGGGAAAACAACAACAACTAATCTGATCAACACCTAGCCTTTTAATCTGATTATTGCAATAACATGTTAATTTATTGGGGGGGGGGAGAGAGAGAGTAAAGTTTGGCAGTTTGTTAAATTGCTAACACCATCATGAATGGCAGACTCAACAGGTTGCTCCATTGAATTCATGCATCTACTCCTGGCAAAGAAATTCCAAATTTGGACTTAATTAATATTCCTCGCTGTGGTTACCATAGTTTCTTTTTAAACATGAGTACCAGCGGAACCTTGGCAGCAACTTTGCCCATATTCTCAATAATAATAACCCCCCTCTGGCTGTCAATATGTGAGAAGGAGAAAAGATTTTTTGCATACCTAGAACAGCCTGTCTTTCGCCCAATCTTTTGTTGTCCTCCTTCTCCCACCCCGTGATTTGGTTTTGTGGTTATTATTTAAAAATATGTTTTCTGCTTTGCCCAGCATAAAGCGCTTAACCCTTTCCCAGCTTGCGTGCTGCGTGTGCGCACAGAGGTGCGGGGACAGGGAGAAAAGATGGTGAGAGCAGGCAAACAGGCAAATGAGCAAACAGAAACGTGCCCAGTCTAGAGTTCACAAGGATGTTTTTATGAGTAGTAGCAACGGAAAAGGCGTGCGGCACCCGGGACAGGGCCTTTTCGGTGGTGGCTCCCAGAATGTGGAACAGACGTCAAGCACCTTCACTTTATGTGTTAAAGGGAGCTGTGAAGACGTACCTCTTTGCCCTGATCTTTGGCTGGATAAGGAAACAGCTTTTCCTCCCCACAACCAGGCATGGTTGTGGCTTTAATATGTTGTGGTTTTTAAATAATGTTGCAACCCGCCTTGAGACCTTTGGCTATAGCGAGGGATAAAAATTCAAATAAATAAATAAATAAACTGACAGGCAGTATCTTTGGTGAGCTAACAGAACCTCAACATAATGCAGATTTTTTTAAGGAAAAAAAAAGTATTTAAAAACCAGGACCCTTGCTAAGCAGCTTCACAGATCTTCCTGCTAAGGTGTGTTGGTCTATGCTCCCATTCTATGAAATGGCTAAGAATCCACGGCTGCCCCTCGTATAATGCTGTGAGCCAGTTTGGTCTGGTGGTTAGAGAACCAGACTCTTATCTGAGAATACTGGGTTTGATTCCCATAATGCAGCCTGCCACAGATGGCCAGAAATCAGCAGTGGCCCTGGCAAACCCTAGGGGGATTCTGAGGCCATCTTGTAAATGGTTTGACTGATGGTCAGGTTGCCAGGATATTTCCCCCAGTGCTTACATCGCTAGGCTGGAAAGCCATCCTGAGCTGAATAATTGCAGGTGCTCCTGAATCTTGTATCCTGTTTTAGCGGTGTAGCCGTACCTATAATAATACTGTGAGAAATGAAAGTTGTTATGGGAAGCACCTTGAAGAACAGACCCTTGCTAGGATAGTTCCAAAGTGCTCACATGGTCTAGACCAGAGGTGTCAAACTCAATCCGGCCAAGGGCCGGATAAAAAAAAAAATACTGTGAGGGCCAGGGGGCGACCGGGGGCGTGACTGGGGCACAGAGGAGGGCCTGGGGGCATGGCAGGGGTGTGGCTAGGGAGGGGCTGGCTGTCCATGGCGGCGCCCGGGCAATGGAGGGTCCCACCGCACGCTCGCTCGCCTCGCCTCGCCTCCTTCACGCCCAAGGAGGATTGCGGCGGCGGCGGGTGGCGCGTGGCGGCGGGTGGCGGCAGCGGCGGGTGGCGGCGACGCGCAGTGGCGGGCCATATTAAAATGCCCCGCGGGCCGCATCCGGCCCGCGGGCCGTATCTTTGACATGCCTGGTCTAGACGTTTCCTATAACCACATGTTGACTCATCTGTCTGTATCCAAGTTTTCAGTAACGATATATAGTGTTATAGCATATATTCATATGAAAGGGCCCATCCACATGCTAAAAATAATTCGGAAGGATTCCGTGTCCACCTCAGGAGCGTCCACATACAAAGCCCTAATACATGGCACATGGGAGTCAATATGTGTTAAAAAAAAAACACCACAAGTGTTTTGCATGTGAAATAAGGGGCTAACACGTATTGTCCTGGTGCCATGCGGACACTTCCAGAGGGGATGAATGGGAAAATAGCCTCGCTCGCTTGCTTGCTCACTCGCTCTGTGCAAATGTGCGCACATTTGCTTGACAGTTCATCTGCTTCAGCGCAACCTTTTTGCCTTCCCAGCAATGTAAATGGAGGTAACGTTACTGGCAGAGCGAGTGAGCAAGCGAGCGAGGTTATTTTCCCATTCATCCCCTCCTTGTCCATGGCAGGCAGGGGAGGAGGGGATGAATGGGAAAATAACCTCCCTCGCTCGCTCTGCCGGCGGGCGGGCGGATGAGGGGATACTGCAATGCTCCTCTTGCCACTGTCGCCAAAGACGCCGTTCCTGCCGTTCCCTGGGGACAGGCAGTTACGGTTTGGATCCACGTTGCCCCACACCACATGGGGACGCTTTATTCCGTGTTACAACGTGGATTTTTATCACACGTGTCCAAATCGCATCAGCTGGCTTGCATGCGGACGCGCCGATAGTGGTTGTTGTATACCTTTTATTCTTTTCATATATCCATGCATTTATTCACCACATACAAGCATTTGTTCTGTAACCATTAAGCAATAAACCTTCCACTTGGAATGCAAAAGAGACTCTGTCCTTGCATGTGAACTCCATGCACACACGCTGTTCGCTGTGCACTTGGCGGAAGCAAGCTCGGCTAAGCCTAGAAGTTCCAACACAGGTCACACTAGTGAGGACACCCGGCTGAATTTATCTTGACTGAAGAGATGGGAGATCCTGGGGGGGGGGGGGGTTGCACTTTAAGAACCTAAGAGGAGCCCTGCTGGATCAGACCACAGCCCATCTAGTCCATCATTCTATTGCACACAGTGGCACACCAATTGCCCATGGGCATCTCAAGCAGAAACAGGGGAAGAACTGGAGCAGATCAAGCACCTGTACTTGAGAACACTTGATCTATTCCAAACTTTCCCGCCACTTCACTGCATGCCAGGTAAGTGCGGTCACTGCTGCAGTAGGGGCATCTACGTTGCTGCAGCAACAGCCATTGCCACAATGACCGGGTGAAGCAGTGTGAAAGGGCAGCTGTGCCACCCCACTCCAGACACCCTTTGCCCGGAAGAGGTGTGAAGGGTGTGTGCCAGAGCATACTAGCCACACTCCATACGTGGCTAGTATGGCTGTGGGGTTGGCACACTTTTTAGTGCTCCACCACTAGGGATGTGCACGAATATTCGAATACATTCAAAATTCAATCGAATCAACCAAATTTCGACATTCGGATTCGAATCGAATGTCCTTAAATTCGAATTTAAGGTTTTGATCAGAATTTTGAATTTCGGATCTATTCGTTTGAATTATTCGGACATTCGCATGTGTATGGGTTCTCACACCATGCGTACTTGAAGATCCGCATCTTTCCCGCATCTGTACGCATTTGTACGGGTCCATACAGGATGAAAACGGGTTGCATATGGGATAACCACAGGCTGCATACAAACGTGTATGGATGCATACAGATGTGTACAGACCCCTGCAAGTTGCACACGCGCATCTACAAATGTTGTTGGCATCCATAAGAGCAAATTTGAATGACAAATTTGAACAAATAGGTTAATTTCAAATTTGGTTAAATTCGAATTTAACAGATTCGAATCGAATTGAATTTTTAAGTATTCGATTAGAATCGAGTCCCAAAAACTGCATTCGTGTATACCCTTATCCACCTCTATCCTGCCAGGGGACAGTCCAGCACTCACAGAACCACTTCCAGAACAGGAGTGTCTTCATATGACATTGATGCTCCACACCAGAGCACCCCCTGACCTCCCCAGTGGGCTATTCTGTCCTCTGCCCACCAGATGCACAGAAAACAATTTCAAAAGGATGCTGTTTTCTGTCTCGACAAGAAATGCAGCCTGCTTCTCTTCTGTGCATGCATGAACCTCTTTGTGCTAATAAGACACTTCATTCACAGTGACACAGCTACAACAGTGGGCAATATTATCTGAACTGATGCAGTCTGGAAAGGGATTAATTCCAGGGAGAGCTCTAAAGGAAATATTTCTTCAATCCACCTTTCTTACGGCTAGAAAGGCGAGCATTTGTAGCTCTGTACAAACAGCTGTTGCTCACAGGCTCCAAGATAGAGAGAAAAAGAAAGGGGGACCAGACAGGCCTGGGAAGTACTCTGAAACTAGAGGTGTCCATGAATACAATTTTTGATATTCAATCCATTACAAATCAAATATTCAAAAATCCAAATTCGTACAAATAAGGAAAAACAAATGTCCAGTCATTCAAATATATACAATACATTGGTATGTATTCATATGAATAATTTGGATATTCGTATCTCTACAGGTATTCTATGCATCATGTATTTGTTTGAATTTGTTCTGAATATTTTAAGCATAATGTGTATTGATTTAGAGTGTTGAATTTCTAGAGTCTTTTAATATATATTCTGTTTTAATCTGTTGTTTGAAGGTTGTAACCCGCCCAGAGACCTTCGGGTATGGGGCGGGATATAAATGTAAATAATACATACATACATACATAAATATCTGGACATTTGATTCATACACGAATGTCCGGATTCGTACGAATAACAAATATTTCACATCTATTGTGCACCTTCCTATCTGAAACTGTTAAAACAAGGCATAGAAAGATGCAAGGTAAGTAGATCTTTCCAGTGCATTCAGCATGAGAACAAGAGTTCTGATTTGTATTTATTTTAAATAAATAAATGATGGGTCACAAGAAAAGCAGGAGGAGCAAACAGCATGTCAGGCGGCGATGCAGAAATGCGCCAAAGTGCTTGGCTGAATTTCTTTTAATAAAAAAGAGGTGAAGGCAAAGCATGGCGAGCTCTCAGACAAATGTGACAGAGCATGGGTTTCAGAGTCTCTGTGTGTGCGCACATGCACGCACACACACACACTCAAAGTAACCTTTGTCACCCACCCACCAGGGCCCAGTCTGAAGAAAGCGAATGAACGGGATAGAGAACCTTTCTGACTCTCCCGCTCAGTCCTTTCCACCATGATCAAGCTTAGGGTGAGAAGCAAAGGAGGTCTACAGAGGGTTTCGGAAGGAGTGAGAGGAAGCCAGGACATTCCGTACCTGGCTAGTATGGCTGTGAGGGTGGCACGCTTTTTCGTGCTTCACTGCTTGGGATGTGCACGAATATTCGAATACATTCAAAATTCAATTGAATCGACCAAATTTTGACATTCGGATTCAAATCGAATGTCCTTAAATTCGAATTTAAGGTTTTGATCAGAATTTTGAATTCCAGATCTGTTCATTTGAATTTTGTGGACAATCGCATGTGTACGGGTTCACACGCCATGCGTACTTGAAGATCCGCATCTTTCCCACGTCTGTACGCATTTGTACGAATCCATACGGGATGAAAACGGGTTGCATATGGGATAACCACAGGCTGCATACAAACGTGTATGGATGCATACAGATGTGTACAGACACGGGCACACCACCCCATTTCAAAGTGAATTCTGACTGCAGAGGGAGCCACAAGGACACATACACACCTGTCCTGCGCATCTACCTCTCTCTTTTCTGCTAGTAACAAAAAAGGTGGTAAAGAGACAAAGGTGGGGAGGGGGATGAAAGTGGATGGTGGGCTTACCCTCCCCTGGCAAGTCAAAATGTGGCTGATGGGAGTGCATCCAATCATAGAGGACACAGGGGAGGTAAGGGTGGTGAGAGGAAGGGAACCCTATCACCTGACTGAGTCCAGGAAGAGGTAAAATTGTCGACAAAGAAACATGAACTGAATGGGAACTAAATTAGATGGTTGTGATCTAGGGATGAACACAAATGGGTTTTGGGCATTCAATTAGTAATGAAACGAATGTTAGAAAATTCATATTCGTTCAAATAGATCCCCTTTGAATGTGGTAGGATTCTATGTGATCTGGATGTCTTCGGACAAATTTGTACCAATATCCAATATGAATGCAAACAGATCCTGGGTACGGATCCTATACCAACGCATACATATTGGATATGTATCCTATACGAACACGTACCTATCCAATACGTATGCCCAGTTTAACAAATGAACAAACTATTGTACAAAATGTACAAAAAATATGAATGTTGATGTACGAATGTCCAAATTCATACAAATAACGAATGTTGTGAATATCTGTACATCCCTAGTGTGATCAACCCAATAAGGGGCTCAGTTCGTGTTCTGCCCTCAAGCAGACTGATAGGTTGTGGCGTGGCAAGGCCCATAAGACACGCCATTTTAGAGGTAGAAATCAAGCCCTCTTGTTTTACATTGGATCTTGCCACATCAGTAGGCCTGTTCACATGGCTATCAGCTAGGGTTTGGGTTTTAGGGGGTTCAGGGGTTTGGGTTTTCGGGTTTTCGGGTTAGGGTTTGGGTTTTAAGGTTAGGGTTTTCGGTTTAGGGTTTTCGGGTTCAGGTTTGGGTTTTAGGGTTAGGGTGTTAGGGTTAGGGTTTATAACATTCCTATATGAATCTAATGTTACAATGTTCGTACACTGACGTTCATATTTGTACGCATGCTTTGGGACATTCGTGAAACAGGGAAATGGGAAAGCGGCTGCGCCAGTCGCACCTGCAATGGATCCCGAGTGGATTCGACATGGATTGAGAAGGCCATTTTCAGGGATTTGAGAACAGGTGAAGGTTTTGCCTTTGTCTTCGGCTTGAGATGCCCGTGGGCAATTGGTGGGCCACTCTGAGAGACAAGATGCTGGACTAGATGGGCTGTGGCCTGATCCAGCAGGGCTCCTCTTAGGTTCTTATTCCCTCCCTGCTCAAACTAGAGTCTGATTCGGAAGCGAGATCAACTCCCTGGTTTCTTAATGAATCCATCTATGCCATTATTTAGCTTTTCCTTTCTCCAGCAGAAGGGAGGAATGCAAGTCCAGAAAGATAATTCGGCACTGCTATGCTAAGTCTTTAATTTTTGTCTCAACGGGGTTCTTATTTCACACTGAATACAGTGGTGGGTGGTAGTAATATCAAGCTACCTTTACCCCCCCTCCCCTTTTCGTTAAGCGCCGGAGCTTTGCAAACACATTGTACTATATTTTGCATAATGAAGAACAGAGGGGGAGGTAGGAAATTAGGTCTGGGTTTATGCAGAATGCCGGAGAAAACCGTACGGCCATCATTCTTTTGTTGGGTTTTTCAGAACTGGATCAGATTGTTTTGGCCTAGAAAAGTGAAGGTTTGTGGTTGCGTCTGATAGTCATCTGACCCTGTCCATAAGTTGCATTCCTATCGGTTGGATCTTTGCATCAGTTAAAACAAAAAGAAAAAAAGGAGGATGAAGGGAGTTCTGTACATCTCCTCTCTTTTGAAGAAAAAAAGAACCCTCTGTCCCAAATTGATCATTTGTCTTGTGACCACAGAAATAAACACCCTGGGCGAATCCCCACAGCAAGCTTATTTTGGATTCAATACGGGTTCAATCCTCGCAGACCCCACGTCAGTTTGGCTTAACACGCTTTCCGTATGTTAAATCAGCCCAAAGCATTGTAAATGTTAACCCTCATTTCAACAGGTCTCACTCCAGATCGTGCGCTTGATATATTACATTTGTTACTGTGGGGACCCTACCGTTTTAAGGGATGAGAATCCGTGTTTAGGGTTTCCCTCTCCCAATAGCTTGCTTCCAAAGATAGTGATCTCAGTGTAAAAATCCACCCTTTACAGCAGCCGCTACACTGTAGTGATCCACGCACTTCACACCTGATAACAATGTTGCAATTTTGCGCAATTCTAGCTCTTTGGAGTTCTGACCTTTAAAGGGGAAAGGAAAGCAGGGGCAGGTTCTGGGAGATGTGTGTTTAAAGCAAGTTGCTGCTGCTGCTGCTGTGTGCCCTGGGCAATGGGGAGAATCGTTGGCTGCCCACTGCTGTTTTTCCTCCATCCAGGCAAACGGCAGCCACCCAGCCAGGCTCGGTGAAGGGGTCCGTTATGGGTGGCTCGTTCATGCCAGGAGGAAGAGGGCAGGGTAGCCCTGAAAAGCGGCTTTTAGAAAGTAGCCACTTGAGTCCCCCTTTGAGTCACGTATGCCACCTATGATCCTCAGAATCCGGATCGAACACGATTAAGCTGAAAGTAATGGGAACAGGCAAATTCGCGTTTGCATCCAATTCTATTATTTCAGTTTAGGGAAACTGGATTAAGCTTATAATGGGGATGCGCCTCCTCTTAGCCCCTTCAAGCTGCCAGCCGTGTGCACTGAAGGAAGGCAACCAGTTGGCCAAGGGTTTAGGGATGTACATGAATGGGGTGTGTGTGTCTGCATTGATACATATCAAATTGGATGTAAGAAAATTCATATTCGTTCAAATAGATCCCCTTTGAATGTTGTAGGATTCTATTCAATATGAATTTGTATCAATATCCAATACGAACACACATGTGTCCAATACATATCCAATATGTAGCTGATATGTGTCTCGTAACATATCCACTCTGAAAGTATTAAATCTGCTCTGAATCCACTTTGAATCCATTCTCAATCCATGTTGAATGCACTCTGGATCCGTTGCGGATGTGACTGGCGCAGCCTCTTACCCAATCCCCCCATTTCACAAATGCTCCGAAACATTCGTATGAATACGAACATCAATGTACGGATGTCCTAACATTTGGCTTGTATACAAATGTCCAAATTCATATGAATTCGTATGAATATAGGGTGTTAGGAAAATTTGTGCACATCCCAAGAAGAAGGGTTTAAGGGCAATTGCTCACTCATCATATTGGTGCTGAGCAGGATGGCCGGTATGAGTGGCGACAATCAGGAGTTCTTCCCCCGCTGGATGCTGGTTCTTGGTCATCCATGTGGCCTTCTAACAAAGTTCTCTCATGGTCTTAACTAGAACAGATGCCTGGGGGCTGCCTCCAGGTTGGAGAGACAGGCAGGAGTCCTCCAAAGGCAGTTTCAGGGAATTGTGAGCAGGTACATTTAACTGGCCACTATGAGGGAAGAATGCTGGACCAGATGGGCCTCCATGTGCATTTAACTGACCACTATGAGAGCAGAATCCTGGACCAGGTGGGCTTCCAAGTGCATTTAACAGACCACTATGAGAGCAGAATGCTGGACCAGGTGGGCTTCCAAGTGCATTTAACTGACCACTATGAGAGCAGAATGCTGGACCAGGTGGGCTTCCAAGTGCATTTAACTGACCACTGAGAGAACAGGCTTTGGACTAGATGGGCTTCCATGTGCATTTAACTGACCACTATGAGAGCAGAATGCTGGACCAGGTGGGCTTCCATGTGCATTTAACTGACCACTATGAGAGCAGAATGCTGGACCAGGTGGGCTTCCAAGTGCATTTAACTGACCACTATGAGAGCAGAATGCTGGCCTAGATGGGCCATGGGTCCAACCCTGTGGGGCGCTTCTGATGTCCTTGTGTTTGTGTTTTGCCGTGGACGTTTTTAGTGAGACCAGGGAAAGCTTTGAGCTTCAAAACCCTCCCATGAATAGCTCCTACCTTCTTCTTCAGGCAATGGCATCAGCCGTGAGACAAAATGAGGGGAAGCCTCTGCTTCCAAAGATGCAGACCCCCTCTTTCCCCTTTGTTCCTCCTTCCTTCCTGTGAGGAAACATCTGGCCTTTAAAACGCGTCTCAAAGTTCAACCAAGTTGCACATATTCCTCCTCTGATCCCTGCACCCCTCCTCTGCCGCAGCGCAGAAATATAAATACTGGTAACTCTGTGGAAATGAATTATTGACAATTTTAATACATGTTGCACAGTACATATTAATATAGAAAAATACATGTTATCAGCACCGTACTGTTGACTGTGAACTAATCCATTCCACCTGCTCAAATATTAGTGCAAATAATTATATATTTGTAATGCATCATTGCTGTCTAGCTGGAGTCCATGCCGGTGGAATCAGCGTCTCTTCAGAGAGGCTGTTTGCCATTATAGGCACAATGTGCCCCATTCACACTCAAATTGACTTTGGACGGGCAAGTTAAGCATTTTGAGCAACCTTCAAAAACCCACTTTTGAAAGACTTAGTGAGTTATTTTGATGAATTGTTTACCGTCAAAATGAATGCTATTTTTCCACCTCCCCAAAAAATGCTGCTTTCATATAGATGCTGAATGAACCAGGTTTTCTCATTATATCCCTTGGAAATACAGTGCAAAGTCCAAAGCTCAGAAACAAGCAGAGGTGATTCCATTACATCTCCCTTGTTCTGGGGTATTTTATGTTGGATTTTTTCCCCCCTCTCTCCCTGCCAACTGAGCCGTGCAGTGTTACAAGGGCCATGTGTGGTGAACTTTTGAGTCACAAAAGAATCGGCAACTCGGTGCAGCTCAGGGGGCGTCATTTCAAATCCACGGCTTGGGAAAGGGGGTAACTAGGTCGTGGTTACACATCTTACCATTTCTGTCTGTCTCCAGGACGGACAAGGAAGGTGGCCATACTCAGGCTGTTTTCAGCCCAGAATGCCCTGCCCACACTCACCTGCTGCTGTTGCAGCCTCATCCCACCAAAGTTTGGAAAAAGTGGTACTTCAGCTGGTGAAGGGTGGTGGAGATGGTCAGCTTAATGGGGGGGTTGTTGTGGGAGGGTAAGGGGGTGAGGTGATCACTGGGGGAGGTGAAGTTATGCCGGAGAGGGCAGGGGTGGTTGGGCTTGCATGCTGTCACATCGCAGGCTGGTCAGGCAACAGGTTAACACTTGCGCAGCTACTCAGTCCCAAGGATTCCAGGTGTTCTCGAGGTCAGTTCCAGTCCAGGGTCTAGGAGTCCAGAAAGTCAGCAAGGGTCAGGCAGTCCAAAGGGTCAGCAGGTCACAAGCAGTCCAGGATTTCAAGCTCAGGTAACATGAGGCTGCTAAGACGTTGTCTGCAGCAACTTGAGGCAAGGTGAGCTTGTTCTTAAATAGAGGCATCAGAGCCACGCCCATGGTGCAGCTGGGCTAATCGCTCTGATCTCCATCTCACCTGCTTCTGCTGCCTAAGCAAGCGATGAGAGAGCCTTTGATTAGGCGCACTGCTGGTGGATTCATCATCAGAGCTGTCTGGCTGCTCACCTGGGCCCAGCCTTAGCTCTTCCATGCCTGCAATGCCATGCTGTGGCTGCTCCTCAGCCTGTGGTCGCATTGCAGGCATATCCTCCTCTTCTGATGAGGCTGAACAGGCCATGACACATGCCAAGGTGCTGATGGTGTCCCAGGAGGGCAAGGGGCTGGGGATTGAGGGGGAGTTGGGCTTGGGGGGCCCTGATGGTGGAGCAAAGAGAGTCTGGGAGGAGGAGAGTGGAATTGGGGAGACAGTGGGGCAAGGGGAGTCTTGGTGGGGGTAGAAGGGAGTTGGGGGGCAGAGGGAGTCTTGGCGAGGGGAGAGGGGCGCAGGGGGGTCAGAGCAGCGGTGTGATAGAGTCTCAGCAAGGGGGAGAGGGGTGCGGGTGTCAGAGGGGTGGCAGGGCAGTCTAGATGCTGAGGAGAGGGGCGGGGGGGGCAATAATCAGAGCACAGGCTTGCTGATACTTGCATTTCCGGCAGCAGCAGGATGGGGGCTTCCTGGCTCTGGTGGGGGCCCAAGTTATTTCCCTTCCCCTGATTCCATCTGGACTCAGTGCTGGGATAATCTGCCTAGCAGGTCGTCCCAATCAGGGAAGGGAAATCAGCACGAAAATGGATGCCGACTTTCAAGTGTGACCTCTTTGGACCCATTTGGATAAAAAGGCAAGGTGTAACCACGGCCCAGGTCTTCAGAATCAGCACTCTAGAAGGACAGGTGGCCATATAATACAGTGCAATTAAAACGTTTAAAACCCCAGAGCCGATTGCCTTATTGAGCGCCCTTAAGATGGCTTAAAAGGTTGTTGTGTTTGTTTTAAAACCACACCACGAACAGCCCCCATTCCTCCCCCAGCCTGCTTCCAGTTGTCACATTCCTAATAGGGCAAAATATAGCGTTTTGCGCAAGTGGAATCTTTGGGATTTGATTCAATACCCGAAAATTTGAATCGATTCGAATCTTTAAAATTCAAATGGATTCACACTCAATTCGAATTGAATACACTCAAAAATAGATTCAAAATTCAAAATTTGTTTGAATGTTTGAATTTGAATGTATAGACATTCGATTCAAATTCGAGTTTCCAAATTTGAACGAATTCTATCGAATTTTGAATGTTTTGAATATTTGCGCACATTCCTAGCAAACTGAAAGCAGTGAGATTGTACTTGATGAAAATAAAAGACCGACCCAGAATTTGGGATGAGCAGATCTGTTAAATTCATTCCTCAGAAGTTTCTCATCTGCTCATTTAAAGTTTCGGCGATGAGTTAAGAGAACATAAGAACATCAGAGGAGCCCTGCTGGATCAGGCCACAGCCCATCTAGTCCATAAGAACCTAAGGGGAGCCCTGCTGGATCAGGCCACAGCCCATCAAGTCCATAAGAATCTTAGAGGAGCACTGCTGGATCAGGCCACAGCCCATCTAGTCCATAAGAACCTAAGAGGAGCCCTGCTGGATCAGGCCACAGCCCATCAAGTCCATAAGAATCTTAGAGGAGCACTGCTGGATCAGGCCACAGCCCATCTTGTCCATAAGAACCTAAGAAGAGCCCAGATGGATCAGACCACAGCCCATCTAGTCCATAAGAACCTAAGAAGAGCCCAGCTGGATCAGGCTACAGCCCATCTAGACCAGCGTCCCATCGCACACAGTGGCCCACCAAATGCTCATGGGCATCTCAAGCAGAGACAAGGACAAACCTTTTCCTGGTGTTGAATCCCAGCAAAAAAACCAGTAAAAGTCTGGACCGTGACAGCTACCAGTCTAGATCACATCAAGGTAGGGTTAGACACATTTATGGACAACAGATGTATCAATGGCTACTAGAATGCCTAGGTGCATCTTTCAGGCTGCGGGGAGGGGGGGGGAAACCGGGCCCTTTTAAGGCCATTTGCTGGGATTCTAGAGCAGGAATGGGTTTGTCCTTGTCTCTGCTTGAGATGCCCATGAGCATTTGGCGGGCCACTGTGTGCGACAGGATGCTGGACTAAATGGATTAGGTGGGCTGTGGCCTGATCCAGCAGGGCCTCTCTTATGTAAACTGAGGCCGTGGTCACACCATTTTAAACCGTCTTCCATCCGTCTTCTGATAGAAATGAAAATATGTGAGTGATTCTATCTGTTTTGAAAGTCCACATATAAAACGGACGGAAAAGAAAAGGTGTGAGTGTTGAGATCACAAGGTGGACTGGAGACAGTGAGCCAGTTTGGTCTAGTGGTTAGGGAGCCGGACTCTTATCTGGGAATACTGGGTTCGATTCCAGCCTCCCCCATGAAGCCAGCTGGGTGTCCTTGGGCTAGTCACAGCTCTCTGCTGAGCTCTCACAGCCCCACCCACCTCACAGGGTGTCTTTCGTGGGGAGAAGAATGGAAGCTTTGTCAGCCGCTTTGAGTCCCCTAAAATGGGTGAGGAAAGTGGGGTAGAAAAGCCAACTCTTCTTCTTCTTCTTGAAGACAGTTTAAAATGAAGGTGTGACCACCACCTGAGCAGTCCTTTTAAACCCTGGATTTTTAAATTGACAGTTTATCTGCATGAATTCTGAGGCAAGTTTATTATTTTTACAAATACTAGTTTTTTGTGCATTTTTTAAAATTATGGACAGTTGACTAATTAAAACAGAGATTTGAATGCATACACATATGGGGACTGGTTGTTGTAATGCAAGCAGCATGTTAAACAGAGGGTTTCTGCTTGGGTTCTCAGCTTCTCCCTGGAAGTAGGCCATGGCAAACCATTTCTGTATCTCTGCCAAGAAAACTGCACAGAGCTGCCCATGCAATCAACCAAGTTCCCCCTAAACAGGGTTGAATCTTAAGCTCACAACCAGCAAGGGAGTTTGAGGACTGTGTTTCCCAATCTCCAAAAACATGTCCAGAAGAACATAAGAGGAGTCCTGTTGGATCAGGCCACAGGCCATCTAGTCCAGCACCCTGCCTCACTCAATGGCTCATCAATTGCCCACGGCCATCTCAAGCAGAAGACCAAGGCAAAACCTTCACCTGCTCCCAGATCCCTGCAAATGGAAGGAGGAAGAGGAGCTGGCTTTTCTACCCCACTTTTCTCACCCATTTAAGGGGACTCAAAGAGGCTGACAAACCTTCTGATCTTCTCCCCACAACAGAACACCCTGTGAGATAGGTGGGACTGTGGGAGCTCAGAAAGAGAGCCATGACTAGCCCAAGGCCGCCCAGCGGGCTTCATGGAGGGGTGCAAACTTGAACTAGGAAACTATCAGGTAAGAAGCCAACACTCTTGACCACAAGACGAAGCAGACAACCGTCTTGTCTCTCCAACCCAGGGAGGGTGCCTAGGCATCCATTCCAGTAGCCATTTATACCTGTCCTTTGTGAATTTTTCTAAGCCTTTCTTAAAGCCTTCCAGACTCGTCGTTGTCCCCAGTTCCTTTGGTGGTAAACTAGAGACCCATTTTTTTTTGGGGGGGGGGAAATACTTCCCCTTGTTGGTCCTAACTATACTGCCCATCAGCTTCATAGAGGGCCCCCTGGTTCTAGTGTTGTGCAATAGAGGAACAATTCTTTCTCTTTCCACCTTTTCTGGAAATACTGGGTTTGATTCCACGGGGCCAGCTGGGTGATCTTGGGCGAGTCACGGCTCTCTTCTGAGCTCTCAAAGCCCCACCTACCTCACGGGGTGCCTGTTGTGGGGGGAACAGAAGGTTTGTCAGCCGCTTTGAGTCCCCTTAACTGGGTGAGGAAAGCCGAGTAGAAAAGCCAACTCTTCTTCTTCTTCCACACTGTGCATGATTTTATGTACTTCAACCAGGCCACCTCTTAAGAACCCTGCAACCCTGATTCTATGATCTGCAGCCCTCCATTTGGCCCACCCCTAAAACGGGGTCCATCCGTCCGTCCCCCCAAGATCTCCCCACACATCTGCTGCCACTTATGCTTCCATGTTTTGCAAACTGCTGTCATCGCCCTTCCACTGCTTTAAAGCGGTTGTGGTGGCCGCCTTTGCTGTTTATGGCTCCCCATCCGCTTGGATCTAAGCATTTAAATTCCTTCCTCTGATTCTCCCCCCTCCCCAAAGTTGCGCGGTGGAGTCCAAACAGCCCCAGCCGCCCCCTTTCCATTATTGCTGCACCTTCTGCTGCAAGACAAACAAAGTACAAATACCAAGTTGTGTTAAAAAATTATAGGACTTGCAAAGGGGGGTGGGAAACCACATATGTTATTTTCTACCCCATTGGCAATTTCCCATTTTAACCAATTGGAGGACGTATAATTACGCACGGCCCCCTTCGAAGCGTTCGCTTGCTTGCCTCTCATTATACGCCTGTATTCGGAGAGGGTCCCCTGGAAAAGCGGCACTTTTCGCTCATTACCTGGAAATAAAAGAGCATTCTTAAAAATTTAGCTGCAGATGGCACTTAAAACATTTCGCGAAGGTGCTACTGGAAATATTTTGCTAAATTGCACACTATAATAGTTATAATACCAGAAAATGCACAGCAGTTAAAATTCCCCCTTCAAGTCTTCCCGTTACCTGTTCCTTTCACTCTCCAAAGAGAACTTAGCGGTCACCGGGTGCTTGGAAAATAAATAAAAGGCCCAAAGTTGGGAAGGCGGAAAAATTAATATTGCTTTTCTCACGTGTCACTCAAGATTTCCTTCATTCTTAAAAGCAGAGCAAGATTTGTCAGTGTGGACTCCAGGATGCATTTGGTGGAGGGTCCCCCAGCTCTGAATTGCTCCCGTCCTCTTCATCGTAAGGTTGCTCAGCACATCTGATTTGGCCCACTTTGAAAGTACAGTTGGAAGACTCTTCCAGACCTTTTGGCCTGTGGTTAGTCTTGTGGCTAGTGTCGGACTCTTATCTGGTAGTCTCCTGGTTCGATTCTGCACTCCTTCACAAAGCCAGCTTTCTAAGCTCTCACAGCCCCACCTACCTCACAGGGTGACTGTTGTGGGGAGAGGAACAGAAGGTTTGTCAGCCGCTTTGAGTCATCTTAAGGGTGAGAAAAAGCAGGGCATGTAAACCAACTCTGTTTCTTCCTCCATGAAGCTAGCTGGAGTGACCTTGAGCTAGTCACAGCTCTCGTTCTGAGTTCTTACAGCCCCACCTACCTCACAGGGTGACTGTTGTGGAGAGAGGAACAGAAGGTTTGTGAGAAGCTTTGGGTCGCCTTAAAGGTGAGGAAGAAGGAGGGTATGAAAACCAACTAATTCTTCCTGAGCTCTTACAGCCCCACCCACCTCACAGGGCGTCTCTTGTGGGGAGAAGAACAGAAGGTTTGTCAGCCACTTTAAGGCCCCTTAAATGGGTGAGAAAAGCAGGGTATAAAAGCCAAGTCTTCTTCTCTTTAGAAACCTTCAGCCAATATTGGCCCTGTGGCAAGACTGTAAAGCTCAAATCTAGGATGTCGCTGGTTTGGACGGCTGCCCGACCATGACTGTTCACACTTCAGTTAAACAGCATCTTTCTTCACAGGTTTGTCTTCTGGATTAAATGCAGAGGAATAATATGTACACACTCCCTTGAACTGCATGGAGGAAAGTTAATATACAAAATTCAATAACAAATATCTGTGCAGCAAATGATTTTATACAAGGAATCGCAAGAGGGGAACCAATCTGAACAAACAATATAATGCAGAGGGTGGAGTGTTGAACTACGTCTAGGAATTCCCTGGCTTCCCCTAGACTCAACCACCCTGTCTCACTCAGTGGCCCACCAGTTTCTTCTGGGCATCTCAACCAGGGGGCAAGGGAAAAACTCTCTCCTGCTCTTGAACCCTACAAATGGCTTCCAGAGGCTTCCTGTCTTTCGTTCCAACTTGGAGGCAATACCAGGCATCCATTCTATAGCCATTGATATGTCTGTTCTCCATGATTAAGAGGAGCCCAGCTGGATGAGGCCACAGCCCACCTAGTCCACCATCCGGTCTCACTCAGTGGCCCATCAATTGCTTCTGGGCATCTCAAGAAGACAAAGGAAACACTTGATTTGCTCTCTCTTCCCAGCAGTTGACCTGTAGACCCGGTCTCTCCAACATGGAGGTGGTATCTAGGCATCCTCTCTGGTAGCCACTGATAGACAAATCATGGAGAACAGGTGCAAGAACAGAAGAAGAGCCCTGCTGGATCAGGCCACAGCCCATCTAATCCATAAGAACCTAAGAGGAGCCCTGCTGGATCAGGCCACAGCCCATCTAGTCCATAAGAACCTAAGAGGAGCCCTGCTGGAACAGGCCACAGCCCATCTAGTCCATAAGAACCTAAGAGGAGCCCTGCTGGATCAGGCCACAGACCATCTAGTCCATAAGAACCTAGAGGAGCCCTGCTGGATCAGGCCACAGCCCATCTAGTCCATAAGAACCTCAGAGGAGCCCAGCTGGATGAGGCCACAGCCCATCTAGTTCACCATCCGGTCTCACTCAGTGGCCCATCAATTGCTTCTGGGCATCTCAACAAGACAAAGGAAACACTTCATTTGCTTTCTCTTCCCTGCAGGTGACCTGTAGACCTGGTCTCTCCAACATGGAGGTGGTACCTAGGCATCCACTCTGGTAGCCACTGATAGACAAATTCATGGAGAACAGGTGTAAGAACAGAAGAAGAGCCCTGCTGGATCAGGCTGCAGCTGATCTAGTCCAGCATCCCGTCTCACACAGTAGCCCATCAATTGCTTCAGGGCATCTCAAGCAGAAGACAAAGGCAAAACCTTCACCTGCTCTCAGATCCCTGCCTATCTCTGTTATTGCACTCTTCCGTGAAATGCAGGGATAGAACTTGGAGCACCGCACAGGGAGAGGTTTGCTTTTCCAGACAACGTTCACTGAATATGAGAAAACTGAAAACCCTTCATGCCCTTTTAATGGGAATAAAACTCCAAGATAAATCACTGCCATATCATTGGACTTATGCCGGAGTTGAAAGAGACTGTCCGCATGTCCTACTCAGTCCACATTAATCATAACTTACTCAGGAGCATGAACTGCGACAATCATGGTGGGAAAACATTCCTACCAAACCAAGGAACACCCAATTCATGTTTGAATTCAGTCCAGTGCAAACTTTTTTGGGAGGGAGAGATTTGAAGAATTCTTCTGATGCGATTTGCAGACTTGCAGATGATGCCAAGCCCAGCTTCCTTGCCATTTTGAAACCTCTACAAAAATTGACTAACTTCTTCACCCCTCTGCTTGTACAAAGGTTTACACTGGTTAGTAAGACCACTGCTGTAAAACGCTGGCTCCAAGTTCCAGAGGTATCAGAGAGGTAGACGTGGGAAGCACATCAGAGCGTCAAAATGTGGCAGCTGTACAGCAAGGCACCTCATCCAGTGTCCACAAAACCCTTTGTGCTCCTGCCATGGCCAAGGAAGAGAGCAATGCTACTGAACAAAGCCAGAATTTTCCCAGAATGCTCTGGGAGAGCTTTGGCACCCTTCCGCCTCTCTGCTTTATCTCTATAATACGGTCCTCGCGTTTGAAAAAGAGAACATCTACAGCATTATAAACGAGTCAGCACTTACTGTATCTGGAAACTCCGGAACAAAGGGAGGAAAGATGCATGTAGGGTAAAATATTAAGAACGGGCTGGGAAGTTCCTTAACATGGAAGGCCTTTTGTTAAAGAAACACCATCAACACAGACTAGTTCGGACTGCGCCAAGGAATATGAACCAACAGAAATGTATCTTTGCTATGGGAACATTATGAAAAGGTCTATTTGGTTTAATTCCATTCAGTCTTCTCTGTTTGGGTACAGAGGAAATCCAGGGAGTGGCTGTAACTTGGTAGTACATAAGAACCTAAGAGAAGCCCTGCTGGATCAGGTCGCGGCCCATCTAGTCCATAAGAACATAAGAGGAGCCCCACTGGATCAGGCCACGACCCATCTAGTCCATTAGAACCTAAGAGGAGCCCTGCAGGATCAGGCCACAGCCCATCTAGTCCATTAGAACCTAAGAGGAGCCCTGCTGGATCAGGCCACAGCCCATCTAGTCCATAAGAACCTAAGAGAAGCCCTGCTGCATTAGGCCATAGACCATCTAGTCCATAAGAATCTAAGAGGAGCCCTGCTGGATCAGGCCGTGGCCCATCCAGTCCATAAGAACCTAAGAGAAGCCCTGCTGGATCAGGCCACGACCCATCTAGTCCATTAGAACCTAAGAGGAGCCCTGCTGGATCAGGCCACAGCCCATCTAGTCCATAAGAACCTAAGAGAAGCCCTGCTGGATCAGGCCACAGCCCATCTAGTCCATAAGAACCTAAGAGGAGCCCTGCTGGATCAGGCCGTGGCCCACCTAGTCCATAAGAACCTAAGAATAGCCCTGCTGGGTCAAGCCACAGCCCATCTAGTCCATAGAAACCTAAGAGGAGCCCTGCTGGATCAGGCCACAGCCTATCTAGTCCATAGAAACCTAAGAGGAGCCGTGCTGGATCAGGCCACAGCCCATGTAGTCCATAGAAACCTAAGAGGAGCACTGCTGGATCAGGCCACAGCCCATCCAGTCCAGCATCCCGTCGCACACAGTGGCCCACCAAATGCTCATGGGCATCTCAAGCAGAGACAAGGACATACCTTTTCCTGCTCTCAAATCCCAGCACATGGCCTTAGAAGGGTCCTGCTCCTCCCCCCCCCCAACCCCAGCCTGAAAGATGTACCTAGGCATTCATTCTAGGTGAAGCAAACAGTGCGGAAAGCAGAGTGTTGCAAGTTTGAACCACAGCCTCTCCCTGAAGTAGAGAATGGCAAACCAATTCTGTATCTCTGCCAAGAAGACTGCTGATGGAGGAGATGGTCTTGCAGTCAACCAAGAATTGGCCAGGATTCGGCGATACCCAAGAAGAAGAGAATATCCATGGGTTGCTAAAGTCCTACAGCTATCACCACGCTAACTCTGTAAGGGAGTTCTGCTTGGAGGCATAATAGTGTCTCCAATGCTTCCTATCAGCTCCTACAAACCTTTGAGCTGTCTCCAGTAGGAGGAAATACAAAGAGGTGGGGATGCTCCCAGGGCCAAAGGCTAACCCTACAAAATGGAGATTTGTCATTGAGAGTAAGTACAAACTCTGCAAGCAGTACACCCTGCTTCAAAGGATACTCAAAAAAAGAACACCCAAGACCAAACTGGGAAGCTAACTGAAGGCCACCGTACAGGGTCCCCCAAAATGGATTTATTTCAAGATCATGTAGAAAGAAAAAACTTCAGAAAACCTCAGCAGCTAAACTTTGCCCTATTAACGCACGTGGGGCACCCTACATTTTATGCATGCAAAAATGTAGGGAAAAGGAGGCAGAATTAAACTCTAACTGTGGACCTAAGAAGTCCTGGCATGGGGGAATTCTTCATCTCAGAGGAATTTAAGCCAACACTTGATCCTGTGAAAATAAACAGGAGGATGTTAGAAAGATATAAGGTAACGATCAGTCTTAATTTTTAAAGGCAAAACCTTTTCCACCTGTTAGTAATTCTGAAAAATAAAAGTTCCTCCCGCACATTCAGTTTCTATACCATTATTGTGATTATAAAATTAGATCCAAGTACACTTTGGCCAATCTAAAGCCTTCTAAGAACAGCCATTCTCTCTCACATGATAGAGTATTTGTTTATTTAAGATTTTATATCCTGCCCTATAAGAGTAAAACATACTACACAATGTAAAGCCAAAAGCATGGTTGTCTGATTTTAAAAAATGAACTCTTTGCACACACACTCTCCCAGTGTGTCTTGATCTTTAGATTAACAAGAGAGGATTTTGTCAGCCAGTATTTCTGAAGCACCAAGACTTTATCTTGTATACTGACAAGGTATTTTATCTATCTTAGTGTACAGTATCTTATCTATTTTGCCACCTATGTAACAGACACAGGGGATAAAACAGGCAGGTGTTTCACTGTTGGCTTTTAACTCTCCATCCAACTGTCGAAGGGACAGGATATTCCTGCCAGCCAAAAAAAGGAAGAAGATATGGTTTTTCTACTCCGCTTTTCTCACCCACTTAGGGGGACTCTAAGCGGCTGACAAACCTTCTGTTCTTCTCCCCGTCACAGGCACCATGTGAGGCAGGTAGGGCTGTAAGAGCTCAGAAGAGAGCTGTGACTAGCCCAAGGTCACCCAGCTGGTTTTGTGGAGGAATGTGGAATCAAACCTGCTATTCCCAGATAAGAGTCCGGCTCCCTAACCAAACTGAAAGCCTCTTCTTCACTCCCCACCTCTTTTTCTGATCGGCTATGAATGAAAGGGATATCCAAGGAGTTGAAAGCAAGGTGTTCCTTGGGATTCCTGCCCTTTCAATCCCAATCCATGTGCCACCTTGGCTGCTCTAGGCCCAGATGCTCCTAGTTCAGTTAGTTCCAGCACCATATTCTCCTGGGCATGCGTTGAAGGGCAAAACTGGACTAAAAAGGCGGCGGCAAGGACCAGGATTCTGCTGGTTTCTGGGGGCTAGCGGAGAGTTGAAAAGAAAAGAGGCGCAAGAAAGGGACAGGAAATGGCCGAGTAAGTGACCAACAGAAACGCCGGTCATAAAACAGGGACTCAAATCAAAAATATTTACCTCTGCGGGAGATGCTATTCCTGATACTCTTTCCACCTGGCTCCCAGCAGATTGTGTGTTTAATCGGAGCAAATTTTCCCGTGTGGTGGATGCCACTTTTGAGAGCAGACAAAGCGCCCATCTACAAAAGAGGAGACTCACGGGACCGTTCAATGTCCTTTCTACCGACAGGGTGACCAGAAAGCCATTAGCCGGTGGTGTGGGGGAAATAAAAAGCCAGGGTCGCGTGAATCCTGTCTGGATGGGCTGAAATCCAAGTCATTCCAATTGGGCAAATGTTGAAAAATTGATTTCTTCCCCCGCTCCCATTGAGAAGTTAGAAAGGCCGGTGCTCACGCCCACAACACCTAATGTTCCCAGGAACAGACAACAGGAAGTGCTTTTACAACAAGTGGATTTCTCGAGACGGTTTATTTTACAAGAAAGGTGAAAAGGCGACAGTGGAAAGACTCTGTTTAGTTTATGGCCATCCTTTCTGTTTGGAGAATTTCCCCACTACCACCGCCTGCCAGGTAATTTCCCCCGCAAAAGAAACCACTGCTGTGCTATCTAGAAAGCAAAGTCCCAGCGAACGCCTGGTATTGCTTCTCCCGGCTCTCTCTCAGCTGAAGTGGCGCCCAAGGCGAGCGGATCTGTAGTCAAGGCGGAGCTGTACAAAGGAATGGAGGATGTTCTTTTCCAGGATTGCCAGCTGCTCTCCGGAGCAAACCTGCTTCAAGTTGTCGGGAGCCACAACAAGGAGGTTGCAAAGAGAATGGAGGGTGTCGAAAAGCTGCAACACCAGTGGAATCTGTAGCAATGGGGGGGGGGGGCAGGGCGGGGAGCAAAACAGAACCATAAATAAGCAACTGGTGGTCTTTGGATTGATCAACTGTCAGCAATAGATGCTTCATGCAGCCAATCGCTTGAAAAGTTGGTTACTTAGTTATGGCAGTTTATCAAATGCAGGATTATGCCCAGTTAAAGGCAAGGGCAATATGTAAGAGGGCACAACAAAAGAAAACATAAGCAGAGCCCTGCTGGATTGGGCCACAACCTGCCCAGTCTACCATCCTGCCTCACACGCTGGCCCATCAACTGTGCCTGAAGCAGAAGACGAAGGCAAAACCTTCACCTGCACTTGACTACCTGCAAATGGCCTTTAGAGGCATCCTCGCTTTCTCTCCATCTGGAGGTGGAATCTGGGCACCTATTCCAATAGCTATTAATACAACTGTCCTCCATGAATTTGCCAGCTCCTTAGGAGCCCTGCTGGATCAGGCCACAGCCTATCGAGTCCAGCATCCTGTCTCACACAGAGGTCCAGCAACTCCCTATGGACATTCCCAAGCCAAAGGGAAAGGCAAAACCTTCACCTGCTCTCAGTCTCCTGCCTGTCTCTCCAACTTGGAGGTGGTATCTGGGCTTCCGTTCTAGTAGCCATTGATACACCTGTCGTCCATGAGTTTGAACGTCTTACGCGGCACCTGCAACGTCTACCTGCCATTTTACCTTGAACTCTTTGGCACACTTCCTGTATTCAGCCACATCGCAGATGGCTAACATGCCACCCATGCAGCTGTATGAATATTGCTGCAGATGTTCATAGATGAGCCGATGGAAACGGACTCCAAGCTCCATTAGAACGCTGTCCACGTTCTTGCCGTCCATAGAGTTCCTGATCTTCTCCACTTGCTTTCTGACGTAAGTGCAGACTTTGGCACAGGCCTGAAAGGTTAGAAAGGAAATATAGCGGGGAAAGGAGAGGATACTCTTACTCAGCAAATAGATCCTGAACACAAACTGATTCAGAATTCAACTCCCATGTAGAGACGACAGAACGAGACAGACAGTAGAGCAGGCTTTGCATTACCAACTCAACCAAGCGCTCACATTAGCAGGCCAGAACTCAGTTTGAGCAAACAGAACAAAGTATTCCCACCTTTCATGGCCTATGGGCTTATCCAGTCAAGGCATGGCTGAAACAGATGTGGCTTAAACCAAATGGGAAACTGGGTCTTATGAATGGGAAGGGTTATATTTTGAATTATGTTTTACCCACCCTGAGGCCATTCGGTGAAGGGCAGGCAGGATAAAAGTTTTCTAAATAAAATAAATTTGATAGTTTACTAATAAAAATCAGAGAAATAGCCACGTGCATCTGAAGAAGTAGACGAGTCTACGAAAGTTTATGCCACCAACCCTTCTCTTGTTAGTCTCCAAGTGCTACTAACTACCTTTCTGGACTTTACTAATATATGTTATTCAAAACAATAAGAAGAAGCAATGCTTAAAAAAGATAATCTAACAATTTAAAAAGATACAAAAGACTAGAGTAGAGATAAAAAGTTAAAATGGTAATATGATTGTCCAATAAGGGTCTCTGATAGGGAAAGTCCAGACATTTGTACTTTAGTATTAGTACGAATACAAATATTTTCAGTTGTTCTTATGAATAATTCAGACATTCGTATGTGTACATATATATATGCATCTTCTGAGTATCTGTATGCATCCATACGTATGAAAACAGGATGTATATGGGATGCATATGAGATCCATATCATTGGATATGTATCGAATATTCGAACGAATAGATACAAATATATTGGTATCAGTTTGAACGTTCAGACATTCGGTTTCCTTTATTCATATGAATTCAGATTTTCAAATATTTGATTTGTTACAAATCAGATATCGAAAACTGCATTTGTGCACACCGCTAGTCTCTGATTCTATGGTCCAGTGAAACAATAATCGGCAGTACTCCTTATGGCAGCAGATCTTTCAAACATATAGGCAGGATAATTTCCCCCCTCTGTATGCGCCGTAAAGGATTAGCCTGGAGTAGCTAAAGTGTCCGTGGCCGTGTCTGGTGAATCGTGTGGCCACTGGATTGTAGGCTGTTTTCCCTTGATGCGTTTAACAATCTTAACACTAAATGGCCCAGCAGCTCTGACTGTTCTCATGGGCATTTCAGGTGCTCAAGCTATTACTCATTCAACGTCACCCATAGAGGCAAGCCAATTAAAAACATAAAACAGTATTAAACAAGGTCCTTGGTAAAGTAGGCATCACTGAATTTTAATTTTTAACACTGATTTAAATGAGATTTTTCCATAGATCTGGCTGTATGACTTCCTTCCTTCCTTCCTTCCTTCCTTCCTTCCTCCCTCCCTCCCTCATTTGTATTTCTATCCTGCCCTATACCTAAAGGTCTCAGAATGGGTAACAACATTTAAAATCAACATATTAAAACAATAACAGTATATATTAAAACAACAGTGCCTGCAAGTGGGAAGGGAAAGTGTATCCCCATTTAACAGAAGGCCAGGGCAAAGAGATGTGTCTCTACTGCCTTCCTAGACGTATACAGTGAAGGTGACAGACGCATGTCAAGGGGGAGACTATTCCATAGCTTGGGGGCCACCACTGAGAAGGCCCTCTCCCAGGTGCCCACCCCTTTTGCTGCTGAAAATGGTGGTACAACCTGGAGGGTCCCCCCTCCAGATCTTAATGGCTTTTGGAGGTGGATGCCTTTTCCTTCTGATTTGTGCCTATGGCTCCCTAAGGCTTGGATGTCAGGAATTTTTCTATAGTGTAGGAGGGCAGTTTGGCTGCTGGTGCTCTACTAATGCTACATCACGACTGTAAGGAACGTGTGACAGTCCTTCACAGGACGCACGGTAGGGAGCTGGATTAATTTATGTGCGAGCCTCATCCTGCTCTATGATCCGTCTTTGTGTAATTTCTATTTAGCACAACAGGACACGAGAAAATGAAAATGCTGATCACAAGGAAGTGCTAATGTCTCAGGTGGGCTGAAATTGCACAACAGTTGTGCGTCACAATTCCTAGAAGAGTGAAAGAAAACTTGCCTATCAAGAGAGACAAACGTATGATAAAATATATATGTATATACATGCTGAACGGAGTCTGCAGCCTACAGGGAAAAATGCCAATGGCAACCCAATTACTTGCTGTGCCTCTTGTCACTGACGTGACTATATATAGCTACTTACATTAGTGTACTGAATCAGAACATTGTTCTCATCTTCGGGTTTGAAATCGGTCTTCTTTTGTTCTGCCGCCAAAATGTGCTTCATCTGTCCAATCATGCAATTCAGCGTCCTTCAAAGTTAAAATGCCGGGTGGCTGTTTTAAAGAGGGCATCTTGAGCCGTGAAAAACCCCAGTCAAGAGGATCTCTTATCAAAGCAACAGTTAAAACTGCAGCAAAATACTGTCACCGTCTGTTCCCCTGGGCCTCCAGAAATCATGGGCCACCAGAGTAAAGCATTTAAAAATCCACTATAGGATCACAGACAGGAAGACAGAGATTCCCCTGCATGTAATGAATAATCCCAAACTTTGAGTGCTAAAGTAAAAGTGAAAGAGTTAAGGAAGGAAGGAAGGGAGGGAGGGGAAGATAAGGGAAGGATGGAAGGAAGGAAGGAAGGAAAGGAGGGAGAGATAAGGAAAGGAAGGAGGAGAGAGGCAAGCTGGCAAGTAGGAAGGAAGGGAGGGAGGGAGGGAGGAAAGGAGGGAGGGAGAGAGAGAGGCAGGGAAAGAAAGATAAGGGAAGGAGGGAAGGAAGGAAGGAGGAGAGAGGCAGGCAGGCAAGTAGGAAGGAGGGAGGGAGAGATAAGGAAAGGAGGAGAGAAGCAGGCAGGCAAGCAGAAAGGAAGGGAGGGAGGGAGGTGGGGAGGGACAGAAAGAAAGATAAGGGAAGGAAGGAGGGAGAGATAAGGAAAGGAAGGAAGGAAGGAGGAGAGAAGCAGGCACGCAAGCAGAAAGGAAGGGAGGAAAGAAGGAAAGAAAGAAGGAAAGAAGGAAAGAAGGAAAGAAGAGAAAGAAAGAAAGAAAGAAAGAAAGAAAGAAAGAAAGAAAGAAAGAAAGAAAGAAAGAAAGAAAGAAAGAAAGAAAGAAAGAAAGAAAGACTGTCTGACATAGGGGGCGATTATTTACCTATCAATGCCCATGTCCAGTTTCACCTCCATTTGTTCTGTGACATCCTTTTTCTTCTGAAGACATTCAGAGAGCTTAGGAGAAGAGCTGGATAAATCAAACAGGGAGGGAGTCATTATTTACGAGTCATTATTTACAACATATCATATATACACACACGGACTGTAGATCCTCTGGATTACAAAGCACTGGAATCTGCAGCACGTTACTGTCTGGCTCTCCCCCGTGTTCCTCCCTCACGCAAAAGGAGCTCGCAAGAGGCAACTGTGTGAAGGCATTTTGTGTGAGAGGAGCCACCTGGATGCACTTTGTGGAGGCACAGGATGGAAACAAATGAAAAAAAGTAAGGTACGGCCACAAGATGCCCCGATGGATTGTCCGAGGAGATCTGTTGAATATGGCATCCTCCCTAAGGGCTGTACAAGCCTTTAGCCCAGTCTCTTAGCGAATCAGCCCTCTTCACCCATTCTGAAGCACACCCAGCTGTTCTGGCAATGGCTCATGGGAGTTGTAGTATAAAGTATCCTTGAGTGCCAGGTTAATCCTCCACTTGAGACACCTAGAAGCAATTACTGGGCCACTGTGTGGGATAGGATGCTGGACTGGATGGGTTGTGGCCTGACTGAGCAAAGCTCCTCTTCTGTTCTTTACTGTGGAATCACAGAATATGTGAGTTGGAAGGGACCTCAGTGATCATATAATCCAGGACTGCTCAACTTGGGGCCCTTCAAATATCCGTGAACTATAGACAAAAGGAAATTTGCTGCTACAAGACATGGCGTTGGCCACCAGCTCTGACAGGCTCAAAAGTGGTTTGGACCACTAGTGCTAATAGCACTGTAGTGGCTTCTGCCTCCAAAGGCTGAAGTGTCTGAGCACGGCCACCTGTGAGTTCGTATCCTGCTAGTGCAGTGGTTCTCAACCTGGGGGTCGGGACCCCTTTGGGGGGTCGAATTACCCTTTCAGAGGGGTCGCAACGAGCCACCCGCCACCCTTCCCTCCCACCTCCCAGCTGCTCCGCCCCCGTGGTTGGGGGTCCCGACAACATGAGGAACTCCATTAAGGGGTCGCGGCACTAGGAAGGTTGAGAACCACTGTGCTAGTGGGTTTCCTTGTGCAATTGCTTGGTTGTTGTAAGAACAGGCTGCTGGACTACAGCAGCCATAGGTCCGATCCAGTGGGGCACTTCTTATGTTCTTATGATCCACTGGGGCACTAGAGATGTGCACAAATATTCGAAACTTCGAATATTTGATTCAAATCCATCACACGTTGACATTCAAACTCAAATCGGATTTTTGAAATTCTGAATTAGAACATTTGAACTCGAATTGGATTTCTGAAAATCCGACGAGTAATTCGAACGTGTAGATTCGTATCTGTCGTATAGAAATCTGGGCAAAAATAAGTATCTTGCGCTTTAAATACAGGATTAAAATGGGATGCATATGGGATAATACGGGATGCATACGGATTTTTACTGAATGCATACAGATGCATGTAACAGATACGAATGTTCTTGACATTCCTATCTTTAAATACAAATCTAACATTCGAAGGTACTGATTCGAATGTTACAGGTTCGAATCCAATTTTATGACATTCGGATCTTAAATATCCAAATCGAATCGGATTTGAATGTCAAAAATACATTCATGCACATCCCTATGGGGCCCCCAGAATAGGGCCTTCTCAGTGATGGCTCCCAGATTATTGACTAGTCTCCCCACAAGATGCATCAGGCACCTTCATTTCACATATTCAGAAGAGGAGTGAAGAAGTACTTCTTTGCCCTGGCCTTTGGATAAATAAGGGAACAGCTTCTCCTCTTCACTTTCAGGTACTGTTATCTGTTTTTGTATGTTCATTTTATATTTGGTTTTGAATGTTGTAACCAGCCCAGAGACCTTTGGGTATAGGGCAGGATAAAAATGCAAATTAGTAAATACATTCCCAGCAGGGTTGACCCAAAATGCTGGGAGTTGCAGTTCAGGACCCCTGATTCAGTCCAACTTGAGGCGCATCAGGCTTCTTCACTGTATATGTTTAGGAAGGCAATGAAGACGCACCTCGTGCCCTGGCCTTTGGCTAAATGGGAATATACCGCCTCTTCCCACTTTACAGACACAGTTACTTTATAACATATACTGTTGTTTTAATATAGGACTGATTTTAAATGTTTTTGCCTGCCCTGACACCGTTGGGTATAGGGCCGGGTAGAAATACAATCAATCAAATCCATCCAATCCATCCATCCATCCATCCATCCGTCCATCCATCCATCCATCCAATCCATCCATCCAATCCATCCAATCCATCCATTCCATCCAATCCATCCATCCATCCAATCCATCCATCCATCCCATCCAATCCATCCAATCCATTCCATCCAATCCATCCATCCATCCATCCAATCCATCCATCCATCCATCCATCCGTCCATCCATCCATCCATCCAATCCATCCATCCAATCCATCCAATCCATCCATTCCATCCAATCCATCCATCCATCCAATCCATCCATCCATCCCATCCAATCCATCCAATCCATTCCATCCAATCCATCCATCCATCCATCCATCCAATCCATCCATCCATCCATCCATCCATCCATCCATCCATCCATCCATCCATCCATCCATCCATCCATCCATCCATCCACCAACTAATTGGCTACTCCAGTACTACCAAATAAATTAAACTAGCTCAAATAACTCAATCCTCTACGTAACTTGGCATGACCATCCTAGGGCAAAAAACCATAGAGATGAGAAATGTGAAGCCTAGGGCAAGAAGCAGCAGCTTTTGCATCTATTATGTAGCTGAAAGTGCACGATTTGGTGATGTTCACTGATGTTCAATACTACTGAAGGATGGCTGACTCCATGTTGACTCTACAGGCACCTCTATGCAGTTTTCTTGGCAGATATACAGAAGCGGATTGCCACTCCCTCCTGCCTGGGAGAGGCTGGGAATTGGACAGGCAACCCTCCGCTTTCCAGGCAGTTTGCATTAACATACAGCTCTTTCCCTGCCCCACCCTCAAAGAACAATCTCAAACAACAATTTTGGCCCTAAGGAGGAGAGGCCCTCCTGGTTGTACCGCCACTCACAGCAGCAAAAGGGGTGGGCGCCAGGGATAGGGCCTTTTCAGTGGTGACTCCCAGACTGTGGAATAGGCTTCCTCCTAAGATGCGTCAGGCACCGTCACTCTGTGTGAAGACATACTTCTTTACCCTGGCCTTTGGCTAAGTAAAAGAACAGCCTTTCCCTCCCCACATTCAGACACTGCCATGGTTTTAATATGTTTAATATGACATTGGTTTTAATGTGTTCATTTTATACGTTGTAACCCACCTTGAGACCCTTGGGTGCAGGGTGGGATAAAAATACAAACAGACAAACAAATAATAAGGTCATTTTTCAAAAAAGATTTTGCTCTTCTTCTTCTTAGCTCAAAGGCAAAATAAACCCTACCTACCTAACCAGTGGCATCAGATGGTCATTGAACTGTTTGTCAAAGAGATGAAAAATGGTATTAGCCTGGTTCACCACGTCCAGGAAGTAAAGACTGGCATTCTTTGCATCTGGAGAAGGAATACCTAGAGGCAAAGCAAAAATGGTGCTAAAAATAGTTAAAGGGGGTTTAAAAAATCCATTCTCTAAGCAATCAGAAATTCTGAGTACCAATAAGTTATTCTGCCAGAATTTTTTTAAAAAATCAACTTGACAATAAGGCCCTACTAAAAAAAAATCCTTGAACACCAAAGCAGTGTAGGGCATCTTACAGCTGAACCTAATAATAATATTCAACATTTTGTCTGAGGATTTTAAAACATACATTAGTCTGTTACTCGGTATTTCAGCAACGGCAGCAAATTAGAAATAAAATGCGTCACACTATAATACTGCGGGCCACTTAATTTTACAAAAACCAAGTGAATTAACCTTTTAAGTCCTTGTTTTTAAATGCACAATTATGTCGTTATTTATTGCTTCATTTAAAGCATTTTATCCCCTCTTCAGCTAAAAAAAGGTCTCCCAGAGAAGTCAAGGAACCAGCAACGTATTTCAGCTGGTTTATGATGCAACATTAAACAAAACCCAGTACTCCACTTACCGGCCAGCCCAGTTTCAAGAGCATAATCTATATGCTCAATGCATAAGAACTCCACCAGCAGAGAAAAAATTCTGAAGGCATTCTTCGGCAAATCTGAAGGGTCAGAAAGCTTTAAAAACAAGACAGACGCTGTTAGTACCTTTTGAGCAGGAAGACAAGCCAAAATGCAACCGGTCGATTACTGGTGGTAACCTCCAGCCTTCATTTATAAAAGAAAAGCTTCTGATCCAAATTCTGCAGCCGTTCTCAACCTGTGGTTCACCAGATGTTCCAGAACTGCTGCTCCTACCGTCCTGCGCCTGTGCAGCTGGCAGGGGATGCTGGGCATGGAATGCTGGGCATGATCAGGAACTCCAGGAAGACCAGAGTTTGAGAACTATTGCCCCCTACAATTCCAAAAATCTCTCTTTCCATCTCTTTCTACAGACCTAACACTCCGTTTTCTTCAGTCATGTTTCAAAAGATTATTAGCCATCGCTTTAAAAGACTGGCATACCTTAAAAAGTGAGCTGTGCTTTCAGCTGAAGGCATGTCCAGAGTGTCATACAGATCCGCCTGTGCTTCAAGACCATAAAGCGAGGGCCTTCTTGTAATTCCACTACCCTCAGAGGTGTAAAGGGCTGTGGTACAAGAGAGCGCCTTCACTCTGGTGGCCCCCCAGCTTTGGAATAACCTCTCAATGGAGGTACATTATGTGCCAACTTTATATGGTTTTCAGCACCTATTTAAAACATGCTGTCCCTTCCCAATTGCAGATGCTACTGTTTTAATACATACTGTTATTGTTTTACTGATTTTAGATTGTAGATATCGTTACCCGCCCAGAGACTTCTGGGTATAGGGCGGGATGGATGGATGGATGGATGGATGGATGGATGGATGGATGGATGGATGGATGGATGGATGGATGGATGGATGATACTTCTTCACCTAGACCTTTGAATGTGGTCCTCCCATGGTAGGAGGGAGGGAAGTAGGGTGGGTTTTATTCTAAATATGTTGTAGTGTTTGTTTCATCATATGTTGCAAACCAGCCTGGGACATCCAAGTGAAAGGAAGGATACAAATGTTATAATCAATCAAACAAACAAACAAACAAACAAAATACAACCCTATTGTTACTTTACTTTAGTCCTGAGAGTAAAATGACTCTGAAGCACCAAACCCACCTAGCACTTTTCTACCCAACTGCTTTTTTCAAGCTAAAACAAAAATAAGAAAACCTATGCAAAATTCTGAAAAATGTAGTAGACACTATTTTGTGAACCAGGGGTCACTGGCACGGCCCCAAGGTTTGCAGCATGGACCTGCAAAGTCCTGGCTAAGTCCATTCCCTGACTTGCTCTTTCACCATGAGGAGGCTAAATAAAAGGAGGAAGCCGGGAGAGATTTTGAGCTTTCTGAAAGCACATGACTTCAATTGTCTCTCCACCCAATCACTGTCTCTGGATGCTATCACAGAAAAGTGAAGGTATGTCTTCTGCTGCCTACTGAGCCAAGAGGGAACTGGCAGCAAAACAAAAGCAGAGGGGCTATAGACTGCACTGCACCTTCAAAATTCTTCTCTCTATCCCTCCACAGTAGAGCAGGGCGGCAATCTATGAAGCTAATGGGTAGCAGAGTTAGGACTGACAAGGGGAAGGATTTTTTTCACTCCAAGAGTCACTCATTTATGGAATTTGCAGACCTGTACCCGGGGCGGGGGGGGGGGCAGCCCTCCATCCCCCCAGCCCCCAATGTCATTAACTCTAGTCCCTTATGGACCAGATCAGACGTGACATATTAGTCATCCACCCCCAAATTAGTGACCCCCCTCAATACATATGAAGCTGGCTACAGGCCTGAGAGGTGGTGTCAGCATCCATCCTGGATAGCTTTAAGAAAGGGTTAGACAAATGTATGGAGGACAGGTGTATCAATGGCTACTAGAATGGATGCCTAGGTACTGCCCTCCAGGTTGGAAAGACCGTCATGTGGCCTCTAAAGGCCATTTGCAGGTAGCTGAGACCAGGTGAAGGTTCTCTGTCTTCTGCTTGAGATGCCCAGAAGCAACTGATGGGCCACTGTGTGAGAAAGGATGCTGGACTAGATCGGCTGTGGCCCAATCCAGCAAGGCTCCTCTTATGTTCTTAAATGAACCCACAGGCCCAAAAGATGAGTAATTCCTGAGATAAAACATCAAGAGATATCCCCCAAGTACATACACTCACCCTGTGGCATCTTTCAAAAGCTTGTTTAGTCTCTTGCAAGAGGTTAACCACCACATCCTGGGACAGAAAAGTTTCACCGTGGGTATCAATGCTTGGACCCAAGGGCAGGTTTGTCCTTTGCCGTATTCTCTCTTTGATTTCTTGAATGCTAGAAAGAGATGCATGAACCACAAATCATTTAAGCATCTCCTGGTCTATTTCTCAGGTGCAGTTCTACTAATTGAACACAGCATGATCCTAAGAGCACCACCTGCGGACCAGATCTCCTCTCCTATCCTCACCATGGCTGAGCAAACTTTCTTCTCGGTTTCAGAGGGAACCCACTGCATGTTCTTTAGCATCTATATGAAGCTCCTAAGAGAAGTCATCGTGAGATTTGGGGAGAGGTGTCATCAATATGCAGGTGACACCCGGCTCTCTCTCTCCATGCCACCTGAATCAGAAAAGGCAATTGAGACACTTGACAGGTGCTTGGAGACAGCAATGGACTGTTCAGAGGCCAATAAATTGAAGGTGAATCCGGACAAGAAAAAGGTGCTGTATGTTAAACAGGGACTTAGGTCCATGAAGAAGGGAAGCATCCTATTCTTGGTGGGGATGCTCTGCCCTGGAATGGACTGATGCAAAATTCAGGATATTCCTGAATTGTCCACTAACACCTGAACTCAGGTGGAGGCTGTGGTCAAGAGTGCCTACCTCAGGTGTGGCTGGTTAGCCCACTACAGCTCTTTCTGGACATAGTTTGACCACAGTAACCCATACCCCGGTAAGTTCCAGACTGGACTATTATAAAATGTTCTACATGAGATGCTTTGAAGAAAGTTTGTTAGAAGAAGACTGCTAACTAGAACTGCTGGACAAACGCCTATCATGCTCCTCCAAAAAGAACTGCGTTGCCTGCCAATTTACTACTAAGCCTAATTCAAGGTGTTCAAGTATGAGATCCTCAACGGCTTGGCTCCCAAGTTGCAAATCAAGTGGTTCCCAACCTTTTTCTACTTGCATACCCCTTGGCAGCCCATCTCCATAAACTGCACCCTTCATATTAGCAAAATATTTTAATACAGTTGCCTTTATTTCTGCTATTATTGTTGTTGTTGTTGTTGTTAATACACCCTAAATGTCCTGGTTCATACCCCTATGGTTACATGTACCTCAGGTTGAGAATCACTGTTCTAGAGGAAAACCTCTTTCCCTATACCCCAGCCCATATGCTGGGGAGGCCTTGTGACACAACCCATAATAATAAAAGGGCTACCTGAAAGGACTGTCTTGCTGATATTCCCCAGATTATGAAACAACATCCCCCTTTCACCTCCTCTTTTCAGGCACTGGGTTGTTCTTATTAGTGTGTTACTGCTTTCAGTATTTCTTTTTCACTGTTCTTATTGATTTTGTTGTAACCTACCCTGAATCCTTTGAGTACAGGGTGGGATATAAACATAAATACAGACATCTGAAAAAGAAATGCCTCTTTTCCCTAGCCTTTGGCTGAAAAAAAGGGTGTCCCCTTCCTTTTAGGCTTTGATGTTCATAGTTTTATCATTGCATCTATATGTTGGCTTTATTGTAACCCGCCCTGGGGTAGAAGAACAAATAAATAAATAAAACTGCAAGATGTGTAGAACATATACAACATGCCTGCTTATTTTATATAATTTTTTTAAAAAATAATGTCCTCCTGCAGATATTCAGCATACATACTTAAATTGCTACGCCTTCAGAAAGCATGTATCTTCATAAGCACCATGTGCAATTACATAATTTTGCTCTTTAATGTTCTGCCCAGAAAGCACTGCAAATTCCAAAGTACATATTCATTTAAAAACCTACAGAAAGTAAGTCTGAAACTAGAAGCTTACCCTCCACTCCCAATGGCTCTCTTCTGGTGGTTTTTCGAATCGTAATAGCGCTGTAAAATCATGGAGCTTCTGCTTCTCAGATAACCGATTTCCACCTCAATGTAATTCTCCAAGTAGGAAACAAAGATGGATTTGATAAGCTTAGACAAGAAAGTCTGCTTATCAGTGCCCAAGTTAAACTCCATCAATTTGCTTGAAAGATTAGTAGTCCTTTATAGTGCAAGAAAGCAAGAGAATGAAGGAATATATTTGTTGGAGGCAAACCTCAGGTATATTTCCTGCATTTGCAGAGAGGAGACAGAAAATGCTACAACTTTGCAAAAGCTGTGAAAATACATTTCTGCCAGGCCCCTGCATGATATACCACAGGAAAAGCTCAGTGTACAAACAGGATATACATTTTAAAAATTAAGCTTTCAAAGTTCAGCCATGGGTTATCAGTACCAGCTCTCTCCCTAAAATATCTGACTAGTTCAGTGGTTCTCAACCTGGGGGTCAGGACCCCTTTGGGGGTCGAACTACCCTTTCAGAGGGGTCGCGACAAGTCTCCCGTCGCACTTCCCTCCCACTTCCCAGCTGCTCTACCCGTGGTTGGGGGTCCCCACAACATGCGGAACTCCACTAAGGGGTCGCAGCATTAGGAAGGCTGAGAACCGCTGATCTAGTTGGAACCGGAATCACTTAAGCAAACTATACAACAGTTACAGTCAGTGACACCTTTTTTATTTTTCTAGCAGGAAAAGTTACATTTTGCAATCATCTCTTAACCACGCCACATTCTTATAAAACTTTCTCCTATGACCTAAAGGTGAGGGGGGTCAGAAGGAGGAGTTATATGTTGAGTAAAACAAAACGGAATATGCTCTTGCCATGCACAGACACATATATTTAGGCAAAGTCATCAATAATCTTTTTTCTAGTGATGGGTAGGATATAAATTCTTAAATAAAAATTGCCTGTATTTTTTTTTAAATCTGAAAATCCCTATTTCATTTTTCTAATATCACTGTTCCCTCAAGTCATGATGACCTTCCTTATATGTGGGCAAGTTTTAAAGTACGGGTCTACATTACTGTGCAAAGGTTTTAGGCAGGTGTGGAAAAAATGCTGCTGTCAGAACACTGTCAAAAACAGAAGTGCTGTTAATTTTTCATCGCTGCACAAAATGCAAAGTGAATGACGAAAGAGACATCTAAATCAAAGCAATATTTGGTGAGACCACCATAAAAACATAGGAACATAAGAGAAGCCTTGCTGGATCACCCACCTAGTTCAGCATCCTGTCGCACACAGTGGCCCACCAAATGCTCATGGGCATCTCAAGCAGAGACAAGGACAAACCTATTCCTGCTCTAGAATCCCAGCAAATGGCCTTAGAAGCACCCCGCACCCCGCACCCCAGCCTGAAAGATGCACCTAGGCATTCGTTCTAGCAGCCATTGATACATCTGTTGTCCATAAATTTGTCTAACCCTACCTTAAAGCCATCTAGATTGGTAGCTGTCACCACCTCTTCCGGCAGCACATTCCATAAGCCGATGACCCTTTGCCTTCAAAACAGCATCAATTCTTCTAGGTGCATTTGCACACAGATTTTGAAAGAATGCTGCAGGGAGGTTGTCCCAAACACCTTGGAGAACTCACCACAGATCTTCCGTGGATGCAGGCTTGCTCAGATCCTTCTCTCTCCTCATGGAACCCCAGACAGATTAAGAGGTGCTGAGATCAGGGAACTATGGGAACCGTAGCATCACTTCCCGGACTTACTTTGCAGCATATTTTCCCACACTTGCCTAAAAGGTTTGCACAGTACTGTAGGTATACAGGCACGCAGCTGCTTGCAAATGTCTTCCTGAGAGGAAGGAGAGGGCTTACACAGTTCAAAAAACAGTCTTCCGTGGGTGTGCACATTGGCATGGAGCCTCTGTCAAGACAGCCTTCAGCACCATTAGAGACCACACAAAGGTGCAGACTCATTCACATTTACCCGGCTCCCATTCACCTGACCTTCCAGAGGCTGCAGAGGAAGGGCTGGAGCAGTATTAGATGCTAAGGTGTTTGGTATCGCCACCCCACAGCAACTGCAGGGAAGGTGAACTGCAGGTGAGCATCCAAACTCCCCAACCCCAACCCCAAGAGTCTGGCAAATGTGTGCACAGCAATGTTTCCTCTCATGCAGACCTTCCTGTCCATTAAAATCTTCCAAGGAAGCCCTTCCAGCAGTATCACCTCTAGAGGAAATGTGCAAGATGATAGCTAGATGCTGGGCTTTCTCAGTGGTGGCCCTCACATTATGGAACGGGTAAGATCCACTGAGATCCAGAATTAGCCATCTTTCAAGACATGGGATTGGTCTGTTTTGGATGTTTTTTCTTAAGAGATATCAGACTCTGTTTTTGTTCTTTTTTAAAATAAAGTTTGTGCTAATATTACTTATGATTTTGTTCCATACATTGCCCTGGGGCTGAGATGAAGGGCAGATAAAGATCTTCATGAATGAACAAACAAATACAGGCTGCCCAAAGGGGCTCTTTTCATGCGGCATTTATAGCAACCCTGGATTCCCCCTTTACAGTCCTCATTCCTGAGACAAGACGTAACCTATGGACATAGAAGTTTTAAAGAGGAGCAAAGCAAATCGTGTGTTTCCCCATCATGCTATAAAGAAGCCCCTACCTTGTATACAGTTCATAGAGGCTCTGAAGATATTGTTCTGCATCCGACTTCTTATGTTCATCCAGCTGGTTTTTTATATTACTCTGTCAAATAAAAGGTCAATGCATCCAGTTATTTGCCTGCCCTTGGCACATTTGTATCCACTCACGTCAGCACGCAATTATCCAAATTGCTAGGGTGAGGGTTAGGGTTAGGGCTAGGCGTTCTGGAAAAGGGCGTTCTGGAAAAGGGAATTTTCTGTCTCTAATCAAAGCCCATGCATTCTCCCTGCCATTTCAAACACGTAAGGTAGCTGGTTGCATAGTTCACAAGATACGATGATTGAATGTCTGGGCCTACCATGCAATCCTAACCAAGGATCTGGAAAGCTTGTCCTATGAGGAACATTTGAAGGATCATGGAATGTTTAGCCTGCAGAAGAGAAAACTGAGAGGAGACAGGATCACAGTCTCCAAGTACCTGAAGGGCTGTCACAGTGCAGAGGGATCATCCCTATTCTCACACACTCCAGGGTACCTAGTGTCTAAACTGGCTTGGTACACCCCAGCCTGGAACCTGTGGTCACTGAAGAAAGCCCTTTTGGCTGTATCCCATACACACATTACAACCTCGAGGCTCCGAGCTTTTCAAGACCTGGTTCCACATCTCTGGAACAGTCTGCCACTAGCTCTTAGGCTCAGAAAAGGAGGCAGTTAAATTTCAGGTGTTTTTCTACTTAGCACTAGAGTACCCATTAAGGACCCATTAAGTGCTAGTGGAAAAGCACCCTTCATAAAGGGTCTGAAAACCATTCTTTTCAACATCTGAAATAGTTTACTCCCTGAAACAATTAGTATTCAACCTTTATGTACTAAAAGAGGACTGGAAACCTTTGGTTGTGGGTCAGTTCTCAATAGTTGATGGCTTGGAATAAGATACGTCCTAAGAATAGAAGTTAGATTGGTAGGTCATTTTATTTCATAACTTGGTTTTTATAGTATTAGACTGGATTTTGTGCTTTGTAATTTTAACTGTATCTCTGTACTGCCCCTTTGGTGGAAAAGGCAATATAAATAAACGTTTATTATTATTAATCATAATCAAAATCACAAAATGGGAGGACTAGAAACAATGGGATGAAACTTCAAGGGAGTCAATACAGATCAGATATTAGGAAAAACCTCCTGACAGTGAGGGTGCTTAATCAATGGACTAGGTTGCCATGGGAGGTACATAAGAACATAAGAGAAGCCTTGCTGGATCAGGCCACAGCCCATCTAGTCCAGCATCCTGTCGCACACAGTGGCCCACCAAATGCTCATGGGCATCTCAAGCAGAGACAAGGACAAACCTTCTCCTGCTCTCGAGTCCCAGCAGATGGCCTTAGAAGCGCCCCAGTTCATCTGCTGGGACTCGAGAGCAGGAGAAGGTTTGTGGGTTCTCCTTCGCTGGAGGTCTTCAAGCAGAGGCTGGACCTACATCTGTCTGGGATGGTTTAGGAAATCCTGCATTGAGCAGGGGGTTGGGCTGGATGACCCCTGAGGTCCCTTCCAACTCTATGAGTCTACGATCTAATGTATTCTATTATTATCATTGGCTTTAATAAACATTGAGTATCATAGACTGTAAATCAGAAGAATCACAGAAGTTTCTGCACTTTTAATGCTGAAGGTAGACTGAGAAAGTTACATTCTAGCTATTCTTTTTTCAAATTTGTATTGTTTCCAAACAAAGGGCTGGTTGGATCTCCCCATTAAAATTAAATGCCAAAATATTTCAAAGCTGTAATAATCTCAGAGAGACAGTCTGTCAGCACCGTTTCAGTGGCTATACCCACCTGCAAACTGTCCCATCTGCATCCCCCTGGATATTAGTCCAGATTATATCCCAGGCCTGCCTTAGTCTATACTACCATGTGGCTGACAGTTCCCTATTCCAGGATATAATCCAGAATTAGGCCCAATGCAGAAAGGACCCTAATACAGAATTTCTTTTTAAAGGGAAAGAACTTCATTTCTCATTTGCTCTTCTCACAAAAATGGTAGCACCACCTCAGTAACTCCTGGCTGCCTTGAATTGCACAAAAGGTGATTGTGACAAAGCTAGTACCGAAGTCAGAACTATATATCAACACATGATGCATGAACCCCAAACTCTACTTTAATAATTATATAGTATCATTCAGAACAAGAAGTGTTCATATTTTTAAAAAGCGCCTCAAGCTGAGCAAACACCTTATTAAAAGTACATTTTTCTGTAAATCACCTGAAGCCTGTTCTCAAAGACATTCTGAATGAGCTTGGCCATCACAGTCTCTGGGCTGCTAAATATATCTCCAACTTGTTTGTTGACGTTCTGGCAAAGAATAGCTGTATCTTCAAATATATCGCTCCTGAAGTAGGCACCCTGGACATCAGAAAGACCAGAAAACTACTGTCACCATTAAAATAGCAACAGCAACATTCTTAAGTGCATACTTTTGCAAATCTTACATAAAGTTAAAAAGAAAATGCCTCTTACCTCTTGGCACTGCTTTATATAAACATCAACACAGTGAGAGTAACCCTGTGAGAAAAAAAACCCTGCAGTTTAGCCACACTGTCAAAATTATTAATCAGTGTTTCAGATTATACTTTTGCAAGAGCACTGGACATAAAATTTCCTTTCCTTTTGGTTTTATCTTTCCTTCCTAGCCCTTTGGAAGGTCTGGAGATTTGGTGCCAGAAGCATCAAACAGACAATCTGTTGAAAAGGTTCTTTGAATACTTAAGTCCTTAAAAACATAACAGAAGCCATGTTGGGTTAGGGTTAAGGCCATCTAGTCCAGCATCCTGTCTCACACAATTGACCCACCAATTGCTTATGGGCATCTCAAGACGACAAAGGCCAAACCTTCACCTGCTCTTCACTCCCTACTAATGGCTTTTAGAGGCATCCTGTCTGTCTGACCAGCCCGGAGGACGTACCTAGGCAACCATTCTAGTAGCCATTGATACCTCTTTCTCCATGGATTTGTCCAACCCTTTCTTAAAGTTAATTTTTTTAAATTCTGTCAGATGAAACAACTTCTCATAATCTGTAACAATGACCAACCTTTTTCACTGAGAAAGAAGCTCTTAATCTACAGTATCTGGGACACCAAACTAATTCTTGAGGCAAGAACAAAATTAACTCATACTTTCACCCCCAGGTGCTTTTTCTTTCCTCCCCTAACAGAAATAGTCACAACCACCAACCTAAGCTCTTGCAGGAGATCTTAAAAGGAAAGGAATTTTTTCCCCTAGGATCTGAACTTGTGTTTCAATAGAACCAGAAGTCTCTGCTACCAAAGGCAGGGAATGCAGCAAGAAGCAAGCTCTTCCGGAGCATTTGCATTTGTGTCCATCAATCTGAACTATTCAAAGAAGTCCATTCTGCTAGAAGCATACAAAAAACTCAAGCACAAGAACGGCAACGGCTTTCAGAATTTTGTGGGGTGCTTCATAATAATCAATTCGTGTTTGAATGGGGCCAAATTCTCCTCAGCCCCCAACTAGAAACTGTGCCAGCAATGCTTAATTGACTGTTCAGACCATTTGGCGTGTGTATGAGAATTTCCCTAACTACCCTCTGGATCTCAGCATAGGCAAATGGGCTAAAACCCCCACAACTTTGGGCTGTTTCCACAATTCCAAGTTAATCCAGAATAAGGAAGCACCAAGAATGCATCATCCATATGGCAATCTGGATTAAGGATCTGTGAAGACCGCAATGTCCACATGGGAATAGAATATAAGCTGCAATGTCCACATCTGGAATATAAGTGTGCTAAGGGCCCACTAATCTGTATAGTAGACCTGGTAAAAGAGGTATACAGTGGTACCTCGACATACAAGTGCTCTGACATACAAGTGTTTTGAGATACAAGCCGCCGAGCGAGTGATATTTTGCTTTGAGATGAGAGCAAGATTTGAGATACGAGTATGTAAATACAGTACAGTACATAACAAAAACAACTGAGGTGGTGTTTTGGGAGCTGGAATGGATTAATGGGAAAATTGCTTTGAGATACGAGCGATTTGACATAAGAGCAAGGTTACGGAACGAATTAAACTCGTATGTCAAGGTACCACTGTACAACCCATTCTTACATGCTTTATTCTGGATTAAGGAAGCGGCATCCCCACATAGACCAGATACAGAACGTATGTGGGCAGGGTTTTAAGAGATATGCACACTTGAGTGGCAATGTTGTCGTTATGTATGAATCCCCTACACCAGTGATGGAGAACCTTTTGAGCTCAGTATGTCAAAATTCACAAGAAAACCTAGCTTAACTTGGGTGCTGTGTCACATCTAGAAATATCCATAATTTTGTGATATTGTAGCTCTAGTAAAAATATTATATTTTTGATATATGTATTTTATTAAAAGCAACAACCAATAATTCTTTACATTAGTGACTTTTGTTGCTGAATTCCATTTGCTAAATCTTCAACTGAAAGTTGGTATTTCGTACACTTCAAGAACAAGCAAGCACTACACTCCTAGGTGCCAAGGTGACCATGTGTGTCACCCAAAAGGGCTTGGCATGTCACCTGTGGCACGCCTGTCATAGGTTGGCCATCACTGCCCTACACAGCCCTGCACATCCTATGAAGCAGAGACGTCCCACAGGGCTCCCCAAATGGAACTCATTCCCTGGTACAGATCCATACTAGGACGTCTGCATGGCGCTCCGATTTAGCACAGGTCGCAAGGATTTCAACCGTCCTCTGTGCAGACAGTACAGTGCCATTTTATTCCAGATCTAATTTATCTAGATCTCTTAAGCACTGATGTCACTAAAACTTAATGTCTACTGTACTTAATGCGAATTTATAGCAGCCACAAGCAGAAACAAGCTTAGACAATGTAGGAGTCAAGGCTTCACTTCCAGGACCATGGACAGAGGTTGCAGGCAGTGCCAGAAGGTTGGCCTATGGGAGGAGACGCAAGGCCTCAAGGATGCTGAGATGATCAGAACTCTACTGAGTGAAGGTGCACCACAAGACAGATAAAACTTTTTTGTTTGTTTGCATTAATCTGAATGAATATCAACAACATCAAGGCCCTATTTTCACCAGGGTAATCCACAAACAACTCAATTGCCTGAAATCCTGCTCCAAAATGGCAGCAACCCACTAAATACTGACCCCTATGTTCACTCAAACACACGGGAACATAAGATGCTCCTCTTACCTTAAAGTGGAGCAAGACAGCAGCAACTTCTCTCATCCTGTTGATTTGGCCCCTTCTTTGCGCATTAGTGAACTCCTGGATTAGCTGGCATTCCAAGTCATGATACTTACCTGGGTGCAAGGAGAAGGCAGGAAAAAAGTTAAGTGTTGCACAGATACAGTCAAATCAGGTAAACAATTTAAGCACAATAAAGAGGGAAACTTACTCGCTATTTTGGACTTTACTTCAGAAAACCTGTTGACAAAAACACGCAAAATTAAAAAACACATACCCTTGCCACTTTAATCCCTTAGCCAAAATGCATTTAACGCACCACATTCTCAGCGAGAGCACCCAAATATTACATGTGTCCACCAAAATAAGCTAGGCAGCATCCTGGCTCATACAGTGGCCTACCAATGGCTTCTGGGCATCTCAAGTCGCAGACAAAGACAAAACCTTCCCCTGTTCTCGAATCCCTGCAAATGGCCTTCAGAGGCATCCTGCCTGTCTCTCCAACCTGGAGAAAGCACCTAGACATCAGTTCTAGCAGCCATTGATACACAAGGCAGTGATCAAGCCTCTGAATTGTGTCTACCTTGACTCAGAAGAAAAAGAGGGATAGATATCTGAACATGTGGTTTCCAAACAAAATGCCTGGTGCACCAGTTAAAACCTTTTCTGGACAGAGATGACTTGGCCACAGTTGTCCATGCTCTGGTATCCTCCAGACTAGACTACTGTAATGTGCTCTACATGGGGCTGCCCTTGAAGGTTTGGAAGCTGCAGCTAGTGCAGAATGCAGCAGCTAGGTTGCTGACCAGGACAACTGGCCGGATGCACATCACGCCAGTCTTAGAAGACTCGCACTGGCCGTCAGTTCGCTACCAAGTCCAATTCAAGGTGTTAACTTTAACCTATAAGGCCCTAAATGACTTGAGCCCCAAATATCTGAAGGAACATCTACTCCCATATCAACCTGCCCATGTCTTAAGATCTGGAGGGGAGGCCCTCCTGGTTGTCCCACCACCCTCAGCAGCAAAGGGAGTGGACACCTGGGAGAGAGCCTTCTCAGTAATGGCCCCTAGGCTATGGAATGGTCTCCCCTTGAGGTGCATTTATCACCTTTATTGTTTACATTTAGGAAGGTAGTAAACACGCACCTCTTTGCCCTGGCCTTTGGTGAAATGGGGATATAATTTTCTCTTCCCACTGGCAGATACTGTTATTGTTTTCATGTTTTCATGGTATTAAATAATGTTTTAATGATGTTAAATGATGTTAAATAGGGCAGGATAAAAATGTAAAATAAATAAATAAAAATGTAAATAAAGAAGCAGGTTTGGACAAAAGGTGGTAAAGACCAAGGCAAAGAAGAATGTGAAGAATATGAGTATCTGGTTCGAGAAGCAGAGAATAGAAAGAACATGAGCATCTGAATATATACTTTCTGGGAACAGAAACAAAAGTCTGAAATTCACATCTGGCAAAGGGGCGGCGATATTGCTAGAGTGACATCTGGATCTGGTGGGACTTTGCAACCAAGCAACCAATTACTGTTTTAGCCCTAAGAGGCAGACCCAGAGGAGGGAGGAAAGGAAATGAGACAGGCAAAAAAAAGAGAGAGAGATCTAGAAAAAAGAGTGGCATGTGGACAGCACAGTTCCAAAGGCAGATAAAGGAAGCAGAAGATGACAAAAGGGAGACCTTTCAGTTCATCTGTGCAAGGATTTTGCATCAGTGAATGATGCAATAACCTTGGCATCTTAAATATAGGGCAGGCAGAGGTACAGAGAGTGCTGAGGTGTTTTTAGCTCATCTCAGGCAAGCATGAAAACCATACAAGACTCTGCCCTGTTGTTACAACTCGCAATAGGTCCCACAGCCTAAGTACCCTGACCCTCAATCCCAGAAGCAAGACAAGGATTTTGCCCACAAACCTGTGTAACTGCCCCCAGTCTATTGAGGAGGAAGTAGAAGAGTTGGGTTTTCTACCGCGCTTTTCTCACCCATTTAAGGGAGGGACTCAAAGCGGCTGACAAACTCTTCTCCCCCACAACAGATACCCTGTGAGGTTGTGGGAGCTCAGAAGAGAGCTGTGACTAGCCCAAGATCACCCAGCTGGTTTTATGGGGGAGGGCGGAATCGAACCTGGTATTCCCAGATAAAAGTCCGGCTCCCTAACCATTAGACCAAACTGGCTCAGTTCAAGAACCGCCTGCCACAAAAGTGTAAAATGTCATTAAGCAGAGAATGGTCTGTTGCATTAAATGATTTTTTTCCTCTCTTTTCTTAAATAATGTTTTTTCCCTGGAACTCACAGGTCAAGATTTTGTATCAAAACACTTTAGGAGCTTCCTTGGGATCTAGCAAAAGGAAATTTAAAAATTACAAATGCAGAGAAATCACGGCCATCAATCATACTTCACCTGTCAAAAGGCAACTCCTGCGCTATCAGATGTAGCTTCTGGATAATATCGGCTGCCTCTTCAATCTACAATGGGAAGTCATATAATTTATTTAAAAAGAACATTGTGTGAATAGACAACTAGACTATTTATTTAACATCCTCGTCCCTCCCTTTACCTGGGGGTCCCAGGGCAGGTCACATATATGAAAACAACAATAAAATATAATTAAAAACAAACCCATCATCCTATGTCAGTGATGGTGAACCTTTTGAGCTCGGTGTGCCAAAATTCGCAAGAAAACCTAGCTTAACTCGGGTGTTGTGTCACATCTAGAAATATCCATAATTTTGTGATATTTGTAGCTCTAGTAAAAAAGTTATATTTTTGATATATGTATTTTATTAAAAGCAAAAACAAACAATTCTTTACATTAGCAACTTTTGTTGCTGAATTTCATTTGCTAAATCTTCAATTGCAAGTTGATATTTCGTACACTTCAAGAACAAGCAAGCGCTACACGCCCAGGTGCCAGGGTGACCAGGTGTGTCACCCAAAAGGGCTTGGCGTGTCACCTGTGACACGCATGTCATAGGTTGGCCATCACTGTCCTATGTACAGGACAATACAAGGAAGGAATTGAATGACAGAGGTCTAAGTGTCTTAACCAGGTGCCAAAGGAAATTATCTCAGTGGGGGAAGATTCTTCTGTAAAGTAGGAGCCACCGAAGAGAAGACCTTTCTGTATGGAACTGCTAACAAGGTACTTCCATACTGTCTTTCCTAATTTACCTGAAATCTTCCTCATACTCTATCCTCTCTCTAAGATTGATTTGCAGTTCATTCAAAGTGCAATCATTCCTATTTCCCAAACTTCTGCCATTGGCATAGCACTGTCACAATTTTTGCAAGATCTGTGTATAATCTGTATTACATACCACAGTTTCTGAAGGAATGAGCTAAATTATAGCTAAATGAACCTCCTACCAGATTATTAAATTTATTGGTCCTTTCAATAGAGCTATTTCTTCCTTACCGTACTCCAAAGAAAAAAAACCTAAAACTGCTCCAACTCAAGCATTTAGAGCTGCATTAATTAAGGTAAATTTGACTGCAGAACTACTAGGATGAATCACATAGCAGGAACAAAACAGACATATTATCCCTTGAAGAACAATTTAAGGTGATGTCAGGTCTTTCCAGGGAGCACCAATTGATGATGATGGTGATGGTGATGGTGGCGGTAATGATGATGAAGAGTTGGCTTTTCTATCCCACTTTTTTCACCCATTTAAGGGGACTCAAAGTGGCTGACAAACCTACTGTTCTTCTCCCCACAACAGAACACCCTGTGAGGTAGGTGGGGCTGTGAGAGGTCAGAAGAGAGCTGTGACTAGCCCAAGGTCACCCAGCTGGCTTTGTGGAGGAAGGTGGAATCGAACCTGGTATTCCTTAAGAGTCTGGCTCCTTAACCACTAGACCAAACTGGCTCTGAAGTCAGTACACATAGGCAGCTCAGCTGTTGCTAGTCACACAGTCTTGAAATTACTGTTCAGCCATCATGTTATCTTCTAGGCCTGCTGCAGCTAAGGATTGAAAGTCCTGACAGGAGGTCTACCATGTTGATGGGTGTGCACAGAGTTCCTGCAAGGCCTGACACCAACCTAAGGGAGCAGGTTGACATGATGTGGGAATGGTGAGGCACAGTTTGGGAGACTGCAGGGCAGGTATTTTAAAACATCTTTTAGTATTTGTTTTATCCTATGTTGTGACTTGCTGTGGTACCCCATGGTGAAGAGTGGGATACAATGTTATAAATAAATAAACAAATCCAAGGGAAGAGAAGAGGAAGAAGAATAGCTGCCTTTTCTACACTGCTTGTCTCGCCCATTTAAGGGGACTCAAAGCAACTGACAAAGTGTCTGTTCTCCCCACAACAGACACCCTGTGAGGCAGGTGGAGCTGTGAGAGCTCAGCTGTGACTAGCCCAAGGTCACCCAGCTGGCTTCCTGGAGGAGGGTGGAATCAAAGCCAGTATTCCCAGATAAGAGTCCAGCTCCTTAATTGCTAGACCAAACTGGCTCAAACTGGGGTGTTCATCAAACTCATCCAGTTCCTTTGCTTTCAAAACAAACCCTGAAATTTCAGTCCAATAGTGAGCCCTACAAATTCCCTCACTCTGGTGTGAACCAGTTTGGCACACCGCTAGAAGAAGCCTGCAGTTCAGTCAGCAGTTCATGAGGTTTCCGGTTCAACTGAAGACATTTCCAGTTGGGGTGAAGAAAGACTCCTTGCCTGAGGCACTGGGAATGGTTAACTGAAGTACCCTTCTTGAGTCCCCTGACAAATCAGCCCCTCCGTAAGAGGGGGGCAAAGGCAGTTCCTAAGTATGGATTTCAGCAAGAGTATTACAGGATGTAGGAGGTAGTGCGGCCTTGATGGGCCTATTGGGGGTCATCCCGCCAGGGTCTGCTAAACACTGTTTTTTCCTGTGGTGCTTCTTATCTTCTCATTTCAGAGCACTGTTACCTTGACTTCCTGAGCAGTCGCTGCCTTAGATTATGGGGGAGTATTGCTTTCACTTCTGCTTTTAAGAGTGTTGTGGCAAGTGCCATCCTTTGGCACCAGCTGGAGCAGCAGGCATTGACCCACCAAGTCCTGGTTTGGAGAAGGACTCAAGAGAATTCGGTGCCACTCTGTGCAAAGAATGCTAGACTGACCTGGGGCCCGCTTCTATATGTTTCTGTATCTAGTGACCCTGGTTCAGACCTCTCTCTTGGTCTAACCTACTAAACCAGTGGTTCTCAACCTGGGGGTCAGGACCCCTTTGGGGGTCAAATTACCCTTTCAGAGGGGTCGCTACAAGTCTTCCATTGCCCTTCCCTCCCACTTCCCAGCTGCTCTGCCCCTGTGGTTGGGGGTCTCCACAACATGAGGAACTCCATTAAGGGGTCACGGCATTAGGAAGGTTGAGAACCGCTGTACTAAACAGAGTAGGTAAAAGAATTACACTGCAAATTCCTTGGAGAAAGGGCATAATTAAAAAGGCACAATTAAACAAATAGATGAACTGACTGGTCCCTTAATTAAGGTTTAAGACATAATACATTTCTCAACCCAGTACAAAACAAATTTCTCTGTAGGAAATACATTAATCAGGACTCTCCTATTGCAAAGCTCAATTTTTAAAGACAAACTTCCACCCCTGGAAGAATTTATAGGAAATATACCAGCAACATCCAACAAGAAAATATACTGTCAAAAATCACATTACGTGCCTAGATGTTCTGCAAAGCTCTCATTTGAGCGGAAGAAACTGAGGTGTCCCGGCCTGTCAAGATGAAGTCAATCATTACTTGAATGACTGCCTGCCGTGACAGGTAGATTTCCAGATGAGCAGGTTTTATCACCCAGGCTGGTAAACCGCAGTAACTTTTTCAAAGCCGGGTTAGAAGTAGGCAAGAATTACAGTTTTGAGAACTGCTCGGCTTAGTTGGCAATACAAACCCTTTGAAGCATAAAATGCCCTTACAAACATATCCAGAGAGAGAGAGAGAGAGACTTGAACATCTGCTTCCAAACAAGAAACTAGAGGGCATTTTGCAGCAAGTGCTAAAAACTTCTTGCCATTTTTTCCCAAGAAAAGCATGGATTTCATGACAGATCTTTTCCCTCACTTTGTTCTTTACAACGTTATTCCAGACCCAACTGTAATGAAACCTTCAGCCCACTCAATATGAGCATCTATTAAGCAGAGAAAGCAAAGGGGAGCACAGGAGAAGCACAAAAAATATCACATCCTAATCAGGTTGCTGACACAGGTGGTTAGGACAGACACAGCAAAAGGGCTAAAACAAAGATACGGTAAATAGGGAAGTGCACAAATGTGTGGGGGTTTTTTGCATTCAAATTCAATTCGATTCGAATGTTTAAAATCAGAATGCCACAAAATCCAATTCAAATCAAATAATTGGAATCTCTTCGTTGGAATGTTAGATTTGGATATGAAGCTATGGATGTCGACAACATTTGTATGTGAATGAATGGATTTTATTTGTACAGTCACAGACCAGAATCAGCAAATGTTAAAAAGTACCAATTAGTCTATTATCTATAACAGGGAAACTATATGCAAGATTTTTGAATCAAAAAACTAACTGCATATATGGAAATGTTTTTACTTCTTTCTAATATCCAGGCTGCCTTTAGAAGCGGCCAGTCCAAATTAGATCATTGCCTACTACTGTCCCACCTAGATGAAAAACATCTGTATGTGTCATGTGTATCTTTATGCATTTCATATGCAAATGTGTACAGATGTGTATAAGATGCATACAGAAACATATGCTTACATTCATATCTGTACATTTGGTATCTCTACATACGTATCTGTATATTCAAATGTTTCAAATCATTTGAACGAATGTTTTGGAACATTCAAAATTCGTTTGAATGGTTAAATTCGAATGTGTAGACATTCTATTCGAGTTCAAATGTCCACATTTGATCGAATTTAACTGAATTTTGAATGTTTAGAGCATTCATGTACATCTCTAATGGTAAACATCCCCCCTGGGACTACACTATTGTCGTTAGTTTGGAGCGAGGGATCTCCTTGAATCCAAGGACCATATTTTCTAACAGGAGGACTTTCAGGGGCTGCTGGTGAAAGGCAAAGAAGACAACACAACAGATGCGCTCCTGACTTTTGTACAACAGGCTGCGTTTCAGCCATACAAACGCTAGACGTTTTCATATAATGGCAAGCTACCCTAGATAAGCAAGCTAGATTGCATTCTCACTCATTTAGAATGAACCCAGAGCAAGTCAAGGAGGGATATCACCTGAGAGCATTCCAAGTGGTAAACTGAGAGGCCTAGAAGCAACAACAGCCAATTAAGAAAGTGGGAGAGGGCCAAGGCATGGAACAGAAGCCTCCCTTTAATCTCCTCAAACTGAGATGCAATCTACTGCAAATCAAAATGTATTTGAGAGATCAAAGGGAAGATTTCAGCTGGAAAGCCACATATAAACTGGCCTCGTGGAAACACCCTACCTACAGCTGTTTGCATAGGAACCCAGCCTAATGTTTCCTCACTATTGTAGTGGATGGATTATAGATACAAAGCCAAAGTAATGTATAAGAGTTGAAAGTGAGAAAAACATTCTACAGTACTTCCTGCAATTTTTAAGGATCTATCAGAGAAAAAAACTATTGTATATATTGAGAGATAACTAGGGTTAATAAAAGACAGGAAAGAGCAAGGGTATACATTAAAAGAAACCAAAAAAAAGACATGAAAAGGGGGAAAATACATTGTTCGTTAGAGGATAACCATATTTCTAATAGCAGATAAACTGTCTAATTTAGAACACAACTATAGGCAGGGTGCTCATCCCACACAAGTGTGTGCAGGACTGTAAGCAAAGAATCTGAAGAGGTTGAGAAAAAAAGACCACCAAGAAATGAGGAGTCTAAAAAATGAAAGCCAACGGAAACACTTTAGAAGATTAAATCCTGCAGTCACAATCAGTACAGAAAAAGCCATTTGAACACTTAAAACAGAGAAAAGCGAACTTGACGACAAAGCTTTCCACTGTGCCACACGCTTTTTCTGCCACAGTAGTGTGTGCATCATTTTAAAGGCCTCCCTGCAGCTAGGGTAACCTCTGAAGAACGACATGAGTGAAAAATGAAGGAGCGCTTTCACCTATATAGACCTGCCTGAGCACTGAGATCAAGAAGAGAGACTTCTTGCAAGTTCCTTCTCTTGCAGAGATACAAGGCACAGGGACATGCAAGAGGGCCTTTTCTGTGGTGGTCCCTAGACACTGGAACAGCCTTCCTCTTGAGGTTTGCCAGGCACCTACGCTATATAGTTTTTGGTGCCTGGTTTTTGCCATTTGGTGCCTGGTTTTTGCCTGTTAGGGAGGGAGGGAGATAGGGACATATTTTTAATTATGTTTTAATATTTGGTGTTTTATTCTTATTGTAACCCACCCTGGGACCATATGGTGAAATAAATGTTTGCGCCTGGCAAAGACAGACAGACAGACAGAGAGATGATAGGGCCATGGCCCACCCAGAGTGGTCTACCAATGACTTCTGGGTATCCAATTTCACTACTGTCTTCCTTGAATTTTTACAACCCTTAGAAGAACACAAGGGAAGGCCTGCTGCACCAGGCCACAACCCATCTAGTCTGACCTCCCATCTCACTCACTGGTTCACCAAATATTTCTGGGCGTTCTTTCTAGTAGCCATTGATACACTCGTCTTCCATGAATTTGTCTAACCCTTTCTTAAAGCTGTTCAGGCTAGTTGCTGTCATCACATCTTCCACTAGTAAATTCCATACACCAGTGAGCCTCTGGTAGAAAAAAATATATCATCCAGTTTATTTGTGATGCCTGCAGAGCAGAGAAGGGTTGACTCAGTCAGAAGAGGAGGAAGATGGTTGTGGCAGCACTCCTGAACCTGCTAGGTTCTTCTACTAATTCTCCTCTATTTTCACTGTGTGCTTAATGGGAGAAGCTTTAACTGTTATTTGAACTGTTACTTGCATCAGCCTTTTAATATTTATTTCAAGAAGGTGATCGCTAAAGATCCATGGAAAAAGTCAACGTTCATTCACAAATGAGGAAAATAGGACAAGAGGTTCAGAAAGGGGGGTGGGGGGAGACAAGCGATTTCCAGGGTATTCTAAAAAGTTACTCTCTCAGCATTCTTTCGAGTCACTTATGATTTTGCAAAATGAAAAAAATAGTGACAGCCCTGCAACATTAAGAACAGCTGAATCGGCAGGCAAATGAAGTTAATCTCTACTTCAGAACAATGGATCGTGGACGCGATGCTCACAGGGGAGCCAGGCCATGGAAAATTTACAGCTATGGGTTGTAATTAGGGCAACACAGCTTACGACGTGCAACCGATTCTGCTGACAGGCCTTACCTTTTCTGGGTTGGTGAAAACGTCAGACTTCAGTTCTCCGTCGAGAAACTCATTAAAGTATTTCATCAGTTTGTGAGCTTCGACTAAGCGTTGCCGTGGCGTGTTTACCCCCTCCAGCAGGTCACCAAGGTGACAGACTTTAGTTGCCACGTAGCTGACATGCTCATCTAGCTCCTGGAAGTGTTGGAACGCAACCTTGGAGAACCAGACAGAAAAAGCAATAATGTTTTTGTTTACTGTAATTACGGAAAGTCAAGCTATTCAGTAACGCTTAAAAGAATAAAGCAAGCAGAGCAACAAATGCAGGGAAAGATTTAGCCCTTGACCAGTCTCCAGTAAAATGTGTCAATGACCACACACACAAAAAAAATCCAAAGTAAGCTGATGAAAGGACAGCTATTCACCTGCCAAGTACCCATTTAATTCTATGGTATCAAGTGAATGTGATGGATCTAAACCCAGATTTGATAAGGCAACGTCTCAAAATACAGGGTGGTATGTATGATATGTATGAGATGGGTACAGATACATATGTGTACATAAGAATCTGTACATTCATATCTGTACATAAGTATCTGTACTTTTGAATGTTTCGAATTATTTGAACAAATGTTTCAGAACATTGAAATTCATTCGAATGTTTAAATTCAAATGTGTAGACATTCTATTCAAATTCAATCGAATTTCGAATCTTTAGAACATTTCTGCACATTCCTAGTTCAAACCATTTAGTAAAATGTGCAGAGCTTTTCATATTGGATGATTTAAAGAGAAATTTTTTCAGCACAAAAATAGTCCTTCCTGGCTGGATCACACCACCGGTCTCTGGAATTTCTAGTTTCAAAGATGTACAATGATTCAGAACTAGTAAGATTAGTTCACCGTTGCAAATGCATTCACTTCATATAATTAACACCACCGGAGAGAATCTTTGAGACAGCTACTGAGGTAAGTTGACAAAAAAGAAATGTTTGCATTTCAAATAGCTATCCAAACTGCCAGCAACTTTTTAGAAGAAGAAGAAGGAGTTGGCTTTTCTACCCCGCTTTTCACACCCATTTAAGGGGACTCAAAGGTGCTGACAAACCTTCTGTTCATCTCCGCACAACAGAACACCCTGTGAGGTGGGTGGGGCTGTGAGAGCTCAGAAGAGAGCTGTGACTAGCCCAAGGTCACCCAGCTGGCTTCGTGGGGGAGGGCGGAATCAAACCCGGTATTCCCAGATAAGAGTCCGACTCCCTACCCACTAGACCAAACTGGCTACAACCGTGAGGCCTAAGAAATAATAAAAAATAACTTTAAAATCCACCTTCTTAAACATTGCTTGCTATAGCAGCATGGGAAGTACATGGCCAAGACTAAGAAACTCAGATGTACCTCTTCTGCTCATATTAAATATTCACAGCAGGATTTTAAAAGTGGCAATAAATGTGCAAGTTCCCTGCACCAAGTGACAGAAGGTTCTCCAAAATCCAGTGAGATGAATAGGGGCATGCCAGCATTGTTCATTTATTTAAAACATTTCTATTACTGCTTCTCCATTGAAAAAATCTCAAACTGGTACACAACACAACCAAAAAAGCCAAGGTTCGAATCACTTATAAACAGCAAAACATTTTTTAGAATTAAAAATTGGGGGGGGGGGGAGGATCATGAGACAGGTACTCATTCATGCCAAGAATGTCTGATGAGGAAGCATGTTTCCAGCAGGCACCTCTGTTGCAGTCTGGCTCTGCAACCGAAGTCCGAGGGCTCAAGGAAGCATGGGGGAGCAGCCGGGTAGCTGCTCCGATGAGGGCAAGAGCTGAATGGCCACTGCAATGTGGGCAGCGGCTGGGTAGCGGCTGTTGTGCAGGCAACAGCTGCAGGCTGCTGCAATGGTGGAATAAAGAAGCTGCGGCCAGGTTACGATCCAAAGCGACGACAAGTTTATTGTGCAGCATTTTAAATACCCTGCTCTAAAGGGGATATGGAGGAAGTGATGTAGGAGGAGAATCCAAAGAGGTAATGGGCTGGAACCCGGAGCTCCCCCTGTCAGAGATCCTGTGATGTCACATCCCACTTGAACCGGAAGAGAAGAGATCCCTGCTTCCGCATCTTTGCCTCCTCCATAACATCCAAGGGCAGCTCCTAGCCAGGTCCCTGCTGCCGTTGGGGAAGAGATGGCTAGGGACCTAGTTCTGTCCAGAGGGGGAGGAAGCCGAGTGCCACCGCCGAGGAAGGTGAGTCTGGGGCTGAGGAGGGCCAGAGCTGACAGGAGAAGGTCGTCGCTACCTCAGGCGGCTTCTCTGGAGGGATAAGGAATGGCTGCCAGCCGGCCACATGGGGCTCTGCGATTATTACACACCTCAAAGGCACCTCACATACATCTAAGAGGAAAGTGTTCCAGGGTACGTTCATGCTTCAGGATACACATGCTGGAATGCAGCAATCAGTCATACCCACAGCAGATTCCAGACCAGCTGCAAGGATGCCCCACATGGAGGACACTACAGTAATCTAAACATAAAGGAACAGACACTTCTTGCCACAGAGGTCATTTCAGGAGATTCTAGAAGGACCTAGGCTATGTATCTGTTCTATCCATGTTCAGCAGACAGAGTGTACTCCCAATGCTCACCTGATTGCTTTTTTGCAGCTCTTGAACTTTCTTGGCAAACTCCTTGGCTTCTCTTTGGACTTGCTGCTCTAACTTTTCCACTCTCCTCTGGATTCGCTCATCCAACAACTTCAGTTCATTGATATGATTCACAAATTCTTCCTGCAATCTGATGGTTTAGAAAACAAATAAGCTTGATGTTATCAAATTTCAGCAGGTTAAAAACTAATGAAAAGTAAGTGCGTAACGTGACATGGATTGCTATGCCTTTTTAAAATTAACTTCTGCAGTATTCCAGACAGCATTTTGTCCTGCTTTCCTACCCATCTCCCAAACAGGTTAGTCAAATACAGTACACATCTATCCTGTCCAACGTTAATTTCATTCATTCATTAAACACTGAGGGAATCTAGCAAAGGATAGCTGTATTTCTTTGAACTATATCATGCCTTATGGGGAGGTTGACCTCAAAACAGAAGATAGCTCAGATAGTCAGCCAGTGCTCATTCACCTTCCCAAAACAGTAAGAGGCATAGTAAGAGGTCACTGAGACCACAAAACTAAACTTGGGCATCTTTCTTTGGCCCTTCTCAAGAAGAAGAGTTGGCTTTTCTACCCTGCTTTTCTGACCCATTTAAGGGGACTCAAAGTGGCTGACAAAAGCTTTCTGTTCTTCTCCCCACAAAGACACCCTGAGGTGGGTGGGGCTGCAAGAGCTCAGAAGGGAGCTGTGACTAGCCCAAGGTCACCCAGCTGGCTTCATGGGGGAATGCGGAACCCAGTATTCCCAGATAAGAGTCCAGCTCCCTAACCACTAGACTAAATTGGCTCACTTCTCAAGCCAGTCCCACCCTCAGAAGAAGGCCAGGAAATCCCTGTAGGGGCCATAAACTTCAGCCCCGGTGAAAAGTACTCGAAAATACAGACTGGTGCCAGGGACAGAGAAAAACTAGACTTGATATCCTAAGGGAGTAAAAACCAAAAGCCACTTACATTCATTTTTGTTGCCAGTTACCTGAATAATCCAAAATTAGCAAAACAAACTTTACAGCCAATGAGAAAAGAGTACGCTCAGCAAAGTAAATTAAAAGAATTTTACTAAAAAGCATGTAACCTTACCAAAATTCATTCAACACTACTCACAGCAAGCAATTATGTTATACTGTACTGAATTCTATCCTGAACTATTAATCTGCAGGAACCAGTCGGGAAATCCACTGGCTGCCAGTACGCTACCCAGCCAAATTTAAGGTTTCATTGTAACAGCAGTAATTAACACAGACCTGTAGAAAAATTTCTGCTGATATAGATCTGCAAAGACTCATCATCCAACAGCGGAAACAGCCTTTTCTGCTGTGGCCCCCTGCTTACAGAATGGTTCCCACAGCCAACTCCGTTAAGCTTCCAGCACCTACTTAAACCATATTTGCCGATCCACGTACTAGCTGGTTACAGATGGCGCTCTCATTTGACTGACTGTTTGACTGTGTCTATTGTGCTAATAATATTGTTTTCCAGTCACAAAAAGCACAATTCAGGAGCTAATCCTTTGCCTTGCTGAACCAAGCTCTTAATGATCCTCTTAAAAACAATATGGCCAGGCCGTGAAGAAACACAAGAACCATTTCTTTTTCATCTGGGCTTTTGCGGAGGGGCTCACCTAGAATCAAGTTCCCTTGTAGCTTTCTATGTTCTACTTTACACCCCACCTCACCTCAGTTGCAAACACCTAGTAAGGAGCTTCCGAGGGGGGCAGAGAGATCCAGCAGCTTTCACGGCTGCACTGCTCTCTGGGTACTCGCACTACTTGCCTTTTGTAAGTCAAAAGTGTTAATTGTGCTACTGCTGGATTACACTGCTAAATGTTACCTTTTGGGATCAAAAGCTTCCACACCACCTCGGGAACCTCCGCCGGGAGTCCTCCACGCCAGGCGTTCAATGTACTCATCTGCCACAAAGGGCTCCTAGCCACACAAAAAGAGAGACCTTTTTTACAGCAAACCACAGCAGGGAAGTGCGATATGTATGTTATTTCGACCTCACCGGGAGAAAGCAGTTCAATGCGCTGAATGCTTTATAAAGCACAGATAATAGAGCAACTGCCACTTCCCCCCTGTATACACACCTAATCTAAAAATTAGGCCCTTTGAGAAGGGTGAACATCTTGTTCGAAGCCTGAAAAACTGGCCCACATAAGCCACAGTTCATGATTTTTTGGCTACGGGATCTGTCTTTCACTCCAGAGTTGCTCTGAAATCCTGGCCCAGTGCATTCAACAGGAGGTGTATTCATCCACAAAGATTGTTGTACACAAAGGCCTTACCATCCAACAGCCCACAAAATCCTCCTGCATTAGGTTCACAAAGCAGGTTGAGGAGAAAATAGCTACCTTCGCGCCGATGCAAATGCTGCTTTTGACAAAGGGTTTGGTAAGGTTGCCAGGGCACTGTCTTGTCCAATTTTGTGAGATCGCTTTTACTTTTTGGGGCTTGATGATGTAGAAATGATGCCCGAAGCTGTTTGGTCCCCAACCCTTGCCCACCCTGGTTCATTAGAGTACGTAGAGATGTGGAGGGGAAGCCCTCCTGGTTGTCCCACAACCCCTCAGTAGCAAAAGGGATGGGCACCCGGGACAGGGACTTTTCAGTGGTGGCTCCCAAACTGTGGAACAGTCTCCCTCCTGAGGTGCATCAGGCATCTTCACTTTATGCGTTCAGGAGAGCTGGGAAGACACACCTCTTTGCCCTGGCCTTTGGCTAAACAAGGAAATTGCTTTCCTCCCCAAATCCAGGCACTGCCATGGTTTTAATGCTCATTTTATATGCTCATGGGTTTTTAATATTGTAACCTGCCCTGAAACCTTTGGGTATAGGGCGGGATAAATCAATGAGGGAGTAGTGAGGTACAAAGTGAAAGAAGCAGTGATCCATCCACCCCAACATAGCCCTCCGTAAAACAGCACAGTCGCAAATATTCTCATTGGTGGCCATGCAGACATTCTTAGAAGAAACTGTCTAGACCCATTTCAGTTCAGGTACAGAAACAGATGACCTTTTGTAGGGCAGATACAGAGGGAACACAACTCTGTGTCCCTCCTTTATTTCTCAGTGCAGGGGAAATATGAAGCTGCAAGGGTGATTCTAAGTCTGGGTCTCAGCAGCTAAACCACTGAGTGACACAGGGTGCGTGCGGCCTCCAACACTGGCGTCTACATAAGAACATAAGAGAAGGCTTGCTGGATCAGGCCACAGCCCATCTAGTCCAGCATCCTGTCGCACACAGTGGCCCATGGGCATCTCAAGCAGAGACAAGGGCAAACCTATTCCTGCTCTAGAAACCCAGCAAATGGCCTTAGAAGCTCCATCCCCAAGCCTGAAAGATGCACCTAGGTATTCATTCTAGTAGCCATTGATACATCTGTCGTCCATAAATTTGTCCAACCCTACCTTAAAGCCATCTAGACTGGTAGCTGTCACCACCTCTTCCGGCAGCACATTCCATAAACAGATGACCCTCTGGGTGAAGAAATACTTCCTTTTGTCGGATCTGACTCTCCTACCCATCAGCTTCATAGAGTGCCCCCTGGTTCTAGTGTTGTGTGATAGAGAAAAGAAGCCATTGGAACGGTAATCACTCTTTGGGGTGGAGCCATCAGAATGCAGGTAATTCTCAGCTCTGGAGAGGCTTTGAATCAGCCTGAACACTTATAGGTTGGGTGAAAACCAAACTTATAAGTTGAATCCTGACAAGTTGGGAAGACTATGGGTAAGAAGTAACCAGGACTCCGGAGTGTTGCTTTCTAAAGATGGAAATTCATTCTCTCAGAAGAAGTCGTATGTAGTTCATGGCTGTTCTTCGAGTCATCTCTGTCCATGAAGGCTTAGGTGACCTCTGTTGATCCCAGGATCACTTGCACTTATAGGTGTGCCCCAGAATCCGCTGATCTGGTAACTGTGGATTCACTCATCCACAGCTGACCGCTCCAGCCTCCCTCCCCTCCTTGATAGTTAGAGATGTGAAGTTTCAACAAACCTGGATCTGCCCACCCACCCCCCACCTCACATCAACCACGGCAGCCCCCCCTTACCTTGAAGCTGAAATATGCATTCGTAACTGCCAAGGATGGGGGGAGGCTGCTGTAGTCGACCATGGTGGCATGGAGGTTGGCAGTGGCATTCATATTATTCATGGTTTCCCATATCCATGGTAGATGTTGGAATCTATCCACTGCAGATACGGGGGCACACCTGTATTCTAAAATATGCATTCACCTCATTAGATGATATGTAGGGTCACGAACGCCATGCCAAAGCAGGCCAACAGCCCGTGGTGCATCTCAAGGGCCAGTAGCAGTTGCACATCACAAGCAGTCAAGTGTTCTTCACATCCTTTTCCAAAATCCATTTTTCCAATATGCCTCTGACTGATCTTAATTGTTTCTAACTCACTGGACTTTCACGCCACCACAACCATATCATATGACAACATTACATTATAAACCCCATTTTGAAAACACTGAGATTTAAATGGCTAACAGTATCTCTACGCTCTGTGGGAAACTTATACCCTTCTGCAGAGTGCCACAACTCACTTCCACAACACGTAAACCTTTTTTAAAAAGAATTACAAAGTACATCTGCCTATCAAACAAATTAGCTCAGCTCCATAGAGCTGTAAAACTAATGGAGATTTTTTTTAAAAAAAATCAAATTTAACATAACACTGAGAAATCCATATTACTTCTTTAAAAAGTAAAGCCTTTGTATAAATCTCATTTATTCTTTTCTTATGCTGAACAAATACAGTATTTTACCAGGAGATAAAAGTTTTTTTAAAAAAACCCTTGAAATCAACAGCACTTAAAAGACATAAAAGTATATCCTGCCAGTATTTTTAATGTCATTAGTCAATGTAATACTGTATCCCAAAATATGTTACTAAGTCTCTCCATCTCTACTTGTACTGAAGCATCACTGCAAATTTATTTTGTTCACCTCTCAAAGCAAGCCTTATATTGTTTCTTTTATTTATTCATCTGGCATCTTATTGGTACAGCTGTTTGTACAGCGATGTGATTAATACTACCTAGAAGGTTAGCTTAGATCTATAGAACATTTTCTATGGTTATCTATTTTCATCTTTCTCCTCCTGTTAAAGGAACAAGGAAAATGTCATCTTTTTTAAAAAAAGATTTTATTTATTTACACATTTCTAAATAAATTATGATATCATTCTTTGTTTGTTTATTGATCGATCTATCTTACTTTTCACCCAGAGGTCCCAGGATGGGCCACAACACACAATATAACATAAAAACATATTTAAAATACAGCCCATCCAGCCATGAGAAGGAAACCACTGGAACAATCTCCTATGAGTAGCTCACATAGCTGCATGCTTTCCCCAACTCCTATACCCATTTTAAACATAAAAAGGACAGTGCTTGTCTGACCCAATTAATCCATCTTCCTGTTTACTAGTCTGGGCAAAAAGCTGCTCACAAGAAAAATATTACATCACAATGTGATGCCTTAAATGACATCTACGCTTAACCATGTGTTTCACCACCCAGCTGTAATGTACCACTATATTTTTGGTAAAAACAGCTTAACTCTAGTTATTAGTATGCTAGTAATCTCTAGACTGGATTACTGCAATGAGCCATTGCACTGGACAACCCTGAAGATTTCTCCAAAACTTCAGTGTAACTACTCATAAATCAAATTTAAGACACATACAACTGCATCCACAAGATACTGTTTATACGCTTCTAACATTTATACCAGAATAAAAGACTACATCATATTCTGGTAAATTAGACTCTACAATATCAAATACTGAAACGGGGAGAAGAAACAGATGAGAAGAAATGTTAACGGGTAATTAAAAAGTCACAATATTAAAAGTAAAATATATATTCACAAATCTATCCATTCTTATTTACATCTAAAGTGACTTTGCAAGTTCCAATACAAAGGCATATGTCACAAACTTAATGAAGTTTAATTGCTTTTTTCTTCTTCTTCATTTGCTATTTGGTTAATCAGCTGACATTTTTACTGACAATACAGTTTATACTTCTGCCTTAGAACTGAGCACTTGGACAGAAAGAGAGAACATAAATGACACCTCCAGAGAGCAAAAGACAATGTGGAAACTAAAAAAGATTCCAACATTGCCTCTTGTTCCTATTCCAGAAAGGATAAGGAATTGCAGGCTTATAAGAACATGAGAGAAACCATGCCAGACTGGGCCACAGCCCATCTAGACCAGCATCCCATCTCACACAGTAGCCCATCAATTGCTTCAGGGCATCTCAAGCAGAAGACAAAGGCAAAATCATCACCTGCTCTCAAATCCCCACAAATGGCCTTTACAGGCATCCTGCCCCTCTCTCCAAACCTAAGGTGGAACCCAGGCATTCATTCTAGCAGCCACTGATACACCTGTCCCCTACAAATTTGTCTAATACTTTCTAGAAGTATCAGCTAGAAGTGTCTAGCTAGCTGCTTCCCATGCCAGCTGCAGCTTCTGAACTATCTTGAAGGGTTGATCCACATAGGGTGCATTAACAGCCCAATCCAGAAGTCACCTGAGCATGGATTGTTGTGATAAGATTCCCTGTGTCCAGAAAGAGGCAGTCTGATCTAGTGGTTAAGGAACCAGACACTTGTCTGGGAACACCGGGTTTGATTCCGCACTGCTCCACAAAGCCAGCTGGGTGACTTTGGGCTAGTCACAGCCCTCTTCCTGAGCTCCACCTACCTCACAGGGTGTGTTGTGGAGAGAAGAACAGAAAGCTTTGTCAGCCGCTTTGAGTCCCCTTAAATGGGTGAGAAAAGCCAGGTAGAAAAGCCTACTACTACTACTACTACTTCTACTACTACATCTTCTTCATTTGCAAACCAGAGAGAGGTTGAAGAAGGCACTCTTGGCCACTGCCTCTATCTGAACTTCAAGTTTCACTGCAGAGTCCAAGAGTACCCCAGATTGTCCCTGAATCTGTCCCTACCAGAGTAATACATCCCCACTGAAAACAGTGTACCTCCCTATTTCATGGAACCAAGACCCTGTAACGCACAGCACCTCCATCTTGTCTGGATTCAGCTTCAATTAATTGGCCCTGGTCCAGCCCATTACTACCCCCAAACACCTGACTGGTTTCTGATTGGTTTTGTTCTAGGGTCAAGGGAAACATTGTGTGAGGTTCCCAATTCAACATGTCCCTTTTTTCCCACTTAATAAAGAAGGGAAAAGTGCCTCCTTTGCGGCATTTGTTCACAACATAAATGCAGATTCCCTGGGATTTCTGATGCACAAATTCCTAATTTCCTATCAGTTTTCTGGGGGTATGAAGGAACAGTACATAGTTTGTAAATTAGTCCCTCAATTCCAGATGAACCCACAACCCACCCCATGAAATACTTTAGTCTTTCTCTTAATAGAAAGTGTGTTATTGCTTCAGAAATTTAGGCTAATGAATGCAGCTCTCAAGACTAAAGGCCTGGACTGAATATTTCACTTCTATTGCAGATCTTATTAAGTAAGGAAGGGACAAAGAGAAATTTATTGGTTGGTCAAATTTCAGGACCACTTTCCTATTTCTTTAAAAAAAAAAAACAGGACAAAGTAGAAAAATTAAGGTTTAGGACCATTTGGAACTTGGCTCCTACTCCAAAATTCTTCAAACAGCATTTTACATGTTTTTTTTAAGAAGAGGAAACATTTCACTCTCTAGTTTCACTGTATTCTGAAACCAATTATTCCTGTCTCCAAGGTGTCTCTGTTCAATTCACAACCCCACATTCTGCCCTCATTTGCCATGTGTCAACCAAACATGACAGTTCCCAGCCTGTTCTTTTAAAATCACTTTAATAATGTAAAAATTGGCATACAGCCAGCAGCTGATTCAGTTGGCAAACTTTTTCCCCCATCAAGATACTTCTGAGTCAGTATAAAATTGGGGCTGTTTACACAGCTGGCAAAGGAGAAAGTAAAAGGCAGGACCCACAGTTGGAAATTAAAGAAGGGATGTTTCCCATCCCCAACAACTGACCTGATAAACATGGTCTTTCCTGCATGGTCATTCATGTATCCACACGGTTCCATTTTGGACACTCTGGGACTATCAGTGACTCAATGACTAGTCTCTCTTTCATAAAAGACAATGGAAGATCTAAAGAGGATCCTACGGTTGCACCAAAAAGGAGAATCAGAAGCAATTGTAGGCATACAGAGGAATGGAAGAGGGGCCCTACTGGATCAGGCCAATGCTCTAGACTACCTGCAAATGGCCTTCAGAGACATCCTTGCCTGTCTCACCTGTAGATGGTACTTAGGCATCTATTCTAGATAAGAACATAAGAGGAGCCCTGCTGGATCAGGCCACAGCCCATCTAGCCCAGTATGCTGTCTCACATAGTGACCCACCAATTGCTTCTGGGCATGCCCAGGTAGAAGATGAATGTGGAACTTTCACCCTTCAGGGGCATCCTTGCTGTTCTCACAAACCTGAAGATGGCACCTGGGCATGCATTCTAGAGAAGAACATAAGAGGAGTCCTGCTGGATCAGACCATAGCCCATCCAGTTCAGCATCTTGCCTCATACAAGGGGCCACCAATTGCTGCTGGGTGTTCCCTAGCTTGCCACCACCACCACCACACACAAGACTCCCACCTGCCCTTCCAGACCACCCAAACCCGGAGGATCCCTGACTACCCCAGGGGAAACAGGAAGACCAAAGCTCCATGCAAGGAGTGTTGATAGCCACCCCAATCCCACCATTTAAGTTCATTTAAATTTTTATCTAGCCCTATACCCAGAGGTCTCTTGGTGGTTCTCAACCTTCCTAATGCCACGGCCCTTTAATACAGTTGCTCATGTTGTGGTGATCCCCAACCTAATCCTAACCCCCAACCACAAAATTATTTTCATTACCACTTAATAATGACCCCTGTGAAAGAGTAGATCAACGCCCCAATGGGGTCATGACCCACAGGTTGAGAACCACTGCTTTAGATATTTGGGTCTCAAGACATTTAGAGCCTTATAGGTTAAAGTCAGCACCTTGAATTGAGCTCGATAGTGAATTGGCAGCCACTGCAGCACTTCTAAGACCTACCGTCTTCAAGGGCAGCCCCATGTAGAGTGCATTACAATAGTCATAAAAACCTAAGAGCAGCCCTGCTGGATCAGGCCACAGCCTATCTAGTCCAGCATCCTGTCCCACACAGTGGCCCACCAATTTGCCCACGGGCATTTCAAGCAGGGACAAGGGCAAACCTTCTCCTGCTCTCGAATCCCAACAAATGGCCTTAGAAGCGTCCTGCTTGTCCCCCGAGCCTGAAAGATGTACTTAGCCATCCATTCCAGTAGCCATTGATACATCTGTCCTCCGTGAATTTGTCTAATCCCATAATAACATCAGAGTTGCCCTGTTGGATCAGGCCACAGCCCGTCTAGTCCAGCATCCTGTCTCACAGAGTGACCCACCAATTGCTCACGGGCATCTCAAGCAGAGACAAGGGCAAACCTTCTCCTGCTCTCAAAGTCCAGTCTTGAATTCCATTTTGGATGATTTGGCCATAGTTATCCAGAACATGGATAACTATGGCCAAATCATCTCTGTCCAGAAGAGGCCTTAGCTGACCAACGGTCCCTGGCTCGGAACGGTCATTCTTGGCCACAGCCTCCACCTGAGCTTCAAGCCCACTGCCCCCCACTCTGCCCCCCCTTCCCAGAGCAATAAGTCCTACCCTCAACCCCTCCCTCCCAAAAACAACCCCCCTCCCCAAAAGAACCTATTTCTGAGCATCTCCCCTCAGCCTCCCTCAGATAAAGGGGGGGATCCTCTCACGTACCCCATTTTATTGCCCTCCATTCCCCTGCCTTGCCCAGGAATAACTTGCTCCAAAGACCCCCACTTTCTGTCCCCCCAAAAAAAGACACAGAAGTCAGTCGCCTCCCCCCCACACCCTGAAACAGAATGCCCATAAATTAACTGGCACCCCTGGCGACAGACGACCCCCCCCCCAAAAAGAATGAAGCCCTCATGTAGCCCGACCCCCCCAAAAAAGAAACGCGTCCCCATGGCTCCCCCCAAAAATGAAGATGGGGCGTCTCCCAACTGGCTCCATCGCCTCTTACCAAGCCCCTCTCAAGGACGATCACCCCCCACCCCCAAATAACACGCACACCCCTTTTTACCACAGCCCACAAGAGGGGACCCCCCCCATCCCCAGGGAGGGCTCCCCCAGGCGAAGGCGACTCCCCCACCCCACTAGCTAGGCCTTCAGTTGGCCCCCTCCCCAAAATAACACCCCCTATGCCCCCCCCACACACAGAAAGAATAATCCCACCCCGAGCACCGAGCCTTCTTCCTTCACCTCAAAGAGCTCGGGCGTGACGGCCGCCATGGCCCCCTCGTTCTCTTTGTCCCTCAGCCGCGCCCTCAGCCCGCCCGACCGGCGACCGGCCCCGCCGCCGCCGCCGCTGCTGCCCAGCGGCCAGGCGTCGTCCATCGCCCCGGCGCCGGCCTAACGGGCTCCACACCGAGGGGGGGCGTCGCTACCCCCTGCCGGGCCTGCCTGCCTGCCAGCCGGCCGGTCGCCGCCCCCTCGCCTCGCCTCGCCCTCTTCCTCCTCCCGGAAACGAGGCGAGCGAGCCGGCCTGGCTGCCACCTAGCTAGGCCTCCGTGCGTGGCTCCGTGCCGGCGCCGCCTCCTCCACCTCCTCCTCCTCCTCAGGCCTGGCTGGCTGTCAGGCGGCTCCGCCCCACCAGCAGCAGCGCCGCCCGCCCGCCTCTCGACGCAGCAGTCCCGGAGCGCTGGGCCGGCCGGCCGGCCTCGGGAACGAGCAGGCGCCGCCGCTGACGACCACGCCGAGCCGGCTCTCTCCTCAGTCAGGAGGCGGCCAAAAGGGCTCTACGCCGCCGCGCCTTCTCCCCTCAGGCCGCAATGGAGCAGCGGCCCAGTCAGGCTGCTGGCGGCGGCGGCGGTGGTGGGTCTCGCTGAGGGGCCGTGAGCGCGGGTGGGTGCCTGGAAAGGGAAGGAGGGGGCCTTGGGCGCGAAAAGTGGGCGCTGGCACTGGCTGGGTGGGTGGGTGGGTGGGTGAGGAGGACCCACGGCCTGGGGGGGGGGAGCGGTCGTCAGTCCAAGCACTCAGGCCTGGGCCCTGTCCGCACTTGGCTTTAATCCGGAATATAACACGGGATAGCGTTCTGCTGGCCACTTGCTAATGCAGACTGCGGCAGGCCTCACTTGAAGCCTTCCATAGTTTGCACTGACAGGCAGATGGCAGGTTTCTGTTCTGGGATATATTTCCAGAATAAGGCCAAGTGCAGGAAGGGCCCTGACTCTGGAGAAGGAGAAGGAGAGTCAGCTTTTCTGTCCCGCTTTTCTTACCCATTTAAGGGGACTCAAAGCGACTGACATACCTTCGGTTCTTCTCCCCACAGCAGAACACCCTGTGAGGTAGGTGGGGCTGTGAGAGCTCAGAATTGAGCTGTGACTAGCCCAAGGTCACCCAGCTGGCTTCATGGCAGAGGGCGGAATCGAACCCGGTATTCCAAGATAAGAGTCCGACTCCCTAACCACGAGACCAAACTGGCTTTTCCATCCCGCTTTTCTCACTCTTTTAAGCAGCTGGCAAACCTTCTGTTCTTCTCCCCACAACATTCACCCTGTGATGTAGGTAGGGCTGTGAGAGCTCAGAAGGGAGTTGTGACTAGCCCAAGGTCACCCAGCTGGCTTCGTCAAGGAAGCTGTAAGCAAACCCTTTATTCCCAGATAAGAGTCCGGCTCCTTAACCACTAGACCAAAATGTGTCCGGTAGGAACTTCCATCGGGGAATGGTTCTTGGGTTGCTTTGGGGGTTTCTTTTGTTCTGGGCTGGAGGGCAACCTGTAGCAATTTGAGGTTTTGTATGGTGGTGTGACTGGGTACCCACACAGTGTCGTGGCCGATTTCTGCTGGGCTCCATGGGCCCCTCTGCACAGTTTTCTTGGCAGAAATACAGAACTGGTTTGCCCTTGCCTATGTCTGAGGAGGGGCTGGGGATTGAACCGGCAGCCCTCTGCTTTTGAGGCAGTCCGCTCTACCCCTGAGCTACAGCTATCTCCTTCTAGACTGGTCAGAGCCTGCTGGTACTGGCTTAGTGAGCATAACTGCGCCCTGTTGCGCCCTGTTAGATTCAACCCACCTGTTTCTCCCTTAGGACTGGCTCTTGAAGCGGAGGGGGCAAAGGAGACACAGACCACCCAAATGACGCCTCCGACAAGAAGTTCCTTGGCCATCTGGAGACACCCCACTTGGTGACCGTGCAACTCATCGGCTGTCTCTGCCATGGCTTTGAGAGGGCTTTGGCTCATTGGCCATGAACAAGGGTCACAGGGCGCCGTACTGTTTTCCAGGTAATGCATTGTCCTTGCTGGTTCCCTGCCACAAGAAGCCCTCGATTGCTTTCAGCGGAAGCACAGGCGTCCCGTATCGGTTTTCCTGCCTGCTTCTGGCCATATTATGAAACAGAACTCTCTGGAAATTGGGCTGTTAGGAAATGACCATGGGATGCTCGCAGATCATAGCTCAGTGGGAGAATACGGGCCTTCTGTATGGCCTTCTCTGCACTTACCTGCAGTTAATCCTGAACCAGTGGGCCCAGAATTGCCCAGCCCACCAAACTAGATGGCAGGAAGGCATGGGCAGGATTAGTGCTATGTAAGGGTGTGCATGAATATTTGAAAGTATTCAAAATTCAATCAAATTCGTCCGAATTTCGACATTCAAATAGCATGTCCATAAATTTGAATTTAAAGATTCGAACAAATTTCGGATCTATTCATTCAGATTATCCAGATAGTCATATGTGTACGGGTTCGTACATGATGCGTACTTGCAGATACTTATCTTTCCCACATCTGTATGCATTTGTACGACTCTGTACAGGAGGAAAACAGGTTGCATATGGGATAACAGTGGGATGCATACAGATACGTACGGTTGCATAATGATGTGCATGGCCGCATACGAATGCTGTCGACATTTGTAAGTGCAGATTCGAATCGAAAATTCAGATGAATAGATTCAAATTTGCTTAATTCGAATCAAATTTGGTTAAAGTTGAATTTTAAAGATTCAAATTGAATTTTCGGTTATTCGAACTGAATCCCGAAAATAGCATTTGTGTGCACCCCTAGTGCTGTGTGCACTGATAGCTCTGCTCTGGATTAACCCTCCCTGTGAGCTTAACAGCCACACAGCTGTGGCACACCAGCTGGCTTTGTGGAAAAGGAGGAGAGTTGGTTTTTATACCCTCTTCCTTTTCTCTTTTAAGGGGACGCAAAGCAGCTGACAAACCTCCTGTTCTTCTCCCCACAACAGACACCCTGTGAGGTAGGTGGGGCTGTGGGAGCTCAGAAGAGAGCTGTGACTAGCCCAGGGTCACCCATCTGCCTTCCACACATCTCCTGTGTCCTGGATCAGGGCTCCGATCCCTCTGGTAGTGCCAGTTAAACAGTACCAGGCCAGACCAGAAGGGGTCAGGGCCTCAGATATGGAGACCCAGAATGTGCATCAAATGGACCTTTAATCCAGATTAAGGGTCTGTGCGGAAAGGGCCACAGATTCAATTCCAAACCCTGTGAGCCAGTTCAGTCTATAGGTTAGGGAACCAGACTCTTATCTGGGAATACCAGGTTCAATTCTGCCCTCCTCCACGAAGCTAGCTGGGTAACCTTGGGCTAGTCACAGCTCTCTTCTGAGCTTTCACAGCCCCACCTGCCTCACAGGGTGTTCTGTTGTGGGGAGAAGAATAGAAAGCTTTGTCAGCCGCTTTGAGGCCCATTTAAATGGGTGAGAAAAGCAGGGTAGAAAAGCCAGCTCTTCTTCTTCTAGTATCTATTCTGACTAACAGCAGCTCTCTGGCAGAAAATATTTATCATCACCTGATACCTGATTCTTTCAATACAGAAATACTCAACTGTGTCTCTCTACAAGTTCTTGAACTACAGCTCCCAGCATTCAATAGCAATAGCACATGATGCTGGGAACTGTAGTTTGGGAACATATTCAGGGGGCACAGTTGAACAGCCCTGTAATAATAAAGTCAAGTTGCAGGTGAGGGAAATATCTTTTTCTGACAGAGAGCTGCTATCAGCTAGATCACTGTATAGACTTATCAAGGAAAAGACGGCTCCCTCTGTTCCTGCCCAGCTTTTGAACAAGATAACTTTTCCTGGGGTTGCCACCCGTCAAACAGAGACTGTACAGATGATCTGGCATTTTTCTCTTTAGATAAATCCGTTCTTTCAGTCCGTTTTTTTAATTATTATTATTTAAAACCATGCTGTGCAAGCCAGGAGTTTGCAGACTTATGTTTGTTAACAAGACCTTCCCTTTCCTTAAAGAACTCTGCCAGTTCTTCCTACATTGTGTGTGTCGGAGCACAAAAAATTTATGTTGCACCATTCTTGAGGGATTCTCTCACAGGTACAAGCTTTGGATGATACCTGTTCTGAGCAACAGTGCGTCTGTAGTGTGGCTTCTGCTCTGTCTGTGCTTGGAATTTGCATTTTGCAAGCAGTAATGGGGGGGGAGGGGGCACAGACTCTTTCTGCCCTTACTGGCCCTAATACAAACCAATGGTCTAGTCCAGTGGTCGGCAAACTCATTAGTCAACAGAACCAAATATCAACAGTGCAACGACTGAAATTTCTTTTGAGAGCCAATTTTTAAAAACTTAAACTATATAAGTAGGTACATAGTTATTAACTTAATTAGAGTACTCCTAAGCTGGAAGAGCCACACTCAAGGGGCCAAAGAGCCGCATGTGGTTCCTGAGCTGCAGTTTGCAGTCCAGTAAAGCCTTCTGGTTTGGAGCATGGTAAGGGAACAGCACAGTTTGCTCATAGGACAGTGGGATGCCAGACTGGCATCCACACTGGTCCCAAAGCTCCCACAGGCCCCTGATCTAGTGGTTAAGGAGCCGGACTTTTATCTGGGAATACTGGGTTTGATTCTGCCCTCCCCCACGAAGCCAGCTGGGTGACCTTGGGCTAGTCACAGCTCTCTTCTGAGCTCTCACAGCCCCACCCACCTCACAGGGTGTCTGTGGTGGGGAGAAGAACAGAAGGTTTGTCAGCCACTTTGAATCCCCTTAAATGGGTGAGAAAAGCAGGGTAGAAAACCCAACTCTTCTTCTAATGTGGGGACTGATGAGGCCCTGACTATGGGGGATCCTGTTTCAAATGTAAGCTAAGGGTGTTTTTCCACTGTCGCTAGAAGTCCCCATTAAGTACCCATTAATGGGTACAAAAATGCCATTCCGTAACCATTAATGGGTACTTAATGGGTACTTTTAGTGACAGTGGAAAAACACCCTAAGAAAGACCTTTGGATGAATTATGCAGGAATATCCATAGTGTTTGTTATTTGTCCAAGTTCGGACAATAGTACATGTATCGAATGTTAGGATATCCATGCAATGACGTTGGTACGAATAGTTCAGACATTCGTGAAACTGGGGTGGTGGGAAAGCCGCTGCGCCAGTCCCATCTGCAATGGATCCGGATTGCATTCGACATGGATCGAGAGCAGATTAAAAGTGGGTTCAGGGTGGATTTGACGCTTTCAGAGCAGATACATTACAGGATGTGTATATCGGATACATATCGGATACGTACACACCCCTGTGGGATACATATATGCATTCGTATTGGATATGTATCACCTAGTACCAATACATCCGTATTGAATAGAACCCTACCACATTCAAAGGGGATCTGTTAGAATAATACGGATTTTCTCACATTGAATCCATTCCGAACCAAATGCCCAAAAGCCCATTTGTACAAAATTGGGGAGGGTGGAACCCTTCCAGTCACTGTTCAGACGATGTCAGTATGTAGAACAAATGCAAAATTCCCCCCCCCCCCCCAATGGAATAAGCAAAGGCCATGTAAAGGTATTGGGAGGGCAGGGAGCCCTTTTCCCCACCTTAGGTGTCCCTTTGTTTTACCTAAGAGTTGGCAGAGTTGGAAACGAGAAACCGCGGAAGCGTATCCAGATTTGGTAAAACCTGTATACAAGCTGTGATGCTGATTATGATGGTACAGCCGTAATTCTAGTCTGCTTTGAAGGGCGAGGAACGCTTCAGCCACCCTTGGACCCGAGAGAGAATTAGAGGCAACAAATCGAATCCTTCCACCATGCCAGGTTCAAGCACAGATTCCACCTAATGCCAATTATCTTCTTTTGTTCACGCTTACTATACTTTAAAGTGACACTGTCAACTTGACATTTTTGAATTAAATTAATTATTTTGGTGGGGGGGGGGAAGGACTTCTGACAGTGGGGTCTTTTAAAATAATTACACTACGACGTAGCTGTTAAATCCATTTACTTTTAAAGTGTTTTTATGGTTTTATTCCCCTCCTGTTGATATTACAAGAGTTTGATATTTCTTTTGCCGCTCCAAATAAGGGAAAGATTAACGGAGGAGTAAAGTTAGAAAGAGAAAACACCAGAGCACTTGACGTTCAACCAACTGGAGCGGAAGGGTAGCATTTTCTTCATGTTTAAGGGGAAGGCAAATATTGTGTTTATTTTATTAGTAATATTAAGGCTACTGATTTCACAGGGGGAACTAGAGTGGGAGAAATAACTTATGGAGGTTTGCATTGTATTTAATAGGTTCATAATGGGTATTACACATGGAAGCAAGTATATAAAATTATGCACGTATATGAAAATTATGCAAGTATATAAAATTAGGCAAGTATTATAAAATTATGCAAGTATATAAAATTATGCACATGGAACCAAGTACATAAAATTATGCACGGTATAGAAAAGGTGGATAGAGAACATTTCTTTTCTCTATTGCACAACACTAGAACCAGGGGGCATCTATGAAGCTGATGGGTAGGAGAGTCGGATCCGACAAAGGGAGGTATTTCTTCACCCAGAGGGTCATCAGTTTATGGAATGTGCTGCCGGAAGAGGTGGTGACAGCTACCAGTCTAGATGGCTTTAAGGTAGGGTTAGACAAATTTATGGACGACAGATGTATCAATGGCTACTAGAACGAATGCCTAGGTGCATCTTTCAGGCTGGGGGGGGAGGAAATGGGGCGCTTCTAGGGCCATCTGCTGGGACTCGAGAACAGGAGAAGGTTTGTCCTTGTCTCTGCTTGAGATGCCCATGAGCATTTGGTGGGCCACTGTGTGCGACAGGATGCTGGACTAGATGGGCTGTGGCCTGATCCAGCAAGGCTTCTCTTATGTTCTTACGTTCTTAAGCCTACACAAGTACCCATTGTATACCATCTAATGCAATGCAGGAATTTCAAAGGATGCACTCTGACTTCTGGAGGTGCCATTGTTTACACTGGTAGACCAGACCTTTCCTCCGGGCACCTTGACTCTGGAGAAATGGAACATGCGCAAGAATATTCTAAACATTCGAAATTCAACCGAATTCATTCAAATTCGAATGGAATTAATCATTTTTTTAACAAGCAGGTTTTGAATGTTTCGAACCATTCGTACAAATTATTCAGATATTCGTATGTGTACGGATACGTCGGCATTACATACATATCCGTATGCGTCTTATTTGTATCTGTAAGCCAGTCCGGTCTTGTGGTTAAGAGTGTCGGACTCTTATCTCCTCGTCTCCTGGTTCAATTTCACAGTCTTGCACAAAGCCAGCTGGGTGACTTTGAGCTAGTCACAGCCTTTCACAGGGTGTTCTGTTGTGGGGAGAAGAACAGAAAGTTTGTCAGCTGCTTCGAGTCCCCAAAAAGGTGAGAAAAGCTGGGCATAAAAGCCAACACTTGTTCTCTTCCACAACACCACAGATGTGCATTAGTTGACAAGTTCATCCCCATGTGGCCTCATTGGGTTATATGGGTTAATTAAAAGTGTCCCTGTTCCCTCCCACACCATTTTCCTTTTGTCTCTTGTCTCTTTAGATCGTAAGCCTGAGGGCAGGGACCTGTCTAAGGTTAATATAATATTGTAAACCGCCCTGAGACCTCCAGGTATAGGGCAGGATAGGAATACAAATAAATAAATATAAACATATATACACATAGACATGCACACACACTCACTCACACACACTGCATGACACGGTTTATAGGAAAGAGACTTACACAAAGGATGGCCGTATGTGACCTGGTTCACACTCTCCTTTCTCCTTGAGAATGGAGAGAGGGAAACAGTACAAATCCAGCTGTTCTGCATACACAGCTTTGCTTCAGCCTCTCATACCTTTGGAGTCTGGATGGACACAGGAGCCACAGTTCACTGAACTAGCCTTTAGTTACCCCCTGATCAGTGGTCATTTTTGGCCAAGGTATCTAATCCTAGAGAAAAAGAATCTCAGTAGTGCCCCACTGGATCAGACCTGTAGCCCATCTAGTCCAGCAGTGCCTAGTGGTTAAGGAGCCGGACTCCTATCTGGGAATACCGGGTTCGATTCCGCCCTCCCCCATGAAGCCAGCTGGGTGGCCTTGGGCTAGTCACAGCTCTCTTCTGAGCTCTCACAGCTCTACCTACCTCACAAGGTGTTCTGTTGTGGGGAGAAGAACAGGAGCTTTGTCAGCCACTTTGAGTCCCCTTAAATGGGTGAGAAAAGGGGTAGAAAAGCCAACTCTTCTTCTTCTTGTGTTCTGGTGTGACCAGCCAGTGTATCCTCAGTGTCTTCTGTCAGCTGCCCTCCAGAGACATAATACCTCTGATTGCCACGTGTGATCATGGACAGAGGAGACATTCACGCTTTGAAATAGTAACATTTTTTAATTTCTTTGGGTTTCTATCCCGTCCTGTAACCCAAAGGTCTCAAGATGGGCCACAGCATGTCTTCCTGATGCCTGTTTCTCTGTTGCAGGCGTTATCCCACAGTTGAAAGGCGAGCGAAGCGTTTCAACGGAACAAGCTACGTGCCATTGCCAGAAGACGCCCCGTTCCTTAAAGCGTTGTTTTTTGAGCTAAAACTGGCAGACGAAGACCAAAACTTTGTGGAGCGCAGGGATGGCTGTTCCCGAATTAACAAGACTTCAGTCTATGGCCTGCAGACTGAAGACGGAGAGCTCTGGCCCGTGGTGGCCTTTCAGAAGAGTGGGTTGATCTATGTCGGCCTGCCCTTGGTCGAACAGACCGTCACCCCACGGCCCCCTCTCGTCAGCATCAGTGGGATCTCTCAAACGTTTGCCCTCTTGTCAGGGTTGTTGGCTTTCATGAACAGCAGCCAGAAAAGCGAAGCTGAGAGGAACGCCAAAATCAGCCAGCTACCTATTGTTCTTATGCAGGCTTGTCCTCTTGGCACCCCTTTACATGTGAACCTCAGTGGCGCCCTGCTGGAAAGCTGTTCTCTCCCTCCCAGCAGCCCCCCTCAGAAGCCACCAGCTTGGAGGACCAACACATACAAGGGAAAACCTCAAGTTCACGTCTGTATTTCGGAAAAAGTCAAATCCGTGCAATATGACAAAAGGGATCTGGCAGACATGTGGCAGGTTTATGGAACTGTAACTTGCAAGGTGAGACAATTTCCAGCACAAATCTCTCTAACCTATTTGTCACATGAATGCACCTGGAAAAGCAGCATTTCAGCTCATTTTTATCTCAGCATATGGCAAAGCTGAACTTAATATTTCTAATGCTTCAGCATGCTGCAGATTTATGATTTATGAACTAACCCAGAGTGAATATCTAGCATTACAGTTCCTTTCCTGCACGCCTCCTTTCCAGTTTTCCTAGATTAACTTAGAGTTAAAAGATACCACTGCTAATATTTTATCATTTCTGTATTGCTCCTCAGAGTTATAGTTTTCAGGATTTAATACCTTGTATTAGTCACTCTTGCAATAATCTTGTAAGATAGCTTTCTAGCCTTCAGCAACCTGGTGCCTTCTACTATTTTGGATTGTAGCTCCCATCAGGCCCCTGCCAGCACAGTTTGGGCCCAATTCAGATATCAAAAATGCCGTATTAGGGAGTTTTAAATATGCTGTTCGCCTGTCACACTGTAGATTGTGAACGGCCAAGAATTCTGAATTGAAAAGTGTAGTTTTGAAATGAGTTTGTGAACTTTGCTAGAAATGATGGGATTGTCTAGCCTTCTAGTTGTTGCTGGACTGGTCATCATCCCAGACTGGCAAGAGAAAAAGTGTGCCACGTCCCTGGTTTATGCCAACTACAGTTTCAGTATTGTGTATGAATTTACAGCTGTAACTCAGTGGAAAAGCAAACTGTCTGGAAAGTAACAGGTTGCCAAAGGTAGAGCAAACTGCTGGTTCGATCCCCAGCCTCTCCCTGGAAGTAGGCAACAACAAACCATTTCTGTATCTCTGGCCAAGAAAACTGCACCATCTGTGTCTTTTTAAAATTGAGGTGTCCAGAACTGGACAGTACTCTAGATGAGGTCTGACCAAGGAAGAGTAAAGAGGAATAATTATACCCTATGATCTAGACTCTAGACTCCTCTTGATGTATCCTGGGATGTTGTTTGCCTTTTTTTGTTCAGCATGAGCTGTGGCCACTACCCAGAAATATTTCACATGATATTGTTGGTCACCTGTACGGTGCAATGGAAGGGCTAGGCCATGCACAAGAAAATCTCGCAGTTAAAATCATTCCACTGCTGTGGAAAATGCTAAACTGCAGAATATTGGTGTTCTTCAGATTGTCACAGTATCTATTGGAAGGCTTTCAGTTTGGTCTATTGGTTTGGGAGCCGGACTCTTATCTGGGAATACTGGGTTTGATTCCGCCCTCCCCCATGAAGCCAGCTGGGTGGCCTTGGGCTAGTCACAGCTCAGTTCTGAGCTCTCACAGCCTTACCTACATCACAGGGTGAATATTGTGGGGAGAAGAACAGAAGGTTTGTCAGCTGCTTTGAGTCCCCTTAAGGGTGAGAAAAATAGGGTATAAAAGCCAGCTCTCCTCCACCTCTGTGAAGGTAGCTGGTGACCTTGGGCTAGTCACAACTCCCTTCTGAGCTCTCACAGCTCCACTTACTTCACAGGTGGTCTGTTGTGGGGAGAAGAACAGAAGGTTTGTCAGCCACTTTGAGTCCCCTTAAATGGGTGAGAAAAGCGGGGTAGAAAAGCCAACTCTTCTTCCAAGAAATGCATGAAACAGAGCAACTGCTCCTTAAGCCTGTGCTGTTTCTTGCAGGTACTAGGAGGGTGTATGTAAACTTTCTTCTTTGTCTTCCAAGTGTGACGTTGAAGGAGCAGCTCCCAACGTGACTGTGAGTTTGAACCTCCCTGGCAATGGCTCTCCCCTCCAGGACATCCTGGTGCATCCATGCGTCACCTCCCTTGATCCTGCCATCCTCACCTCCAGCAGCGTCGACCTAATGGATGACGTGGCTTTCAGCGGGCCTTACAAGTTCCCTCTAATACCTCCTCCAGACCTTTTCGATCTGTGCTTCTATACTTCACAGGTAAGAAGGTGTGAGCCAGCAGGCCGAGGCATGTAGGGAAGATGGAATGCTGCTCAGAGTCCCTGGTTTTTGGCCCTTCCCTGGTAGTTAGACGTTTCCCCACCCTACGTTCCATAGACACCCCAAGAGGAGTGGTGACATCCAAGAAAACAGATTATCTGTTATGGTGATAGATAAGAGTGTCAGCGTTGTTACTGTGTCTGCTGCACTACCATCATTGGTAGCTTTCATTACAGATCCAGCTTTTGTCAGGACATTTCCCCCCAGTGAAATGTGACAAAGGTACCAGAGCTTATGTACATCGCTAGGCCGGAAGGCCATCCTGAGCTGAATATTAACAGGTGCTCTGTAATCTTGTGTCCTGTTTTAGCGGTGTAGCCGTAACTATAGTAATGCTTTGAGAAATGAAAGTTGTTATGGGAAGCAAGTCGATGTGACACCGAAGAACAGTCCCCTGCTAGAATTGGTCCAAAGTACTCCCACGGAATAGAAGGAGAAATAGAAGAGTTGGCTTTTCTACCCGGCTTTTCTCACCCATTTAAGGGTACTCAAAGCAGCTGACAAAGCTTTTCTATTCTTCTTCCCAAGGTGAGGTCTGACCAAGGTAGAGGGAAGAGGAATAATTACTTATGAAAGCTTGCTAAATACTCTGTGTGCGTTGTGCACTTTCTGATCTTCTCCCTAGTGAAGCTGGAAGCAGGCTGGAGTTACTCCTGCCTGTGTTCCTTGAATGAGATCTGGGGAAAGTGACCCAGATGTGGGACATGCCTGCCCGTTGGCTTCTCAGAGCTTGCAGCCAGCACCTGTGAGCAGGACAAGTTGTGTGGTTCATGACCTCCTAATGGGCTGGACTAGATGGGCATGGGTCTGATTAAGAAGCGCAGTTACATTCCTAGAATGGATGCCTAGGCACTTCCTTCAGACTGGAGAGACAGGCAGGATCCCTCTCAAGGCCATTTGCAGGGATTCAAGAGTGGGTGGAGGATTTGCCCTTCTCTTTGAGGTGCCCAGAAGCATTTGGTGGGCCACTGCGTGAGACAGGATGCTGAACTAGATAGGCTGTGGCCTGATCCAGAAAGGCTCTTCTTATGTTCTTATATAGAATGGTAGCCCAGGTCCTGTCTCCAGGTTGGAGAAACAGGCAGGAGGCCTCTAAGGGCTATTTGGGTGGAGTCAGGAGCGCATGAAGGTTTTGCCTTTGTCTTCTGCTTGATGATTCCCATAAGCTCTTGGTGGACCACTGTATGAGGTTGGATGCTGGATTAGATGGGATGTGATTTGATATGCCAGAGTGTCCTTACATTTTTTGTCCATAGAAGAAGAAGAGTTGGCTTTTCTACCCCGCTTTTCTCACCCATTAAAGGGGACTCAAAGCGGCTGACAAACCTTCTGTTCTTCTCCCCACACCAGACACCTTGTGAGGTAGGTGGGGCTATGAGAGCTCAGCTGTGACTAGCTCAAGGTCACCCAGCTGGCTTCATGGGAGGGGGTGGAATCAAACGCAGTATTCCCACATAAATGTCCGGCTCCTTAACCACTAGACTAGACCAAACTGGCTCACATTAGGTTGATGTTCCAGTTAGATGCAGCATAGGGGAAGGAGAGACTGATGAACGGAATTGGGGGGGGGGCAGCTGGACTAGCATCCTAATTTTGTGAAGGCTGCAGTGTGAGGTAGGCCTCCTAGATGAATCCGTTATCAGTATTAAAATACTTGTGAACGGAGGTCTTGAATAAGCGCAGAGTTTTGCTCGCAAGTTTCATACGGAAGGCATAGTCCCCACTGAGCCTGGTAACATGGCCTCTCGTAATCGCAGATGATGCATTCTCAGATCTGTGCCTCTGAAAGGAATATGCAAGTTAGCAATGTCCTCCATCTCATTATATGCTTTGAGTGTGGCACCAGGCGCATTTTTGGCCTTCATCCTAGAAAACATTTCCAGCACCCTGCTGCTCAGTGATTTGGAGAATGTAGCTTGCAAATGAGTTGCTAATTCCTATTTTCCATCAGAATTAAGCACTTTCTGCCTAATTATCGTACCGTTTAACAATCAAAGTTTGTATCTGACATCTGGAAGCCGTCATGCCATTTTTATTTTGTTGCGTTTTTTGTTTTAGGAGTTGTTGTTATTACCTTACATCCTCAGGGGGGGAAAAAGGCACTCTGTAATTTATAGTACCACCAGACAAAACGACACAAAAAGTGAGCATCTGAAATGTAAAGAAATCGACCTTCTTCTCCCAAATTCAACTGCAGGTCCCTGTTCCACCCATCTTGGGGTTTTACCAGCTGAAAGAAGAAGAATCACAGTGCAAGTTCACCGTTCGCTTGAAGCTGCACGAGAGCGTGAAAAACACTTTTGAATACTGTGAAGCTCGCCTTCCCTTTTTCAACAGGTCAGAATACAGCAGCACTTCCTTCTTTCCCCACGTGAACTTTTCAAGAATCAACACAGTTAAGGTATTAGGCAAAGGTCAGAAATGTCAGTGAGTTCTCTGTTGAATATAGTTGATCTCCTTTTGTTGTGCCTGTGGCTGTTATTATTATTTGTTCTCTTGGGAGCCAGTTTGCTCTAGGGTTAGGGAGCCAGACTCTTCCCTGGGAATACTGGGTTTGATTCCACCCTCCTCCATGAATCCAGCTGGGTGACCTTGGCCTAGTCCCAGCTCTCTTCTGAGCTCTCACAGCCCCACCCACCTCAAAGAGTGTTCTGTTGTGAGGAGGACAGGTTTGTCAGCCGCTTTGAGTCCCCTTAAATGGGTGAGAAAAGCGGGGTAGAAAAGCCAACTCTTCTTTTTCCTCCACAAAGCCAAGCTGGGTGACCTTTGGTGAGTCACAGCTCTGTTCTGAAGAACTCTCATGACCCCACCCACCTCACAGGGTGTTCTGTTGTGGGGAGAAGAACAGAAGCTTTGTCAGCCGCTTTGAATCCTCTTAAACAGTTGAGAAAAGCAGGGTAGAAAAGCCAACTCTTTTTCTTCCTCCACGAAGCCAGCTGGGTGACCTTGGGCTAGTCACAGCTCTCTTCTGAGGATCTCTCACAGCCCTACCTACCTCACAGGGTGTCTCTTCTCGGGAGAGGAACAGAAGATTTGTCAGCTGCTTTGAGTCCCCTTAAATGGGTGAGAAAAGCGGGGTAGAAAAGCCAACTCTTCTTTTTCCTCCACAAAGCCAAGCTGGGTGACCTTTGGTGAGTCACAGCTCTGTTCTGAAGAACTCTCATGACCCCACCCACCTCACAGGGTGTTCTGTTGTGGGGAGAAGAACAGAAGCTTTGTCAGCCGCTTTGAATCCTCTTAAACAGTTGAGAAAAGCAGGGTAGAAAAGCCAACTCTTTTTCTTCCTCCACGAAGCCAGCTGGGTGACCTTGGGCTAGTCACAGCTCTCTTCTGAGGATCTCTCACAGCCCTACCTACCTCACAGGGTGTCTCTTCTCGGGAGAGGAACAGAAGATTTGTCAGCTGCTTTGAGTCCCCTTAAATGGGTGAGAAAAGCTGGGTAGAAAAGCCAACTCTTCTTGTGCAGACAGAGGGAATACTGGGGCTGGGCCTTCTTGACACGCATCAGTGGGTGGATGGGAGGCCATGACCCAGATTAAGAGGCTCCTTAGTCCAGATCTAAACATTTAAAGCATTTCTACTCTGCTTCCCAATATAAAAGGTCTCGAAGCAATAACAGCGGGTTAAAGACTTCCTGTATTGGTGTACAGCAGAGGTGCCCGACTGTATCCCTTCAGATACCCCTGAACAACAACTCCCAGAATTCAGCTCGGGGAGGTGGCACAGAATGCTGGGAGCTGCCTTTTTGAATTGCCTTGGTGTAAAGAGTCAGAGCTGTTTGGGTCAGTGGTGATTTGCTCTTTCCCTGCTGGCAGGGGCCCCATTAGCCATTTGGAATACAAGGCGAGCCACGGGCAACTTGAGGTGTCAAAGGAGAAGAGCCTCCTGGTGTGGAATATAGGTAAGAGGCCCCTCTTTGTTATATATGGAAGTACAGGGAAAGGGACGCGTCTTTGGAAAACTAAAATAGATTGTCCTATTTACCAGCATTGCTTTTGCTCTTCGGCCAATCATATTTATTTTATTTATTTTTATTTATTTATTTACATTTATATTTCCATCCCACTCAGGTCTCAGGGCAGGTAACCACTTTCAAAATCCAGCATCTCAAGAGAAACAATATTAAAATTTAAAACAGCAGAATATCAGTTAAAACAGTAGTGTTTGCAGTGGGGGGCAAATATGACCAACGTTTAGCCAAAGGCCTAAGCGAAGAGGTGCGTCTTCACCTCCTTCCTGAACAGAGAAGGAGCCTGACGCACCTCAAGGGGGAGATTGTTCCATAGCCTAGGGGCCATTTCTGAGAAGGCCCTGTCCCGGGTGCCCACTAGCCTCACTTCTGAAGGCAGTGGAACAACCAGGAGGGCCTCCCCTCCAGATCTTAAGGCATGGGCTGGTCAGTATGGGAGAAGGCGTGCCTTCACATGGTTACTTTAGGTTTTGGGTTTTTTCAGGGCTGCCATAGTGATAGGAGCCTACCTGACCTGGGATCCGGGGTGGATGGGTAGATCCTCTGCATACCCTTTCAGGACAACTTTCTACCTGTTCTCCCAGATTGCTGTATAATGGAAGCCTTGCAGAAACGTTTCTTTGTCTCTTTCCAGGGCAAAGATTTCCCAAATCGTTGGAGATTTCCCTCACTGGAACGGTTGCTTTTGGTGTTGCAAATAAGGAACACCCGGTTGATCCTGTGTGTCACGGCAGCACAGCCTACGTCAAAGTAAGCCGCAGTCTTTAAAATACAAGGGCAAAACTAGATCTGTAGTTTGGTCTAGTGGTTAAGGAGCCGGACTCTTATCTGGGAGTACCGGGTTTTATTCCTCCCTCCCCCACGAAGCCATCTGGGTGATCTTGGACTAGTCACAGCTCTCTTCTGAGCTCTCGCAGCCCCACCTACTTCACAGGGTGATTGTTGAGGGGAGAAGAACAGAAGGTTTGTCAGCCACTTTGAGTCCCCTTAAGGGAGAAGAACAGAAGATTTGTCAGCCGCTTTGAGTCCCCCTAAGGCAGAAGAACAGAAGGTTTGTCAGCTGCTTTGAGTCCCCTTAAATGGGTGAGAAAAGCAGGGTAGAAACCACTGTCATACTCAAGAATTCATGTGACTTTCTTAAAAATCTGAACAAGCGTCTGTGCTCCACTACTGAGTCTCATTTTCAGTAGAGCGGCTCTTCATTATTAGTTTATATCTTGCCCCTCTTTTGTTCATATGCTACATTTAGAAACTGCTCGATTCCCCAGGGTCTCAGAGCAGGTTACGCACTTCAAATACATGAAAGCCCAAAAATTCAAAGCAGTTAAAACAGTATGGGACCCAGAGAAAGGTGGTTCCGTCCCCACAAAATGACCTCATTGTGTGTGCAAAATGGCTCTCCAAGGAGTCCACCCGAGTTTCATTTCTTTTACAGTGGGCTTTAAGGCAGCCCAGTGTGGAAGGCGGGGAGTCCCATTTTGCCGGCTGCGTATGAGCAAATCTGCATTACAGAGGGGACCCTTGTGTCTGCCGTGAGATGCTCACAGCTCCCCTGACCTTCCTGTCGAGGGGTGTTGCAGCAGAATGAGAGAGCTGGGAGCTTCCACCGGCTCGAGAACAATCCACGTAAATTGGTTTTTATTCCAGCGTGTTGTGTGGAGGGAGAGAAAGTCCTTCTGCTAAATCCCAGAAAATAGCCCCACCGAAGCCGGGAGATTTAGCTCTTGAGTAAGCCTTGCAAAGGATTACACCACAAAGCGGGCTGACCCAGTGCGGACATCAGCACGGCGCCGGGGCCATTGTTGACGCACTCCTTGTGAAAAGAGTGTGTCTGAGTTGTCAGCACATTTTGCTTACAGCGCGAGTAAGAAGTGATGCCCCTTTGCCATTGTCTTCTGCTTGGTTGTCTTCAGCTTTATTTCAGAATCCTGGATTTCACGCTTACCGGATGCTACACGGACCAGCACTCTATCCAGGTCTTTTCATCTGGAAAACCAAAGATCAGCACAGGTGAGGAGGTAACATCTGCGGCAGGTGGAATGGAAATAAGAGGACACACGGAGGAAGCCCAGGCAGGCAAACCGAATGTAGAGGGACAGTTTCAGAATTCTTTTGCCCAGAATGGCAACTTTTAACAAATACCTTTTGGGGAAGTACTGTAGGACGTGCCTCTTTCCAAGCAGGAAACATTTATTTTTATTCTGACTTAAGAATGTATATCCCAACCCTTCACCAAAGGATCCCAGGGCGGGATCTGTTCATTCGAATTATCCAGACATTCGCGTGTGTCTGGGTTGGTACACAATGTGTACTTGGCAGATGTGCATCTCTCCCACATTCGTACACATTTCTGCAGTTCCATGTGGGATGAAAACGGGCTGCATACAGGACAACTACAGGATGCATACAGCCGTGCACGAATGCATATAGGATGTTGTAGGCATTCCTAAGTGCAAATCCGAATCGAAAATTCAAATGAATAGATTTGGCATTTGCTTAGTTTGAATCGAATTTGGCTAAATTTGAATTTTAGAGATTCGAATCGCATTGCATTTCCGGGTATTTGGATCGAATCGAATCCCAAAAATTGCATTTGCGCACACCCATAACTCCCCGCCGGTCCCACCAAACCTGGTATAGATAGGCCCACAAACTGCCATAGCAGTGGGTCAGAGACAGCAAGTCCGGAAGTCTCCCATCCAGAAACTTGTCTAAGCTACGGCTGGCCAGTGAAACAGCTGCCTCAAATAGTGTGTTGTTTGCAGCACTGTCCCAAACAGGTTTACTCATAAGGAGACTAACCCTGCTGCCAGCGAGAGATTAGCATTGGAACCTTTTCAGTTTCTAGTAACTCAGGTTTCTCTCTCTCCTTCCTTAATACTAGCTCGGGAACTGATTGCATCAGATTACTACATCTGGAACTCCAAAGCTCCAGCACCTGTTGTGTATCGAACGTTGCTTTTCTAATTTCCTGCCACTTTTGTACTGCAAACAAACATTAAATGTGCTGTTACATTTTAATGTGTGCAGTTGTCTAATCACTTGTTCGTGGGGGAGGCAACGAACTGATTTCTGTTCGTTGTAAACAAAGATAGATTGTCTTCTCTTGCTTTCCTCCACTTCCATTTTTTAGGCACTGTTTTAAATCATCCAGGATAGATTTTCCTGTACCTGATGCTTCTGCTGGTGAAGTACTTGGTGGTCGTTTTGGGGCCCAGCAGCATTTAAGTTTCCATCCACTTTCAGCAAGGTGACGAGTCATTTTCCTTCTACATCATCTAACCCAGACAGTCCAACTTCAGGTTAGATGGTGCGGGGGGAAACCAGACTGTTGACTTGCTGTGTTTCTTAAAATATAAATATCTAAAAGATTCAAAGATGAGGTGCTCTCTGGCAGGAGCTCTTACAGCACCATGTTCTTCCCTTAATATATTTATTTATTTACTTATGATTTGCATCTGTATACTGCTTTGAGGTCCTAGAGTGGTACACCACAAACTGTATGGTTAGGGAGCCAGACTCTTATCTGGGAATACTGGCTATGATTCCACACTCCCTCATGAAGTCAGATGGGTGGCCTTGGGCTAGTCACAGCTCTCTTCTGAGCTCTCACAGCCCCACCTGCCTCACATGGTGTCTGTGATGGGGAGAAGAACAGAAGGTTTGTCAGCCGCTTTGAGTCCCCTTAAATGGGTGAGAAAAGCGAGGTAGAAAAGCCAACTCCTCCTCTTCTACTTTTCCACATGCAAGCACGTTCACTCCACATGACGTCAGGCCACAGCTAAGAGATGACAGAGATTTTCCCAGTTTGCCCTTCTCCACTCACCTCAGGTGGAGGAATCCCCTGCATAACCGCTATGAACATGTCAAATCCTCCCTGAATCCCCTGTGAATCTGCTCTCGATCCACCGGATCTGTTGCAGATGTGACTAGTGCAGCTGCTTTGCTGCCCTCCCAGGTTCACAAATATAACAAACCTCCATATGAATGTTCCAAAGCAATGGTTCGAATGTCGATCTTTGAATGTACCAACATTCAATCCGAACTTGAGTGGCGAAATTCTGATGAATTTCAGCAGATTTCAAATGTTATGAATATTTGCCTAGATCCCTAGTTGTAAAGTGGGCCCCCAGTGGGAGAGATGCAAAAGTAACCATCTTTATTGAAAACAGAACTACAAAAACCATGTTATTCCGAGACTACAGTCGCCTTCAGTATTAAGCAGTGGGATGTGGTTTTCAGTACAGCCATTTGGGGGGGCCTCGCACATGCAGTGGCCTTGGCCAAGATGGCAACTTGGCCGGCTGGTAAGTTTTAGCCCTATTTGGGGGAAACCCATGATCAGAGTCAGGTTTTCGCAAAATAGGCTATAGTGGGTTTTCATCCCAATATAGTGGGCTATGGCGGTTTTGCCACGTATACGTATAATTATGCTACCCAACTCCTCTCTGGCAAGGGCCTAAGGCTACAAGAACTCATGCTACCAACTGCTTTCTCTCTGTTCGTCTCTAAGGTGCTGCTAGACCATGCTTACTAATCCAGATTAACTCAGCTGCGTCTTTGAATTCTTTCTGATAGCTGAATGAGCGGTCTCCTTTTGTGTCAATTTCCTAGGCAACTTGCTATTACTTTGCTTGAGAACTCTAGAGATAAGTGGAAAATGGTGATATTTACGTTGGACAAACACGATTCATTCAGCCAACCGCCTCAATATCTGATTGACCTCTACATGCAGAATCAGGAATTAAAAGATTTTAAGTTACAACTGCGACACAGAACGAGATAGTTGAAAGGGGATTTCCTTATTCTGCATAATATTTGGCTGACTGCGCTTGGTTTTCTTCCTTCTCTGAACTTGCCTGCGTTTGATTTTTAAGAGGGAACCTGATTGAAGCAGATGGTAGATGAAGTCATGCATGGTGTAGAAAAGGTGGATAGAGAAAAAGAAAAAAGGAAATGTGAACACAAAAAAAATGTGTGTCTCATGCAGATGGATAAATCAGCAATAGCGGAACACGCTTGGTCAGAAAACCACAGGATCTTACTCGAACAAACAAACAAACTATAGCCATAGTAAAGGGATTACAGGACCTGGCTACCAGAGAGGCCATAAGAATACAACACCCCTCAACTTTAGCAGGGACCAAGGCCTGTTTCTCAGTAGCATCTGGAAACCTCTGTATAGAAACAAACAAAACAGAGATTCACACCTCTGCAAACATACAAGCCACTAGTCACTCACCCCCAAGGATTACACCAATACACAGTAAACAAATTAGCCTCAACGACCCACCATTAACACTTCCACTCAAAGAAACAGTGCCGACAGGGTGCAGCCAGGGAAAGAGGAATGACTCATTAGCAACTCAAACAAAAGAAGACTTGACAAACAAAGAGCAGACATCTATAAGAAGAGAAACAAGATCTCCTAAGACACCAGTCACCCTTGACTTGGCCAAGAGCAAAGAGCTCTGAAGACAGATATCACAGTTATATCCGAAAGCTTAGGTTCCCAGAAAAAGAAACCTGGAACATGGCATAATAGCCAAAAACTGCTACAGATGAGATTACTTGTAAATAACCTTGATTTTGGTGTAGAGCAATTGAACATAAGAACCTAAGAGGAGCCCTGCTGGATCAGGCCACAGCCCACCTAGTCCAGCATCCTGTCACACACAGAGGCCCACCAGTTGCCCGTGGGCATCTCAAACAGAGACAAGGGCAAACCTCATAAGTACCTAAGAATCTAAGAGGATCCCTGCTGGATCAGCCCATCTAGTCCATAAGAACCTAAGAGGAGCCCTGCTGGATCAGGCCACAGCCCACCTAGTCCGGCATCCTGTCACACACAGAGGCCCACCAGTTGCCCGTGGGCATCTCAAACAGAGACAAGGGCAAACCTCCTGCTCTCAAATCCCAGCAAATGGCCTTAGAGGCATCCTGCTTGGTTTTGTTCTGATGGAGGAAGCTTCTAAATTGGTGGAACTCACCTGCTGCCATTGTCCTCAGCTTCCCTGCCAAGTCATGAAACAGGAGTAGATGTGTCGTTCACAGATTTGAGTGGAAAAAGACTGTGGGCTGGCAAGGGTGTAAGTCAGTATCCCAGTCAGATCTCCCTACCATTACTAAGAGGTCCTCGTGCTCTATACTTGGAGGTCTTCTTCAAAGGTGGCGCACATTGCAAGAGTCCAAACATGAGGCAACAAGTGCCTGTTGGTCTAGATAAGAAGGGAGCTGCTGCCCATCTCCCTGCCACTGACTCCACCGGTAGCTCAGAAAAGAAAGATGGATCTGTGAGAATTCCAGGCTTACATACCTTGTAAGGACGTTCTCTCCTAACCTGCCTGATGGCCTGAAAGGAGGTTCAGCCAAAATACCTCAGTCGTGGAAACTGAGGTCCTGTTCACACTGACCTTTCTGCAATGGCTCCAGTCACTCCAGGGGAAACCTGTCTGTGCACTGCGCTGCCGCTACCATCACAGAGTGTCCCAGAGCATCCAGGGGTTCTTTCCAGCTGCCCTGATCATCGTTAGCTGTGGACAAGTAAAAACGTGTCCACAGCTTCAGCGGGAGCAGCTGTTGAGTTCCTGGACGCATTGTTGGCGCCCTCTTCCGAGTTCATCTGTTGCAAGTGGGCGAGAGAGTGAGTGCATAGTTATGCACCATGGGTCAATCACAAAGGCACACACTTGGCCTGCTAGTAGACGCTGGGGTAGCTTCTGGGAAGCACCATTTGCACTTGAAGGAGGTGTTTCCACATCAGCAAGGTCTCCTGCCATCTCAAGCTCAGTGGCTACTAGCAATGGCGCATGAAATCGTGCTCCATATGCGTCTGCAACCTCACCTGTTCTGGCCAGAGTGACCGTTCGCACTTCTGCCGGTACCAGAGGTTGTCTGAAGTGCCACGCAAGCGCTTTGGTACTTCAGATGACCCCAAACATGACTGCGCATGCACACTGTATCACCGTCATTGTGTAGATGGCATCAGCACACACACAGTCCCGCTGAGCTCCGCAGAGAAGATGGTGGCACCTGGACATGCATCCAGACCCAGGTAGGTCTGCAGACATGTTGGGGGTTGGTCTGGCATGCACTAGCATTCACAAGCGCAAATGCTAATCCACACCAGTGGGGATGCACTTTTCCTTTCCTGTGGACAGGAAGCAAAGTGCAGAGATGCCTCAGGCGCAAGCCAGATGTTACTGTAGTCATTGCCATAGTGATCCGGTCGGGCCAAGCCATCTGCACTTCAAGTGCTCGTGGTCTGGTTCAGGAGCGTACCAGCGCTTGAAGTGTGGACGGTGCCATCCACACCTGATCTTCACTTTACTGGAATGGTATGAGAAAAGTGCAGACAGCCCAAGGCTATGCTAAGCCTGCCCTCAAAGCACTGAGAAGTTCCAATGAACTCTGGGAAATCAGAATAAATTTGGAGAAAAAGGCAGAAAAAGTCTTGGAAGCCTGGTGAGAAGTATAAAAGGAGAGACCAACCGCTTATTTCATCGCCATATACAATGGTTTGTTTTCACCGTGTTCTTTCTGATAAATAAGTCTCATGATGGTGGGAGTGAAAAAATAAATAAATAAATTTGAAAATATAATTTGAAAAAATGCTTCGGTTGTGATAATCATCTAACAGCTGGTGAAATGTATAATAAAGAAGAGCCTGATTAACACAAACTGTGCAGCTCAGCTGAAACTGTTTGGGAAAAACTTCTAAAAAGACAGCTAGGGTGCACTGAAATTAAAATCACCTGTTTCTCAAAGATACCATCAATGAAATACCATCTATGCAATCGTTAGTTGCTATGCAGATGTGCATGCAGAGTATGCATGTACACAAGTAGACGAATAGGCTCCTTGAGCATAGGCTCATTCATTCACAGAATCATTGAGTTGGGAGGGAGGGACCTCTAGGGTCATCCAGTCCAACCCCCTGCTCAAAGCAGGATTTCCTAGACCGTCTCAGATTCATAGGCCACATCCCCATTATAAGCTTAATCCAGTTTCCCTAAACTGAAATAATAGAACGATGCAAACACGAACTTGCCTGATCCCATTACTTTCAACTCAATCACGTTCGATCCGGATTCTGAGGATCGTACGTGACTCAAGGGGGGGACTCAAGTGCCGACTTTTTAAAAGCCGCTTTTTGGGGCTGCCCTGCCCTTTTCCTCCTGGCGTGAATGCGCCACCCATAAGGGACCCCTTCACGGAGCCTAGCTGGGTGGCTGCCGCTTCCCTGGATGGAGGAAAACCGGCACCGGGCATCCAGCGATTCTTTCCCCTCCTCTCCCCATTGCTCAGGGCACACAGCAGCAGCGGCAACTCAAGCCCCCTTGCTTTAAACATTCACACATCTCCCAGAACCTGCAGTTGCCTTCCTTTCCCTTTCTAAAGGTCAGAACTCCAAAGAGCTAGAATTGTGTAAAATTGCAACATTGTTATCAGGTGTGAAGTGGGTGGATTGCTACAGTGTAGCGGCTGCTGTAAAGGGTGGATTTTTACACTGAAATCACTATCTTTGGAAGCAAGCTATTGGGGGAGGGAAACCCTAAACATGGATTCTCATCCCTTAAAACGGTACGGTCCCCACAGTAAAAAATGTAACACGTATCAAGCGCATGAACCGGAGTGATACCTGTTGAAATGAGGGTTAACACAACGCTTTGGGGTGATTTAACATGCAGAAAGCGTGTTAAGCCAAACTGACGTGGGGTCTCCGAGGATTGAAACCGTATAGAAACTGAATTAAGCTTGTAATGGGGATGCGGCCATAGAATCATTGAGTTGGGAGGGAGGGACCTCTAGGTTCATCCAGTCCAACCCCTTGCTTAATGCAGGATTTCCTAAACCGTCCAAGAAGATGTAGGTCCAGCCTCTGCTTGAAGCCTTCCAGTGAAGGAGAACCCACTACCTCCTGTGGCAACCTATCCCACTGACTGATCACCCTCACTGTCAGGAGGTTTTTCCTAATATCTAATCTGTATTGACTCCCTTAAAGTTTCATCCCATTATTTCTAGTCCTCCCATCTTGTGCAAAGGTGAATAGGGACGATCCCTCTGCACTGTGATGGCCCTTCGGAAATGTGTGTGGGGAAGAACAGAAGATTTTTCAGCCACCTTGAGTCCACTTAAGATTAAGAAAATTAGGGTAGGGATGCGCATGAATATTCGTAACATTCAATATTCGTACAAATTTGTACAAATTCAGACATTTGTCCACCAATCGAATGTACAGCTTTCATATTCGCACAAATGCTTCAGAGCATTGGTGAAACAGGGAGGTGGGAAAGTGGTCACATCTGCAATGGACCCAGAGTGCATTCGACATGGTTTGAGAGCAGATTCAAAGCGGATTCAGGGTGGATTTGACGCTTTCAGGACACATATGTTAAAGGGTACATATCAGATATGTATCAGATAGATATGTGTTTGTATAGGAAATTCCTATGAATATATTTATATCAAATAGAATCCTACCAGATTCAAAGGGAATCTGTTCGAACATCCCTAAAGCCGGGTATAAAAGCCAACTCTTCTTCTTCAGAGAGTGTTTTGGTTTTTTGGAAGCTATGTTATGCTATGTAACACCTTCATGGTTCTTCTCATATCCATGTACCCCCCAGGTTATTCAGTATTTCACTCTTTTGTTTAAATGAATTGCTTTAATTTTGGTCTAATGGTTAGGGAGCCGGACTCTCATCTGGGAATACTGGCTTCGATTCCGCCCTCCCCCATGAAGCCAGCTGGGTGACCTTGGGCTAGTCACAGCTCTCTTCTGAGCTCTCACAGCCCCGCCCACCTCACAGGGTGTTTGTTGTGGGGAGAAGAAGAGAAGGTTTGTCAGCCGTTTTGAGTCCCCTTAAATGGGTGAGAAAAGCATGGTAAAAAAGCCAACTCTTCTTCTTCCTCCACAAAGCCAGCTGGGTGTCCTTGGACTAGTCACACTCGCTTCTGAGCTCTCGCAGCCCCACCTACCTCACAGGGTGTTTGTTGTGGGGAGAAGAAGAGAAGGTTTGTCAGCCGTTTTGAGTCCCCTTAAATGGGTGAGAAAAGCAGAGTAGAAAAGCCAACTCTTCTTCTTCCTCCACAAAGCCAGCTGGGTGTCCTTGGGCTGGTCTCAGCTCTCTTCTGAGCTCTCGCAGCCCCAACTACCTCACAGGGTGTCTGTTGTGGGAAGAAGAACAGAAGCTTTGTCAGCTGCTTTGAGTCCCCTTAAATGGGTGAGAAAAGTGGGCTAGAAAAGCCAACTCTTCTTCTTTAGCACAAGAAAGTGCATCTGAGCATCACCTAAAACCATCTTCTGTAGCATCAGTGGTACAAACACAACACACTTGGGGAAAATCCAGGTTAGGGAAATTAAAAAGCTCTGCAAAACTGGAGTAAGGGATTAGAAATTCCTAAATTGCAAAATCCGAATACTTATGGCGGGCTCTTATCGTTGGTTTCACGACACGTCTGGTGTTCAACTTTAAGACCGTCCCATCATCTTTGGGATATCAAGAAACATGGCAGGTGTTTGACTTCCTAAAAATATTTTTGACACTGAATGGAATTTATCCCCTCCGGCTCCTAGACGGCGCCTGACACTCAGAATTCCCCCATAGATTCGCCACCGGCGCAAACGCATCTTTGCTCTGTTATTTTATTTTTTTCGAAAAAGAAAAATGAAATAAAATTAAAAAAAAAAAGGGGCAAAGAATGGCTTTCAAAGAAAATGAATAAAATCCATATTGAGATAATTTTTTAGAAAATGATTGAAGTTTTAACCCAAGAAAGGACTCTTAGAGTTTCTTATAGCTTAGAATAAGAAGGTGTCAATCATGATTAAGCTACTGGAATTGGAATCCCTTTGAAATGCAGCTGTTTCTTCTTTAATTGTGGAAGAAAAGAAAGGTCCGGCCTTCGAGATGAGTCGGGAATACAAAATAGCTCTGGATTAGTTGGGGGTTCAAAGGTCCGTAATTACACTTAGGAGTTCCCAGACACAGAGAAAACATTAAACAGGTCACCTACCAAACGGGAAACAGACTTTTTGTCTCTCTTTCTTTCTTCCCCCCGCCCGTCCACAATCCCTCCTTTGCTTTTTGTTTTGTGAAATAAATTATCTTGAGAAGATAGGTTTCTCTGTCAGAATCAAAAGCAGCATTGGGGTGTCCAGCTGATCTCCTGGGGACGGTTCACCCCGCTGCTAGATAAGAAGAGCTAGCTGCAGGGAGCAAAGGAAAGCGTTTCCAACCCCTCGCCACATTGCGGGGGGAAAGAAATATTCAATCTAGTTGGCGCCACCCGAACAAGGTGGTCTAGTGGTTAGGGAATACTGGGTTTGATTCCACCCTCCTCCTCCATGAAGCCAGCTGGGTGACCCTGGGTTAGTCACAGCTCTCTTCTGAGCTCCCAAAGCCCCACCTACCTCAGAAGGTGTTCTGTTCAGGGGAGAAGAGCAGAAGGTCTGTCAGCCGCTTTGAGTCCCCATAAATGGGTGAGAAAGGGGGGGGGGTAGAAAAGCCAGTTCCTCTTCTTCTCCCTCCATGAAGCCAGCTGGGTGACCTTGGGCTAGTCACAGCTCTCCTCTGAGCTCTCCTAGCCCTACCTACCTCACTGGGTGCCTGCTCTGGGGAGAAGAACAGAAGGTTTGCCAGCTGCTTTGAGTCCCCTTAAATGGGTGAGAAAACTGGGGTAAAAAACCCAACTCTTCTTCTCCCTCCATGAAGCCAGCTGGTTGTCCTTGGGCTAGTCACAGCTCTCTTCTGAGCTCTCATGGCCCCACCTACCTCACAGGGTGTATGTTGTAGGGAGAAGAGCAGGTTTGTCAGCTGCTTTGAGTCCCCTTAAATGAGTGAGAAAAGCAGGGCAGGAAAGCCAACTCTTCTTCTTCCTTGTGCATTCACCTCAAATTCTCCTCCCCTCCCCAGGAATCAGCAGATCATTCTTATTCCCCCCCCCCATGTTTTCTGTGCAAGACGGTCACTCTCTAGACCAGTATAGGAAAATGGAGGAAGGTTTCAGACATGGGAGAAAGCCAACCGGATTCTGGGCAGAATGGCTAAAATTCTTCAGCCCACGGACTCCATTTTCAGAGGCCAATTTGTGCATCTTAGAAACCACTCAAGTCTGTGCTAGCGGTCACTGCCAGGAGAACCCTACCCTGGGATAAATGATCCTCTCTTGCTAAAGGAGGAGGTAATGGCTCATGTCTCCACTGGGAACATCCCCAGGTCTAGTTCTTAGCATCTGCTGCATCAGACAGTTTGGTGGTATCTGCACAGGAAGAAGAATTGGCATTTATACCCTGCTTTTCTCACCCTTAAGGGGACTTAAAGCGGCTGACAAACCTTCTGTTCTTCTCCCCACAACACCTCACATGGTGAGGGAGCTCCACCTACCTCACAGGGTGCCTGCTCTGGGGAGAAGAACTCAGCTGCTTTGAGTCCCCTTAAATTTATTTATTTATTTATTTATTTATTTACATTTCTATCCCGCCCCATACCCGAAGGTCTCTGGGCGGGTAACAACAGATTAAAACAAATTAAAACAGGATACAAATTCAAACAGATACAGATTAAAATGAAAATACAGATTAAAAGCAAGATGCACGGTTAAAACCCTTAAAAATTCAACAAATTAAAACCAGGCATTCCCTAGGACATTAATAATGGTATCATTATAACTGGGGAGGGAGAACATAGCCTCACCCAAAGGCCAAGGCAAAAAGGTAAGTCTTTAAAGCCCTCCTAAAAATACAAGGAAGGGGCATGACGCACCTCAAGGGGGAGGCCATTCCATTAAATGGGTGAGGAAAGTGGGGTAGAACAGCCAACTCTTCTTCTTCTCCCTCCATGAAGCCAGATGGGTGACCTTGGGCTGTTCTCCCCTCAACAGACACCCTGTGAGGTAGATGGAGCTGTGAGAGCTCAGAAACAGAGCTGTGTCTAGCCCAAGGTCACCCAGCTGGCTTCATTGAGGAGGCAGCAGAAGGGAACATTAGCCGTGTGCCCCCCCCCCGACTTGCCATCGAATACTTACCTTGATTTTAATACAGGACTGGTCCTCTTCAGGACGCCGCCATTTTGGATGTGGCGCTCTCCACGACCACCATGACACAGTCGTTCTGCTCTTATGCGGCAGCCCTGCTGGCCTCCTCGTCCAGCCAGCTCCCCGGCTGGATGTAACAAGTAAGTGATTGGGGAAGGTTGGGGAAGATGTGGAGCATGGTTTTGCGCTCTACAGGTAGCGCATGATTAGGGAACATCTGGGTGTCATGCCCTGTTCGGCCTCATCAGAAGAGGAGGATATGCCTGCAATGCGACCACAGGCTGAGGAGCAGCCACAGCAGGGCATTGCAGGCATGGAAGAGCTAAGGCCGGGTCCAGGTGAGCAGCCAGACAGCTCTGGTGATGAATCCACCACCTGTGAGCCTAATCAAAGGCTCTCTCATCGCCTGTTTAGGCAGCAGAAGCAGGTGAGACGCAGATCAGAGCAATTAGCCCAGCTGCACCGTGGGCGTGGCTCCGACTCCTCTATTTAAGAACAAGCTCACGTTGCCTTAAGTTGCTGAAGACAATGTCTTAGCAGCCTCGTTTTACCTGAGCTTGAAATCCTGGACTCCTTGTGACCTGCTGACCCTTTGGACTGCCTGACCCTTGCTGACTTTCTGGACTCCTAGACCCCAGACCGGAACTGATCACGAGTATGCCTGGAACCCTTGGGACTGAGTAGCTGCGCAAGTGTTTGCCTGTTGCCTGACCACCCTGCAACGTGGCACTGGGGAGGCAGTGGGTACCTGGAGGTTGTAATAGCCTCCTCCAAGTGTAGATGTCCTTCCCCAGAACTTGCTTAATCATGGGCTGTAGTGTGAATTGGGCCACTGTGGTGCCACTACTGTATGATGGATTTGCCACATGTATCTGTGGCAACCTCATCATAGGTCCACTATATCCCCCCAAAAAAGCGTGATAGCTTTTTACTGGAGAACCCAGTGCTGTGGGTTTGGAGGGGTCACCATCATTTTCATCACCACACATGTGCACTGGCCAGATACCTGGACACAAAGACAACACTGTCCAGCTAGCAAGCGATAACACCAGAGAGACAATACTCCAAATTATCACTTGCCGTCAGGATATCTGGCCGGCATCCGGAGGCAGCCCAAGTATAGCTTGGAACGCAAGCAACACCTGCTTGAAACGTCCATAGGGTGCCTTGAATTAAATTCCTGTGATGGATCCTTAATTCAAATGTATTCCAAAAACTCTCTTTAGTTTCCCTCTCCATCTTCTCTCACTGGTAGGATGTACTGCTTTATTTTGTGGTCCTTTATCATTGTCTCTCATCTCAGACCTTCTGGATATTGGAAATAAAATCCTTCGGCTGTTTCTTGGCAGTTTGTAAACACAGGCCCTTTCTGCACTGGGTCTTACTCTGAATTATATCCCAGAATAAGCACTGTCACCTGCATGGCAGTGAAGATGGTGGACCTGTCTGCCCAGGCCCAGCTGTAATGGCCACAGCGGAGCACCAGGATACCACAAGATATTGGTGCAAGGTTATTGGGAGGGACCAAGTCAGCAAACAGCAAATGCCCCTTTCTTCCCAGCCCCCTTGCAATGCGCTCTCGGGAAAATATCAGACTTTTTAGAGAGTATTACTGCAACTGTTCTGATCGGAGAAGATTGATATAGGATGTTTTACTATTGGCATAAGACACCAGTTTTGAGGGCCTTTCTGCACCTTGATTAGTTGCAAAAGCCAGATAGCCAGTGAGGTGTATGCGGGAGAACCTAAGAGGAGCCCTATTGGATCAGGTCACAGCCCATCTAGTCCAGCATCCTGTCGCACACAGTGGCCCACCAATTGCCCATGGGGATCTCAAGCAGAGACAAGGACAAACCTTCTCCTGCTCTCGAATCCCAGCAAATGGCCTTAAAGGCACCCTGCTTGTCCCCCCGGCCTGAAAGATGTACTTTAGTAATCCATTCTAGTAGCCATTGATACATCTGTCGTCCATAAACTTGTCCAACCCTTCCTTAAAGCCATCTAGGCTGGTAGCTGTCACCACCTCTTCTGGCAACAAATTCCATAAGCCGATGACCCTCTGGGTGAAGAAATACTTCCCCTTGTTGGATCCGACTCTCCTACCCATCAGCTTCATAGATGCGCCCTGGTTCTAGTGTTGTGCACTAGAGAAAAGAAATCCACCTCTTCCATTCCAGGCATGATTTTATATATTTCAGTCTTACACACCACCTTTCTAGCCTGAAGAGGCCTAGACATTGATTTTGTAAGGGAGGTGTACCAGCCCCTTGATCATTCTGGTTGCCCTTTTCTGTAGCTCTTCCAGTTCCACAATATCCCTTTTCAGGTGTGGTGTCCAGAATTGTCATACCAGCCAGACACAGCTAGTATAACCACCACTTTTTGGGCCAGGGCTGGGCCAGGACCTGTAGAGGCGCTTCCAGGATGCATACAGGCCCTTGATTTCTAAGGATGCCTTTGTGTATTCACTCTTGTGCTGGGAATTTACAAAACCTACAGGTACATTTTCACATATGGTGGGAATGCCCAAAGACCCAGGAATAGAATTTCTTGTTTAAGGCTGCAAAGTCTGAAAATGTTGACTGATTTCTAATCTGTATTCTTTCTGCTTAACATCTTTGGCCCTGGGTCACACCTATATGAGACAGGACTTCCTATTCATCATTCGAACTGAGGTCTGTTCACACCTAGGTTGTGATAGGTCATCCTCTGGCCGTCCTCGCTTCGGGCCGCATTGGTCCCACCTTTCTCCGCGACTGACCTGAGCCTCCTCCACGGAACCATTGGCTCTCCATCCCTTCCGCTGCGTGAAATCTATCTCCTTTCTGATTGGATGCCGTTCTGTCACTCAAGGGAGGCGAGGGGGGTGTTTGTGGTTCTTTTTTAAGCCTGCTCCCCCCCCTCCACGCCCCCCTTGCTTTTTTTAATGTGCTTTTCTTCTCCATGCAATTAATTTTAAAATAATAATAAATTTGTGGCAAAACACTAGATAGAGCAGGGGTCCTCAAACTACGGCCCGTGGGCCCTCTGAGTACATTTTTTGCCACTGCTGCCTGTCCTGCTATGAATTTATGCATAGTTTTTTTAAAACTATATTCCGGCCCTCCAATGCTCTGAGGGACAGTGAACTGGCTCCCTGTTTAAAAAGTTTGAGGACCCCTGAGATAGAGGAATCATATGCATAAAGTGAGGAGAGAAGGGGAGAAACCTCACAAACTCTCCGTGTGCCGCCCAGCCCTAAAAATCAGCTGAAATGAAAACTGGACCCACCCACCACAACACAGTTCAGCCTCCTTTAGCCCATCTCCCCACTCGCACTTGAAGCAAATACAGCCCAAGATGCCATGACGGGCCGAGTCCTCCTCATTCCTGTAGAAGTGTGGACTCTGGTTAGAATGACCTAATGGGGATAGGCCAGCTTGGAAAACAAATTGGATAAAAAATAACATGAGTCATGAAACCTGAAGCTGACCTGAAGTCTTCCTAAACTAAAGGTGTGACCAGGGCCAAGATGTACTTAAGCAGACAAGAAAAAAGAACCAGGAAGTCCATCCCCCTTGCAAGGATGCAAAAACCAACTAATGCACTTTGCAATTCCATGCACCTAGTTTTCGGGCTGCAGTTTCATTCTGACGTTCTGTGACTCTACTCAGGATGCCTCCAGGGGCAGGTAAAGACACACAAATTTCCCAGAACTACACTGGGATTGCCACACATAGCTGTCGCATTCCCAGTATAGTGTCTCAAGTTAGTTGAATGACCATCCGATATATCGCTATTACAGAAAATCCAGCAATCATGCTAGTTTTTCCATAGCAGCAATTCCTTACCTTCACGGGCTGTCTCTTCATGTTATCATTGCTTTTCCAAAATGCCCGGTTGCTAGCAAGCCTGGGGAAGAACAAAGGGAAGAGGATGGGCGCTTGCTAACATCCGGGTATTTTGCAAGTGGAACATAAACACAAAGAGCCAGTAGAAAAGATAAAAGCCTGAGATTGTCCCAGGATAATCTCCTGCTCTTGGCAAGAGTTCTGGGAAGCAACTAGAAGGGGTGCCCAGGCATCGCATCCAGGCTGGAGAGACAGGTAGCAGAAGTCTAAAGGCCATATGCAGGGAGTCAAGAAGAAGAAGAAGAAGAAGAAGAAGAAGAAGAAGAAGAAGAAGAAGAAGAAGAAGAAGAAGAGTTGGCTTCTCTACCCTGCTTTTCCCACCCATTTAAGGGGACTCAAAGTGGCTGACAAATCTTCTGTTCTTCTCCCCACGTCAGAGACCCTGTGAGGCAGGTGGGGCTGTGAGAGCTCAGAAGAGAACTGTGACTAGCCCAAGGTCACACAGCTGGCTTCATGGGGGAGGGCGGAATCAAACCCAGTATTCCCAGATAAGAGTCTGGCTCAGTAACCACTAGACCAAACTGGTTCACAAGAGCAGGTGAAGGTTTTGCCTTTCTTTCCTGCTTGAGATGCCCATGGCTACTTGGTGGGCCACTGTAGCTGTGTCCACACCTAAGTTTTAATTCAGCTTCAGTCCGCCTTCAGCATGGTAGGACACATCAGCAAAGTGACCATTTTATCTAAGTCAAAGGTAGATTTTTCTGAGTTATTTAACACTGAAAGAAAAAAAACAGCTTGTCACTTTGCTAATGTGTTCTCTCAGCCTGGAAGTGAACTGAAGCTGGATTAAAAATTAGGTATGAACACAGGATGCTGAACTAGGCGGGCTGTGGCCTGATCCAGCAGGGCTCCTTTTAATCCATGGAGGTTAGGTGAAATAACAGCTACTAGAACAGAAGCTTCGGTCCTGCTTCCAGGTTGGAAAGAAAGGCAGAATGCCTCTAAAGGCTGTCTGCAGGGCGTCAAGAACAGGTGAAGGTCTCACCTTTGTCTTCTCCTTGAGATGCCCATGGCCAACTGGTGGGCCACTGTGGAGATGGGCTGTGGCTTCATCCAGCGGGGCTCCTCCCACATTCTTATATTCTTCATTGCAGGATCTAAAGAATATCCCGAAATTTCTGCTAGCCATCTAGAGCAACTCTCAGTTCACCTGTCCTCTGATTATATTTGTACGCTTTTGGCTAATATTGCTGTGTTCCTTCAGCCTAGGCAGAAGAGGGAGGTGAAAGGAAACTTTAAACAAGCAAACTTTGTTTTTAGAAGTGAAAACGAAAGGTGAATCAGGAGTGGATCTGGCAAGGCCTAAACGGATCTAAGCTTGGATTGTAAGTGAAATACCTGCAATTGTGTCTGACCCCGTTTATTCTCACAGTGCCTGAGAGACAACAAAGAGTAACAGATAAATAAGCCCAATTGATGATGACCAAAGCAATGCAGCTTTTGGCTGTACACCTTGATTTTAAAATAAAAAGAAACACAGGGGTTCTGGGAATAAGAGGGAGGAGGAGGAGAAGGTGAAGAAGAAGAAGAGCTGGCTTTTCTACCCCATTTTTCTCACCCATTTAAGGGGACTCAAAGTGGCTGACAAACCTTCTGTTCTCACCCATAAGGGGACTCAAAGCAGCTGACAATCCTTCTGTTCTTCTCCTGACAACAGATACCCTGTGAGGTAAGTGGGGCTGTGAGAGCTCAGAAACAGCTGTAACTAGCCCAAGGTCACCCAGTTGGCTTCATGGGGGAGTGCAGAATCAACCCGGTATTGCCAGATAAGAATCCAGTTTCCCAACCAGTATACCAGAGGGCTCACAGAGGGAGGGAAGGAAGGAAGGAAGGAAGGAAGACGTGCTATCCAAACATGATATTAATCACTAGAAATTTCTGCAGCAATCCAATAATCTCAAAATAGCCCAAAGAGTTGCTGCCAAACATGTTGACTTTTTTCCAGACAGCCTCACTTTAGGAAGGTATTTTTTCTTCTTCAGAAGCCAAGACAATCTAATCTCAAGTCCAGTGTCCAATCTTTAGACCCAAACTACCTTTTCAAGCACAGCTGGACTAATCCTCCAGCCACAATTGCTGCAGATGTGTGTGTGTGTATACTACAAGCATATGTGCAGGACACGGATTAAAAGCTGCATTTGCCAGGACCACATGAACCTGCGCGAAGCCTTCATGCACATAAATGCAAGACCCCTCGGTTGCTTCAGAGAAAAGGAAGCGAAGATTCATCTCACATGTTGCAAAGCCAATATTTGTCGAGAATTTGCCAGCAAAACACCTGAAACAAAGGCCCTTTTTGCACTTCGTCTAGCAGGGAAGTCCAGGGATGTTCCATGCCACACCGAGCATCTGTATCACATGTGGCTCAGCATGTGCTGGACTTTTCCTCAGTGGATTGCATTGGGGCCCAGAAACGTGTCGGAGTAGCGATGTGCAGAAATATACTAAATATTCGTTATTCGGGCAAATTCTGACAAATTTCGACATTTGTATACAAATCCAGACATTTCGTTGTTCAGTATTTGTACGAATATGAATATTTTGAGTTATTCAGACATTCGTATGTGTGCGGATAAGTAAGCATCGCATACGTATCTGTACACATCTTGTGCGTATCCGTACGCATCCGTACGGATATATACGAGGTGAAAACGGGATGCATACGGATCTGTACGGATGCCTACGAGATTCGTATCGTATTGAATATTCAAATGAAAAGATACAAATGTATTCGTATCGGTTCGAGTGTCCGGACATTTGCTTTTCTTTATTCATACGAGTTTGGATATTCGAATTGCATCTGAGACATGGCTACTATGCCCTGGCCTGCACCCTTCGCACCTCTTCTGGGCAAAGGGTCCATGGGGTGGGATGGTGCAACCACAGTTGTGTGCAATGTTGTCCATTTGCTGGGACAATGGGCAGCGCATATTGTGACATGCCGGTTAAGATTGAGATGCATCAGGTTTTCCAAAGTGCAGGTGCCCCATGCGTCCCAGATCTGCACTGGCCTTCACACCTAACAAAGGTGCGAAGAGGACCGAAGTCATCACTGCACATCAGACTCCACGGAGAAAGTTTGGTCTAGTGGTTCAGGAGCTGGACTCTTATCTGGAAATACCGGGTTCGATTCTGCCCTCCCTCATGAAGCCAGCTGGGTGACCGTGGGCTAGTCACAGCTGAGCTCTCACAGCCCCACCTACCTCACAGGGTGTCTGTTGCGGGGAGAAGAACAGAAGGTTTGTCAGCCCCTTTGAGTCCCCTTAAATGGGTGAGAAAAGCAGGATAGCAAAGCCAACTTTTCTTCTTCTTCTTCTAGAACCCAGGATAATCCCTGCACAGTCTTGAGACTATCATAAGTATCTGTGGCAAGCCCAACACTGTCGAAGGGGATAGAGGTGACATACCATGAGATCTTTATTGTGGGCCTACCAAACCCAAGTCTTCCCAGTCCCCTTGCCTGGCGTTTGCTCTAGAGAGTCTTCATTTTGGAAAGAAACCCAGCAAACCAGCGCAAAAGTGATACCCAGATGAAAACACCCACCATACAAACGTGCGCTTGCACAGTTCTGGGCATTTTTTTGCCATCAGATGCATTGTGGTGGGAAGTAACAGACAGGGAGGGCCCCAGGTTTGGCCCACAATTTCACTCCATCGTCTGGAAGGAACGGCCAGAGGCAATTGGGAGATCTGGCTGCCATCTGGAAGCGGCCTTACTCTTTCCCCACAGCGGCCCAAAAGAGGCTGCTGGACTAGGGCTGGGCATGAATGCAATTTTCAACATTCGGTTCGATTTGAATATCCGAATATCCAAATTCGCACAAATAAAGAAAAATGAATATCTGGATATTCAAACCGATACAGATCCATTCATATCTACCCATAAGAACATTCAATGCATATTGAATAACACAATTCCCATCTGCGTCCAGACACATCACGTTTTCATCCCGTACGCATCGCATATGTATCCATAGGCATCCATATTATTCATGTTCATACAAATACTAAAAAAAGTATTATCCAAAATATTCATATTTATACAAATACTATAAAACGAACGTCCAAATTTGTCCAAATAACGAATATTTTGAATATTCACGCTCATCCTTAAGCTGGACTTCTGCAACTTGCACCAATGCAGCACTAAGTTATCCTTCCAGGAAACTTCAGCACCGCTGTTTTCCACTTTTGCTATTTTTGCTTTGCAGGATGTTCCCATACAGATGGCCCGGAACTTTGTCCAATCAGATCGCACCAGATGCAGTGATGTCACAACGGCTGCCTCCAAATGGCCTGCAAAGAACCCACTAGCAAGGGGATAATGCGAATTCTTGATTCACCACTATTATCCTTTGCTGTCTAGACAGCACTGCAGCTGGTGCTGTCTTCATGTGTTTAAATTATGTGCGCTTCAAGCCTGTTTTGGCCCCCACACATGTGCGCTAGACAGAGCGACAGTGACAGCTTCATCCAGAAGGTACGTGAGCAGCCTAGAACCTAAGAGGAGCCCTGCTGGATCAGGCCACAGCCCATCTAGTCCAACATCCTATACCACACAGTGGCCCACCAATTGCCCATGGGCATCTCAAGCAGAGACAAGGGCAAACCGTCTCCTGCTCTCCTAAGAAGCTAAGAAGCTAAAAGGAACCCTGCTGGATCAGGCCACAGCCCATCCAGTTCAGCATCCTGTCCCACACAGCGGCCCACCAATTGCCCATGGGCATCTCAAGCAGAAGATGAGGGCAAAACCTTCTCCTGCTCTCACATCCCAGTAAATAGCCTTAGAGGCATCCTGCTTGTCCCTCCAGCCTGAAAGATGTACGGTACTTAGGCATCCATTCTAGTAGCCATTGATACATCTGTCTTCCATAAATTGGTCCAACCCTTCCTTAAAGCCATCTAGGCTGGTTGCTGTCACCACATCTTCTGGCAGCAAATTCCATAAACCGATGACCCTCTGAGTGAAGAAATCCTTCCCCTTGTCTGATCTGACTCTCCTACCCATCAGCTTCATAGATGCCCCCTGGTCCCAGTGTGGTGCAAAATCAGATTTCCCCCCCATCCACCTTTTCCACACCATGCATGACTTTATCTGCTTCACTCAGATCTCCTCTTACATACCATCTTTTAAGGCCAAAGAGGCCCAGACGCTGCAGCCTTATTTCATTACGTAACTTCCCAGTTGCTTGGATATGAGTGAAAAAAATTGGTTTTGACTTTGACCATGCAAGTATAAAAGGTCAGCTGAGCTAGCCTAAACACTTCTGAGACAAGGGCCGTGTGTGTGTGTGTCTGTGTCTGTGTCTGTGTCTGTGGTGTGTATTTAAGGACGGGGGATGTTAATAAATAGCCTTTCAGTTTAAAGGGTTTTCTCCGTCTTTCTTAAGGATTACATCTTAAATTCCAACAAATCAGATTTAGGAGTTCCTGAAACTGAAATTGATCCATCCCTCATCCAGATCTTGCAATTCTTGGCTTTCTTGACATCATTTAGATAGCGGGCTGCATTATCAGATTAGAACGGGCCATTGTGCGCGGCCCGCTGAAAGAGAAAGGGAGGCACAGAGCTCCAGTCTGGATGGATTCGGACCCTTTTAACCTGGCTGAAGCATGCTGGTCGCTGTTATGCAAATACCTCCAATCCTTTGCTAAGTTCACTGGAAATAATTTTCTTGAATGACAGGTTTATTCAGCGCGGATTCAGCTAGCGATTAATCCCCCTTTGATCTAGGGTATTTCACTTAACTAGCAGTTACCTCGTTCTGACAAAGTGCAACCGAGATTAGGGGGAGAACCAGGATGCAACTAAGGCCGGGCTTTCTCCAAAACTGCCCCCCGCCTCGCCAGGCCACAGGAAAAGGACATGGAATGCCGTCTGGAGACGTGGCAATCCAAGGCAGATTCTGAGTGGGAAAGTCAGCTGAACAGCAAATGAGGTTTGTTGGCCATACGCGAGGGATCGTCACTTTAAGCCAGTTTGGTCTAGTGGTTAGGGAGCCGGACTCTTATCCAGGAATACTGGGTTTGATTCTGCCCTCCCGCATGAAGCCAGCTGGCTGACCTTGGGCTAGTCACAGCTCTCTTCTGAGCTCTCACAGCCCCACCTATCTCACAGGGTGTTCTGTTGAGGGGAGAAGAACAGAAGGTTTGTCAGCTGCTTTGAGTCCCCTTAAATGGGTGAGAAAAGTGGAGTAGAAAAGCCAACTTCTTCTTCTTCTTCTTCTTCTGCAAGAGGAACCTCAGCAGGTCTTCGCTTGGAATGACAGCCAAGAATCCAACGGTTGCACCAGGATCTCGGAGGCGTGCAAACCAGGGGTGTATTTCCACTGTCACTAAAAGTACCCATTAAGTACCCGTTAATGGGTATGAAATGGCATTTTTGTATCCATTAATGGGTACTTAATGGGTACTTCTAGTGGCAGTGGAAAAACACCCCAGAACAGATGCAAACATGGGGTTAGCACATTTAATTTGATGAGGAGATACATCAGTGGCTCCCAACCTTTCTTCACTGGGATACCCCTTGGTAGCTCATTTCCATAAACTACCCTACGCACTAGGGGCGCACATGAATGCAATTTTCGGATTAGATCCGAATGTTCAAATTTGAACGATCAGAGAAAAAATAATGTATTCAAATTCGAATCTGATTTGAATACATTCCTACCTATTTGTACGAATTTTTGGTTTGTATTTGAAGATACGAATGTCAACAACATTTGTATGTGTCCGTATGCATCCATCTGCACCTGTACGCATCTGTACACATGCTGTTTTTATCCTGTATGCATCCCGTTTTTGTCCCGCACTTTTCTGTACAAACGCATATGAATACGAATTACCTACGTATGGATACATAGGTAATGCATACATATTTGTACACATACTAATGTACAAATAATTCTCTGAATTCAAACAAATTCTGTCGAATTTGAAAAGTTTCAAATATTCTGGCACATCTCTACTCCATAGTAATGTGTTTTTAAATGTGCATCTTGTTTTAATCTGTACCTAGTCTTAATTTGTATCCTGTTTTTACTCTGTTGTAATCCGTTTTTACCCGCCCAGAGACCTTCGGGTATGGGGCGGGATAGAAATGTAAATAAATAAGTAAATAAATAAAATACTAGCCAAATGTTTAGATAAGTTATCTAAGAAACACAAAAAGAACCCTGCTGGATCAGGCCACAGCCCATCTAGTCTGGAATCCAGTTGTTATTTATTTATTTATTTTTCTTATATTTTGTTTGCATTTTTATCCCACCCTATACCCAAGGGTGGGTTACAATGTATAAAATGAACACATTAAAACATATTAAATATATTAAAACTGTGGCAATGTCTGAGGAAAAGGCTGTTCCTTTACTTAGCCAAAAGCCAGGGTAAAGAGGTGCGTCTTCACAGCTCATCTGAACACATAGAGTGAAGGTGCCTGCCCTCAGGAGAGAGACTCTTCCAGAGACTGGGAGCCACCACTGAAAAGGCCCTCTCCCAGGTGCCCACCTATTTCACTGCTGAGGGTGGTGTGAAAACCAGGAGGGCCTCCCCTTCAGATCTTAGGGCACAGGCAAGTCGATATGGAAGAAGAAGAAGAAGAAGAGTTTGCTTTTCTACCCCACTTTTCTCACCCATTTAAGGGGACTCAAAGCAGATGACAAAGCTTCTGTTCTTTTCTCCACAACAGACACCCTGTGAGGTTGTGAGATCTCAGAAGAGAGCTGTGACTAGCCCAAGGTCACCCAGCTGGCTTCATGGGGGAGGGCGGAATCAAACCCGGTATTCCCAGATAAGAATCCAGCATTCCTTAAGATATTTGGGGCCCAAGTCATTTAGGGCCTTATAAGTCAAAGTTAACACTCTGAATTGAGCTCAGTAGGGAATTGGCAGCCACTTTTTCCCCAGCATTACTCAAACTTTTTGTCTGGGTACCCATAAATGTCCTGGGAATACATGTACCAAGATTGGGAACCACTCTAATGCTACATCAATGAGCTGTTCCTGAATAGTCACAGAACGTCGAAGCAATAGGCGTCTCTCCCTCTCCTCCTGCGTCCTGCTAGGATGGCATTGTTATAAATTAAATCTCCCTGCAATGCCCTCAAGGTTGCTTAGGGAATATGGCACAAGACAAAAATGTGTGAACACGTGCGTTTGTGCAGACACAAAGGAATACAGAAATGAATGAATGGATGATATTAAAAATGAATTAAAAGTAATTGAAAATTCATCATAAAACTGAACTAGATTTTTAAAAAATCTTCCTTCCTTCCTTCCTTCCTTCCTTCCTTCCTTCCTTCCTTCCAACTTAGGCCACATTCAGATGGGGAAAATATAGCACCCCTAATATGTGCAATTTCTTACTGCTGTAAAACCCAGCACTGTCGGCAGGTTTTCCGTGCATGAAGGCCGAACCTGGGCTGCATCCACACCTAAATTTTAATCCAGCTTCAGTCCACTTTCAGAGTGGAATAATACCCCAGCAAAGTGACAAGCTGTTTTCTTTCAGCATGATCTGACTCAGAAAATCCACCTTGGGGTTAGATAATGTGGAAGGAAAATGACTAGACATTTTGCTGATGTGTTCTCTTGCTGTGAATGTGGACTGAAACTGGATTAAAACAAGTGTGAACACAGCCTTCCTGGCCCCATCTGGATGAGAGGAATAGAGCGTCATTACAGTGCCACTATGGTAGCTTGCCTTATATATCTGAGGAACACTCCCCTCAAAAACCACTAAAATCTGTTGTTGGAAAACCGAGCATTAGTCATGGGTATTCCAAAAATGGCATGTTTCCTTACCTTGGCTGCCTCCAGACTTGTGGAATAAATTCGCAGTCAAACTGCGCAGCGACAACTGGCCATCCTGACTAAAAAATCAGCTCTGCAGCTTCCCACTGAAAGCTGCAAGAGCTGAGTTGGTGCACTCGGTCACATGGGTTGAGGCAGCCAATCACATTTGAGCTGCCTTCCTGTTCTCATCATGCTGTTTTCACCGTTTCGCTCGGACCGGCAGGAAAATTCAAATTTTCTTTATACTGTGCAGCAAATGCCCTTGGATCAGCATTAAGATAAGGGCACAGCAACGATCGGATAACGTGATGCCATGACAATACATCGGTTGCGGTGTGTGGCGCTCCGATCGCAGCTGTGCATTCCGCTGCACAATATAAACAGTCCTGGATGCGGCCCTTCTGGATGGAGCCACCTTTTTTGATCTCCGGGACTCTAGCATTGCAGGGATGGGAAGGGGAGGGGCCAGACCTTCCCAGATGTGAAATCCCACCCATCGGGGGCAGGCATTGGGCAGAAGGATATTGGGGGGGGGACAGCCCAAAAGGCAGATCTCCTCCTCGAATAGTAATGCAGTGTTCCCATGGGGGGGGGGGGGAAGGTGGGCTGGGTACTATATTGGGACGGAGAACAGTTTTTCCAAGCACTTTTTTTTTCTGCGGATTTTAGCAATATAGTCCTCATAAAGCCCGGGAATAACAATTTAAACAGGGTCAGATAATCCCAAAAATGGACTGGACCCGAAGAGTTGCTTTTTCTATCCCACTTTCCCCACCTTTAAGGGTGCTCAAGGTGGCCGACAAACCTTCTGTTCTCCCCACAACAGACACCCTGTGAGGTAGGCCCGTGAGCTCAGAAAGAGAGCTGTGACTTGCCCAAGGCCACCCAGCTGGCTTCATGGAGGAGTCACTTTGGCAGAATCAAACCCAGTGACCACGAGATGAGAGTCCAACACTCTAACTACAAGACTAAACGGGCTCACGGGAGCCATGTTACCTGCAGTCAGCGTACGTGGGAGGCGCCCAGCTTCCCACCTTGGCAAAGGTGTGAGACTCACTTCTGACGGATCTCTCCTTGGAGAACTTTTCCTTGGGCTGTCTGGCCCCAGGGCCAGTTTCACTCCATGCCTACGCATGCTGGAGATGTTCCGGCGCATACAGGATAAAAACGGGTGCACATGGAGACATACGGACACATTCGAATGTTGTCGATGTTCGCATCTTCAAACATGAATCAAAAATTCGTATGAATAAATACAAATGTTTTTGATTCCAACTGAAGGCGAATACTTTCGAATCAATTTGAATCTTTGGATATTCTACTAAAATCAAATCCCAAAAACTGCATTCATGCACACCCCTGGGGTGCTTCCGCATTGACCTGTGAAATCCGGATCTATTTAGCTCCAGATTTTGGAGATCCGTAGTAAGAAGATCCATATCTAGTAGATCCATATGGATCTACTATCACCCCTTCCAATCTGGATCTCTGGAGGCCCTCCCCCAGCCCACCATGATTGGCTCCTCCAGAGCTGAACATGGCGAGCTGGGGGTCCCCTATCTTGGGGCTTCCCCTCGCCCTCGCCCCAGAAGCCATGGATTGCGGCTTCTGGAGCCAAGGGGGACTTCACCTAACACCCCCCCAGCCCACCCTGGGGAGAGCACAAGTGATCCCCTACTTACCTTAATGCAGCCAGGTCAATTCTGGCTGAGGGGTCCCACTTCGCTTTGCACCTGCGTCCGGCGCGCCTCCCAATTGGCCAGGGCCGTGCCTGGCTTCAGAAGGCTCTCTGCACAGGCGCGCGGCCCTGGCCAAAGTGCGTCTTCCGGGAAACTGGTTAAAGGGGCACTTAGCACACATTAGAGACACATCTTGTGGGAGTCAATGCGGAAGCAGACTCCCCAATGTGTCTCTAATGTGTGCTGCAGCGCAGACAGGGTTTTACAAATCTGTCCTTAATGGGTACTTAATGTGTGTTAAGGGTCCAATGTGGAAGCACCCCTACTGTCCTCTCTGGACCTCGGCAATGGACCACAGGCCACCCAGCTGTGTTGAGCATCCCAGGTTTCACCACAAGATCTTGTTTTAGGATGTTCTGCTGGGTCTACCTGACAGCTGTTGCTAACCAGAGTAGGCTGCATCTGGTGGGTGGCCTTTCCGTCACACATCCCCTCCCTCCTCCTCCTAAGTCCTGTCTCTCCCCCCCCCCCCACATGCACACACAGGCTGTCACATCACACGTTGCGCTGAACTTCCCAGGTGACCACGCCAACCTTCCAAGCATCTGGGTGTCATTCAGATTGACACAGTAGGCTGCAGAAGGTCCCCAGACCCCATCACTGTCTACTGGGTCAATAATACATATACTAAGAAGGATTTAGAGCCTAGACAGAAACAGCTTAAGGCCTATTACAGTGTAGTGGGCTTTGCAAACAAATCCCCTTCTAAGAAATGCCCAAATCTGGTGTTATGTGACAGTTACGTGGAAGCAGCCGCTGCTTGAAGATCTGGGAAATTGCAATGTACAAGCACTCGTCCTTTTAAATCGGGCAATTTCGAACTTTCTGGCTACTAGAGAAGGCTTTTCATTCCCCTGCCTACTTAAGTAAGAGCTTGTCCCAGAACCAAGTGCAAAAAGAACCCCCAGCATTGCAAACTAAAGTCAATAAATGTTAGTTTTTCAAGGCAGCAAGTGCTCATGAAGTCAACTGGGACCCTTTCTGCACTTGTCTTCTGAGCTGGGTCAAGGGACTTCTGGTCCGGATACTGGGATTCCTCAACTGCACGTTAATGCAGCCTCCCACCTTCTGTTAGTCTGGCTCCATGTGCACGAGATGGAGCCAGACCTGGATTAAGAGGCCTTTAATCCAGATTTATTATAGACCCATTTAATCGGGTCTACCATCAGCCTAAGGGGGTTGCATGGAACCACTTCCAGGTGATGTTGCACTTCCCTTCCGGTCTGCTGGATGGGAAAAGAGCACAATCACCCGGCGTTAACTATCGTTTGCACTCACAAACCCCACGCAATCAGTCGGTCACTCACCTGTGACCAATCCCAGGGCCGTTCCTCTTCTGGGTGGCACCATTCTGGTTGCGGCGCCCTCCGTGACTGTGCATGTGTCAGCACTGTCACCATGATGATGTTGATGCTCTGCAGACACACAGTTGCATCTGACGCAGCACGTCAGGCGATGCTGGAGCACCAGAAGAATAGCTGCTGCCAGGATGTGCCAGGTAAGCTTCTGGGTAACGCTGGTACAGGTGTGGAGCATGATTTCATGCTCCACACCTAATCAGCACGTAGGGAAGTTCTGGGAAGGCAGGGGGCACTTGGAGGCTATAGCAGCCTCCTCCAAGTGCTGATGTCCTTCCCCAGAAGTTCCCTAATCATGCACTACTGGCTGTAGTGTGAACAGGCCCCAGAACTACTGGGGCAGCATGCCACTGAAATAACCCCACTCCCCATCCCGATGGTTAGGAGCAAAAGCTCCATAGTGGACCACTGTAAGAACATGAGAACATAAGAGGAGCCCTGAAGGATTAGGCCACAGACCATCTGGTCCAGCATCATGCCTCACACAGCGGCCCATCAATTGCTTCTCAATATTTCAAGTGGAAGACAAAGGCAAAACCTTCGCCTACTCTTGATTCCCTGCAAATGGCCTTTAGATGCATCCTGTCTCCCCAACACAGGGAGTCGAGGGCAGGTGAGGTTTGGACCTTATCTTCAGCTTGAGATGCCCATATGCAGTTGGTGGGCCACTGGATGAGACAGGATGCTGGACCAGATGGGCTCGTCCCCATGCTTAATATACTCCGCAGCAAACCTGAGTTCGCTTCGGAGCATCCCCAAGCAAAGCCTCTAATCCGGGCTACATGTGGGACAAATCACACAAATCCGCAGCAAACCCCCCCCCCTTTCCAACGGTTAACACGAATTAGGAGGCAATCACACATTATCTTGGGGGCATGGGGGCACTCCCGGGCTATTGGGGGCGGAGATTGGCGATCGCAGCATTAGCAGGCGGGGTTTCGCCTGTGCTTGCTGTCCCTGCCTTGCACGCAGCGATCGCAACTGCTTGGGAGATTTCTTCAAAGAAATTTGGCTGGAGGAGAAGGGATGAGGGTGTCAAATGGCTCTCCGAGTGTCTCTCTGGCTACAAGCACGACACCCCCCTTCCCTGATCGCCCGATCAGCAAGGCACACGTGGGTAAAGGGCTTGATTTAGCGCAGGAGCGCTGCTTCGCCTTAATGGGCAAAGCACCCATGGCTTCCCCGCACTCAGCTGAAAAGATCAGAAGAAGCTGCTGTCAGGTGGAGGCATGCCCGCTGTCAAGCGGAGGTGCGCACCTCCACTAAAATAACTGAAGCACTGAGAGGCGGCTCCAAGCAATGAGCCACTTTCCCTTCCTATTATGCCCCCCTTTTATCATTTTCTATCTTATCTAACCTGTGTGTGGTGTGTTTGGAGGTGCAACCGGGAGGGGTTTCCCCTGTCATCTCTGCAGCAGGCGGGAAAGGGCATGGTGACATCAGCCGGGCTTCTTATCCGGGCGGAGGGGGTGGAGAAAAAAGGATGCGGTTCCCCGATGCAGGGGGTTACCGTGATTTTCACTGGGACAGGCGGATTCAGCTTGAACCCGCGCTCTCCTCAATCGCATGGGGACGTGGTAATTCAAACTACAATGCGCACTGGTGATGACCCAATTCAGCAGTGCAATAAATGGAGCCCATTGGGACGAGCCCTTATGGTCTTATGATAATAGCCTTTAGGTCAAAAAATAAAGAGTAGGAAGAAACGAAGGGTATCTATCCAGGACTACAGCTAGAGAATCACTTCAGTGGCCTAATGAGCATGAACCCTGACGGCATTACGGAGGTGGAGACAGATGGAAACTTGATTGGAAATGGCTCACATGTGCAGCAGCATCATAACTGAACACAAAATTGATTAATGTTCCATTTTCTGATTCAGATGTAATTTGAATGAAGGGAATTTACTGCTCCGGAACAGCCACATCTGGAAGCACCCACAGAAGGGAGGTCTTTTAGCATTACTGATCAGAGAAATTCCCTGGCAAATTTTCAAAAAATGGAGGTGTATAAAATCATAAACTAGGGAGAATAAAGGGGGCTAAACTGTGGTCTTTCAACAGTTCCAGATTACAGAATGGTACAGCAGAGGGAAGATGCAGAGGACATAGTGGAAATCAGCGGCCAGGTGGCACTATTGAAAATCCCTAAGATATATATATATATTTTTTTTTTTACCAGCCAGCCGTGAGAAAGTAGAATCATGTTGTTCAAAAATGACTCTACTCACCCACCAACTTCCCAGACAACAGACCAGTGAGCAAAATGTAGGAGACAGCTTTCTTGCATCTGGAAGAAGTAATGTACTAGTTCTGGATAGGTATTATTCCTGGAAATTACAGACCAGCCAGCTTAACATAAGTTTCACGTAAAGTCATGGAAACCATCATTAAGGATAAAATTAGTACACACCATAGCCCAATTCCAGACGCAACATGGATACCACACCAACAAGAAACTCACCAGACAAAAGCCCTTTTAGAATACTCACTTGTTGGCTGGACAGCATGGGACTGCATGGTCTGTGCATAATATATTGACATGCACATTCCGGTATTTGAGCAGTGCAAAATACCCAGAAGTGTACAATTGTCGCCACCGCACATGTGCAGCCAGGATATGCAGTGGAGTGGTCACAGCCAAGATGGCAGCTTCAAGGTAAGTTATAGCACTGTTTTGGGAAAAACCACCACCAGAGTCAGGTTTTCCTGAAATAGCAGGTTTTCTCCTCAATTTAGCAAGGTTATGGTGGGGTGGCCTTAAATACATGTTGCAATCCACCATAACCCAGAAATAATTACCATATATCCCCTGACTGGACCTCGCCACAGAGGAGCAAGAATTGTGGAAGAAAAATTAGCATACCATACTAGCATGCTAGGATTCTTGGAGAGACCCGAACAGCATGCAGATAAAGGTGATCCAGTTGACACTGTCAATCTAGACGTTCAGAAGGCTTTCGACTAGGGATATGCATGAATATTCGTAACATCTGGTATTCATACTAATTCGTACAAATTTGGACATGCATATACAAATCAAATCTTACAACATTCATACATTGTAATTTGTATTTGTATGAATGTTTTGGAACAATTGTGAACCTGCGGAGATGGAAAAGCGGCTGCACCAGACACCTCTGGGGTGTTTTTCCACTGTCACTAGAAGTACCCATTAAGTACCCATTAATGGGTACAAAAATGCCATTACGTACCCATTAATGGGTACTTAATAGGTACTTTTAGTGACAGTGGAAAAACACCCCTGGAAAGGATCCAGAGTGCATTCGACATGGATTGAAAATAGATTCAAAGCGGATTCAGGGTGGATTTGACACTTTCAGAGCAGATATGGGATATGTATGGGGTACATATATGTTCGTATCGGATACTTGTACAAACTTGTATAAATATATTTATATTGAATCCATTCAAAGGGGATCTATTCAAACAAATACAAATTTTCCTACATTCGATTCGATACAAAAAAAATGTGCCCATCCCTACTTTCAACAAAGTTGCTCATCAAAAGTGCAGTCCTGGGAAGCAATGATTACTCCAAATTATTCAGAGCAGTGAAAACTTAAAGGGACTGTAAAGCATTCCAGAGGGATCTCTTTACATTGAGTTAATGGACAACCAAGTGACAAACGCACTTAATCTTAGCAAGTGGGAAGTAGATCCACACAGGGGCAAAAACCCAAATTACACTTATTGTTTGATAGACCCTGCGCTTTCTGTAAGGGATCCAGAAAGGGATCTTGGGGTTCTGGTGATCTTATGCACAGCAGCGATGACAATGTAGTGCCAGCAAAAATAAGGAAGGAAATAGAAAATATGACCTGTGTAGGGATCTGCAGGTATAGGGAGGTTTTGCATTCAATTTGTATTGAATAGGCTGCAAGAAAATTCGTATTTCTTTGAACAGATCCCCTTCAAATGTGGTAGAATTCTATTCAATACAAATGTATCCATATAAATTTGTATGAATATCTGATATGAACACACACATAAAAAGGATATTGTGGAACCACACCTTAAAAAGGATATTGTGGAACTGGAAAAGGTGCAGAAAAGGGCAACCAGAATGATCAAGGAGCTGGAACAAAATCCCTTACGAAATCAGGTTGCAACGTCTAGGCCTCTTCAGTCTGGAGAGACGGCGTTTAAGAGGGGACCTGATTGAAGTATATATAATTATGCATGGTATAGAAAAGGTGGATAGAGAAAATTTCTTTTCTCTATCACCCAACACTAGAACCAGGGGGCATCTATGAATCTGATGGGTAGGAGAGTCGGATCCGACAAAGGGAAGTATTTCTTCACCCTGAGGGTCATCAGTCTATGGAATGTGCTGCCGGAAGAGGTGGTGACAGCTACCAGTCTAGATGGCTTTAAGGAAGGGTTAGACAAATTTATGGATGACAGATGCATCAATGGTTACTATAATGAATGCCTGGGTGCATCTTTCAGGCTTGGGGGGAGGAAGCGGGGCACTTCTAAGGCCATCTGCTGGGACTCGAGAGCAGGAAAAGGTTTGTCCTTGTCTCTGCTTGAGATGCCCGTGGGCAACTGGTGGGCCACTGTGTGCGACGGGATGCTGGACTAGATGGGCTGTGGCCTGATCCAGCAGGGCTCCTCTTATGTTCGCATGTTAATTCCAGCAGTGGCAGCCCTTTCCAATATGGTGGTCATATTCTGACGCTGCCCACTTGTCCCTTGTTTGTAAGGTGACAAAGCTGTGCTTGAGATCTTCCTTGCCTCCAAAGGCTCTTAATGTCTTGATAATCTCCTAAGCAAACCAAGGCAGCTGAAGTAAACCCAGCGCCTTCCAGACAACAAAACCAGATCCCTGTTTTCCTGAATGCCCCTGAAACAGAGAGCGCAAGAAGAGGTTTAGAAGATGCCAGTCATGTATTGCAAAAAGTCCTGATCCAGCTGTGTTTGAATTTAAATCAGGTCATCTTACAAAACAATAGAAGAGAGCAGGAATTGGGCACACCAGGACGGCAAGATCACTTTCAGATGGACAACTGTGCTGGCCCAACTGATAAAAAGAATTGCAGTTTTAAAACAGTATTTCATTGCTTAAACAGCAATAAAATCTGGTCTCCTACTAATTCTAGGTAAGTTACTAATGATGCTATGACATGGTCCCTTTTTTCTGCCCTCCTTACTGTCATAAATTTGTATATCTGATCACTGTTGAGGGAGGAAGGGGAAGGGGAAGAGGAAGGGAAGGGAAGAAGGAGGGAGGAAGCAAGCAAGCAAGCAAAGAAGGAAGAGAAGGAGGAAGGAAGGGTAGAAAGGAGAGAGAGAGAGAGAAAGCGGCTGACAAGGCTTCCGTTCTTCTCCCCACAACAGACATAGGTGGGGCTGTGAGTGCTCAGAAGAGAGCTGTGACTAGCCCAGGGTCACCCAGTTGGCTTTGTGGAGGAGGGCAGAATCGAATCCCGTTTTCCCAGATACGAGTCCGGCTCCCTAACCACTAGACCATGAGTTTGATCTATAGCATCTCTCTGGAAGAAAGTAAAAGCAAACTATTTCTATATCTGGTTGGGCCACCATCCTCAGAAGCAAAAGGTGTGGAGACCCGGGATAGGGCCTTCTCAGTGATGGCTCCCAGATTGTGAAATAGCCTCCCTCCTGAGATGCCCTTCATTTCCCACGTTCAGAAGAGTAGTGAAGATGGCCTTTGGCTAAATGAGGAAACAGCTTCTCCTTCCCACTTTCAAGAACTACTGTTGTTTTAGTATGTTCATTCTACACTTGGTTTTAAATACATACATACATACATACATACATACATACATACATACATACATACATACATACATACATACATACATACATACATACATACATACATACATACATACATACATACATACATACATACATGCATGCATGCATGCATGCATAAGAACTTCAGAGGAGCCCTGCTGGATCAGGCCACAGCCCATCTAGTCCAGCATCCCGTCACACACAGTGGCCCACCAAATGCTCATGGGCACCTCAAGCAAAGACAAGGACAAACCTTCTCCTGCTCTCGAGTCCCAGCAAATGGCCTTAGAAGTGCCCTGGTTCCTCCCCCCCCCCAGCCTGAAAGATGCACCTAGGCATTCATTCTAGTAGCCATTGATAATCTGTCATCCATAAATTTCTCCAACCCTTCCTTAAAGCCATCTAGGCTGGTAGCTGTCACCATCCATCCATCCATCCATCCATCCATCCATCCATCCATCCACCCACCCACCCACCCACCCATCCATCCACCCACCCACCCACCCACCCATCCATCTACCCACTCACCCACTCACCCACCCACTCACCCACCCATCCACCCACCCACCCATCCATCCACCCACCCACCCATCCATCCACCCACCCACCCATCCATCCATCCATCCATCCATCCATCCATCCATCCATCCATCCACCCATCTATCCATCCATCCACCCACCCACCCACCCACCCACCCACCCACCCATCCATCCATCCATCCATCCATCCATCCATCCATCCATCCACTCACCCACCCACCCACCCACCCATCCATCCATCCACCCACTCACCCACTCACCCACCCATCCACCCACCCATCCATCCATCCACCCACCCACCCACCCACCCATCCATCAACACACACACATTTCCAAGAAACCTCTGGTCACCAAGAGTTCTGCTCAACTCAACAGCGCACCACTGCAAGAATAACCAGCAGTGGATGCAGCGGCTTCCAGTGGGTGGATTATAAGGCCGCTGGTGCTGTTCCCGCGCGCGGCAGCAAAGATTCTGAAGGATCGGGCCCCTGTATACTGTCAGCATTAGTCTACATGGATGGTGCATGGAGGTTCTCAAGTGTGGGAGCTACAATGGCGCAAAAAGCTTACCACTGGAAAAATGTTTTCTGCAGTATGCCAGTCTGAGAGCTGAACCAGACTGATTCTGGCCCACATGCTACTTTACAGAGCATAATAGGTTAATAATGGAGGGGGAGCAGCATCAGAAAAGCCAGAAGTTAGAGGGAAATCTTAAAAAAAGAAAACAGAGGAAAAAGAAAATTAACGGGCCACGTCTGCCCCCTGGTGGTTGGGAAACAAACAAATATGTATCTGATGCAAACAAATATGTATCCGATATGCAACCCGTAACAAATCCGCACTCCGAAAGTGTCAAATCTGACCAGACTCCACTTTTAATCCACACTCGATCCGTGTCGAATGCAATCTGGATCTGTTGCAGATGTGGGATGCAGCCACTTTCCCACTTCCCCAGTTTAACGAATGTCCGAACTATTCATACAAAGGTTACGAAACTTTCATATAAGTGTCCGAACCTTTTGTAAGCGTACGAATGTCGCGATGTTCAATTCGTGTACAAATGTGCGAATCCGTACAAATTTGTGTGAATAATAACAAATGCTACGAATATTCGTGCACATCCCTAAAACGTGGCACTTTTGGGGAGTTTGAATCTAGCTTTAGCCGGGCACCCAAGAAAGTCAGCAGCAGCTTTGGGGAAAGGCCATAGGATGGGGAAGTTACAAAAAAGGGAAGGAGAAGCAGGGATGGAATAGAATGGAAAGCAATAGCCTGGAAAAGGGAGTCAGATGCTGCCACAGGCTGACGCTCCTTCCACATTCTGGGACAATGTCCACTACGGTTAGCCAGAGTAGTAAGGGTTATGAAAGGTCCCTACTAATTCTAGGTACCCTCATAACAATGCTATGGGATGGTCATTGTTTCCTGTCCTCCTTACGGTCATAAATTTGTATATCTGATCAATGGGTGGAAGGGAGGAAGGAAGAGGGAGGGAAGGAAGGAAGAGGGAAGGAGTGAAGAGGGACGGAAGGAAGGATGAGGGAGGGAATGGAAGGAAGGAAGGAAGAGGGAGGGAGGGACGGAAGAGGGAAGGAGGGAAGAGGGAGGGAGGGACGGAAGGAAGGATGAGGGAGGGAAGGGAAGGAAGGAAGGAACAATGAGGGAGGGGAGGGAGGGAGGGAAGAGGGAAGGAGGGGGAAAGGAAGAAATGATGAGGGGGGAAAGGAAGAGGGAGGGAGGGAAGAAATGATGAGGGAAGGAGGGAAGAAATGATAGGGAAGGAGGGAAGGGGAGGGAGGGAGAGAAGGATGAGGGAGGGAGGGAGGGAAGGAAGGAAGAGGGAGGGAGGGAAGGAGGGAAGGGAAGGAGGGAGGAAGAAGGAAGGGAGGGAGGGAAGGAAGGAAGGAAGAGGGAAGGAAGGAACGATGAGGGAGGGGAGGGGAGGGGGGAGAGAAGGATGAGAGAGGGAGGGAGGGAAGGGAGTAAGAGGGAGGGAAGGAGGGAAGGGAAGGAGGTAAGGGAGGGAGGGAAGGAATGAAGGGGAAGAGGGAGGGGAGGAGGGAGGGAAGGAAGGAAGGAAGGAGGAGGGAGGGAGGGAATGAAGGAAGGAAAGAAAGAGGGAGGGAGGGAAAGAAAGAAAGAAGAGGGAGGGAAGGAAGGAAGGAAGGAGGAGGGAGGGAGGGAATGAAGGAAGGAAAGAAAGAGGGAGGGAGGGAGGGAGGGAAAGAAAGAAAGAAAGAAAGAAGAGGGAGGGAAGGAGGGAAGGAGGAGGGAAGGAAGGAAAGAAAGAAAGAAAGAAAGAAAGAAAGAAAGAAAGAAAGAAAGAAAGAAAGAAGAGGGAGGGAAGGGAAGGAAGGGAGCTTGCACCTTTAACTTAAGAGTCTCCTCAGCAACAGCCATGTGGTTCTTCTTCATGGTCAACTCCTGATTGACTGCATGGGCCCCCCTCTATGCAGTTTTCTTGGCAGAGATACAGAAGTGGTTTGCCATTGCCTCCTTCCAGAGAGAGGCTGGGGATCGAACTGAGGCCATTCTGCTTTCCAGGCTGTTTGCTCTACTGCTGAGCTAGAGCCACTCTCACGCTCCAAAGGCACCTCTGAGCAGTTTTCTTGGCAGAGATGCAGAAGTGCTTTGCAATTGCCACCAGTTGTAGAAATCCGCAGTGTTGGGACAAGGGGGAGGGCCTTCTCAGCGGTGGCACCCAACTTATGCAGTGCCCTTCCCTTGGAGGCCCAGTTAGCACCTACCCTTCTAACTTTTAGGCACTGAGTAAAGACCTGGCTCTTTATTATAGGCTTGGGGCACTAACTCACTCAAGCAGTGTCTTAACTTTAACTTTTTAAATTAATTATGCTGCTTAATACTCTTTTAATGTATTTAATGTGAAAGTATGTATTTAATGTTTTGTTTGTTTATTGGTTTTTTACTGTAAGCCACCCAGAAATCTTAGGATATGGGATGGATGGATGGATGGATGGATGGATGGATGGATGGATGGATGGATGGATGGATGGATGGATGGATGGATCAGCAGTACCTCTCTGGTAGGAAGAGCACCAGGTGAGATGGCCCACCCCCAGGGACCTATGGAATCCAAGCCATTCCTGAGACTCCTGGTGGTTTTCTGAAAGCACATCTGTTGCAGCTGTTCAGGACCTACTTTTGCTGCGAAATTGCAAGATGAGCAGGTTCACTGCAGTGATTGTTTCCCAAGAACCATCAACATATAGGTGAGACCCTTAAAGAACTTGGCTATCCCATGGAACTACGCGAGATAAAAGCAACAGGGTCAACAGTGAGAGTATAAGTTACATAGGTCCCATTTTGAGCCGCACAAAAGCGAAGTTAAAGCACCTTATCGTGACCAGGGTGGTAGCAATAAGAAACAACATTTTATTGAAATGCTACAAGCAACTATGGCCACGTCCAGACATCCAGATTGTCTGTGATTACCACCTCCTAGCTAGGGATGAATATTCATCACAAAAAAATCATACAGATTTGTACAAATTCGCATTCAAATCAAATATCGGCTGCATTTGAAGATGGACATCTGAATGCAAAGTGAATGCTTTTGTGCATTCATTCAAAGCTCTGTTATATTTGTGAAGGCAGGGAGGTGACAAAGCGGCTGCCTAAGAGGCCACAGCAGATTCAAAGTGGATTCAGAGCAGATTCAGAGATGATATGAATAGGGGTGGGCATTGATGCGAGAATATATATGCAATTATGTATAGATGGTACCTAACACCACACAAGCTGGGGAAAAGGTATCAAAATATGTCTACAAGGTGTTGGAAATGCAAAGAAGTAGAGGGTACTTTCTATCATATGTGGTGGACGTGTGAAAAAGCAAGAAAGTATTGGGCCACAATAGGTAGTTTGATGAGACAAATCCTGAAGAGTAATTTTGAGTTTAAACCAGAAATGTTTTTGCAAGAATTGTTGATGATTGTTTAAATGACATAAAGATTTTGATATTATATATGGTGACAGCAGCCAGACTGTTATACGCACAGAAATGGGAGAAAGAAGATTTACCTACGGAGGAGGAATGGATAATTAAACTGATGGAAATGGCAGAAATGGATAAATTGACAAATCTTTTAAAAAGACAAAACAGTGAATACGTTTTTGGAAGACTGGGGTCCTTTTGTTGAATATCTTCAGGAACTGGAAGTCACGATAGAAGGTTTTTAATGATCCTTTAAACGAAAAAGTGAAAGGTATATAAGGGGAGCTAAGGGATAAAAGAATATAAGCAGAAGAGTTTGAAGAACGGAGGAAGTCACACGGATAATACCAAAGCATTGGGATAATGGAATGTATTAAAGTTGTATATCGAAATGTGTATAAAATGCTTTGTGAAAATCAGTAAAAAAAATGGATATAAAAAAAGTGGATTCAGGGCAATGTGAAGCTTTCATACTGGATATGTTACAGGACACATATCGGAAACATATTGGATATGTATGCATTTGTATTGGATATTTGTATAAATCAATACAAATACATTCATATCGAATAGAATCCTACCACATTCAAAGGGCATCTAATCCAACAAATACAAATTTTCTTACATTCAATTAGATATGAATCAAATGAGGTTTAGTGAGGAAGCTAAAGACCTAACTGTTTGATATTTAAAGTAACAAAGTGCAACTTTAAGAAGAAACTTGAATTGTAAACAATAAACTTGTTTTTCTGGTTATTTTAAAGAAGCTCCCTGTTCTCTGTTTTCAAAGTGAGCCAAGACACTGTAACCCACTGCTGGCTAGGCAGAGTGGGGGAAGGGCTGTCTGCTGCAGCACCAAGAGGGAGGCAGCATTATTATCAAACTTAATAGCAGAGAAAGGGAAATGAAAGGTGTGCCTCTTGGAAGGGAATTAACAGAGTCTTAATATTACAAGTAAACACAACGCTACCACACTACCAAATAAAGATAAATATATATATATGAAATAGATAAGGGCGGAGAGGCGGCCTTTACATTTGGTGGCAGCAGTGGGATAAATAGCGGTGACCCACTGACCACCAGGAAAGTGAAATAGAAATGTGGGGATATAAGTATTTGAGATATGAGATTTTTTTTCCTTGGTCTTCACAAATGTAAAGCCGGAGAAAAAATCTCAAATCTCAAATACTTATATCCCCATGTTTCTATTTCACTTTCCTGGTGGTCAGTGGGTCACCGCTATTTATCCCACCGCTGCCACCAAATGTAAAGGCCGCCTCTCAGCCCTTATCTATTTCATATATATATTTATCTTTATTTGGTAGTGTGGTAGCGTTGTATTTACTTGTAAATCAAACTCTGTTATTTCCTTCCTCCCACACCATTTTCCTTTTGTTTCTTGTCTCTTTAGATTGTAAGCCTGAGGGCAGGGACCTGTCTAAGATTAATATAATATTGTAACCCGCCCTGAGACCTTCGGGTATAGGGCGGGATAGAAATACAAATAAATAAATAAATAAATAAATAAATAAATAAATAAATAAATAAATAAATAAATAAATAAATAAATAAATAAATAAATAAATAAATAAATAAATAAATAAATAAATAAATAAATAAATAAATAAATAAATAAATAAATAAATAAATAAATAAATAAATGCAAGAAAACCCATCTGTGCACATCCCTAGATCTGAAGCCTTCAGAGAAGATTCAAAGTGGATTTGGAGGGTTTTTGGAGGCACAACCAGCGGCAGGGATTAGAATCGGATTCAATTAGCATCCAAAGACCATTCACAGTGGTTCCATTCACACACATGCGAATTTCCTTCCCATTTGCTTTGCTGCAAATCAAACACACACACACAAAAAAAAACAAGCATGAAAGAGAATATTTACAAGATGATGTACAGATGGAAAATGTATCAAAATATGTCAACAAGGTGTTGGAAATGTAAAAAAGTGGAGGGCACATTTTACCATATGTGGTAGACATGTAAGAAAGCAAGAAAGTACTGGATCACAATAGGGTGTTGGATGAGACAGATTTTGAACAGAAATTTTGAATTTAAACCAGAAATGTTTTTGTTGGGGATTGCTGATGAAGGTCTAAATGATGTAAAGACGTTGATACTATATATGGTGACAGCTGCCAGAACATTATATGCACAGAAATGGAAGCAAGAAGAAATGGATAATCAAATTGCTGGAGATGGCAGAAATGGACAAATCGACAAATCTATTAAAAAATAAAACAGTGAATAAGTTTATGAAGATTGGGGACCTTTTATAGAATTTCTTCAGGAACTGGGTGTTTTGACGGAAGGTTTCGGCCTTTAAAAGAAAGAGTAAAAGGTATATGAAGTGAGCAAAGTGCAAAAAGGCCACAAGAAGAAGAGTTGGAAGAACGGAGGAAGTCACACGGGAAATCTTAAAGCACTGTAATGGAATTTATCATAGTTATGTATTGAAACGTGTTAAAAATGCTTAGTGAAAATAAATTAAAAATGAATTTAAAAAAACACACGCACATGCCAGCTCCTAGCGAGACAGTGCTGAGGCTGCACGGTCTTCATGCATTTCGCTGTTGCGCACACCTGAGCATTTGGGCATCCTGAATGGCCAGATGTGAGCATCAGCACCTCTGCACGTATGCAGACGCCTCTTTCGGCCTCCACGCATATACACTGGGTGGCGCAATCATGGTAGCTCGGGGGGGAAAGTAGGTAAAATGCGCTAGTGCTGGAAAATCTGAAACCGGTGCTGGGTTTACCAGTAATGTATTTAGTGCGTTTTAGAGGGAGGAAAGCAGGGCTGGGGGGGGGGGGGTTTGCCTCAGATACAAGAGGCAACCCCAATATATCGGTATCATAATGATACTAGCAATTTGCACGAATATTGGGTGTTTTTCCACTGTCACTAAAAGTACCCATTAAGTATCCATTAATGGGTACGTAATGGCATTCTTGCACCCATTAATGGGTACTTAATGGGTACTTCTACTGACAGTGGAAAAACACCCATTCAATCAAATGCTGACACATTCAAAGACTGACGTTCCAATTCAAATTGAATGTTTTGATACATTTGTATGGAGCTTCGTATGGGATCCATATAGGATTTGCGTGGGATTGAACATTCGGATCAAATTCAAATCCCATCTACTTTCGAAGGGGATCCATTTGAACGAAGACAAATTTTCCTGCATTCGATTCAATACGAACTGAATACAAAAAAAAATTGTACACATAGAATCATAGAATCATAGAATCATAGAATGGTAGAGTTGGAGGGGACCTCCTGGGTCATCGAGTCCAACCCCCTGCTCAAGGCAGGATCTCCTAAACCATCTCAGACAGATGGCCGTCCAGTCTCTGCTTGAAGACCTCCATCGAAGGGGAACCAACCACCTCCCGTGGCAGCCTGTTCCACTGGTTGATCACTCTTACTGTTAGAAATTTTTTCCTAACATCTAAACTAAATCTTTTCCCCTGCAGTTTCACCCCATTGTTTCTAGTCCTTCCTTGAGAGAGTGAGAACAGGGCTGATCCCTCTGCCTTGTGACAACCCTTGAGGTATTTGTAGACAGCTATCATGTCTCCTCTCAGTCTTCTTTTTGTTAGACTAAACATTCCTAGTTCCTTAAGCCGTTCCTCATAGGACATGGTTTGCAGACCGTTCACCATCTTGGTAGCTCTCCTTTGAACCTGCTCCAGCTTGTCAGTGTCTCTTTTAAACTGGGGTGACCAGAACTGGACACAGTACTCCAGATGAGGTCTGACCAAGGTAGAGTAGAGGGGGATAATAACTTCTCGTGATCTGGACTCTATGCTTCTCCTAATACACCCCAGGATTGCGTTTGCCTTTTTTGCAGCTGCCTCGCACTGTTGACTCATGTTCAGTTGATGATCTACCAGGACACCCAAGTCTTTTTCAAATGTCATAAATTATATTCCCTCTGTCTAGACAGAGCCCATTTAAGCAAGTCCTGATGGTATTCTGCTTTAAATCTACAACTTGACCAGCTTCAGTTTCTCATTTCTGAAAAATTGTACAGTTGGACCTCCGTATCCACTGATTCGGTAACTGTGGTTTCAGTTTTCCGCAGTGACCGAATTGGCCCCACTCCACCCACCACCACGGGCACCATTAGCCCTAACTGAGGCTTTTTGGAGGCCTGGGACAAACAGGAAATTGTGGGAAATGACATGAGATTTCCCATCATTCCTGTGAAATCTCATGGGATTTCACAGCTATGATGGGAAACTGAATGCATTTCCCTGCGTTTGAATCACCCACAGTTTTTCGTTAACCGTGGTAGGATCCAGAACGTACCCTCCATGGATACGGAGGTCCAACTCTACTGCAGTCAGCACAGAAGTATCCATGGTGGCCACCCCCTAGGGGTGCGCATGGATGCAATTTTTGACATTCGATGCGTAAGGAATTGAATGCTCGAAAACTAAAATTGGTACAAATAAGGAAAAACTAGCGTCTGGACATTCAAATCTATACGAATGCATTTGGATGTATTCGTTAAAATAATTCAGACGTCCGTATCTCTACAGGTACATATATCTCGTACACATCCATACAAATCCCGTACACATCTGTACACATCTATACGTATCCCATAAGGATACCTACAAGATCCATACATACCCATACAGATATGAAAGTCCTAATTATTCGTATGACTAACTCGGAAAATTTGTATTCGTACAGAAATTTGAATGTCCAGACATTTGATTCATAAACGAATGTCCAGACATTAGATTCATAAATGAATGTCTGAATTCAGATGAATAACAAATATTTCTAACATTCATGTACATGCCTAGCTGTAGGGCAGTGTTTCCCAAACTTTTGACATATGTATACCCCTTCTATAATTTTCGTAACCCTGAGTACCCCTCATAAAAAACATTAGGGATAAAAATTGTATTTTATAAAAATAATCAAAATCAGTGGAACTTACTAAAGCACGATAACAGGCGCCCGGAACTAACTATTAAAGAAGTTGTCTCTGCAACGAAGTGCAGTATATTCACGGCATGTTGCGCCTCACAAGACCGTTAGATAACACTGCAATTCTCCGGCGTTTAAACAGCTCCGCGGCTCAACGTCAACTGTTAATGTTCCCGCAGTTTAAAAATGGCCGAACCCGAGCTGCGCGAAGGATGCGCAGAAGTTCCCGCCATAATGAGTTGCGGTACGATGTACGATGGCCCCAGTTCCCGTGTAAAAACTGCGATACGCGCCTATTTCTTTCCTTGTTCCGTGGGCACAGCTAAGCACAGTGCAGTGGGTATTCCCACGTGATCCCCACCAAACTCCGGTGCAACGCGTACCCCCACCAAACTCTTCCCGTACCCCTGGGGGTACGCGTACCACACTTTGGGAAACACTGCTGTAGGGTTATTTTCCCCATTTTAAAAAGGATTTTAAATGGAAATGTTCTCCCAGAATACTTGAAGGCCCTGATGGGCGGTGTGTTTGTTTCCAGGGAAGAATAAAGATTTGCAGTTACGAAGCAGGCCCGCGGAGTCCCTGGAACGGCCCTTTCCACCTTTCCTCACCTTTTCAACAGGTGTAGTGTATCTGTTACTGCACCTTCCCTGCGCTCGGGTCTGGATGTGAAACCGTAGACCCGCACGTGGGACCAAACCGTGGCGCTCCTGATTCAATTAACTCACAGAGCGGAACTGCCGGCGAAACCGAATCTGACTCAAACAGCAGAAAGTACCAGGCCAAATTAACAGAACTAGATCCTTTTACAGGCTCCCTGCACAATCTTGATCAGCATCCTTGAAGAGCAAATTGGAACAAGCAAACGGCTGTTGAAAAATCCTTTCACCACCCGCTCGGAGCAAGTCACGGCGCGGAGTCGGAGGCTGGTGAGGGAGGAACCCCGGAGCTTGGCCATGACAAAGGGATCATTCTTGGAACAAAAAGACACCACCTCTCCTGGGTATTGAAGCACAGTGGCATGAGGAACGGCAGATTTACTTTTTTTAAGGCTAGAATTCCGGGTGGAAAAATCCAAAGTTGTTCTGTGATCATGCCAATGAATCAGAAAAGGGAATTAAGGCTAAAATGGTCCAGTGATGAGGTCTGAGGCCACCTCCTGGCAGTAGCTCAATAACCCACAAGCAAGAAATAACCCTGTGTAATGGTTGCCCACCATTATCCATTCCAAGCTGGCCAGCCCCATGTAAAAGATCTGCACAAATGTTGGGTTGTTTTTTTGTGGTTTTTTTTTTTTTGTTTTTTGCATTCAATGTGAATCAAAATTGATAGGAAAAGTTAGAACAGCTTTAGGAAAGGATTAACTAAATTCATGGAGGACAGATGTATCATGGATGTTTTCCCAATAACACTAAAGACCCATTAAGGACCCATTTGGCTCAGAGCTGGAAGACCCCATTTCCATTACAGACCCCATTACAGCCACATTTGTTTCCACCTATTCTAGGGAAATCTGGATCATATGGTCCTTCAGAACCTAGAGTCTTGATTTCATGTAGACCCCATTAAAGGGGTCTACAATGGGATCTTCAGGCATCAAATACAGATTATACAGACCCTGTTTCCACTACAATGGGGTCTAGGGGAGGCTCAGGGGGGCCACCCATGGGGGGGGTGCCCCAAAACTCAAAGCTTCGAAGCTTGTGCACATTCTCTGAAGCCGGCTCCGAAATTAAGTCTTTGAAGATTAGCACAGGATCCGAAGAGAGCATACGAGAGCAATGCCTTTGTCAAAGGCTCTGGAGAATCTTCAAAGTTTGCTCTGGAGACTGCCACATGGATGCTCCAGCGTTTGCACAGCAGGCAGCCTAGCAGCCATTGCTATTGGGTGCTCGACCACCTGTGGAAACACACTGGGTACTTCCCTTAATCTGGATCTACTAGATCTGGATTAATGAAAGTACCCATTCCTTCTTAGATCTGGATTAAAGGAGGTCAGTGGAAAAACTCCCCATGGCTACTAGAATGGAAGCCCAGGTACATCCTCCAGGCTGGGGAGACAGGCAGTATGCCTCCCAAGGCCATTTGTAGGAAGTCCAGAGCAGGTGAAAGTTTTGCCATTGTCTTCTACTTGAGATGCCCTGAAGCACTTGGGGCCGTTTTCCACTAGGGCTTAGAATCCTTCTAAGACCACATTAGGAACCCAATTGGTACCAATCAGGAAGGTCGTGTCTTCACCTGGACCCCACTGAAGGCCCCATCTGCAAGGCCCTATCCCCATGAGGGCAGGGTAAATCCAGATTTAATGGGTCCTTCAGACCCAGGTTTCGTGTGGACCTAAATAAAGGTGTCCACAACGGGGTCTTCAGGCACCTTCCATCAAGCATTGCCCCCTCCCTCCCAACTGCCTCCAGACGGGCCATGAAGGAACCATCTTGCCTTGGGAGAGGAAGAGAGAAGGAAGCTGGGTGAGCACCTTCCATCAAGCTCCCAGCATTGGCCCCTCCCTCCCAACTGCCACCAGATGGGCCATGAAGGAACCATCTTGCCTTGGGAGAGGAAGAGAGAAGGAAGCTGGGTGAGCACCTTCCATCAAGCTCCCAGCATTGGCCCCCCACTCCCAACTGCCTCCAGACGGGCCATGAAGGAACCATCTTGCCTTGGGAGAGGAAGAGAGAAGGAAGCTGGGTGAGCACCTTCCATCAAGCTCCCAGCATTGGCCCCCACTCCCAACTGCCTCCAGACGGGCCATGAAGGAACCATCTTGCCTGTGGGGAATGGAGGAGGAGAATAAAATAAAAGTTTTTACCTTTGCAAGGACTCTGCTGCTGCCAGAGAACCCCTGTTCCCTCCCACACCATTTTCCTTTTGTATCTTGTCTCTTTAGATTGTAAGCCTGAGGGCAGGGACCTGTCTAAGATTAATATAATATTGTAACCCGCCCTGAGACCTTCGGGAATAGGGCGGGATAGAAATACAAATAAATAAATAAATAAATAAATAATAAATCTTCAAGATCCAGAACTCCAGGAGGACCCCATTTGATGGGCTGTAGCGTCATCCAGAAGGTGAGAAGGTAACCAAGTGGCAACTGTGCCTCAGTCTTAGCAAGTGGAAAGTAATGTACACTGGGGCAAAGAACCCCAAGGACACTTATAAACTGACAGGGCCCAGGCTTTCTGCAAGGGATGAAGAAAGGGATCTTGCGGTTCTTGGGTTCTTAGTGCATAGCAGAGGTGAAAATTGCAAATTTAGTGCTAGGCATAATAAGGAATGGATCACAAAACAAATCTGCAAGCATCCCTGTGCCTCTTTATGAATCTACAGTGAGGCCACATTTGAACTATTGTGTAGAGTTCTGGTCACACCTTCTGCAAAAGGTGGATCGAGAAAAAATATTTTCACTATTACTCAACACTGGAACCAGGAAAGACTTTAGGAAGATGTTGGATAAGAATGTTAGAACTGATAGCCAACTCATCTTCTTACCTGGTTTGATTCTGCCCTCCTCCACAAGGCCAGCTGGGCGGCTTTGGGCTAGTCACAGTTCTTTTTCTGAGCTCTCACAGTCTCACCCCCTTCACAGTATGTCTGATGTGGGGAGAAGAACAGAAGGTTTGTCAGCCACTTTGAGTGCCCTTAAGGGTGAAGAAGGCCAGGTATAAAAACCAACTCTTCTTCTTAATCTGGATCAGCAGGTCCCACTTATCTGAATTACACGGAGGCCTGCTGATCCAGATTACTTGGAGGTCAAAGGCCAGATGAGTGACATCTGCAATGATAATTCTGATCTGGCTCACACCTCTCCACAGCTGTAACACCCATGGCCCCAAAGGCTAAGCATGTCAGTTCCTAGCCTCAGGGCCAGGGGAACCGATTGGTGTCATGCTATGGTGTTCCCCTGAAAATCAACTCTCCGGTAGTTCCAGATTACGGAGGCTTGCCATCTACACACCTCCCATGATCCAGATTATGGCCTTTGGTCCAGATGTAGACCTGATTAAAAAAGGACCTCCTTATTCCAGATCTGGCTCTGTCCAGTGCAGACGGAGTGAGACCAGCCAGGGTGGGGCCTCCTCGGTCTGCATTAATCAGACTGACGAGGCCCATGATCCGAATTAAGGGACTCCTTAATCTGGATCACCAATGAGTGTAGAAAGCGCCCCGTCTTTTGTGTTAGTTTGGTACCTTTTCTTTCCCTCTCCCCCCATTTTTATTTGTATGTTGTCTTCTCAAACTCAAGGGACTTTGCCACAAGCGACAAAGAAAATATAAACAAAATGATGCATTATAAAATCACACAGAACATTGACAGAAGGTGGGGGTACAGTAACACAGGACAGGGTTACGCAAGAGAAACCCCCTAGATATTCTTGAACTACAACTCCCATCATCCTCTGCCAACCCTCTCTGGGGCAGGCTGGGAATCAGGGGAGAGTGCTGGACCATTCAGAGGATCACTGTTGCATAGCCCGGATCTAGCATAACTTTATCTGCAATCAAGATGGCATTCAGATATCCAACCAGGAGGCGATAGTGCCCAGTGCAATTGCCGCCTCCTAGCTAGAGAGCATTGCAACATGCACTTTGGCACCTTTTAGCTGATGTGCGCACCCAGGCATCGGGGTGTCTGGAATGCCCAGAGGCGGTCACATTCAGGATGTGCAAAAACATTTGTATTTGTTCGAATAGATCCCCTCCGAATGTGGTAGGATTCGTACTCAATACGAATAGGGATGTGCATGAATTTTTTTTTGTATTCAATTCGGATTGAATCGAATGCAGGAAAATTCATATTCGTTCAAATAGATCCTCTTTGGCCAGTATGGTCTAGGGCAGCAGTTCTCAACCTTCCTAATGCTGCGACCCCTTAATGGAGTTCCTCATGTTGTGGAGACCCCCAACCATGGGGACGGAGCAGCTGGGAGGTGGGAGGGAAGGGTGGTGAGAGACTTGTCGTGACCCCTCTGAAAGGGTAATTCGACCCCCAAAGGGGTCCCGACCCCCAGGTTAAGAACCACTGGTCTAGGGGTTAGGGAGCCGGAATCTTATCTAGGAACACCAGGTTCGATTCTGCCCTCCCCCATGAAGCCAGCTGGGTGACCTTGGGCTAGTCACAGGTCTCTTCTGAGCTCTCACAGGGTGTTGTGGGGAGAAGAACAGAAGGTTTGTCAGTTGCTCTGAGTCCCCTTAAATGGGTGAGAAAAGTGGGGTAGAAAAGCCAACTCTTCTTCTTCTTTTTCAAATATAATGGGATTTGAATTCTATGAATGTTCAATCCCATACAAATCCCATACAAACGCACTGAAACATTCTATTTGAATTCGAATGTACCAACGTGAGATTCAAATTCAAATGTCTGAATTCAGCCGAATTCGTACAAATTTCAAATGTAATGAATATTTGAGCACGTCCCTAGATATGAATGTTCAGCCCCATACAAATCCCATATGAAGCTTCCTATGAATGGATCAAAGCATTCAATTCGAATTCCAATGTCCGAATTTAGCCAAATTCATACAAATTTAGCATGTTACAAGTATTTGTGCGTATCCCTACTGTGCATGTGTCGATGCCACTTTCAGCCTCACACATGTGCAATGAACGGAGCAATGATGGCAGCTCCGTCCAGAAGGTAAGCAGATGACCTATTGTTGGAAGCCCGTAACCAGCACCGGTTTTTCCAGCAATAGTTTCTAGCACTTTCTTGAGAGGGAGGAAGTGGGGCTATGATGAGGTATACCTCAGATACGTGAGGCAACCCCACCACAGCAGTGCCATAATGGCACAATATCCACCTGTCTGGATGGTGTCATGTCCAGAGCAGGCACGTGCGAAGCTAGCCCCAGCAAAACACCAAGTCAGGTACCAGAGTTCTTGAGGATACAGAGTACTTGGCGTCAAATAGGCCAGAAGTTTAGGGTTCCAGATCGTCGTCATAAGTTTGGGAAGTCAGTCAGGGGTCACACGAGTCAGGGGTTGCCAGGGAAGTTCTTCATTTGCAACAGCGAGTACTGAGTTGGGCGTTTCTTAAGTAGTAGTAGTAGTAGTAGTAGTAGTAGTAGTAGTAGTAGTAGTAGTAGTAGAAGAAGAAGAAGAAGAAGAAGAAGAAGAAGAAGAAGAAGAAGAAGAAGAAGAAGAAGAAGAAGAAGAAGAAGGTGTGCCTAATGTGTCTTGTGTAGGGGAGCCCCGAAATAGGAGACCCTCAGTTTGCCATGCTCTACTCCGGAGGAGCCAATCATGGAGGGCCAGGGGAGGGCCTCCGGAGATCCAGACTGAGATCCAGATCTAAATCTGTCCTTCCGCCGTGTGTGCGGATGGTTCAGAGGTCCAGTGCAGAAATACCCGAAGAGTTGGCTTTCCTACCCCACATTTCTCACCCATTTAAGGGGACTCAAAGCAGCTGACAAAGCTTCTATTCTTCTCCCCACAACAGAACACTCTGTGAAGCAGGTGGGGCTGTGAGAGCTCAGAAGAGAGCTGTGACTAGCCCAAGGCCACCCAGCTGGCTTCATGGGGGAGGGTGGAATCAAACCCAGTATTCCCAGGTAAGAGTCCGGCTCCCTGAACACTAGGCCAACCTGGCTCTGACCCTGAGGCGTGCCTCCCTCACTTTGGCTGGCAGGAAGGTCCCCCCATGTAGTCGTAAAGGAAACGAGGCGTGAGTGATGGGGCCTCACACTCCAGCGTCTATTTGGTCCCTCAAATCACAGCTCCGTTCCTCTATGGACTGCGGAATATTTTTTTGAATTACTTTTAGCCCCCTTCCCCTCCCCGCTTCCCCTACTAACATAGCTGAAATAATTACCCCCTTTCCCCCCATATTTTCCCCCCCAAGGCTTATATTTACCTATTTGTTAAAAGGATTTCTCCTGCTGGCCTGCTGTTGCTGTGACAGGAAGACTTTCAGGACGCAGTAGGCGAAATCATATTGTATATTGCACAGTGAACCCCCTGCAATTGAATGTTAATTTAACCAATAAAGTAACAGCACAGCAATTAGGAGAATAATCATTTCTTATCTCTTAACGGGGTTAAAAGTAGAAGTCAGATTTACCCTGGAGTGCTCACCGGCTCAGAAATTGCTTCGCGAGTGACTGGAAGAGACCAGCTCTGCAACGCTGCGGTGCCTTGCTAATGTAAATTCGGAGATAGGAGCCCGGATACAGCCCATCTTACCCCAAGCGCTGTCTCTGCCTCCATCTCGGCTTCCGCCTCCTCCCATCTCACCTGGCTTCCTCCATTTTTAGCTCTCACTACCTCAGCATCGTGGCAAAGCCCCCTAGTAGGCTTTAAAAATATGCTTTAGAATGAAATTATCTGCAATTTTCTCCGGCACGGAGCAAGCCATTTAGCAACATGCATGCACCTAGTGTCCCTGGGTCAGAAATTGTGGCGGGGTGGCAGGGCTTCTCTACGCTTCCCATTGCCTAATCCAGAGGACCGGTTGGAAAGCAGTTCTTAATAGCTTTATTTCCTACTGGGACAGTAAGACCTGTTTGTTCTGTACTGTTGTTAAGGCAGGGAGAAGGAGAAGAGACAGGAAAGAGGCAATGTGTTGGTGATATCCAAATATTCAGAGGGGACCCACCTTAACCAGGTGTGATCAGAACATAGGAAGAGCCCTGCTGGATCAAGGCCACAGCCCATCTGGTCCAGCATCCTGTCCCACACAGTGGCCCACCAATTGCTTCGGGGCATCTCAAGCTGAAGACAAAGGCAAAACCTTCACCTGCTCTCAACTCCCTGCAAATGACCTTTCAAGGCATCGCACCTGTCTATCCAACCTAGGGCCTTCCTTGTTTGGATTTGGCCGCAATTTGGAATATATCTCGGGATAGGGATCTGTTGTCTGCATGCTAACATAGAGTCTGGGAAGCTCCACCTGGGGCCTGGCATGATTCTGGAATCATAGAATCATAGGCTTTTCCACAGAAGGAGGGTGGGTAAAAATACCAAGCCAAAAAGGAAGACTAACAATAGGGACATGCTATGGTCCTCCCAACCAAACGCCCGAAGGAGATCAACAGTTGGAAAATGAGCTAAAGGAGGTATCCCATAAAGATAGGGTAGTTATAATGGAGGACTTCAATTATCCTCACATATACTGGGTGAACTCTTGTTCAACTCAGGAGAGAGAAAATTCCCAGACCTGCTAAATGACTGTTCCATGGAGCAAATGGTCATGGAACCAACCAGGGGAAAGGCAGTCCTGGACTTGATCCTGAGTAATGCTCAGGACCTGGTAAAGGACGTCACTAGACCTAGGGGGCACTCTATGAAGCTGATGAGTAGGAGAGTCAGATCCAACAAGGGAAAGTATTTCTTCACCCAGAGGGTCATCCGTTTATGGAATTTGCTGCCAGAAGATATGGGAACCACAATCAGCCTAGATGGCTTTAAGGAAGGGCTAGACACATTCATGGAGGACAGGTGTATCAATGGCTACTAGAATGGATGCCTAGGTACATCTTTCAGGCTAGGGGGCAAAGCAGGGTGCTTCTAAGGCCACTTGCTGGGATTCAAGAGCAGGAAAAGGTTTGTCTTCGTCTCTGCTTGTGATGCCCATGAGCATTCAGTGAGCCACCATGTGCAATGGGATGCTGGACTAGATGGGTTGTGGCCTGATCCAGCAGGGCTTCTCTTATGTTCTTTATGTTCTTATGTTCTAATTATAGAGTAGGAGGGGACCTTCCAGGTCATTCAATATATTCCAGGCGAGAACAGGCCCTGGAGGCTGTACCTAGGCATCCATTCCAGTAGTCATTGATACAGCTGTCATTCGTGAATATAAGAGAAGCCCTCCTGGATCAGGCCACAATCCATCTAGTTCAGTATCCTGACTCGCACAGTGGTCCACCAATTGCTTCTGGACATCTCAAACAGAAAACAAAGGCAAAACCATCACCTGCTCCCAAATCTTTGCAAATAGCCTTTAGAAGCATCCTGCCTATTTCTCCAACCTGGCGGTGGTAAGTAGGCCTCCATTCTAGTATCCATTGATACACTTGTCCTCTATGACTGCCAGAGCAAGCATTTTGTTTGTGTCCTGCTAGTGGCATTTCTTGCCCAGCTGGTTGGCCACTGTGACAGCAAACTGATGGTCCGGATGGCCCATGGCTTTGATCCAGTGTTGTGGTGATGTTGCTGCCAGTGGTGCTCAGCATCTGGTCTTTGACTAGACAGAGCAGTGGGCCCATAAAGGCAAAGTAGCCATTGCTCCACCATACTGAGTACCATAGCGCTTGAAATGTCCTTCCTTTTCTCTTTCACACAACATACACCTAATGCACTTTTATTCAGCAGGCTCCATATTTACACAACTTTGTAATGAATTGCATCTCTCATGAAGCCTCATCTACCACCATCTCCACCCATTCCAACCCCTCGAAAAAACTGATTTCTCCAGGTTTCATCTTCATTGGGTGATGTTGGTTCTTGTATTTGGGGAGAAGGAGAAGACTTGGCTTTTATACCCTACTTTTCTCACCCATTTAAGAGGACTCAAAGCAGCTGACAAACCTTCTGATCTTCTCTCCACAACAGACACCCTGTGAGGTCGGTGGGGCTATGAGAGTTTTTATGTACATCACCAGACTTATCCAATATGTATCCGTAATATATCTGTCACATCCACCCTGAATCCACTTTGAATCTGCTCTCAATCCATATCAAATGCACTCTGCAGATGTGACTAGCACTGCCACTTTGCCACCTCCCTGTTTCATGAATGTTCCGAAACATTCATATGAATACAAATGTCAATGTACAAATGTACAAATTCATATGAATTTCGGATGCTATGAATATTCATACACATCCCTAGGTCACACTGTCAACTTGTATTGAGGTGTGGTCGCCCTTAAGGTTTAATCCAGCTTCAGTCCGCTTTCAGAGTGAGCGAACACAACAGCAAAATGACAGGCTGTTTTCTTTCAGTGTTAAATAACTCAGAAAATTCACTTTTAGGATAGATAATGTGGAAAGAAAATTACTGGTCACTTTGCTGATGTGTTCTCCCGCTCAGAAGGTGGACTGAAGCTGGATTAAACCTTAGGTGTGACCACAGCCTAAGAGCGTTATAATTTTAGCTCCTCTGTTTTCAGTGCACATTTTTAACTGCAATGCACGCTGTAGAACCACCTTCCTCCAATTGCCAGAAATATCTCTGCCAGCGGGCAAGCCCAAATTCTGGGGCCTGACATACCCCTCCAAAACCGTCACGTCCTCCGACCCGACCTACGCATTCGCTAACAAAGCATCACCCGCTCTCTTCCAAAAGTACCCTGGCATCTGCTAGCAACATGCACCAACTTGGAAGGCAAAAACTTGTCCAATTTCACTCCGTGGCTAATATACGTGAAATGCAAACATCCGTTCTTCTCCTGCTTTATCTTACTTCTCCCCACCACCACCCACCAGCTGCAGAATCTGGGTCAGCCTGCCCTCCCCACGCCCCCACTCTGTACATCTCTCCATTCTCTTGCTTGCTTCTAAATCCTTGGAGAGGGTAGAAAGGAGGGGGCCTGGCATTCTATCTACGTTACTCCATTTTGTGCTTCCCAGTTTGGAGGCAGAGGGATTGTCTTGATTTCGCTTCCGTTTGAAAAGGAGTGGTGGGATGAATAGAAAGATTTTCTAAAGGTGGACCACTTTCCCAAAATATATATATATCTTTTTGCTCGCTGACACGGAGCAGGATTTGCATTATTATGCTCCTCACAAAACAGACACAATTAAATTAACTATCGTTAATTTGTTTGATCCTCAGAAATGCTGGAGAGAGGGGGAAAGAATCACTTTCCTCGCTCTGAAAACTGGAGCAGTTTGAAAAGCCATTACTGTTTACCCATCACACGTCCACTGTCGCCCTATTTTTATTAAAACATCTTTTGTACATGTTTCCCCCCACACACACACACACCCTTTTAAGTGTTGTTACACCTGAGATCACATCCATTCAAAGTAAATCCATGCAAGCAACGGGGAAAGAAAAGAACAATCTAGCAGAATTGGGAAAGAGCAACCAGAATTATTAAGGGTCTGGAACACCTCCCTTATGAAACCAGGCTGCAACGTCTAGGCCTCTTCAGTCTGGAGAGACGGCATTTAAGAGGGGACCTGATTGAAGTGCATAAAATTATGCATGGTGTAGAAAAGGTGGATAGAGAAAAATTATTTTTTCTATCACACAACACTAGAACCAGGGCGCATCTATGAAGCTGATGGGTAGGAGAATTGGATCTGACAAGGGAAAGGATTTCTTCATCCAGAGGGTCATCGGTTTATTGAATTGGCTGCCAGAAGAGGTGGTGACAGCAACCATCTTAGATGGCTTTAAGGAAGGGTTAGAGAAATTCATGGGTGACAGGTGTATCAGTGAGTACAAGATGCCTGGGTATTGCTTCTGGGTTGGAGAGGCAGGCAGGATGCCTCTAAAGATCATTTGCAAGGAGTCAAGAGCAAGTAAAGGTTTTGCCCTTGTCTTCTGCTTGAGATGCCCAGATGCAGGACTAGATGGGCTGCGGCCTGATCCAGCAGGGCTTCTTTTAAATTATTATATAGGATGGAGACAGGCAGGATGCCTCTAAAGCCCATTTGCAGGAATTCGAGGGCAGGTAAAGGGTTTGCCCTTGTCTTCAACTTGAAATGCCTATAAGCTATTGGTATTAGGGGTGCCATATGCAATTTTCGGCATTCAATCCTATTCAAATCAAATATCCAAAGATTTGCATCAATTCGAATGTTTAAAATTCAAATGTATTCAGATTTTGTTTGATTCAAATAAATTCTAATCTATTCTTGCGAATATTCAATGCATACTTGAAGATATGAATGTTGACAACATTCGAATGTGACCGTATGCATCTGAAAGCAATCATATGCATCCCGTTTTTATCCCCTATGCATCCCATTTTCGTCGCGGACGTATCTGTACAAACCCTAATCTGTTCCCTGTTGTTGCAAACAACCGACCTCTTCCGGCAACCTCTTCAATTCCAGCTCGTGATTTATGACCTTTGGAGTGACTGACTCCTGACTTCTCCTGAGACCTTTTCGCACACACGGTTTTGGAACGCGCGGAAGACAGCCCAGAACGCGGCATTCGCATTGCCGCAGCTGGGTTTCCGTCCCAGCCCATTCCGGGATGTCTTCCACGCATTCCAGATGTAGAGCACTTTAAAGTGCTCTACATCCATTCCCGCGTGTACGAAGCGTCTCTGGCCGTTCCGGGAAGGGAAGCATTCGCACATGCTTCCCTCCCTGACAGCCGTGGGCATGCCCCCCCCCAGCAGAACTGGCCAAAAATTGGCCGAACAGCTGACCGAGGTCATGCCGAGCTCCAGCCCGGCAAGGTAGGTGACGGCCTCGCGCGGGGGGAAGTGGGGCCCTCCCGGCCTTGGCAGCCCATTGGGGCTCCCAGGGTCAGGGGGGCCTAGATTGGCTTCCCCTCGCCCCTTTCTGGGGTGCGAGGAGGCCGATCTCCGGCCGGCCATGGGGCAGGGGCTGTGGGACCCCTGGTAGACCGGACCCTGCTTTGTTTGTGCAATTTGGCATTTACCTTCTTGATTCTTCTTTGGATTTGTGTGTAGATGTGCCCCACTTTTTACGTGCAGTTTTTGAAGCACTATTTAGCGCAAATATATTTTTTGCACATCTGCTTCTGAGCATATGCTGAATGGCAGGACATAGGTGGTAATGTTTTATACCAATCTCATGCAAATGCACATGGGATACTGTGTAGGATAGTGACGGGCGAAAATTGCTCGTCACCTTCACAATTTGTACAAACTGTGAAAATTGTGAATGTTCAAAACTTCGCATTCCAATAACATTTTGGCTATACTTGAAGACTGACCTTCGCAAACAAAACGAAAACTCTTGTGTCTTAGTTTGAAGCTCTGTAACATTCAAAGTGGCTGCCCAGTCACCTCCAGAGTGGATTCGGATCAGATTTGCTTTGGATTCTCATCCAATTCGGATTAGATTCACAGGCTGCAACCGGTGGTGGCACTGATTTGAAGAGAATTTGTCGCAAAGTCGAATCCTAGCACAACTGAAGTAGCTCCACTCTAAAGAAGGCAAATTTTCACCCCATTCACTTTGATGTGAAGTGAACAGGGAAAAGGTGGATAGAGAAAATTTCCTTTTCCTTTTCCTTTCTCTATTGTACCACACTAGAACCAGGGGGCACTCTATGAAGCTGATGGGTAGGAGAGTCAGATCCAACAAGGGGAAGGATTTCTTCACCCAGAGGGTCATCGGTTTATGGAATTTGCTGCCAGAAGATGTGGGAACCACAACCAGCCTAGATGGCTTTAAGGAAGGGCTAGACACATTCATGGAGGACAGGTGTATCAATGGCTACTAGAATGGATGCCTAGGTGCATCTTTCAGGCTAGAGGGGGCAGAAACAGGATACTTCTAATGCCATTTGCTGGGATTTGAGAGCAGGGAAAGGTTGTCCTTGTCTCTTTTTGAGATGCCCATGAGCATTTGGTGGGCCACTGTGTGCGACAGGATGCTGGACTAGACGGGCTGTGGCCTGATCCAGCAGGGCCTCTCTTATGTTCTTATGTTCTTATGATGATGATGATGATGGCACTATTTTTTCCCAATAGGTTCCACTTACGGCAGCATTTAGCACAACAGAAGCAAACATGTCCCCTCCCCCCCCCCGAAAGCGAGGCTTTTAATATTTTAGGATTCCACCACCACGGCAGCAAACCATCTGATCCAAAAACCAACACAGACACACCAACTACACCTCCTGCAGTGATAACACCAAATACGCCAGGACCCATGCTTGCGCACCTAATATTAGTAATATTTGATCCAGACTTAAAATTCTAAAGGGGAGGGCAAATGTTCCTCCCTGAGTTAATAACAGCCTCCGGTTTTCCTTTCCTCAACCAGAAAGCAAAGCTAATGCAACAACGCACCGCGTTTCTGCTGTCAGCGAGACGTTGGCGAATGGGACGTAAATAAACCGACCCCCTTAAAGGAAAGACAATGAAATTATGCCTACTCCCACCACCTGCAATTACGGTAAGAGCAGCAATTATAAGGCTGTACTCCTCAGCCACCCTAAGGAGAAAATGAGACGAAAGTGTTCCATTAGGCAGAGCCACAGGCCCCTTTTCTCACTCCTAGCCACAATACGGTGCCTCTATCACAAGGTCATAGGGTAACAATTAACGATTCTGGCAATTAGCCTTTCTGGTGTGGACCCTTCTAACCTAATGAGGGAATACATAAGAAGGAGGAGGAGGAGGAATAAAAGGTCCATATACACATTACTCCACGCACTTACCTGATCGGGACGGCTTAGGGTGCACACAAATGCAATTTTGGGATTGGATTCTATTCGAATTGAATATTCAAATGTTCAAATTCGAACAAATAGAGGAAAAACTAACGTATTCAATTCTGAACCAATCTGAATACATTCCTATCTATTCATACAAATATTTGATTCGTATTTGAAGATACGAAAGCCGACAATGTTCGTATGTGTCCGTACACGCTAGGGATGTGCACGAATGTTCTAAACCTGTGGCTGATGAGGACCTAGCTATGCCTCTCTCTGTATAAGGGTGAATTCCCACTACAAGCTTAAAACGGTTTCGAAACGGTTTCGATCCTCACAGTCCCCACGTCAGGTTGGCTTAACACGCTTTCCGCATGTCAAATTGCCCCAAAGCGTTGTAAATGTTAACCCTCATTTCAACAGGTCTCACTCCAGTTCGTGGGCTTGATACGTGTTGCATTTTTTACTGTGGGGACCGTACCATTTTAAGTGATGAGAATCCATGTTTAGGGTTTCCCTCCCCCAATAGTTTGCTTCCAAAGATAGTGATTTTACTGTAAAAATCCACCCCTTACAGCAGCTGCTACACTGTAGCAATCTACCCACTTCACACCTGATAACAATGTTGCAATTTTGCGCAATTCTGAAAGTTCTGACCTTTAGAAAGGGAAAAGAAAGGAAAGCAGCTGCAGGTTCTGGGAGATGTGTGAATGTTTTTAAGGCTGTGGCAGTGAGAGGGCAAAGGGAGCTTGAGTTGCCACTGCTACTGTGTGCCCTGGGCAATGGGGAGAGGAGGGGAAAGAATCGCTGGCTGCCCGGTGCCATTTTTCCTCCATCCAGGCAATTGGCAGCCACCCAGCCACCCAGCTAGGCTCCGTGAAGGGGTCCCTTATGGGTGGCACGTTCACACCAGGAGGAAGAGGGCAGGGCAGCCCCGAAAAGTAGCTTTTAGAAAGTAGATACTTGAGTCCCCCCTTGAGTCACGTACACCACATACGATCCTTAGAATCCGGATCGAACGCGATTAAGTTGAAAGTAATGGGATCAGGCAAATTCGCGTTTGCATCCAGTTCTATTATTTCGGTTTAGGGAAACCATATTAAGCTTGTAATGGGAATGCGGCCTAAGAGAGAGAACTGAAGGAAGGATAATTACCTGAAAAAGTTCCTATCTAGTTCTAAGATGTTCTAAACATTCGAAATTCGATCAAATTCAATCGAATGTGGACATTTGAACTGGAATAGAATGTCTTCACATTTGAATTTAAACACTCAAATGAATTTCGAATATTTCCAAAACATTCATTTGAATTACATACGTATCTGTACGCATTTGTGCTTATAATACGGGACGAAAACAGGATGCATATGGGATAAAACAGGATGCATACGAAATGTGTACAGATATGTATAACACATACAACTGTTGTCAACATTTGTATCTTCAGATTCAAATCCAACATTCAAATGAATAGATTCAAATGAATAGATTCAAATGTATCCGATTCAAATCGGATTTTGTTGCATTTGGATTCTAAACATTCGAATCAACTCAAATTCGAATGCAAAAAAAAAATTTGTGCACATCACTATTATGGTCCCGTATACATTCGTAAACATCCCATTTTCATTTGTACGTATCCGTACAAATGGGTACGGATGCAAATAAGATGCATACGGATATGTATGTAATGCGTGCGTTATTGTACACATCCGAATGTCCGAATAATTAGTACGAATGATACAAAACATTCAAATTTGTTTGAATGTTTTAAAATGAATGTATAGACATTCTATTCGAATTTGAATGCCCAAATTCAAAGGAAGTCGATCAAACTTTGAATGTTTCTAATATTCTTGCATATCCCTAGGATGGCTTCGCATGTTCTGAGATGCGCTGTACGCACAATGCAGTACTGCCTCCATTTTAATCTAGTGCAGTGGTTCTCAACCTGGGGGTTGGGACCCCCTTTGGGCGTCAAACTACCCTTTCAGAGGGGTCGCGACAAGTCTCTCACTGCCCTTCCCTCCCACCTCCCAGCTGCTCCGTCCCCATGGTTGGGGGTCTCCACAACATGAGGAACTCCATTAAGGGGTCGCGGCATTAGGAAGGTTGAGAACCGCTGATCTAGTGGTTAGGGAGCCAGTTTGGTCTAGTGGTTTGGGAGTCGGACTCTTATCTAGGATTACTGGGTTCGATTCCACCCTCCCTCACAAAGCCAGCTGGGTGACCTTGGGCAAGTCACAGCTCTCCTCTGAAATCCCCCACCTACCTCACAGGGTGTTCTGTTGTGGGGAGAAGAATAGAAAAGCTTTGTCAGCCGCTTTGAGTCCCCTTAAATGGGTGAGAAAAGTGGGGTAGAAAAGCCAACTTTTCTTCTTCCTCCTTGAAGCCAGCTGGGTGTTCCTGGGCTAGTCAGAGATCTCTTCTGGGCTCTCACAGCCCCAACAACCTCACAGGGTGTCTGTTGTGGGGAGAAGAATTCAAATGTAAAGACATTCTATTTGAATTCGAATGTCCACATTCAACTGAATTTGATCAGTTTTCAAAAGTTTAGAACATTCATGCTTTTCCCCCCCTGAAAAGCACTAGAAACCAAAAGAGAAATCCAGCACTGATTATGGGTTTTCTAGTGACATCACTTTTTACTTGCCATTCTAGATGAAAGTGCCATTCACCATGCACACAAGGAGGGCAAAACAGATGTCCATGCATGCACAGAGGTGCTGATGTGCAAATCCAGAGGTCCAGATGCGCTCGTCAGTAAAATGCACAAAGACAGTGCCCAGGTTGGCAAGGGACAGTGGCTGAGGACTCAACACCCTGTGTTAGCCTTTGCTAGCAGGTTCTCTGGCCAACACCTGGAGGCAGCCTCATTTCAGCCCCAGACATGCGCAGTGGTTCATGCCTGATCAGTGTTCACATATGCACAAGTTCGGAGAGAGAACAGAGGCCTATTTGCACTACAGCCCATACACAGCGCATGATTAGGGAATTTCTAGGGAAGAACATCCACACCTTGAAGAGGCTCTTACAGCCTCCAGGCACTCCTTGCCTTCCCCAGAACTTCCCTAATCATGCACTAGGTGTGGAGCACCAAATCATGCAACATACCTTTACTAAACTTACCCAACCACTTACCTGGTGCATCCAGGTAGCGGCCGTTCGCACCTCTTCCGGTGCTCCAGGGTCGTGTGAAGTGCCATGCAAACACGCTGACACCTCAGATGACCACAGACGTGACTGCGACTGCGCAGAGCATGAGAGTCATCATGGCGATGATGCTGACGCACCCGAAGTTGCGCAGGACTCCACAACCAAAATGGCGGCACCCTGAAGAGGACCAGCCCCACAGTTGTATCAAGGTAAGTATCTGATCGTGGAAGGGACAGGAGGTAACGGTGACCAGCACTTCAAGTGTGAGCACATGTCAACAGTGGTTCTTCATGCTCCGTCCCAGTTCCAGCAGACAGAAAGGGAAGTGCAAAATCGCCCGAGACTTCGGAATCGTCTATCCCAACTTCTAATCAAGCCAGAGGCCTTGGTGCAAAGCAGGGTTAGATTGCAGAAATCTCAGCATGATGCCAAGCCAAGCCAGAGCCAAGCTAAGCTTAATGCACATCCTTAATGCTTCTAAATCTTCAACCCCATTAGGCTGTGAAACACACCAGGCCTTGTTTTCCCCTCTCTTGACAAATTTGCTAACTGGGCGGAAGGTGCGGGAGGAGGAGAAGAAGGAAAGAAGTCACACATTATGTTTATAATAAAATCACTTCTTTCCTTTCCTAGCAAGTTGCCTTCCTAATTGAGAAAAAGTTTAATGAATTTTGGGTCCCTCCACCACCCAAAAAGTAATTACTTGAGGTTACCAATGTACTCATTTGAAAAATTCATTAGATTTCTGTTTTCATGTAAATACTTCTGCCAAATTGCATTAATAAAGCCGGGCCTATTAAGGTTCATGGTTCACATAGTATCTGAAAAGGAATAATTGTATAACTGCTCAGTGAAAACAAAGTAAATGTTCCTCTTGAGCTTCCGCAATTAAAAAATGGGAAATTAGAACTATTCAGGCTCAAAAATGCAAATATGGCATGTTTCCCACCAGCAGGAAAATAAAATGATAACATGCATCAATTGATGCAAACGGCCTTGCATTTTTCTTTGAAATGCTGTCCTTTGTAAGCTGCTACGACTTTTAGATTTGGAACCATTTAAATACTTTTTTTAAAAAGCCAAACTCACATATTGTGACAAGTTAACACAGCAGGATTGTGGAAACACATTCGGCTGCATCCCCATTACAAGCTTAATTCGATTTCGATACGTTTCAATCCACGTCTGTGTGGCTTAACACGCTTTCCACATGTTAAATCGCCCCAAAGCGTTGTAAACGTTAACCCTCATTTCAACAGGTCTCACTCCGGTTCGTGCGCTTGATACATGTTACATTTTTTACTGTGGGGACCGTACCATTTTAAGGGATGAGGATCCATGTTTAGGGTTTCCCTCCCCCAATAGCTTGCTTCCAAAGATAGTGATTTCAGTGTAAAAATCCACCCTTTACAGCAGCCGCTACACTGTAGCAATGCACCCACTTCACACCTGATAACAATGTTGCAATTTTGCGCAATTCTAGTTCTTTGGAGTTCTGACCTTTAGAAAGGGAAAGGAAAGCAGCTGCAGGTTCTGGGAGATGTGTGAATGTTAAAACAAGGGGGCTTCAGTTGCCGCTGCTGCTGTGTGCTCTGGGCAATGGGAAGAGGGAGGGAAAGAAACGCTGGCTGCCCGCTGCCATTTTTCCTCCATCCAGGCAAGCGGCAGCCACCCAGCCAGGCTCCGTGAAGGGGTCCCTTATGGGTGGCGCGTTCACGCCAGGAGGAAGAGGGCACGGCAGGCCCAAAAAGCGGCTTTTAAAAAGTAGCCACTTGAGTCCCCCCTTAAGTCACGTACACCACCTACAATCCTCAGAATCCGGATCAAACACGACTGAGCTGAAAGTAATGGGATCAGGGAAATTCACATTTGCATCCAGTTCTATTATTTCGGTTTAGGGAAACTGGATTAAGCTTATAATGGGGATGCGGCCATAATTTGGAATATTTCTCTATACGAGTCACATGAAATATATGGAAAATGCTCCATAGCACTTCAGATAAAATCCTGGCTTGTAGATCTGATTCCTTGTAGCACCTACATAACCGTGTTCTCTAAGGATATCAATAGATGCTTTGAGAAAACAGAAAAGCAGGGCTTTAGATTTGGATCAAAAATGGCAGAGCTAGCTCAGGCCTTTGGGAATTGGAGTAGGGATGTGCATGAATATTTGTAACATTCAATATTCAGATGAATTTGGATGAATTTGGACATTCATATATGAATCAAATGTTATGACATTCGTACATTGACATTCACACAAATACGAATGTTTCAGAACATTCATACGAATGCTTCGGAACGTCCTAAGTACATCTTTCAGGCTCAGGAGACAGGCAAAATGTTTTTAAGGCCATTTGCTGGGATTTCAGAGCAGGAGAAGGTTTGCCCTTGTCTCTGCTGTAGATGCCCATGGGCAATTGGTACGCTACTGTGTGAGACAGGATACTGGACTAGATGGGCTGTGGCCTGATCCAGCAGGGCTCCTCTTAGGTTTTTATGGACTAGATGGGCTGTGGCCTGATCCAGCAGGGCTCCTCTGAGGTTCTTGTGGACTAGATGGGCTGTGGCCTGATCCAGAAAGGTTCCTCTTAGGTTCTTATGGAATAGATGGGCTGTGGCCTGATCCAGCAGGACTCCTCCTGGGTTCTTATGGACTAGATCGGCTGTGGTCTGATCCAGCAGGGCTCCTCTGAGGTTCTTATAGACTAGATCGGCTGTGGCCTGATCCAGCAAGGTTCCTCTTAGGTTCTTACGTTCTTATCCATGAACTGGGGAGGTCACACCTGCAACAGATCCAGATTGCATTCGACCTAGATCGAGAGTGGATTAAAACTGGATTCAGGTAGGATTTGACACTTTCAGAGCAGATATGTTACGGGATATGTATCCTATACGGTAGTGGTTCCCAACCTTCCTTATGCTGTGACCCCTAAATGGAGTTCCTCATGTTGTGGAGACCCCCAACCATGGGGGTGGAGCAGCTGGGAGGTGGGAGGGAAGGGCGGTGGGAGACTCGTGAAGCCAGCTGGGTAACCTTGGGCTAGTCACAGCTCTGTGCTCAGCTCTCACAGCCCCACCTGGCCATCGGTTTTTCAGCATTAGGGAGCAGGACTCTTATCTGGGAATACCAGGTTCTATTTTGCCCTCCCCCATGAAGCCAGCTGGTTGACCTTGGGCTAGTCACAGCTCTCTTCTGAGCTCTCACAGCCCCACCTACCTCACAGGGTGTCTGTTGTGGGGAGAAGAATAGAAAAGCTTTGTCAGCCACTTTGAGTTCCCTTAAATGGGTGAGTAAAGCAGGTTTGAAAAGTTAACTCTTATTCCTCCATGAAGCCAGCTTCATGACCTTTGGCTAGTCACAGCTCTCTTCTGAGCTCTTACAGCCCCAGCCCTACATGGGGAGAACAGAAAGCTTTGCCAGCCGCTTTGAGTCCCCTTAAATGGGTGAGAAAAGTGGGGTAGAAAAGCCAACTCTTCTTCTTCTTCTTCTTAGATCAGATCAAAACTCACCATATCAATGAAGAAGGTCCCCAAATGCACCACTGTAACTCAAACGCCGCATACAATAGCACATGTTTTTTCCACTCGCAGCAACTTGGCCCCATTAGAAAGCATTTCTTTCTTTGTAGCCACCAGTGAGGAGATGTATTATATCAGAATGAAAACGCAATTAGAGCACAGTCCGGCCTGCCATCCATTTCCAAACACACACACAAAAGCAAACAAACTAAAAACCCCACCACAAACACAGTCTCACTGTTTCTTCTTGCTTACAGAAAGCATAATCACTTGTGCACAGCCAGAACGCGTCTGGATATCATTCAGAAGTAAATAAATAGCATTTTTAACAACTGAAGGGAGATCTTTCTCTTTGCACTACATTGCCATAGAAACAACACAGAAGCAAGGAGCCAAACTGTTTCCTTCTGGGTTCTCTATTCGTTTTTGCAGAGATCTTGTGTTTTTAAAGGTGAGGCAAGAAGAGAAAAGCATGAAGATTTCTTCACAAACCAGAGGAAACACACAGGCAACTTCATTGGCTTGTTTTAAGTGCTTTAACATATTAAATGTAGCAAAAACCCAGGTCCGCTACCCTGTTTCCCCGAAAATAAGCCCTAGCATGATTTTTCAGGATTTTTGAAGATGCTCGAAATATAACCTTTATGTTATATAAGACATCCTCTGAAAATAAGCCCTAAAGCACCTTTGGAGCAAAAATTAATATCAGACCCTGTCTTATTTTCAGGGAAACAGAGTATTATTTATACTTTATAGACCTACAGCCTATTACAGTCCTCAGTGAAGAAGAAGAGATGGCTTTTCTACCTTGCTTTTCTCGCCTATTTAAGGGGACTCAATGTGGCTGACAAACCTTCTGTTCTTCTCCCCACAACAGACACCCTGTGAGGCAGGTGAGGCTGTGAGAGCTGAGCAGAGAGCTGTGACTAGCCCAAGGTCACCCAGCTGGCTTCGTGGGAGAGGGCAGAATAGAACCTGGTATTCCCAGATAAGAGTCTGGCTCCCTAACCACTAGACCAAACTAGAAAGTAACAAACCCCAGTGCTGAAAAACCGATGGCCAATGCTGGGTTTTCCGGCAGTATTTCATAGCACTTTTTAGGAGGGAAATAAAGTAGCTGGGCTATGGTGGGTTTCTCTTAGATACACCACAGTATTACTGTAATGGCACCAGGGATGTGCACAAATATTCAAAACATTCAAAATTCAAATTCAAAACAAATATCTATAAATTCGAATTTAAGCATTTGAACGAATTTTGAACTTTTGAAACATTTCTACTAATTATTTGGACATTCGTATGTGTACGGATACATATGCAGCTGGGTGACCTTGGGCTAGTCACAGCTCTCTTCTGAGCTCTCACGGCCCCACCCGCCTCACAGGGTGTTCTGTTGTGGGGAGAAGAATGGAAGCTTTGTCAGCTGCTTTTGAGTCCCCTTAAATGGGTGAGAAAAGCAGGGTAGAAAAGCCAACCCTTCTTCTTCCATCACACCTCCTAGGCCAGGCACAGACAGAGCTTCTGTGCCCTGTAGGCCACAAGCCAGAAGCAGCCTGCAGCCTACTAAATACCAATCTGCAACAATGTGCCCGGGCACCGAGGTGACACTGTGTGTCACCCAAAAGGTTCGCCGTCACTGTTCTAATACATAGTTATTGTGCGTGAATTTTTCTTCACACTCTATTCGAGTCGAAACGAATACCCGAAAATCTGATTAGATTCAAATCTTTTAAATCGGAATTTAACAAGATTTGATTCGTGATTACCAAATACAAATTTCTGATTTGAATCTGCACATACGAATGTCGACAACATTTGTATGTCCAGGTACGCATCTTCTCCTCATCCTTACGCATCTGTACATGTCCGTATGCATCCCGTAATTATCCCGTATGCAAACCGTTTTTGACCCATACGGATCCATAAAAGTGCGTACGGATGCGGGGAAGATGCAGATCTTCAAGTACGCACTTGGCGAATCCCCACAGCAAGCTTATTTCGCTTTCCCTAAACCGAAATAATAGAACCAGATGCAAACGCGAATTTGCCTGTTCCCATTACTTTTAACTTAATCGCGTTCGATCCAGATTCTGAGGATCGTAGGTGGCGTACATGACTCAAGGGGGGACTCAAGTGGCTACTTTGTAAAAGCCGCTTTTCGGGGCTGCCCTGCCCTCTTCCTCCTGGCATGGGCGCGCCACCCATAAGGGACCCCTTCACCGAGCCTGGCTGGGTGGCTGGCTGGCTGCCGCTTCCATGGATGGAGGAAAAATGGCAGCGGGCAGCCAGTCAGCGATTCTTTCCCCTCCTCTCCCCATTGCTCAGGGCACACAGCAGCAGCGGCAACTAAAGCCCCTTTGCTTTAAACATTCACATTCAGCTGCTTTCCTCCCTTTCCCTTTCTAAAGTCAGAACTCTAAAGAGCTAGAATTGCGCAAAATTGCAACATTCTTATTCCAACCATCAAGGTGTGAAGTGGTTCCATCGCTACAGTGTAGCGATCCCTGTTAAGTGGATTTTTACACTGAAATCACTGTCTTTGGAAGCAAGCTATTGGGAGAGGGAAACCCTAAACATGGATTCTCGTCCCTTAAAACGGTACTGTCCACACAGTAAAAAATGTAAAACGTTTCAAGCGCGCGATCCGGAGTGAGACCTGCTGAAATCAGGATTGAGATTCACCACGCTTTGGGGTGGCTTCACACGGGAAAAGTGTGTTAAGCCAAACTGCCATGTGGACTCCAAGGACTGAAAACGTTTTGAATCCAATATAAGGTTGCCGTGAAGACACGGCCACTGTGTATGAACCCGTACACATACGAGTGTCTGGATAATTTGAACACATAGATCCAAAGTTCAAAATTCGATTTGAATGTCTACATTTGAATTTCAGGACAATCTATTTGAGTTCTAATGTCGAAATTTGGCACATTTTATCAGATTTTGGATTCCTGTGAATATTTGTGAACATCCCTCATTTGCACTTTCAGGAGGTGTTTTCCACCCAAAACATCTCCTGCCTTCCTAGGAGGTACCCCAGCGTCTACTAGCAATGGTGCACGAAATGGTGCACCAAATGCATCCTAACCCTTACCCTTCCTGGCTGGAGGAGCGACCATTCACACCTCTGCCGGTACTGGTCCTGCTGGCACCTCAGGTAACCCCTGTGCATGCTTGGAGCATTGCTCTTGTGGTGGTGACAGTGACAGTCATGTGCAATTGTGCCGGGCTTTGCACAGAAGATGGCTGCACCTGAATCCAGGTAAGTCTCCGGATGCGCGGGGCTCGGTTTGGTTTGCCCACCAGTGGGGTTACACTATTCCTGTTCTGCAGGTTGGACGCAAAGCACTGAAAGGCCCCTGTTACTCTTAGGTTCACGGTCCACTGTTGCTGCTCCGTCTCAGAGAAGGCAACTTCGAAACCTTGAAAATTACAGTTTTACCTGTGAAGGACCGAAGAATAGAAAGAGGAACAGAGACATCTGCAGGCTCTTCAAAGACCAAGTGCACGGCAAAAAAAATACGGAATAAGATCTCTACTCTTCCCATTGCAAAAAGCAGATCTGATGCAAACAGTATCTACTGTTTTCTTGGAGGGAGGGGTTCTTTTCATTTATACAGTAGATAAATCCCAGATGCAATTTATCCCCACCCAAAATGCTGCTACGGAAACAGAGGAATCACCACCCCAAATAGAGGCCTGTAGGAATTTAATATCTGTGACAGCATCTCTCAAGATCAGTCTTATTCCTTCGCTGCATTTTCCTGACAACACATGAAGTCCATTATGGAGTAAAAGCTTATTGTACCATGCCAAATTGTAAGTACTTAATTAGAGGGCAATATCAAGTTAAAGTCAGCACTGCTGTCGAGCTGCTTAATTCAGGACCATAAGGCATTAAGATGCCCAAAATTCAAATAATCCTCCCAGCACCGTCTTCAGATTAAGGATGGGCACTAATGTATTTCTCACATTCAGATCTGAGTAGATTTGCGTGTCAAAAAATCCGATTTGGATATTTAAGATCCGAATGCCTTAAAATCCGTTTCGAATCTGTTACATTCGAATCCGTACGTTCGAATGTTAGATTTGTATTTAAAGATACGAATGTCGACAATATTCGTATCTGTTATACGTCTATGTGCAGATTCTGCAAAAATTAATATGCATCCCATTTTTGCTAGAAATGGCTCCCTGCATGTGGGTATGGAGCAATTAAGACTGTTCCACACCTTGTCTAGTGGCAAGGCTAGTATAATCCTCCATGCGTCAGTAAAATCTGAAAGAGATTGCCAAGAGCTCCAGAGGGATCTCTCGGCATTGGGTGAGTGGGCAACCAAGTGGCAAATGTGCTTTAATCTTAACAAGTGCAAAGTAATGTACATCAGGGCCAAGAATACAAATGATGTCTATAAACTGATGGGGTCTGAGCTTTCTGCAACACATCAGGAAAGGGATCTCGGGGTTTTGGTGGACAGTTCAATGAGGGTGTCAACCCAGTGCACGGCAGCAGCAAAAAAAGCAAATTCAATGCTGGGAATAATTAGGAAGGGAATAGAAAATAAGACAGCAAGTGTCATTTTGCCCCTTTATAAATCTATAGTGAGGCCACATTTGGAATACTGTGTACAATTCTGGTCACCACACCTCAAAAAGGATATTGTGGAACTAGAGAAGGTGCAGAGAAGGGCAACCAGAATGATTAAGGGTCTGGAACACCTCCCTTACGAAACCAAGCTGCAATGTCTAGGCCTCTTCCGTCTGGAGAGACGCCGTTTAAGAGGGGACCTGATTGAAGTATATAAAAGCATGCACGGTATAGAAAAGGTGGACAGAGAAAATTTCTTTTCTCTATTGCACAACACTAGAATCAGGGGGCATCTATGAAGCTGATGGGTAGGAGAGTCAGGTCTGACAGGGGGAAGTATTTCTTCACCCAGAGGGTCATCGTCTTATGGAATGTGCTGCCGGAAGAGGTGGTGACACCTACCAGTCTAGATGGCTTTAAGGTAGGGTTAGACAAATTTATGGATGACAGAGGTATCAATGGCTACTAGAACGAATGCCTAGGTGCATCTTTCAGGCTGAGGGGGGGGGGAGGAACAGGGGCGCTTCTAAGGCCACCTGTTGGGACTCGAGAGCAGGAGGTTTGCCCTTGTCTCTGCTTGAGATGCCCGTGAGCATTTGGTGGGCCACTGTGTGCGACAGGATGCTGGACTAGATGGGCTGTGGCCTGATCCAGCAAGGCTTCTCTTATGTTCTTATGTTCTTATGTTCAATGAAGGTGTCAACCCAGAGCACAGCAGCAGTGAAAAAAGCTAATTCAATGCTGGGAATAATTAGGAAGGGAATAGAAAATAAGTCAGCAAGTGTCATTTTGCCTCTTTATAAATCCGCATTTGGAATATTGTGTACAATTCTGGTCACCATACCTGAAAGGGGATACTGTGGAACTGGAGAAGATGCAGAAAAGGGCAACCAGAATGATTAAGGCTGGAATATCTAGGCCTCTTCAGGCTGGAAGAAGAAGGAGAAGGAAAAGGAGAAGGAGAAGGAGAAGCAGGAGAAGGAGAAGGAGAAGAGTTGGTAGGTGGGGCTGTGAGAGCTCAGAAGAGAGCTGTGACTAGCCCAAGGTCACCAAGCTGGCTTCATGGGGGAGGGTGGAATCAAACCTGGCATTCCCAGATAAGTGTCCGGCTCCCCTAACCACTAGACCAAATTGGCTCACTAGGAGACTGAATCAGTCAATACTCAAGGAAATCATCCCTGATTTTTCCTTAAAAGGACAAATGCTAAAGCTGAAGCTCAAATCCTTTGGCCCCATAATGAGAAGACATTATGGAAAAGACACCACCCATAATGAGTCCACCCATTATGGGCTCATTGGAAAAGGCCCTAATCTTGGAAAAGACAGAAGGTGAAAGGACAAGGGGACAGCTGAAGATGAGATGGATAGATAGCATCATGGAAGCAATGAACATAAGCTCAGGCAAACTCCAGCGGACAGCAGAGGACTCAAGGGCCTGGCTTATTCTGTGGCCCATTCAGTCACAAATATGGGGTGCAACTTAACCACTGAACAACAGGATGCCCAAGATGGGAGGACTAGAAACAATGGGATGGAACTTCAAAGGAGTCAATACAGATGAGGGTGATCAGTCACTGGAATAGGTTGCCACGGGAGGTAGTCGGATCTCCTTCACTGGAGGTCTTCAAGCAGAGGCTGGACCTACATCTGTCTGGGATGGCTTAGGAAATCCTGCATTGAGCAGGGGGTTAGACTCAATGACCCTAGAGGTTCTTTCGAACTCTATGATTCTATGCACGTTTTGGTCTCAAAAAGGTACAAAGACCTTTTTGACAGAAGTCCATATCAACAAGCCTCATCCCTGCCACCAGCCTTGGTTTAAAGAAAAAAAACCCCAAAATCTGGCATTAGTAAAAAGGCCATCAGAAAAGGCAAAGGGGCCTTGTCCCCCTCTGGCTTTCCAATAATTGAAGCAAAGTCCGATAAGCTCCTTATACTTATTGGGTGGTGTCTGTCAGTTACTCAGTAGGGGACTGACTGTGAGCCTCTGCCTAGCCAAATGACTCACCCTTCAATCACTTGCTCAGTGGGTCTGCTTCATGGCATAGGTGTATCTGAGGGTGTTTTTCCACTGTCAAAAAGTACCCATTTTTGCACCCATTTAGAACCCATTTGGGTGTGAGCCTGAGGATCCCATTTCCACCACGACACCCATTTGGGACCCAATTGTTTTCACTGTCGTGGGGGAAATCCGGATCTAATGGGTACATTTTGGCCTTTAATACAGATTTTCTGTAGACCCCATTAATGGGGTCTACAATGGGGTCTTCTGCCAGAAAATCCGGATTAAAAGGAGCCTGTTTCCAGTTCAATGGGGTCCAAAGGAGGCTAGGGGGAGGGGATGCACCCACTGGGGCCCCCCTAAACATAGGCTCCGAAGCCACTTCAAAGTAATTTCGAAGTCATTTCGAAGTCTGTGCAAAATAGCTCCGGAGTGCCTTTGAAGCCTGTGCTGATCTTTGAAGTGAACTTCGGAGTGACTCTGAAGTGTCTCCAAAGTGACTTCGAAGTGACTCCGAAGTCATTTCGAAGTTCACTCCGAAGATCAGCACAGACTTCAAAGGCACTCCAGAGCTATTTTGCACAGACTTCAAAATAACTTTGAAATGACTTCAAAGTCTATTCGAAGTGGCTTCGAAGACTGCACCCCCCTGTCCCCCAAAACACCTGGGGTAATGGACCGATCCCTTGGGGGTCGATCCGGATTTCCCACATGGGTGCAAAGCTGTTTCCACAGCAGGGGTGTTAGCACCCATTGCTAATGGGTGCTACACCTCCCATGGAAACACATTGGGTGCTTCCCTTAATCCAGATGTACCCATTCCTTAGATCGGGATCTTCTTAGATCCGGATCTAAGGGCTGCAGTGGAAAAACACCCAATGGCTACTAGAACTGACATCCAGGTACCACCTCCAGGTTAAGGAGACTAGCAGGATGCCTCTGAAGGCCATTTGGAGGGATTCCAGAGCAGCAGGTAAAGGTTTTGCCTTCATCCTCTGCTTGAGATGCCCAGAAGCAACTGGTGGGCCACTGGGTGAGACAGGATGCTGGATTAGCTGGGCTGCAGCCCGTACCACCAGGGCTCCTCTTATGTTCTCAGGATAAGGATGGCAAACCCACATTTGCAGGTAAATAGTCATCAAAGAGCTGTGACGCATCTTAGCTCACTTGCCTTCATTCATTTTGTTCTTAGGTGTGTACAGACTGGAGGGAAAAAAGTAAAACAGGAAGAGGTTCCCAGATTGTGAAGACAAGGGGCCGGTAGTCAATCTGGGGAACGCTCCCAGAGGAAGCACTTACACTGGAAAGGAAATGGTTCCTTCCAGGCAGGAGTAGGGATGGGCATGAATATTCATAGGCATTCGAAATTCCATTGAATGTGCTGAATTTCATCTTTCAAATTCAAACAGAACGTCCCGAACTTCAAATTTAAACATTTGAATCAAATGTCGAGTCTACTCCTTCAGATTATCCGGACATTCGTACGTGTACAGGTTGGTACACAATGCGTACTTGAAGATCTGTACCTTTCCTGCATCTGTACACATTTGCACTGATCCATACGGGACGAAAACAGGATGCCTACGCGTATGTACGGACGCGTACAGATGTTGGGAAGATGCATACGGACATCTACTATTATCAACATTCGAATCAAATTCAAATCGATTCGAATTTGCTTAATTCGAATTGAATTTTGTTAAATTCAAATTTAAATAATTCAAATCGAACTGAATTTCTGAGTAATCGAATCGACTCGAACAGAACGTCAAATATATGCACTCCTCAAATTGACTCAGTGCTCTGAGTGTGCACTTACCTTTACCTGCTCAGGAGCCAGTAAGGCTCCATCCAGGCCCATTCACGCTTTTATGGCACAGAAGGAGCACCTGATGCATCATGGAAGCACTTTCATGCACCATGTGACATGCTATGAAAGTGCACATCAGGCTGCGCTGGTGACCATGGTGGTGCGTGCACGTCGTCACAGGTACTGACAATGGCAGCACCCGACTCCACATGGAACTGCAGGTAGGTGTCCAGACATGTTAGGGGGAGAAATTGCACATACCAGCATTCACTAGTGCAAAGGCTCAGTACACGCATGGGGAACTTTACCCTTTGCTGTCCAGCAAAGTGCACATTTCCCCAGGAAATTACCCTCCCAGCTATATTAACAGTCAGGACTGGCTGAGCAACTCAAAACAGAGAATGCTGTGCAACATTACCCTCTAGTGGTCTTTGTTAAATTTATTTTTGGTTATAAGAACATTTTCTACATAATGCTATTCTAATCCAAAGAGCAGCGCTCTATCTTTTTTGTTGTCGTTTGCAAGCACATGAAAACACTGGCTATACTGGAAAACAGAAGAAGTATACCACTGGATTGGACCCACGGCCCATCTAGGTACATTAATGGCCACTAGAATGGATGCCCAGATACAGCCTTAAAGTTGGGAAGACAGACAGGATACCTCTCAAGGCCATTTGCAGAGATGTGAGAGCAGGTCAGGGTTTTGCCTTAAAAAAAATATGCATTTTGGATATAAAACCACATATTCTTATTTTACATCTGCATTCATAATTACAAATTCCAAGCATATTTCAAATTTTTCATTCTCCCTTCCCTCAGCCTCCCACCCAATGCAGATCTTATAGGCCGTTTTTCCACCGATCTCCATTAATCCAGATCTAAGATGATCCGGATTTAAGGAATGGGTAGTTCCCTTAATCCAGATCTAGTAGCTCCCAATAGCAATGGGTGCTAGCTTGCTCGCAGTGGAAATGCCGGAGCACCTATGTGGCGAATCCGGATCTACCCACATGGGGCTCGTCTGTCACCCCAGGTGTTTTGGGGGACAGGGGGTGCAACCTCCATAGACACTCCAGAGATTCTTTGAAAATACTCCGGAGCGGCTCCGGAGAATCTCTGGAGCAATCTGCCACAAACTTTGAAGATTCTCCGGAGCTTTTGACAAAGGCATTGCTCTCGCATGGGGTACTCCTTGGAACCTGTACTAATCTTCGAAGGAAACTTTGGAGGGACTTCGGAGAATGTGCCCCCCCATGGGTGCCCCACCCAAGCCTCCCCTAGACCTCATTGCTCAGTGGTGGTGGAAACAGGCTCTGTATAATCTGGACTTGATGGTTGAAGACCCCATTGTAGACCCCTTTAATGGGGTCTACACAAAATCTGGATTATAGGTCCTGAAGGACCCATATGATCCGGATTTTCCTAGAACTGGTGGAAACAAATGTGGCTCTAATGGGGTCTGTAGTGGAAATGGGGTCTTCCTGCTCTGAGCCTAATGGGTCCTTAATGGGTACTTAGTGCTAGTGGAAAAACACCCATAATTCAGTTATTAAGGCTATTTATCACATTCCTATTTCTTCACTCAATACATTTCTCACTCCTGGTCTATTAACGAAACTGAATCAGTCTTTCCACTTCTCTGTGACTGATACTCTATTCTGTACTCCCATATAATTCATCCACTGATGTCTCTAAAAATCAAATTTAAAATGGTCAAGAATATAATTGTGCTATGTCCTCAACTTTACATCTTCCCATATCCTTCCATTCTCCTATTGTTGAGATGGCAGCCATGATTTAACAAATATTTATGATCCTCTGACATTTTGCCCTTTATAATTTTCAATAGACATAGTACTGGATAACATCCAAAATTTATACCCATGATTGCTTGGCTTTCAGTAGAAATATTAATTATTAATTATTTCCATTTTGTTTCTATACACCGCCTTTCAAAAAGAAAATTTGCCCAAGGCAGTTTACATCAAACAGAAAATATACAATACAAAATAATAATAAAAACATTATAATAAAAATACATTATAAAAATTGTACATCATACATCAGGCTGTGGCCTGATCCAGCAGGGCTCCTCTTAGGTTCTTATGGACTAGATGGGCTGTGGCCTGACCCAGAAAGGTTCCTTTTAGGTTGTTATGGACTAGATGGGCTGTGGCCTGATCCAGCAGGGCTCCTCTTAGGTTCTTAAGGACTAGAAAGTCTGTGGTCTGATCCAGCAGGGCTCCTCTTCGGTTCTTATGGACTAGATGGGATGTGGCCTGATCCAGCAGGGCTCCTCTTAGGTTCTTATGGACTAGATGGGCTGTGGCCTCATCCACCAGGGCTCCTCGTAGGTTCTTATGGACTAGATGGGCTGTGGCCTGATCCAGCAGGGCTCCTCGTAGGTTCTTATGGACTAGATGGGCTGTGGCCTGATCCAGCAGGGCTCCTCTTAGGTTCTTATGGACTAGATGGGCTGTGGCCTGACCCAGCAAGGTTCCTTTTAGGTTGTTATGGACTAGATGGGCTGTGGCCTGATCCAGCAGGGCTCCTCTTAGGTTCTTAAGGACTAGAAGGTCTGTGGTCTGATCCAGCAGGACTCCTCTTAGGTTCTTAAGGACTAGATCGGCTGTGGCCTGACCCAGCAAGGTTCCTTTTAGGTTGTTATGGACTAGATGGGCTGTGGCCTGATCCAGCAGGGCTCCTCTTAGGTTCTTAAGGACTAGAAGGTCTGTGGTCTGATCCAGCTGGGCCCCTCTTAGGTTCTTATGGACTAGATCGGCTGTGGCCTGATCCAGCAGGGCTCCTCTTAGGTTCTTAGGGACTAGATGGGCTGTGGCCTGATCCAGCAGGGCTCCTCTTAGGTTCTTAGGGACTAGATGGGCAGTGGCCTGATCCAGCAAGGCTCCTCTTAGGTTCTTATGGACTAGATGGGTTGTGGCCTGATCCAGCAGGGCTCTTCTTAGGTTCTTAAGGACTAGATCGGCTGTGGCCTGATCCAGCAGGGCTCCTCTTAGGTTCTTATGGACTAGATGGTCTGTGGCCTGATCCAGCAGGGCTCCTCTTAGGTTCTTATGGACTAGATGGGCCGTGGCCTGATCCAGCAAGGCTCCTCTTAGGTTCTTATGGACTAGATGGGTTGTGGCCTGATCCAGCAGGGCTCTTCTTAGGTTCTTAAGGACTAGATCGGCTGTGGCCTGATCCAGCAGGGCTCCTCTTAGGTTCTTATGGACTAGATGGTCTGTGGCCTGATCCAGCAGGGCTCCTCTTAGGTTCTTATGGATTAGATGGTCTGTGGCCTGATCCAGCAGGGCTCCTCTTAGCTTCTTATGGACTAGATGGGCTGCGGCCTGATCCAGCAGAGCTCCTCTTAGGTTCTTAAGGACTAGATCGGCTGTGGCCTGATCCAGCAGGGCTCCTCTTAGGTTCTTATGGACTAGATGGTCTGTGGCCTGATCCAGCAGGGCTCCTCTTAGGTTCTTATGGACTAGATCGGCTGTGGCCTGATCCAGCAGGGCTCCTCTTAGGTTCTTATGGACTAGATGGTCTGTGGCCTGATCCAGCAGGGCTCCTCTTAGGTTCTTATGGACTAGATGGTCTGTGGCCTGATCCAGCGGGGCTCCTCTTAGCTTCTTATGGACTAGATGGGCTGCGGCCTGATCCAGCAGAGCTCCTCTTAGGTTCTTAAGGACTAGATGGTCTGTGGCCTGATCCAGCAGGGCTCTTCTTAGGTTCTTAAGGACTAGATCGGCTGTGGCCTGATCCAGCAGGGCTCCTCTTAGGTTCTTATGGACTAGATGGTCTGTGGCCTGATCCAGCAGGGCTCCTCTTAGGTTCTTATGGACTAGATGGTCTGTGGCCTGATCCAGCAGGGCTCCTCTTAGGTTCTTATGGACTAGATGGTCTGTGGCCTGATCCAGCAGGGCTCCTCTTAGCTTCTTATGGACTAGATGGGCTGCGGCCTGATACAGCAAAGCTCCTCTTAGGTTCTTAAGGACTAGATGGTCTGTGGCCTGATCCAGCAGGGCTCCTCTTAGGTTCTTAAGGACTAGATCGGCTGTGGCCTGATCCAGCAGGGCTCCTCTTAGGTTCTTATGGACTAGATGGGCTGCGGCCTGATCCAGCAGAGCTCCTTTTAGGTTCTTATGGACTAGATCGGCTGTGGCCTGATCCAGCAGGGCTCCTCTTAGGTTCTTATGGACTAGATGGTCTGTGGCCTGATCCAGCAGGGCTCCTCTTAGCTTCTTATGGACTAGATGGTCTGTGGCCTGATCCAGTAGGGCTCCTCTTAGCTTCTTATGGACTAGATGGGCTGCGGCCTGATCCAGCAGAGCTCCTCTTAGGTTCTTAAGGACTAGATGGTCTGTGGCCTGATCCAGCAGGGCTCCTCTTAGGTTCTTATGGACTAGATGGGCTGCGGCCTGATCCAGCAGGGCTCCTCTTAGGTTCTTATGGACTAGATGGGCTGCGGCCTGATCCAGCAGAGCTCCTTTTAGGTTCTTAAGGACTAGATCGTCTGTGGCCTGATCCAGCAGGGCTCTTCTTAGGTTCTTAAGGACTAGATCGGCTGTGGCCTGATCCAGCAGGGCTCCTCTTAGGTTCTTACGGATTGGATGACTGTGGTCTGATGCAGTAGGACTCCTCTTACGTTCTCAGCCTTAAGGGGACTCAAAGCAGCTGACAAACCTTCTGTTCTTCTCACCACAGCAGACAGCTCTGAGACAGGTGGGTCTCTGAGAGCTCAGAAGAGAGCTGTGACTAGTCCAAAGCCATCCAGCTGCTTTGAGTCACCTTAAGGGTGAGCCGGTTTGGTCTAGTGGTTAGGGAGCCGGACTCTTATCTGGGAGTACCGGGTTTGATTCTGCCCTGCCCCATGAATTCTGCATGAATTCAAAATTCGAATTTCTGGACATTGGATTCAAATTCACATGTCCAAATCTGAACTAATTTGATCAAATTTCGAATGTTTTGAATATTCATGCACATCCCTACTCACTACCTCCCGTGGCAACCTATTCCACTGACTGATCGCCCTCACTGTCAGGAAGTTTTTCCTAATATCTAATCTGTATTGACTCCCTTGAAGTTCCATCCCGTTGTTTCTAGTCCTCCCATCTTATGCAAGTGAGAATAGGGACGATCCCTCTGCACTGTGACGGCCCTTCAGATACTTGAAGACCTGGTCATATCTCCTCTCAGTCTCTTCTGTAGGCTAAACATTCCCACATCCTTCAACCTTTCCTTGTAGGACATAGTTTCCAGACCACTAACTATTTTGGTAGCCCTCCTTTTGACTTGCTCTAGTTTGTCAAGGGTCGCATTCCCATTACAAGCTTATTTCGCTTTCCCTAAACTGAAATAATAGAACCGGATGCAAACGTTAATTTGCCTGTTCCCATTACTTTTAACTTAATCGCGTTCGATCCAGATTCTGAGGATCGTAGGTGGTAGTACATGACTCAAGGGGCGACTCAAGTGGCTACTTTCTAAAAGCCGCTTTTCGGGGCTGCCCTGCCCTCTTCCTCCTGGCATGGGCCTTCACAGAGCCTAGCTGGGTGGCTGCCGCTTCCATGGATGGAGGAAAAATGGCAGCGGGTAGCCAGCAATTCTTTCCCCTCCTCTCCTCATTGCCCAGGGCACACAGCAGCAGGGGCAACTAAAGCCCCTTTGCTTTAAACATTCACACAGAACCTCAGCTGCTTTCCTCCCTCCCTTTCCCTTTCTAAAAGTCAGAACTTTTAAAATTGTGCAAAATTGCAACATTGTTATTAGGTGTGAAGTGGTTCGATCGCTACAGTGTAGCGATCGCTGTGAAGGGTGGATTTTTACACTGAAATCACTGTCTTTGGAAGCAAGCTATTGAGAGAGGGAAACCCCAAACATGGATTCTTATCCCTTAACACGGCAGGGTTCCCACAGTAAAAAATGTAACACGTATCAAGCGCACGAACCGGAGTGAGACCTGTTGAAATGAGGATTAACATTTACAACGCTTTGGGGTGATTTAACATGCAGAAAGCGTGTTAAGCCAAACTGGCGTGGGTTCTGCGAGGATTGAAAACGGTTTGAGACCAAAATAAGGTTGTAATGGGGATGCAGCCAAGGTCTTTTTTAAATTGAGGTGCCCAGAACTGGACACAGGACTCTAGATGAGGTCTGACCAAGGTAGAGTAAAGAGGAATAATTACTTCTCATGATCTAGACTCTAGACTCTTCTTGATGCATCCTGGATATGTCACATGATACTACGGGTCACCTATATGGTGCCATGCAGAAGAAAATCTCGCAGTTAAAATCACTCCACTGCTGCGGAAAATGCTAAAATGCAGAATATCAATCTAATGTCTAGACAATGTGTGATCATTCCAAGTGTGCTTTATACCAGAAACTTGATAAATTGTGAAATAAACAAGTAATGTCTAGAGGTGTCCGTAAGTATCTCTGCCCAAAACATCCTCTTCCTGAATATGTCCAAAGAGTCAACAGGAGTTGAGTTTAGCGTCACATCTTTATTTTTATCTTACTATATTCAGTACCTCGTCTGGATACCTCACCCTACGCCAGGTAAGATTTATGAATTGTTTTTATAGTCAGATGCCCAAGCCACTGTACCTAATACAGGTACTAAAGAGCAACCAGTTCTGACATCACTACCAGCTTTATGACTTCAGGCAGAGAGAACATGACCTCTGCAACCTGGGGCAGGTAACCCAAGTTTCCTTCAGATGAGATTACCTTGTGTGCAACATGGCAGAACAACGTGATTCAAGTCCTAGCCTAGTTCAGTCTCAGTGTTCCCCAGGCTGCTGACTAACCTGCAAGATGCTCTGAAAACAGCAAGGCCACGATCCACAGATGGATATTTCTACTAAACGCACAGGTAGCTTATGGAAAGATACATTAATGGACAGAAGCCACTGAATCTGATTACATGCATGTGAGAACTCAAGAGCAGGTACGAGGATGCAAGAAAGCGGAGGGGTTGGGATACCTATTGGGATAACCATTATGTTCTAATAAAAACAGAAAGGCCCAGAAAAGCCTGTAGTTTAAACCTGTGGGGCCAGACCAGCCATGCCCACCAGTTCGGATGGACCACAGAAAGGCAGGGTCTGGAAGAGTGCTGTCCACATGGCACAGCTGCTCCAGACCACCACCACCCCACTCTGGCCTCAAACCACATATGGGCTTTGAAACCAGGCTCCAAGTATTAGGAACAAGCATTCCAAGCCACAGATCCTGTGGGAGATGCATTTTGGCAGCACATTTTGGCGTATCATTGAAATCTGTCCCCGGCTAGCTATGAATATGGGAGGTGTGAGCCAATTTGGTCTACTGGTTAGGGAGCCAAGACTCTTATCTGGGTTTGATTCCGCACTCCTCAATGAAGCCAGCTGGGTGACCTTGGGCTAGTCACAGCTCTCTTCACAGCTCTCACAGCCGCAGCTACCACACAGGGTAGGGAGAAGAGCAGAAAGTTTGTGAACCGCTTTGAGCCACTTTAAGAGTGAGAAAAACCGTGGTATGAAAACTAACTCTCCTTCTTCCTCCATGAAGCCAGCTGGGTGACCTTGGGCCAGTCACAGCTCTTTTTCTGAGCTCTCACAGCCTCATGACTGTTATTGTCTGTTATGGAGAGAAGAACAGAAGGTTTGTCAGCCGCTTTGAGTCCCCTTAAGGATGAGAAAGGCAGGTTATAAAAGCCAACTCTTCTTCTCCTCCACAAAGCCAGCTGAGTGACCTTGGGCGAGTCACAGTTCTCTTTCTGAGCTCTCACAGCCCCACTCACCTCACGGCTTGTCAGTTGTGGGGAGAACAACAGAAGGTTTGTCAGCCGCTTTGAGTCTCCTTAAGGGTGAGAAAAGCAAGGTACAAAAGCTAACTCTTCTTCATCTATATGTGGTCAGAGAGCAGGTTTGTGGGAGGGGGGCTTCTTGTAGTGGGAGATTCGATTATCAGGAATATAGAGAGCCGGGTTTGTGATGGGCGTGTTGACCGCATGGTGACTTGCCTGCCTGGTGCAAAGGTTGCGGACATCACGCGACATCTAGATAGGTTAGTAGACAGTGCTGGGGAGGAGCCAGTCGTCATGGTACATGTCGGTACCAATGATGTTGGGAAGGCAAGACGGAGCATCCTGGAAGCCAAATTTAGGTTGTTAGGTAGAAGACTAAAGTCCAGGACCTCTAGGGTCGCATTCTCAGAAATGCTACCTGTTCCACGTGCAGGGCCAGCTAGACAGGCAGAGCTCAGGAGCCTCAATGCGTGGATGAGGCAGTGGTGTCGCGAGGAGGGGTTTAGATTTGTAAGGAACTGGGGAACTTTTTGGGACAAGCCAAACCTGTACAAGAGGGACGGGTTACACTTGAACCAGGAGGGAACCAGATTGCTGGCGATTAACATTAAAAAGGTTGCAGAGCAGCTTTTAAACTGATCCCTGGGGGAAAGCCGACAGGAGCTGGGCAGCATCCGGTTCGGGAGAGCGCACCCTCAAGTGAGGAGGGCTGGAAACATGCAGAAAATGCTGAGCTAAGTGCGGGATTAGTTTCACATGTTCCTCGACGGCAGAACTTGGTCAAAAGGAATGAATATAAATGTATATATGCAAACGCCAGGAGCCTTCGAGCCAAAATAGGGGAGCTAGAAAGCTTAGTTATGGAAAATAGGATTGATATTATTGGCATAACTGAAACCTGGTGGACCAGCGAAAACCAATGGGATACAGTCATCCCAGGATACAAACTGTACAGGAAAGACAGGGAAGGGCGACATGGAGGTGGTGTAGCCTTGTATATTAAAGAAGAGATAGAATCTTATGAACTGGAATGTCCAAGTGAGTCTGGCTCTTCCACAGAAGCAGTGTGGATAAAAATACCAAGCCAAAAAGGAAGTCTAACAATAGGGACATGCTACCGTCCTCCCAACCATACGTCCGAAGGAGATGAACAATTGGAGAAGGAGGTAAAGGAGGTAGCCCATAAAGATAGGGTAGTTATAATGGGGGACTTCAATTATCCTCACATAGACTGGGTGAACTCCTGTTCAACTCAGGAAAGAGAGAGAAAATTCCTAGACCTGCTAAATGACTGTTCCATGGAACAAATGGTCATGGAACCAACCAGGGGAAATGCAGTCCTGGACTTGATCCTAAGTAATGCTCAGGACCTGGTAAAGGACGTCACTGTAGCTGATCCAATTGGGAACAGTGACCACAATGCAATAACCTTCAACTTAAATACAGGGAATAAGTTCTTAATAAAGTCTAACACAGAGACCTTAAACTTTCACAAGGGAAACTTCCCCAAAATGAGGAAATTAGTGAAAAGGAAATTGAAAGGGAAAGTCAAAAGAGTTAAATCACTTCAAAATGCATGGAGACTACTTAAAAACACAATAACGGAAGTGCAACTAGAATGCATTCCTAAAAGAAGAAAGGGGACTTCTAGGTCCAAGAAGAAACCAATGTGGCTCACAAATGCAGTAGATGAAGTCATTAAAAACAAGAAGAGTTCATTTAGGAAATGGAAGGCTTGTCCAAATGAGGAGAACAGGAGGGAACATAGACACTGGCAACACGAATGCAAGACGGCCATTAGGAAAGCTAAGAAAGATTTTGAGGAGCACATTGCTAAAAACATCAAAAGAAATAACAAGAACTTCTTTAAGTATATCAGAAGTAGGAATCCAACCAGGAGAGCAGTTGGACCACTAGATAGTAAAGGAGAGAAAGGGGTAATTAAAGAAGACACGGAGATTGCAGAGAGACTAAACGAATTTTTTGCTTCCGTATTCACGGAGGAAGACAGAAGACACATGCCAGTAGCTGAGCCTGTGTTTTCTGAAGAGTTAAACTGTGCAGAAATAACCAAGGAAGAGGTCCTGGCATGTCTTAATAAACTAAATGTTAACAAGTCACCGGGACCAGATGGTATTCATCCAAGAGTCCTTAAGGAACTCAAATGCGAAATTGCCGACCTTCTAGCAAAAATATATAATCTTTCCCTAACATCAGGCTCCGTACCTGAGGACTGGAGGGTAGCAAATGTAACACCAATATTCAAAAAAGGATCCAGGGGTGATCCAGGCAACTACAGACCAGTTAGCTTAACGTCAGTTCCGTGTAAGGTGATGGAAACCATTATTAAAGACAAAATTAGTGTGCATATGGAGCAGCAGGCATTGCTGAACAAAAGCCAGCATGGCTTCTGCAAAGGTAAATCATGCCTCACAAATTTGTTGGAATTCTTTGAGAGTGTCAATAAACACATGGATAAAGGTGAACCAGTAGACATTGTCTATCTGGACTTTCAGAAGGCTTTTGACAAAGTCCCACATCAAAGGCTACTGAGTAAACTCACCAGCCATGGAATAAAAGGACAGGTTCTGTCCTGGATTTGTGACTGGCTTAAGGGCAGAAAGCAGAGAGTAGTAGTAAACGGCAATTTCTCAGGGTGGAAAGAAGTAAAAAGTGGGGTCCCTCAAGGCTCAGTACTGGGACCAATGCTTTTTAATTTATTCATCAATGATCTAGAAAAAGGGGTACATAGTAAAATAGCAAAGTTTGCTGATGATACTAAATTATTTAGGGTAATAAAATCTGAAAGAGATTGCCAAGAGCTCCAGAGGGATCTCTTAGCATTGGGTGAGTGGGCAACCAAGTGGCAAATGTGCTTCAATCTTAACAAGTGTAAAGTAATGCACATTGGGGCCAAGAATCCAAATTACGTCTATAAACTGATGGGGTCTGAGCTTTCTGCAACACGCCAGGAAAGGGATCTCGGGGTTTTGGTGGACAGTTCAATGAAGGTGTCAACCCAGTGTGCGGCAGCAGCGAAAAAAGCAAATTCAATGCTGGGAATAATTAGGAAGGGAATAGAAAATAAGTCAGCAAGTGTCATTTTGCCCCTTTATAAATCTATAGTGAGGCCACATTTGGAATACTGTGTACAATTCTGGTCACCACACCTCAAAAAGGATATTGTGGAACTAGAGAAGGTGCAGAGAAGGGCAACCAGAATGATTAAGGGTCTGGAACACCTCCCTTACGAAACCAGGCTGCAACGTCTAGGCCTCTTCAGTCTGGAGAGACGGCGTTTGAGAGGGGACCTGATTGAAGTATATAAAATTATGCACGGCATAGAAAAGGTGGATAGAGAAAATTTCTTTTCTCTATCGCACAACACTAGAACCAGGGGGCACTCTATGAAGCTGATGGGTAGGAGCGTAAGGTCTGACAGGGGGAAGTATTTCTTCACACAGAGGGTCATCGGCCTATGGAATGTGCTGCCAGAAGAGGTGGTGACAGCTACCAGTCTGGATGGCTTTAAGGTAGGGTTAGACAAATTTATGGATGACAGATGTATCAATGGCTACTAGAACGAATGCCTAGGTGCATCTTTCAGGCTGAGGGGGGGGGAGGAAATGGGGCGCTTCTAGGGCCATCTGCTGGGACTCGAGAGCAGGAGAAGGTTTGTCCTTGTCTCTGCTTGAGATGCCCATGAGCATTTGGTGGGCCACTGTGTGCGACAGGATGCTGGACTAGATGGGCTGTGGCCTGATCCAGCAAGGCTTCTCTTATGTTCTTATGTTCTTAGTTTATAGCAATAAAAGTCAACTAGAAAGAGTGAATTAAAATCAGTTTTAAAGCACCCAGCAACATAACGTATCTCACTATAACTAAAAATATTATATCATTTTTTTAAACCCTAAGGGTATCCTGCTATTCTAACTATATATCGTGTGTTAAGAAAGACGATGTAGAAATACAAACACTGAGCTATACACGTGTATCCATACACGCGTCTCCTGCTGTCGCGTTCACACGTTACTTTTCCCTCACGAGAAACGAGTTCCCCACCTGCTCCCTTATTCCCCTCAAGCACCTTTTCGCGCTTCTCCTCCTCCCTCCCACGCGGGCCAAGCACAATGCGCCTGCGCGCCGGCCCGCCGCGCTCTCGCTCTCGCTCTCTCCCCCTCACGTTGCGGGCGGCCTGGCTATGAAGGTGCCAAGCATAAAAAAAAAATCGGGCGCTCCGTGAATCACGGGCTGATCATAGAGTTCTCAGTTCCATGACTAAGACCATAGAGAGGGGCGGACGGGCCGGAGTAAATAACCATGCCAACCGCACGCGCCCAGGGCCAGCTGTAAAGCGAGCCGCCCGGGCGCGCGCGCCTGGGCGGGAGGGGAACGTCGAAGGCAAGACGAGGAGGGGGGGGTGTAGTGAAAGGAGCCAGCGCGCGTGCGTCAAAAGATCGGCGGCGGCAGCAGCAGAGAAGCTTCTCCCCCCCACACATCCGCGAGCCCTACCGATAGGCGGTGGCTGGCAGCCGGCCAGCCAGCCGTAAAATGAGCAAGAGCGAGGTCGCGAAAGGCCGCGCTCTTTCTTCTCTCGCGCTGGAGTGGCGACGGCGCGGAGGCGCCCAGGCCTGACAGGAAGCCCGTCCTCGCTTTACGGCCTCTGGATGAGGAGGAGGAGCGGCGGGGGAGAAGGGGAGCGGGAGGCGCCGCCGCGGCCGCTGCTGCTGCCGCCGCCGCCGCCGCCGAGGGGGCCTTGGGGTGAGGAGGGGAAGGCCGGGCCGGGCAGAAAGGGCCGGGCAGCGAGGGGGCCACGCTGCCGGGGCCCGTCCCGGGCGGGTCACCCGTGTGGGTGTCTCCCACTCTAACGCCGCTTTCCCCCCTTCTTCTCTCCTTCGCCTCAGGACATGGCCGAGGTACCGCCCGGGCCTAGCAGTCTCCTCGCCTCGCCGCCGGGAAACGCCGCCGCCGAGGAGGAGGAGGAGGAGGAGGAAGAGGGAGGAGGAAGGCCCTACGAGGAGGAAGAGGAAGCAACAGGAGCGGCGAATGAAGACGGGCGGGGAGGGGCCCCTCCCCGCCGTCGCCCCCCCCCTCCACGACCACCACCACCGCCGGCCCTGCCCGCCCCCGCACCGGCGCAACCACCAGCTGAACGGGCTCATCGCAGGGCCCGAGCTGCGGCACCTGCGGAGCTCCCTCAAGGGCAAAGTCTCGAGCCCCCCCGCCTCCGCCGGCCAGACAATGGGACACGGGCAGCAGGAGCCCCCCTCTCACCCCCAGCAGGACGGGGGCCAGCAGGAGCCCACGCCGCCTCCCCCCTCGCTCGGCAGCGGCGGCAACGGTGGCGACCACCACCGGCTCCCCCACGCCCAGGCAAGGACTGCGCAGCCCCAACAGCCTCGACGCCACCACCACCACCACCACCACGATGCTCCTTCGACCCCCTCGGCCGGGGACAGGAACGGGTTGGCGGGGGGCGGGGGGGAGGAAGAGGAGGAGGAGGAAGAAGAAGAAGGGGAGGAGGAGGAGGAGCCCCTGTTGCTGCTCTCCCGGTCCTTAGCCTCCAGCTGCAGTTTGCAAAAGTGCTCCACGGACTCCCCCCACGTGGAGGAGGGCAAAGGGGACCTCCTAATACAGTATGTCCGATACGAGTCTGAGCTACAGATGCCCAATATCATGAGACTGATCACCAAAGATCTGTCTGAACCCTACTCCATTTACACATATAGGTATTTTATCCACAACTGGCCTCAGCTTTGCTTTTTGGTAAGTTGCGGGTGGAGGTCCGGAAACTGCCTTTTTCTTAATATGGGGCAGTGGGGGGGAGGAGGAGTCAATGTTGGGGAGGCGTGGATGTATTGGAGAAACCTAAAGGGAACACAGACTGGAGGCTTCATTTTCAGAGGTCATTGCTGGTCTCTTGGCCTCTAAATTTAAAAAAAGATCACAGGAGGCTTTAGGAGCTTAAGAGGTTGATTGATTTAGTATAGAAGTCTAAGTCTTCAGTTTATGAAGAATCCCGAGTAACTTGAAACCTAGTTTGTAAAAATACTATGGATATTAATTTTTTAAAAAAACAACCTTCTGTATGGAAGAAATACTTGTATAGCAAGTTTAGGGTGATTTTAGTACGTTCAGTCACCAAGCTTTTAAAACTGACATTACTTTCATTCATATAACTTCTGTTGAGTGTTTTCTCTGTGCCTACCTAACCTTAATTTATGGTAAAATAGTTTTTGATAGCATTTAACTAAAGGTGGGAGTAATCCAATTTCGTAATAGTGTGTTTTGTTGTTAACCTGTATTATGTTTTGCAACACGACTTACAAATCTTTTTTTTTTTACAAAAGTGTTCTATTAAGCAGTTTAAATTTCTACAAGGTGTGTGTCTCCTGCACAGTTGTATTAACACAAAAACTACCATATTCAAAACCTTTGCTTTAAAGAAATGTGCATTTGTTTCTTTCTTGCTTGCTTTCAGAGAATTCAAAGCAGTGAATATTTCTCTCTTTTCTCCATCTTACCCACTGGGAAGATTTACATTTATGTAGCAGTAATGTAATACTTGATACATAGAATCATAGAGTTGGACCTCTTGGGTCATCCAGTCCAGCCCCCTGCTCAATGCAGGATTCACTAAACCATCCCAGACAGATGTAGGTCCAGCCTCTGCTTGAAGACCTCCAGCGAAGGAGAACCCAGTAGCTCCCATGGCAACCTATTCCACTGACTGATTGCCCTCACTGTCAGGAAGTTTTTCCTAATATCTAATCTGTACTGACTCCCTTGAAGTTTCATACTGTCTGCAAGTGAGAATAGGAACAATTCCTCTGCATTGTAACAGCCCTTCAGATATTTGAAGAGTGAGATCATGTCTCCTCTCAGTCTTCTCTTCTGTGGGCTAAAGATTCCTAGATCCTTCAACCTTTCCTCATAGGACGTGGGGTGTTTTTCCACTGTCACTAGAAGTACTCATTAATGGGTACTTAATGGCATTAATGGGTACTTTAGTGACAGTGGAAAAAACACCAATGGTTTCCAGACCAGTAACCATTTTGGTAGCCCTCCTTTGCTCTAGTTTGTCAAAGTCTTTTTTAAATTGGGGTCCCCAGAACTGAACACAGTATTCTAGATGAGGTCTGACCAAGGTAAAATAAAGAGGAATAATTACTTCTCATAATCTAGACTCAGTGCTAGCATTGGTAGCATTTAACTAAAGGTGAGACTAGTTACTTCTCATGATCTCAATTCAAAAGCTTTGTCAGTTGCTTTGAGTCCCCGAAAAGGGGGGTAGAAAAGCCAACTCTTCTTCTTGATGCATCCTAGGATGATGCTTACCTTTTTTGCAGCTGCATACCTTTTAGAATGCTGGAAAGGGAAATTGCAGATAGCTAGAAACATGAATTTGTCAAGGTTTTAGTGGTATATGGTGGCAGCTTGTGAATTAAACATTGAAATCCTTGTTTTTTGTGTTTTTGTCATTGCTCCAGTTAAGGTACTGGAACCTAAGTAGTTGGTTTGCCCATGTAATTATACAGGTTATACAAATCTTGGGGAATTTTTCTTTGAACTGTTGCTGTTACTGTGGTGAGACTGAACAGAGCAATCCAGATCTTAAGATCCACCTGTTGAGAGACATTTGGGTGCAGCTTGATTGTGCAGAATGTGTTGGTGTATTCATTTCCATAAATCCCCTGAAGGGACACTCCTAGAGCAAATAAGACAGTCAGATTTTGTGTATTGAAGCCTTCAGCTTCCATTTCTGATCACAGATTTCAAGTATAATTTAATACCAGAAAAGGCCTGTGTAACTTAACAAAACCCCATGGGAAGTCCAGTGTAGGACAGACAGAATCAAAACTTTTAGAACATAAGAGGAGCCCTGCTGGAACAGGCCACAGCCCATCCTGTCTCATACAGTGGCCCACCAATTGCCCATGGGCATCTCAAACAGAGGCTCTCCTGCTCTTGAATTCCAGCAAATGGCCTCAGAGGCATCCTGCTCCCCCCCCCCCCCCCGAAAGATGTACTTAGGCATCCATTCTAGTAGCTGTTGATACATCTGTCATCCATAAATTTCTCTAACCCTTCCTTAAAGCCACCTAGGCAGGATGCTGTTGCTACCTCTTCTGGCAGCAAATTCCATAGACTGATGAACGCCTCCCTTGGTCTCACTCAGTCTACCTGAAAGGTCTTCAGCTACATCTTAAGTTACAAGATGCCTCTGTCCCCTTTGGTTAACCTTTAAGGTTAGGATTACTGCTGAAATCTTTAGAAACCTAGTCCAGTGTCTCAACCACAATATGCATCTTAAATAACTTTAGTATTCAGAAAGACAACGGTGGTAGGTTCTGCAGTGGAATAAAAGTCTGAAACAAATTCTCCTTAATACATTCATTGTATAAACTTATGTGCAAGAGTGATTACTGATTCTACAATCAGAGCTGTTCTTCTACTGTTCAGTGAAGAACCAAGAAGGAAAGATTGACCAGTAGTTGTGAGACTTAAAAGGAACATATTTAGAAGCATGATAGGCTTCTGGTTTTGACTTGGGATTGTTGTGCTTTTTTTTTTTTACTGTAGCAACAGTTGGGGCTTGTTTCAGTGATTAGTAATGTGTTCTGATTTTTCTGTGGATATATCAACATCGGTTCAGCTTGTGATGCTTCTGCACTTGCTGTTAGGCCAAATTTTTCAAGCTGGCATGTAGAAGCAGAGAGGTTGCTGATGGTGTCAACTTAGACTTCTGACTCGTGAGGTGATAATCAGATCACAGGCACTTGTTTGCAGATATTGTGGTCATCTGAAGTCAGGTCTTATTGGTGGTGGTACCTCTTTAAGGAATGTTCTCTTAATTCTAGAGGCGTATTCAGTAACATCTTCTACGCCTCTTAAGAGACATCTCTTTTCACAGGTGTTCATAGCTTGACTGGCTCATCTTATTCTGTTTTAAATGTGTTTTATTATAAACTGTTTTGAGGTACCTGTACACATAATCGAGTGGTGTATAAATGTTTTAAATAAATAAGTGTGCACAGTTGTTGTGCTGATAGGCAGGAGAACTTGGTTTCAGAAAATATCTTCAAACTGATTTCTACTCATTGCTAATCATTTATGAATCAAGTAGTTCCAGCACATTTTAAATATGTATGTGGCTTTCAAAGCTCTATTGACTTGGCTTTGATAGTAGAATTAATCGCCATGTGGTTTGATTTTATATTAATATTTTCATGTTGTATTTGGTTACAAGACTGAGGATGTTTTGAGGGAGAAAAGTGTTTAAGCATTTCACCTCAAACCAGCCAGCTTCTGAGGAGCTTCTGGCACTTGGAAAGATTGTTTCTAAAATCTCATTTACAAAGTCAGTGTTCCATAAAGCTGGACCGTGCCACAAAATTGCAGCTCTGAAGACATCTTAGCAAATACGCATTATACAGTAAAGTATTTCTTCACTCAGAGGATCACCGCCCTGTGGAATTTGCTGCCAGGAGAGGTGGTGATAGCGACCAACCTGGATAGCTTTAAGAAAGGGTTAGACAAATTCATGGAGGACAGGTGTAGCAATGGCTACTAGAATGGATGCCAAGGTATATCCTCCAGGCTGGAGAGACAGGCAGGATGCCTCTGAAGGCCATTTGTAGTGATTCAAGAGCAGGTGAAGGCTTTGCCCTTGTTTTCTGCTTGAGATTCCTATAAGCATTTGGTGGGGCTCTGTGTGAGACAGGATGCCAGACTAGATGGGCTTGTGGCCTGATCTAACGTGGTGAACAAAATGGTGTTAAAACAAAGTTGTTTAACTGTTCTTCCCTATCACTATTTGCATAGCATTGCTATCAAGGCCCCATATTACTCAAGGGAAGATGGAAAATGCAGGCTTTAGAGGGAAATCAGTCCTGATTGTTCTGAGATAGCCCACTTAACCAAAAGCAAAATGATTTTCCTAAATGTTTGGCTTCTGTTCAAGAACCATTAGACTAATAATGCTGCATGAATAGTCTAATAGTGGGCCTCTAACAAAATTGCTTCCCCTTTGTCATACATAAAGTGCTTGTTACTTTCAGCCTAGCTAGGAAGGCAGGGCTTATGTTTTAAAAGTGTGGAAGAAATCTGTATTTTCACAACAGTAAAAACAGACTTGTTTATCTTTTTAAAATAATGACAGCAATGCTATGTGTTATTCCTCCTTTGTCTGGTGAATGAGTCCTTGTAAGTAATAAACATAAGTTTTCTAGCAGCCAATGAAATATAAAATTTGGCATTTCCCTCATGAAAAGAATTATCTAAGGGTGTATGTTGTCATAACCGACAAAGAAGCAGGTCTGTGTATTGTGGAAGATTGCTTGCTGAAAACATTGACCTGGTGTTCTGTGTTAGTAACCTGTATATTACCAGTCTAGGGGTGTGTGTGTGTGGAAGGAAGCCATTTGTGTGTTTGCTATCCAGAAATAAGTCAAAGAGTGATCTGCCAACATTTCATAGAAAACAACATTTCTAGTGTAACCTAGACTCCCGCTTTGATTGTGGACATTGGAGAGGTAGTGAAAAGAGCACAATATCTAAAATGATCAAGTGGTTATAGCAACTACTAGGCTTCTTAATTTAGGAGAAAAGACTGGGGTGCACATTTCAGGTGTATGAGATTCTGTGTGCTATGAGGAAGGTGGATAAAGAGGTGCTTTTCTCATGTTGGAACCTGAAGTTCTGGACTAAAAGTGTAGTGGCTTCATACAGTGAGTTCCAGAGCCTGTTTAATGGAAGGTAGAATAGGGACCAGTAAACTGGATGACTTCCAAAGAGGCTTAGAGAAATTAATGACAAAAAAAAGACTATAACTTGTAGCAGAGGAGACAGTTTTCCTGCAAACAGCAACTACAGATGACTGCAAGCAGATAAATAATAATTTCTATGTCCAGTTTATTGGTTTCCTGTAGGTTTCTCCAAGAACTGGCTACTGGACTTCATGGGCCATTGGCCCAATTCAGCAAGCATTCCTATACAATTAACACTAAGGATACTAATTATTTAATGTTGCTGTTCCTGTTACTTAATGAGGAATTTTTGCACTGGTCCAACAGGCACTTTTCTCTAGTATAAAACTGCCTTGGAAGTCAAGAATACTAGATATCCTGTGCTTGTGTCTTCATTTTCTTGTCTGTCTGTCTATCTATCTATCTATCTATCATCATCCTGCTGCTGCTGCTTCTACCCCTCCCACTTGTATGAAGGCCGCAAGGTGGCTTGCAGATTAAGGGATAAAAATAATTGAATTCAGTATAAACAATATCAATGAAATGCTAGCACATCACTAGACACTATAACTGATTTTAAACAGGGTTATTTCCAAATAAACTAGAATGAAGGCAAAATCTGTACACATGTAAGGGGAAAGTGAGCTTGAGATATAGCGTGTTCCTGATCCCTAAACCATGCTTTGTGTACTGGATCTGCCTGAAGTTTGAATCCAGGAGCTGCTCCAGGCAATTTATTTAGCCATCTGTTAGGAATACAGTTGGGTACAATGTGGTACCCTAGATTGTTCCACAGATTGAGTACCAAGTTTGATACACAATGGGTGTTTTTCCACTGTCACTAGAAGTACCCATTAATGGGTACTTCTAGTGGCAGTGGAAAAACACCCAATCTTTGGTGTGATCTCGCTACCAGAGAGACAACACAAGAGTTCAGATAGCATCTGTGCATGAAAAAAGGGAATAATGGACCCAGACCCCAAGGTTCATATTCTCAAAATTCAAGTTTGCAGATTTAACCAAATGCAAACTCTGGATGAACATCAGTCCTACAAGGAACCCATGGGCCTGAGAACTGAAAATCAGTAATGCAAGAGAATGCTCAGGCAAGGCTTCTCTTGAAATATTCCCATTTCTGCCTGTGTGATTATTGCCTGCTTGCTTTGCGTTTGCAGTGACAGTTGGGAAGACATCCACTGTTGTTAGGAATTTTTTGTGGGACTAGTTTCTAGTGGTAGAAATTTTCCATTCAAGTCATGAAGGGAATTTTAAGAAGCAATTGCTTGGAATGCTGGCATCTTTTATGTGTCACAGTACGGCCCAGAGTCAAGGATGCTCATATGGTGGTATTACATATGCTCCTGAACTCCAGCTCCCAGCAATCTGCGTGCCCACCCTCAGCCTAGATGCTGCTGCACCTTATAGCCTTCTCTGCAAGCCTACTCATCAATTCTGAGGCGCTGTGCTCTGTATAAGGATGGGATGCAAGAGAACAGCTGTGCCAGCAGAAGCTCACAAAATGCTTGTATTGCAACCCAACATAAGCATTTTTAAGATCAAGCTGCTGGTTATGTTCATTCTCCTGTTCAGAGGTTGGTATGCGTGTACCCTTGAAATCACAGCATGGGTGTACTTGGCTGCAGGGGAATTGCCAGAGAAATTTTGCACTCCATAGATCTCAATGGGGGCATTGAAGTTGATGGAACTTAAAATCCTTAAGAATAATCAGGGTGATCTACTGGTCTCTAAGGCCACCTGACTCCAAAAATGTGTATTTTTACTATGGAAATTTGTTGTTGTTGTTGTTAGTTTGGTACCAAAGGTTAGGCTATGAATAATTGCTTAATATCGACAATTTTTAAAGGTTGTCTCTTAGCATTTTTAACATTTATACTGACATTTCCTGGAATGTAGCTGATATCTACAAAGTGTGCAAGTTCCAGCCTCAGGCAGAGTTTGAGTACTGCAGGGAGAATTTTTTCTCTTCTAGAACTTGAAAGCAATAGTTCTACAAGAAAAATACCTTGTTATGCAGCTGTACAACTTACTACTTGAATTTAGAAACCTTTGAGGATTCTTCGCTGCCAAGTCTGAATTAAAGGATTGTTTGAAGTGATGAATAATGTTCTAAACAAAGCAGGGTTCCTTTTAGACTCAATTAAGTTGGGCTTCCTTGAGATGGTTTCTGTTCAGAAAATTTCAGGAGGTGCGTGCACCTGAGGTTGAGAATATCAGAGGAGCCCTGCTGGATCAGGCCACAGCCCATCTGCTCCAGCCCATCCTGTCTCACACAGTGGCCCACTGTTTATGGGCATCAGAAGTAGAAAACAAAGGCAAAACTTTTACCTGCTCTTGACTTCCTGTGTATGGCCTTTGGAGGCATCTTGTCTTTGTCTCCAACCTGGGGGATATACCCAGGCATCCATTCTGGTAGCCATTGATACACCTGTCAAATTTAGCACAGACAGACTTTCTGAATAATATTCCAGATTCTTTTTGTTTGTATTTTTATGCTGACCACACCTGAAGGTCTCTGTTTTCTCTCCTTAATTGATACAGTATTACAAGTCTCTTCTAGTGGATCAGTCCTGCAGTTTCTTGCAGGGTTGCGTATATTGATGATAAAGGCATGAGATTTTCTAATACAAATTGGCCCTGGTACCAGCTTGTTTGGTTAATAAAAAGTATTTCAAAATGATAAGACCTCTAAATGAAACTAGGCTACATAAACTCCTCCCCCCCCCATTTCTTCCTCAGAGAAGCTATTGCAGGATAACTTTTCGAATCCACCTCTTTGACTCTAGCTGAGATCATGGTTGGGGGATAATGGACATTAAATGATTAGATCTGTTTTTAATTAAATTAAATAATCCTCAGTTTGCATACTTCCTTCCCAAATTCCTAATTCTTTTTTCTCATGCCAGAGAAGTACGTTTTATTAATCATGCATCTTTTGGATTGCGTGATGTTTTTCTTTGTATAATCTGTGCAGAATAGGAAATGGTCTATCAAGACTGAAAATGGTCCTTGAGGGAACACGTGCAAAAATAATGCACAAAAGCCTCTCCTCTCTTTCTTCCTCTTCCAGATCCCTGTGCTTTTAAAAAATAATAATAAACTCAAGTGTTTCTGGGAGTGGGGACATGTCCAAAACAGATTAGGAATTTCCATGGGATGCTAAGAGACCTGCACCCCTCTGTAGTACTTTTCAGGTGTGCCAGAGGGAACTTATATAAACCTATCAGCTAATGCTTCTTTCAGACCATGCTGATTAATATATTGTTACCATTGTTACCTGAGCGTCTGTACCTAAAATTTGCTATAGCACAAAATGTACACTCCATACCTGGCGTTTAGGAGATTTACTTGTCTTTGTTTATACAGTATGTAATTTCTACAGATGTGCCAAACTGGTTCAAATCAAAGTATGGGAAAGTATGTGTTCAAACCAAACGCCTTGTTGAAGAGAAAAAGTTCAAAATAGCACCCAAACCAGCTTCTGTTTTCTTTGATTCAAACAAACTGGTTTCTGCACATCTCTGATATCTTCTGGAAAGCATTTGTTTTAGAAAGGGTCCGGCAAGATTGCAGGTGTTGTCATACTGTATGTTGCTGTCTTAATCTACAGATCTCTTTCTCTCTCTTTTTTTTAAGGCAATGGTAGGAGATGAGTGTGTGGGTGCCATTGTCTGTAAGCTGGATATGCACAAAAAGATGTTTCGAAGAGGTTACATAGCCATGTTAGCTGTGGATTCCAAATACAGACGAAAAGGTATAGGTAAGTAAAACGCGTGTGCCCTTGAAAAGTAATTCTGACCGGACGCTACACTGAGGCAAAAGTCTTCCATTAACTGAAGGCCAGGATTGCCTTTATCTTTATTTAAAAATTGACCGGCGACTCTGGAGAGCTGCGATCTGAGCCTTTCCTAGAAAGGATCCACTTGTTCATTACACTTCCATTCGAATACGGGACACACTCTGCCTCTGTTCATTTATTTATTTGTTTACATTTATTCATGCAGCTTTTGGCTGCCCAGAGATGGTGGTGGGCAAATGGCTGCCCTCTCCAGCATCTTCCGGTTCCCACTTTGGGAGCCATGAAGGTGTATACGAAGCAAAGAGCAGGAAATTCTACTCTTGGCCCAAGAAGCGTTCCCAGACCAGTGCCTAGCACGGCTGGCAACAGCTAATCCGGGGCTACCCTTTTTAAGGCTATATAAAGAAAAGGCCAAGTTTTAATGAAAGGCAACTCTTTTCAGTACGGAAGCAGCCTTAGGCTTTTTTTTTGCACTTGTATCTTGTTAATCCAAATCAGTGGGTCCCACTAATGTGGATTATGTGGAGCTCTGCTTATCTGGATTACTTGGGGACATGAGCTGGATTGGCACCATCTGTACTGACAGCGCTGTTCCAGTCTGTGCTTCACTATGCCCATGCAATAGTTTGAGGTCACTGAGGCATGCTGTATGCACGTCTCCCATGATCCTTAATAAGGCCCTTGATCCAGATGAACACCTGATTAAACAGGTCTACAACCTCCTTAATTCAAATCAGGTTCCATCCAGTGTAAATGGAACCGGACCATTGGGGATCCGCGTTAATGTGTGGATCAGGAGGCCTGTGATGTGGATTAATCTGGATCCCAACAAGTGCAGAAAGGGCCTGAATGTCTTGATTTTACCTCTTGTAACTCACTTTTAGTCCTTTGGTATAGAGCAGAATGTAATTGTCAGTGATTGATTGTCAGTAGAAAGATTAAGAACATAAGAGAAGCCTTGCTGGATCAGGCCACAGCCCATCTAGTCCAGCATCCTGTCGCACACAGTGGCCCACCAAATGCTCATGGGCATCTCAAGCAGAGACAAGGACAAACCTTCTCCTGCTCTCGAGTCCCAGCAGATGGCCTTAGAAGCGCCCCAGTTCCCCCCCCCCCAGCCTGAAGGATGCACCTAGGCATTAAATAACTGCCTGATTAAAAATGAAGAATTAGATGCTCAAGTGATTTAATTATCCAAAGGGGTGAAAAGCATCCATGTCTAAGGTTTCTACAGATCTTTTCCTATAAAGTAAAGCTTTCCCCAAACCTCATAGGAATCCTCTGTCCCTGTTTAAGTACGTTTAAGCACCGGCCTCCTTCCCCCAGCCAATAGAAGCCCTGAAATGCTTTGATTTCTGTGATAACAAGCGAGAAGATAAACACCCAGAATCTCATTCTCATAAAACCCAGTCTGGAGATGTGGGGGAGGGCCTCCAAAATAACCAGTGGGTCATCTGAACTGTAGGTGTAAAGTGGGGATGGGCACGAATCTTCGTTTCATTCATTATTTGTGCTAATCGAACGTTGGGACATTTGTAAATTAACATTCGTACAAATAGTTCGGACGTTCATTAAACTGGGGAGGTGCCAGTCACATCTGCTATGGATCCAGAGTGGATAGGACATGGCTCTAGAGCCGATTAAAAGCGGGTTCAGATCGGATTTGTTACGGGATACATAAGAACATAAGAGAAGCCCTGCTGGATCAGGCCACAGCCCATCTAGTCCAGCATCCTGTTGCACACAGTGGCCCACCAAATGCTCATGGGCATCTCAAGCAGAGACAAGGACAAACCTATTCCTGCTCTAGAATCCCAGCAAATGGCCTTGGAAGCGCCCTGGTCCCCCATCCCCCCCAGCCTGAAAGATGCACCTAGGCATTCATTCTGGTAGCCTTCCATCTGTCGTCCATAAATTTGTCTAACCCTACCTTAAAGCCATCTAGACTGGTAGCTGTCACCATCTCTTCTAGCGACACATTCCATAAACTGATGACCCTCTGGGTGAAGAAATACTTCCCCCTGTCTGATCTGACCCTCCTACCCATCAGCTTCATAGAAGCCCCCCGGTTCTAGTATTGTGCAATAGAGAAAAGAAATTTTCTCTATCCACCTTTTCTATACCGTGCATAATTTTATATACTTCAATCAGGTCCCCTCTTAAACACCGTCTCTCCAGACTGAAGAGGCCTAGACGTTGCAGCCTGGTTTCGTAAGGGAGGTGTTCCAAACCCTTAATCATTCTGGTTGCCCTTCTCTGCACCTTCTCTAGTTCCGCAATATCCTTTTTGAGGTGTGGTGACCAGAATTGTACACAATATTCCCAATGTGGCCTCACCATAGATTTATAAAGAGGCAAAATGACACTTAGTGACTTATTTTTTATTCCCTTCCTAATTATTCCCAGCATTGAATTTGCTTTTTTCGCTGCTGCCCGCGCACTAGGTTGACACCTTCATTGAACTGTCCACCAGAACCCCGAGATCCCTTTCCTGGTGTGTTGCAGAAAGTTCAAACCCCATCAGTTTATAGACATGATTTGGATTCTTGGCCCCAATGTGCATTACTTTGCACTTGTTAAGATTAAAGCACATCTGCCACTTGGTTGCCCACTCACCCAATGCTAAAAGATCCCTCTGGAGCTCTTGGCAATCTCTTTTGGATTTTACTACCCTAAATAATTTAGTATCATCAGCAAACTTTGCTATTTTACTATGTGCCCCTTCTTCTAGATCATTGATGAATAAATTAAAAAGCATTGGTCCCAACACTGATCCTTGAGGGACCCCGCTTTTTACCTCTTTCCACCCTGAGAATTTGCCGTTTATTACTACTCTCTGCTTCCTGCCCTTAAGCCAGTCACAAATCCAGGACAGAACTTGTCCTTTTATTCCATGGCTGATGAGTTTACTCAGTAGCCTTTGATGTGGGACTTGGTCAAAAGCCTTCTGAAAGTCCAGATAGACAATGTTTACTGGTTCGCCTTTTTCCTCATGTTTATTGACACTCTCAAAGAATTCCAACAAGTTTGTGAGGCATGATTTACCTTTGCAGAAGCCATGTTGGCTTTTTTTCAGCAATGCTTGCTCCTCCACGTGCACACTATGGTTTCCATCACCTTACATGGAACCGACGTTAAGCTAATTGGTCTGTAGTTGCCTGGATCACCCCTGGATCCTTTTTTTAGGATCAGATGTGTATCGATACCTATGTGTTCATGTCGCAGACATATTCATTCGTATTGGATATTTGTATGAATACATTCGTATCAAATAGAATCTACCACATTTGAATGGGATCTATTCATACCAATATGGATTTTCTAGCATTCGGTTCGTTAGGAATTGAATGTCAGCAAACCCATTTGTGCACATCCCTAGTGTTAAGATCTTATTAAGTAAACTTTAGTGATGGCGGTCCTCTTATAATGATTGTTTCTCCATGACTTCCAGGTTAATGTGAACAAAGAAATGCTAGCTAATTGCTGAAAGTCACTGCTTTTGCCACCTAATGTGTGTTTTCAGATCAATAATACTTTGGGTCTTCCACAGTAGTCTTCATTTCAAATGAACACTGTATATCTACTGTATTTTTATCCTGCTCCTTAGCCTCTAAAAGGTCCCTCAGAGCAACTTCCAAATAGTTGATATGACTTACAATCCCAAGAGAGAAAGCCTCGTCTCTATATCACATTTCACCCTGCACTCTAAAGAAAACTTCTGACATGAAAAATAAAACCCTTTACCAGGGGAGATTTAATTTTAAAACCACTTACAAAAGAAAAAATTCCTGAGCGATAACTTGCATACGGGTTTTCAAGTCTATCATTAGGCTGTTACAAAAATATTCTGGGTGGTATCGTCATAAAAGTAAAGGCAGTGAAGATGTACTCTTTGCCTTGGCCTTTGGTTAAATGGGGATACACTTTGTCTTTCCACTTTCAGGCGCTGTTATTATTTTAATATATGTATATTTAATCTTAAATGTTGTTTCCTGCCTTGAGACTTCCAGGTATAGCGCGGGATAAAAATGCAAATAAAAATAACTTCCCAGCTAGCTGTAATTTAAGCACATGTTAGGAGCTTTTCTTTTCTCTTTCAAGTTTATTTCTTCCCACCCACCACCCACTGGCTTTTGTAAAGCTCCTATGATAGCAGTCCACTGCCATGAGAGCTTTAAACATTTTGTATTATCTAATAATTCAGCAATACATATTATATAATAATAGACAACCAGAAATAATAAACAATATACAATAATCAGTATGTGGGCACTTACAATACTTATTAGGTTAGAAGACAGTAATCTATAGATATAAAAATCAGTTAATGCATGTAGGTCTTACTCAGAAAACAAATATTCATGACATATTTCAGTTTTACCTTTATACAGGTTTTCTCAATACAAAATCCATAGCTGATCTTGATAGTTTTCAAGTTTATTTCTACTTTATTAAGAACTATTACAACCACATATTTCTTTTCCTTCATATAAACACTTGATACATATGAACACAAAAGTAAGCAAACATTAACATAATGTTAACATGTCTTTCTCTATACACACATATTTTATTTTGAAGTAACAGGGATAATGCTCCCAATTCCTTTTATATTATCTTGCTCCCCTGTTTTTGCTTAATATAATCCAGTACTGGAGACAACTTCTCTCTCTCTCTTTTTCTTTTTGCTCTCTATATATTCTGTTCTGTTAATTCATAATTCCAAACTTCATTTTAAATTTGCAAGATCCAATTCTGTACGTTCCACTTAGCTGAATCTTTTCATCCATATGCAACCACTGACTGTGCCACCATTAATCTTTTATCTTCAAGTTTAAGATTCATTCCATCTAATAATGCCCTCTTTCTGCTGCCCCAAGTCAAATGCAGTAACCTTAAGGATTGATCCAACTTTCATCCTTAAAGTTAACTTTATTTTCCAGTGAAAATAAAGGCAAAGAAAGGAAATGGTAGAAAATAGAGACTCATTTCAGGTATTGCTAGATTCCTTCATCTCCTAACAAAGCAGAATAGAAAATAAGTTTTCAGGACCTTATCAATGTCTTATGAAGGACCAGAATCGATGGCTACTAGAATAGATGCCTAACTGCTCCCTGCAGGTTGGAGAGACAAGCAGAAGGCCCTTCCATACCAACCTGCCCGTGACGGATGGGCTCTCAAGAGAGAGGACCTTCTCAGTGATAGCCCCCAAGCTGTGGAATAGTCTTCCCCTTGAGGTACATCAGGCTCCTTCACTGTATACGTTCAGGCAGGTGGTGAAGACGCACCTAAGAACATAAGAACATAAGAGAAGCCTTGCTGGATCAGGCCACAGCCCATCTAGTCCAGCATCCTGTCGCACACAGTGGCCCGCCAAATGCTCATGGGCATCTCAAGCAGAGACAAGGACAAACCTTCTCCTGCTCTCGAGTCCCAGCAGATGGCCTTAGAAGCACCCCAGTTCCTCCCCCCCCCCTCCAGCCTGAAAAATGCACCTAGGCATTCGTTCTAGTAGCCATTGATACATCTGTTATCCATAAATTTGTCTAACCCTACCTTAAAGCCATCTAGACTGGTAGCTGTCACCACCTCTTCCGGCAGCACATTCCATAAGCTGATGACTTTGCTCTGGCCTTTGGCTAAATGTGGTAGAGTTTCCCCCCACTGCAGACATTATTGTTTTATACTAGTTTATATATATGGCGTTAACATGTCTATTTTTAAATGCTATTACCCGCCCTGAGACCTTAGAGTATAGGGTGGGATAGAAATGTAATTATAAATGAAGGAACAAAGGAAGGAAGGCCATTTGCAGGTACTGGAGACTAGGTGAAGGTTTTGCCTTTGTCTTCTGCTTGAGATGCCCAAAAGCAGTTGGTGGGCAACTCTGTGGGACAGGATGCTGGACTAGATGGGCTATGGCCCAATCCAGCAGGGCTTCTCTTATGTTCTGATGTCTTAATGATTTTGATGAATGACCACTATTGCAGAACAGTAGCACAGAACACCCTACACAGTGCCTTCCAGGCAGCTTTTAAATTTTTAATCTACTTAGCATCTTGGCTTCCTCTTTGGACCAAGTGTTTTACATTACTCGATATCTTTCAAAATCTTGTGGCAATATTTTTCTGAAGATGGATCTTTCTTAGTGGGTCCTTCTTTTCCTAGCTGACTGGCCTGGGCTGTGGTGAATGTCCTCAATATGAAAAAAAGTCTAGATTTAATTACACAAAAGGAAGAAATGCTAAATCACATTCTATGTGTTTGTGTTTTTATCTCACCCTGAACCCAAGGGTCTTGGTGCAGGTTACAGCCATAAAAACCAAATATAAAACAAACATACTAAAAACAAAATCCATGCCTGAAGATGGGGAGTGGAAGCTTTTGTTGGGAAAGTTGTTAAAATATTCCTAATTTACGCCATATAGAACCCTCTAGTACCGTGTTTCCAAGAAAATAAGACAGGGTCTTATATTAATTTTTGCTCCTAAAGGTTTATTTTCAGGGGATGTCTTATATAACACGTATATAGGGCTTATATTTTGAGCAGCCTGAAAAATCATGCTAGGCCTTATTTTCAAGGTAGGTCTTATTTTTGGGGAAACGGTATATAAGATTCACCTGTAACATGTCAAGGAATATTTAGGAGGCAATGTGATTTTAGGGGGAATTGTTTTGGGGGTAAATGCGGGTTTTGTATGGTAAAAAATACAGCATCTTAGATTGTGAAGTAGGAAGATCTGAAAATCTAAGGTCTTTTTTTGCAGAAAGGCTTTTTTTCTTTTTCTTTCTTTTTCTTTTTTTTTTTTTGCTTGTGAGGTTCTTCCCTCCCTGCCAATGACAAGTCTTGATTTCAGTTTGGCCCTCCCTACCTAAGAAGAATTTCCACCCATTCCCACTTTGAACAACTGGACTGCAAGGCTAACACTAGAAGATTTCGACACCTCCCTTATAGCGAGAGACCCTGCATCTGTGGTGCCCCTGAAATTGACGATGTGGCCTGTATCTTGCAAACTTGCAAATTAAACATGCCCATGAGAGAAAAATATCTAACCCCATTTTGAGAGCTGATGTTGTAGATCTGTTGTTTTAAAATGGCATTTTCAGGCTCTCTTAAGGCTGGGGTGTCTTTGAATAAGGTGGGAGAGGCAGGTTTGTCTTGTAGCCAGTTTGGTCTAGTAGTTAGGGAGCCCGACTCTTATCTAGGAGTACCGGGTTTGATTCCCGTCTCCTCCATGAAGCTAGCTGGGTGACCTTGGGCTAGTCACAGCTCTCTTCTGAGCTCTCACAGCCCCACCTACCCTACAGCATGTTCTGTTGTGGGGAGAAGAACAGAAGGTTTGTCAGCCGCTTTGGGTCCCCTTGAATGGGTGAGAACAGCTCTGATCTTGCCAAGAACTCTCCAGTTTTGTAGTCATTATGTATTTTTACCATTTGTGCTATGATTCTGTAGTTTATGCTAGAGTCCTCAGACTATTCAATGAATTATTTTGTTTTGATTCATCATACTCCCCGGAAATATACAGAAAATACAGAATGTCAGTTATATCCATCTATTATATAAGCTCATAATTTTAAGAGCTAACGTGCTGAAAACTGATGCCAGTGGTTTACCTTTTCTGCTTTAATTCTCTGTTCCAGGTACAAACTTGGTTAAGAAAGCCATTTATGCTATGGTAGAAGGAGATTGCGATGAGGTGAGTCTTTGTTCCTGTGAAGGAACCCTTGAGTTTTCTGCCTTACTTTGCATGGACACCATCTGTTTCAAATGTTTGCAGTAGAAGGAGCTCATCCATGGGTGTTTTTCCACTGCCACTAGAAGTACCCGTTAAGTACCCATTAATGGGTACGTAATGGCATTTTTGTAATGGCATTTATATAAATAAATGGTTCAAATGGGTTTAAGAAGGGTTAGACAACTTCATGGAGGGCAGATGTGTCAGTGGCTACTAGAATGGATGCCTAGGTAGTGTCTCCATGTTTGGCCTAGTGGTTAGGGAGCCGGACTCTTATCTGGGAATACCGGGTTTGATTCTGCCCTCCCCCGTGAGGCCAGCTGGGTGACCTTGGGCTAGTCACAGCTCTCTTCTGAGCTTTGAAAACCCCACCTACCTGACATGGTGTTCTGTTGTGGGGAGAAGAATAGAAAAGCTTTCTCAGCCGCTTTGACCTCATTAATGGGTGAGAAAAGCAGGGTAGAAAAGCCAACTCTTCTTCTTCTTCTTCGTTTTCATCATCTTCATCTTCCTCCTCATCTTCTTCAGGCCACTGGCAGGGAGTTGAGGTGTAGGCTTTACAGAGTTGCAACTCTGAGTCTATGGAGAGGGTTTGCAAGTCAGATGAATTCTACTGTGATAGAAAACCCTTCAGGCTAGCATTCGTGGCTTTCTAAGCATTGCATAGGCTCCCTTCGGATAGATCACGGTCCCTGCTAGATGCGATCTGCTTCCATGCAGGTCACTGTAAGCCAGGGCGAAACACATACTAGAATGGTACTTCTTTCCAGCCCTCCAGATGTTTCTCCTAGTATTCTGTGCCAGAAGTGTGGGTGGGAAAGAACAATATTCACACTGGAGGGGCCTGAGTAAAGATGATATTTTCATAGGAACCTGGTGAATGTCCAAAGGAATACTTCCCGGGATATTGGGTTCCAGAGGGTGATGGGAGTTGTAGTTGAAGGGCTGTCATGGAGCATCCCTGACCTACCCCTTTGAGCGTAGGATAAGATTCAATTCCTTGTGTGTTCAGCAGAATACCACCTTGTTAATCCTTTGCAGGTTTGTGTTTGTTATCCCTATGACATAGTATCTAGAGATGTGCAAAGTTTGGCTTCTGAATGGTCTGTGTTTGCAGAGGTTTGTATTGAACCAGGCATACAGTGGTTTGCCTATGTAGAAATTTGAACAACCCTAACTAGTTTCTCGCCTGCAAACACAAACAGTCCGATCAAACTGTTCATGATCAAACTGTTTTTGCCCTTGAAAAGGGCTTTTTCAATAGAAAAAAAATGTATTTTTTTCTTTGGGAACAAGTTCAGAATCAAATGTGAACAACCGACCAAACAGACAGGTGTTTGATTTGACAGTGAATCGAACACACAATTGTCATTCATGTACATCCTTAGTATAACTATCTTTTCTCTGATGTGCTTTACCCTTATAATTCCACTCTTTAGCAAATTTAGTGGCTTGTGAAAATGTCCTGAACAAAATAGGTTTCAAGTATTTTGATTTAGGACAAGTTTTTTGTTTGTTATGTGGGTTTTTTGTACTTTCAGATAGTTTTGTAAAATCTTTATCATCTTACAGTTAAACTGACAGGAGAGGACGAAGAATTCACTTGTTGCCGTTCATGGTTAATATTTCCACATTAAAAAACCAGACTTATCAGGCCTTAATAATTTGTGTGTCTTGGAATATGATAGAGTGCACCTCTAACTGTTAGGAACATAAAAGAGCCCTGCTGGATCAGACCTTAGCCCCTCTAGTTCAACATCCTGTCTCATACAGTGGTTCACCAATTGCTTCTGGGCATTTCAAGCAGAAGACAAAGGCAGAACCCTCCGAATGGTCTTTCTTTCTTTCTTTCTTTCTTTCTTTCTTTCTTTCTTTCTTTCTTTCTTTCTTTCTTTCTTTCTTTCTCTTTCTTTCTTTCTTTCTTTCTTTCTCTTTCTTTCTTTCTTTCTTTCTTTCTTTCTTTCTTTCTTTCTTTCTTTCTTTCATGTACATCCTTAGTATAACTATCTTTTCTCTGATGTGCTTTACCCTTATAATTCCACTCTTTCAGGCTGGGGGGGGGGAGGAAATGGGGCGCTTCTAGGGCCATCTGCTGGGACTCGAGAGCAGGAGAAGGTTTGTCCTTGTCTCTGCTTGAGATGCCCATGAGCATTTGGTGGGCCACTGTGTGCGACAGGATGCTGGACTAGATGGGCTGTGGCCTGATCCAGCAAGGCTTCTCTTATGTTCTTATGTTTAGCAAATTTAGCAAATTTCTCTCTCTATCTATCTATTTATCTGTCTTTCTATTCATCCATCCCGCCCTGTACCCAAAGGTCTCTGGGTGGGTAACAACTTTTAAATTCCAGCATATAAAAAAACCTATATTAAAACAATAATAGCCATCACAACGTTTAAAATCCAACACGTTAAAAAACAACACAATATCAGTTAAAACAGTAGTATTTGCAGTGGGGGAAAAACATAACCAACATTTAGCTGAAAGCCTGAGTGAAGAGGTACGTCTTCACCGCCTTACTGAACATGATCAAAGAAGGGGCCTGATGCATCTCAAGGGGGAGACGTTTCCATAGCCTGGGGGGCATTACCGAGAAGGCCCTCTCCCGTGTGCCCACCCGCCTCACTGCTGAAGGTGTTGGGACAACCAGGAGGGCCTCCCCTCCAGATCTTAAGGCACGGCAGGTCAATATGGGAGAGGGCGTTCCTTTAGATATTTGGGGCCCAAGTCATTCAGGGCCTTATAAGTCAAAGTTCACACCTTGAATAGGGGTGGGTAGTAAATTGGCAGCCGATGCAGCCCTTCTAAAACCGGCATGATGTGCATCTGGCTTGCTTTCCCAGTCAGCACCCTAACGGCCGCATCTTGCACTAGCTGCAACTTCCGAACCATCTTCAAGGGCAGCCCCATGTAGAGTGCAGAATCCTATCCATCTCTTGAACCTGAAGGCACTGCCTGAAAGGAATGAGGTGGCTATTCTGAATCAACCAACCATCAAAATAGCTCTGAAATCTTGACTTTGTTGTTGTGAGAGTTAACTGGTATATGGGAAGTCCTGAAAAACCTGAAAGAAGAAGCCTTAGGTAAGATACCACTAGACTTGAATTTCAACCTTTAATCCTTGCTTGAAGAGCAGTGTCTAGGTAGAACATAACGCTGACAGCTTAGCAGTATTTTCAGAAAGAGATTTGCAGGAGCTCTTGTGTGCCAAGAAGCATTTGATCAGTTGTGTAAACAGTAGCACAAATGCCATTGATCCCATTTTCGTTGAACTACCTGGACATTTATTGGCTTATCTTGAAAACTGAAAGATATAAATATTACTAGCATGAGAATTTCCTTATTTATTGCATTCTTACTGTCAAATACGTACAAAGGAGGCTGTACTAACCCACTTGCTTTACGGGTTTAGCTTGCAAAAAGCTTGCTTAATTCTAGAACTATTGGGCATACGGCATGAAGTAGACATGCCCTAGCAAATGAATCCATGAACTCACGAGATTGCTAAAAACCAAAATGGATATTAAATATCCCCCGTCCCCGCCCCCTGCACACACACACAAAGAAGTTGGAAGGTAACAAGAGCAAACCAAAATTGAAATCTCACAGTGTTTAAAAGGCCCAACCAGTTAACAGCCCAGTTGCATTATGGAAACTTGATATTGCTTAGACAGAAATCACTAAGATAATATTCTTGCTAAAGGATACGAGACTAGATCTATCTTCTGTCAACAGTATTATCACTCGTTTATTAAATGTGTGGAACTCCCACAAAATTTGTGAACTTTCTTGTCTGTGCTTCCCAGAAGCTCTTTTGACAGCAAGGTCCCAAATCTAGGCATGAATAATTAATTTTACTCATTTAAGAATTTATAACTCTCCCTTCACCAACAGGTCCCCAGGTAAATCGACATACAATCATCGTAATGCATAAAAATGTTATTGGAAGTTCTTTAAAATATAATCCTTACCACCTTCTTCCCACTTCTCCCCAGCAGCACCACACCCAAAGGTTTTAACCAGTTGCTGAAGAGCCATACAGTATAGATGCCCGGGAAGCCTCCAGAAGGAGGCTCTTCCAAAGTCTGGGGGCCACCACAAAAAAGTCTCCCTTGCCTGTCCCTGCCCCTTGTATTTCTGAGAGAGGAGGAACTACAGGAAGGCCGTCTCCTTAAAATCTGAATACCCAGGCTAGCCTGTGTGGGAGAAAGTGCTAGTTCAGAATGTTGTCCAAGCCCCTTTCCATGCTGGCCCTTATTCCGTGGTAGAATATAAGAACATAAGGAACCGTGCTGGATTGGGCCACAGCCAATCGAGTCCAGCATCCTGTGTCACACAATGGCCCGCCAATTGCTTCTGGGCATCTTAAGCAGAAGACAAAGGCAAAACTTTGGAGCATCCATTCTAGTAGCCTTTGATATATCTGTCCTCCATGAATTTGTCTAACCCTTTCTTAAAAGCTGTCCAGGCTGGTTGCTGTCACCACCTCTTCTTGCAGCAAACTCCATAGACGGATGACCCTCTGGGTAAGGAAATACTTCCCTTACCTGATCTGATTCTCCTACCCATCAGCATCATAGAGGGGGCCCTGGTTCTATACTGTTTTTCCAGGCTGAAGAGGCCTAGACTTTGCAGCCCCTTGATCACTCTGCTTGCCCTTTTCTGCACCTTTTCCAGTTCCACAATATCCTCTTTGAGGTGTGACCAGAATTGTACACAATATTCCAAAAGTTGCCTCACCATAGATTTATAAAGATGCAAAATGACACTTGCTGACTTGTTTTCTGTTCCTTTCCTAATTATGCCCTGCATTGAATTTGCTTTTTTTTTTTTTGCACTGATACCTTCATTGAACTGGCCACCAGAACCCCAAGATCCCTTTTCCTTTATGTTACAGGAAGCTTAGCCCCTATCAGTTTATAGACATAATTAAGATTCTTGGGCCCAATGTGCATTACTTTGCACTTTTTAAAATTAAATCACATTTGCCACTTGGTTGCCCACTCACTCAGTGCCAAGAGATCCCTCTGGAGCTCTTCTCAATCTCTTTCAGTTTTTACTACCCTGAATAATTTAATATCATCAGCAAATGTTGCTGTTTTCTATATAGCCCTTCTTCTAGATCACTAATGAATAAATTAAAAAGCCCCAGTCCCAATACTGAACCTTGGGGGATCCCACATTTCAGCTTTTTCCACCCTGAGAATTGACTGTTTATTACTACTTGCTACTTCCTACCCTTAAGGCGGTCACTAATCCAGGACAGAACTTGTCCTCTTATTTCATGGCTAAGTGTTGTGTCCCAGATGGATGTGGGCAGTGAGGCAAAATGAACACGCACGCTTACGGCAGTCCTTTGAGGGCTCAGGGTGTTCAGCGTCAGTTCAGTCCAGGTTGAGGTTTCCAGAAGTTCAGCAAAGTCACAAGGGGGTCCAAGAGTCAGGATACAGGCATAGCGGGAGTTGCACCAGAGTTGTCTGCAACACTGGCTCAGCGTGTGCTGCTCAGTTAATTAGGGGAAGCAGCACCACGCCCTTGCTGGCGCAGCTGGGCCAAACCCTGTGATCGGCGCCTGATTTGCTTTTGCTGGCAGAGAAGTAGCGAGGAGGGGCACTCTAGGGGTTCGTTGTCCAAGCTTCCATCCCCAGAGATGTCTGTGAGTTCCCCAACGCTGGCCGCTGACTCACAACATCTGAGCTGCTATGTTCTGGTTGCTGCCCAGGCTGCTGTGCTGTGGCAGGCGCACCCTCCTCTGAGGAGGAGGCTGGACCCGCAGGACAGGGCATGACACTAAGTTTATTCAGTAGCCTTTGATATGGGACTTTGTCAAAAGCCTACTGACGACAGATGTATCAATGGCTACTAGAACGAATGCCTAGGTGCATCTTCCAGGCTGGGGGGGGGAGAGGAACTGGGGCGCTTCTAGGGCCATCTGCTGGGACTCGAGAGCAGGAGAAGGTTTGTCCTTGTCTCTGCTTGAGATGCCCATGAGCATTTGGTGGGCCACTGTGTGCGACAGGATGCTGGACTAGACGGGCTGTGGCCTGATCCAGCAAGGCTTCTCTTATGTTCTTATGTTCTTAAGCCTGAATAGGGAGGGGCCTGACATCCACATTCTAGTGAAGATTATGGCAGGGTCGGCCATTGTCTGGTCTAGCACAAGGCAGCAGGGCTCTATTCTGGGATATAAGGCTGAGTGCAGAAAGGGCAGAAAATATCTAGGATGCACCAGTTTGGGAATGATGCTGTACAGAATGAAGGAGACAGTAGCCCTGGAGTCCAGGATGCCACTAAAGGGTTAGTTAAATTCGTGAAGGACAGGTCCCTCAGTGGCTACTAGGGTGAATGCCTAGATCCCGCCTCCTTGTTGGAGAGATGCCTTTAAAGGCCATTTGCGGGGAGTGAAGAGCAAGTGAAGGTTTTGTCTTTCTCTTCTGCATCAGATGCCCAGAAGCAATTGGGATGCCGGGAACTGGTCCCCTCTTATGTTCTTAGCTAGAATGGGATGCCTAGGTACTGCTCCCAGGTTGGAGAGAGAGGCAGGATACCTCTGGAGGCCATTTGCAGGGAGTCAAGAGTCGGAGAAGGTTTTGCTTTGTCTTCTGCGTGAGATGCCCAGAAGCAGTTGGTGGCCCGCTGTGTGAGATGGGATGGTGGATTAGATGGGCTGTGGGCCCAATCCAACACCAGGCCCTTAGGGTTCTTATGACTTGAACTGAAGTCTCTGCTCATTTCCCAAAGAGTCCAGCAGCTGCCCTTGAAACCTCTCTCTTCTTCTGCAGGTTGTCTTGGAGACGGAGATCACCAACAAGTCGGCGTTGAAACTTTATGAGAACCTGGGCTTCGTGCGAGACAAGAGGCTCTTCAGATACTATTTAAATGGCGTGGATGCACTGCGGCTGAAACTCTGGCTGCGTTAACCGAAGGCTGTGATTGCACTGTTGGAGTCCTCTTCCCAAGCAGCCTGGCGGCGGCGGCGACAGCAGCGGCGTCCTTTGCATGCAACGCAATTTGTGTAGAATTGCTTTGCAAGGTGGACCGAATAACTTCCATGCAGCTCTTCTCTGAGCGTCGCACCTAAATCATTGCACTGTGTGGAATGGCGCATCTTGTTCCAAATTGACCGCTGGTTGCTTCAGACTCCAAAATCCTCTCGGGAACCGGGAAGACGTGCCCGTCGGTAGCTGAGAACCCCTTCTTTTTCATTTGCAAATCTACTGACTCCTGTTATATAAATGGTGAACATTGATCTAAAGAACCTGTGTATGTGGAACACAACTTTTTTCGGTTCCAGAAAGAGAAGCCAATGTAGATTGTAAAATTCTATTAGTATACTAACATTTCATACAAAAAAAAAAAAAATCTCACCATAGGGGTTTTTTTTTTCCGTGTTTTGTTTTCTTTTGTTTTTCCTGGGGAAAATAAAAAGGCTTCAACTTTTAGGTTTTATTTTTCAATAATGAACTTTCCATTGAATATTGGTACCTCAGTGATTAGTGGATGAAAAAATGTATTGTAGGGTGGGGTGTGTGTTACATTGCGTAACGGTAACAATTAAATTGCGTCTGCCAGTGCCTGTATAGATACGTATAATTGTCTCCACCGCTAATTTTTGAATGCATGCTTTTCCTTTCTGGATTTTTTTCCCCCCTTTTTCTTTCTTTTTCTTTTGTCTTTGCAAGAATGGCTTTTATTTAAATTCTGAATTTGATAAATTATTTCATTTCTAATTTGGAATCTTCTCCCGGGCGAGGGCTTAAGAAGCTCATATCTTCTAGCAAGAAGCGTAAGCTATTTTAAAAAAAAAAGAAGAAAACTTGGAGTAGCTGCTAAAAGGGAGTCAGATGCACTTTTTCCTTTAAAGAGAGTGAGGGATCTTTTAAAAAGAGAGAGAGAGAAAAGCAGATTGATGTAAATTGGATTGATTTTTGTATTTAAACAAAATGATCACTAGACTAGCTCAAGAACCATTATTTCAACGCCGTTGGGACAATTTAATTTGGATTTGGATTTATATTGCTTTGCTTCGGTGTTCTAAAAAATGTCTCAGTCTCCAGTTCTTGGGTCTTGGAAATAAATTTCAAATTCTACCATGTCCATTTTTAAGCCGCTTTCCTTTCCTCTCTATATATTTTTTTTCAAAAGCCGAAACTCTTGCAGTTTTAATTTACTTCTGAATAATTTGGCAGAGGTGTGTCCAAAGGCTGAATTCGATCCTCCCTTCCCTTTTCAAATGGGATATTTAGGCTTGTTAAAACGCCCTTTTCCAGCAGTTACAGAGTGTGTACATCTGTCTGTCAGTGCAATATGTAAAGCAAATCATTTCTTTTTTGGCAGTTTAGCAATGACAGCATTGGTATAAATATATATATATATTTAAATATATATAAGCAAAACATAATGACCCTAGATGACTCGTGGAAAAAAATAAATAAATCATTTCCTTCTATTGTGAGGAAAAACCTTCAGACTACAATTTTGCCTTATTACTTTGTATTCAACTAGTCATTTTTTTAAAAAAATGGTTCGAGTTACTGTACGTTCGAGAGCACCAAACCTCCAGGGACCCTTTGGAGAAGAAGACGACCCGTTCTGGACAGCTTACCAAGTTTAAAGGAAGGCCATCCTTATTTTGCACAAACTGAGCATCTTCCCACACTATGTATAAGTTGTGAATTGTATTTGGAAAATAAAGAATTTTAATTTAAAACCGGTAGGTCTCTCTGGACGCAGTTTGTGTGGATGGCTGCTCCCTTTCCTGGTCTTGGGGATTGATGCTGCACTCCTCCATGAAGCCAGCTGGGTGACCTTGGGCTAGTTACAGCTCTCTTTCACCTGGCTCACAGGGTGTCTGTTGCGGGGAGGGCAGAAGGTTTGTCAGCTGCGTTGAGTTCCCTTAAATGGGTGAGAAAAGCAGGGTAGAAAAGCCAACTCCTGCCTGCCTCCCTCCTCATCCTCCACAAAACCAGCTGGGTGGCTTTGGGCAAGTCACAGCTCTGTTTCTGAGCTCTCACAGGACCACCTGCCTCACAGGTGTCTGTTGTGGAGGGAAAACAAAGTTTGTCACCTTTAAGTCCCCTTAAATGGGTGAGAAAAGTGGGATATAAAAGCCAACTTTTCCCTGTGATTTAAGTAGTGCTGTAACTGCAGCCCTTTTCAGCTACAAGTGGTCTTTCAGCAGAACTAGGGTGTTTCTCCACTGCAGCCCTTAGATCCGGATCTAAGAAGATCTGGATCTAAGGAATGGGTACATTCCTTAATCCGGATCTAGTAGATCCGGATTGAGGGAAGCACCTAATGTGTTTCCACGGGAGGTGTAGCACCCATTAGCAATGGGTGCTAACACCCCTGCTGCGGAAACAGCTTTGCACCCATGTGGGGAATCCGGATTGACCCCCAAGGGGTCAGTCTATTACCCCAGGTGTTTCGGGGTGCAGGGGGGGCAGTCTTTGAAGCCACTTCGAATTGACTTCGAAGTCATTTCAAAGTCTGTGCAAAATAGCTCCAGAGTGCCTTTGAAGTCTGTGCTGATCTTCAGAGTGAACTTCGGAGTCACTCCAAAGTTCACTCCGAAGATCAGCACAGACTTCAAAGGCACTCCGGAGCTATTTTGCACAGACTTCAAAATGACTTCGAAGTGGCTTCAAAGTGACTTCGGAGCCTAGGTTCAGGGGGGCCCCAATGGGTGCATCCACCACCACCCCCAGCCTCCTTTGGACTCCATTGCCTGTTTCCAGTGGAAACAAGCTCCCTTTAACCTGGATTTTCTGGCAGAAGACCCCATTGTAGACCATTAATGGGGTCTACAGAAAATCCGGATTAAAGGCCAAAATGTACCCATTAGATCCGGATTTCCTCCACGGCAGTGGAAACAATCGGGTCCCAAATGGGTGCCATGGTGGAAATGGGATCATCCAGCTCACACCCAAATGGGTCCTAAATGGGTGCAAAAATGGGTACTTTTTGACAGTGGAAAAGCACCCCTAATATGGCAGAAAGAAATCAGAAATGCCTGACTAAATTTTATTATTTGCATTTTTATCCAACCCTATACCCCAAAGGTCTCGGGGCAAGTAGATCGATTTGCTAACAGTGAGTCACAATCCATCAGGAGGACTTTAGATTTAGCACTAAGCTGTTCCTTCCAAAAGTGAAAATAAGTCCCAGATGCAAAGCCCAGGAGTAGCAATGGCTTACTCTTAATTAGTTCAAAACAGCAGTTGGAGGGGTGGGTCTAACATCAAGCCACCCTCCCCAATTCTGCACTAGTGCAGACTGCACACCTTGCTCCGTACGAAATACCGATAACTGCAAATTCTTACTGAATGCTACAGTGAAGGTTTCGCCTTCATCTTCTGCTTGGGCCACTGTGAAATGGGATGCTGGACTAGATGGGGTGTGGCCTCATCCATCAGGGCGCCTCCTAAGTTCTTCTAGACAAATTCATGGAGGACAGGTACTAGAATGGGTGCCTAAGGACTGCCTCCGGGTTGGAGAGACAGGCAGGATGCTTATAAAGGTCAAAAATAAGTGAAGGTTTCACCTTTGTCTTCAGCTTGAGAATACCTGAAGCACTTGATGGGTCAGTGGGTGAGACAGGATGCTGAACTAAGTGCCTGTGGCCTGATCCAGCAGGGCTCCTCTTGCATTATGTTCTTAGGATGCCTCTAGAACAGTGGTTCTCAACCTGGGGGTTGGGACCCCTTTGGGGGTTGAATTACCCTTTCAGAGGGGTCGTGACGAGTCTCCCGCTGCCCTTCCCTCCCACCTCCCAGCTGCTCTGCCCCCATGGTTGGGGGTCCCCACAACATGAGGAACTCCATTAAGGGGTCATGGCATTAGGAAGGTTGAGAACCGCTGCTCTAGAGGCCATTTGTGGGGAGTCAAGAGCAGGTGAAAGTTTTGCCTTTGTCTTTTCCTGGAGATGCCCAGAAGCAATTGGTGGGCTTCTGTATGAGAGAGGAAGCTGGACTTGATGGGCTGTGGCCTGATCCAGCAGGGATCCTCTCATGTTCTTATGTTCACAGGAAGTGGCTGCAGATATTGTCCACTTTCCCATGTTTTCCAAAGAAGAACGCTGGGCCAGATATATTTAGATGCCATAAACCGCTAGGGGAGTGCTGTAACATGTCTCTCTGGTGGGCTGCCATTGTGGAGCTCCAATAAGTGCTAGAAGTGCAGGATTATCTGGATCCTATACTGGGGATATGCATGAATGGGTATTTTGACATTTGTAATGAACCGAACGATAGAAAATCCGTATTAGTTTGAATACATCCGCTTCAGATGTGTTAGGATTCTATTCGGCATGAATGTATTCCTACGAATATCCAATACGTATCTGATATGAACAAATGCGTATCTGATACATATCTTTAACATACCCGCACTCTGGAAGCATCAAATCCGACCTGAATACACTTTTTTAAATACACTTTTTAATATTTTATGTCACAAACTTAAAACTTCATTTTCCATATCAGATCTTACATTAATGATACACCATTCAGTTAGCTATAAATCACTTTCTCTGTTCTTCAGGTTGGTATCTCTTTGACTCACTTCTGTAGTGTTTCTTTCCGCTTTCCACGTGAGAATCTATCATATCCAGCAGTTAACATATCTCCTTCTTGAAGATAATCGATAAAGGGTCTCCGATCTTTTATGTGCTTATCTATTGTTCAAAGAAATTTGTTAATATATCCATCTTTCCATTTTTGTGTATATAATATTCTTGCTGTTGTTACCATAAAAGAATCAAAGAATGCACATGATCTAGATTTTCATCTATTTCTAATAAAAACATTTATATTCATTTTTAAAAATATTTGTCATTACACTATGCATCTGTATCCTTTTTTTTTTTTTTTTTTGGCCTTTTTACAGGTCCACCACATATGATAAAATGTTCCTTCACTAGTTTTACCCTTCCAACACTCATTAGATACATCTTGGTATATCTTTACTAGTTTGTGTGTTGTTAAATACCATCTGTACTAGGGGTGTGCCTGAATGCAATTTTGGGGATTTGATTTGATTCAAATTGAATATCCAAAGATTCAGATTGATTTGAATGTTTAAAATTTGAATGTATTTGCATTCAATTCAGATCTAATACTTTCCAATCTATTTGTAGGAATATTTGATTCATATTTGAAGTTGTGGATGTTGACGACATTCGAACGTGTCCGTACACATCCCGTTTTTATCCTGTAAGCATCCTGTTTTATCCTCTACGTATCCATACAAATGCGTAGGGATATGAAATGTATACATATCTGTACACATATGAATGTCCGAATGCTTTGTTTGAGTGATTCAAATTCAAAATAATTTATTTGACCAGTCATTTGACTGATTTCAAAATTCCATCTAATAACAATTAAAACAAAGGAAAAGAGAAAAAAGAGAACGTCTCATTTTCCCAGTTCTTGTTTCAGGTCGTGGGCTCTGAATGGCTTTCAGAATAAAGAGACTGACTCTGATTATAGTAGATCTTTCCTGTGTCAGGAGATTATTTCTATTGTGGGACCTACAATTGGATATTATTGGATGAAGATATCTGTGTCGTAGTTCAGAGTAGGCTGCGTATGAATGATTCAGAAGATTCATAAATTCGTTCAAATGTTAAATTTGCAGGTATAGACATTAGAATTCGTGTTTCTGAATTCAATCAAATTTCGAATGTTTCAAATATTTGTGCACATCCGTAATGTACATTCTTATACTTATTTTCTTTTAACACCATATGCGTAGTAAATTTCATATCTTTTGTCCACAATTTCTCCCATTGTTCCATTTGAATATTATACCCAAATTTATTTGCCCATATAATCATACATTCCTTGATTGTTCATGTTCCATGTCCATCTGCAGCAATTGTTCCTCTTTCACCTTCTTTAATTGTAGTTCCCAATTTTGCTTTTCCCATTCAAAATTAGATCTCTTTTATATATCCATAAGTTGTACATATGTAAGCACTGTATAATTTTACCTCCTTGATTTAGTTGCTCTCTTGTTTTTAAAACAAAATCATTATTCATCTTTATACAACAAATCTTCATACTTATTCTTTCCCCAAATTCTTTCAACAACCCTTCAAGTGGAGAGACCCACAAGGACATTTTCCTGTACAAGTTATTTTTATGCTTCAACCATACTCTATACAAAGTATTTCTTAACACAATGGTTTTTAATATCAGAATTAACTTTTACTTTCTCATACCATGAATACCCATGCCACCCAGACCTCAAATCTTGTCTCTGCTTAAGAACATGAGAAGAGCCCTGCTGGATCAGGCCACAGCCCATCCAACCCAGCATCCTGTCTCACACAGTGGCCCACCAATTGCCCATGGGCTTCTCAAGCAGAGACAAGGACAAACCTCCTGATCTCAAATCCCAGCAAATGGCCTTAGAAGGGTCCTGCTTGTCCCCCAAGCCTGATAGATGTACGTAGGCATCCATTCTAGTAGCCATTGATACATCTGTCGTCCATGAATTTGTCTAAGCCTTCCTTAAAGCCATCCAGGCTGGTTGCTGTCACCACCTCTTCCGGCAGCACATTCCATAGACCGATGACCCTCAGGGTGAAGAAATCCTTGCCCTTGTCGGATCCCTCTCTCCTATTTATTTATTTATTTATTTATTTATTTATTTATTTATTTATTTATTTATTTATTTATTTATTTATTTATTTATTTATATCCTGCCCCATATCCAAAGGTCTCTGGGTGGGTAACAACCTTAAAACAGATTAAAACAAAGTACACATTAACAGACTTTTAAAAAGGATTCAACAGATATAAAATGATACACAATATGTTTAAAATAATAGTGTCTGTACTGGGGGGAAACATAAGCAGCTCTGCCAAAGGCCAGGGCAAAGAGGTGCGTCTTCACCGCCTTCCTAAATACATATAAGGAAGGGGCATGACGCACCTCAAGGGGGAGGCTATTCTACAGTCAGGGGGCCATCACAGAGAAGGCTCTCTCCCGGGTGCCCACCAACCTCACTATTGAAGGTGGTGGGACAACCAGGAGGGCCTCACCACTTGATCTTAAGGCACGGGCAGGTCGATACCCATCATCTGTAATAACCCTCCAGTTGTAATAATCCGTAATCCTCCGAACAGAACCATTTTGCTGCATGATATATCTTGAAATTTGGTAATCCAAGTCCTCCTCTTTGACTCTTGCATCCATTTCAATCTTAACCCTTGCCAGATCAAAATCGTCATGTCCTTTTGCCATTTTTAAAAGTCTTTTTCATTAATCACTGTTGGTAAACGGTAGGATTCTATTCTATATTAATGTATTTGTACAAATTTGTCCGGATGTATTCGTATCCAATACGAACGAATACATATCCGATATGTATCCGTAACACATCCGCGCTCTGAAAGCTTCAAATCCGACCTGAATACACTTTTAATCCGCTCTCAATCCATGATGAATGCAATCTGCATCCACTGAAGATGTGACTGACACCTCTCCAGTTTAATGAAAGACCAAACTATTCATATGAATGTCCAAACTATCCATACAAATGATCCAAAACATTTGTATTCGTACCATGTTAATGTACGAATGTTGCAACGTTTGATTCGTTTACCAATGTCCACATTTGAATGATTTCTGATGAATAACTCATCTTATGAATATTCGTGTACATCCCTAACTTAGGAAGATACTTCACCTGCACAGGTATGTGGCCAGAGCATCTCTGGAGTGATCCCACTGTGGCTTTACAGTCTCATGTGGATCTTACCTGGGAAATCAGCAACACATCGGTTTCCAAAGCTATTTAACCCTTGGAAGTATTCTGAGTGGGTCCTAACTCTATAAATTAAGGCAGCATTATTGAATGAGTAAGGGTGAAGACACGGCAGTTTGCCTGTAGTCACTTATTCAATGTATTTATTTGTTTTAAAAGAAGAATTGGCTTCTCTACCCCGCTTTTCTCACCCATTTAAGGAGACTCAAAGCGGCTGACAAAGCTTCTGTTCTTCTCCCCACAACAGACACCCTGTGAGGTAGGTGGGGCTGTGAGAGCTCAGAAAGAAAGCTGTGACTAGCCCAAGGTCACCCAGTTGGTTTCATGGAGGGCGAAGAAGAAGAGTTGGCTTTTCAACCCCAGTTTTCTCACCCATTTAAGGGGACTCAAAGTGGCCAACAAAGCTTTCTATTCTTCTCCCCACAACAGACACCTTGCGAGATGGGTCAGGCTGTGAGAGCCCAGAAAGAGAGCTGTGACTAGCCCAAGGTCACCCAGCTGGCTTCGTGGGAGAGGGCAGAATCAAACTTGTTATTCCCAGATAAGAGTCCGGCTCCTTAACCACTAGACCAAACTTTATTATTTCGATTTTTATCTCACCTTATGCCTGAACGTCTCAGGGTGGGTTACAACATTTGAAACCAAATAGAAACATATTTAAACAAAGGTGTCTGAAAAGTGGGGAGGGAAAGCTACATCCCCATTGAGCCAAAGACCAGTCTTCACTGCCCTCCTAAACATGTGCAGCGAGGGTGCCTGACACAACTCAAGGGGGAGATTATTCCATAACCTGGGGGCTATCACTGAGAAGGCCCTGTCCTGGGTGCCCACCCCTTTTGCTGCTGAGGGCAGTAGTACAACCAAGAGGAGATCAATATGGGAGAAGGTGTTCCTTTAGGTATTTGGGGTCCAAAGATTAAAGTTAGCACCTTGAATTGAGCTCGGTAGTGAATCAACAGCCAGACATGATGTGTGTCCGGCTAGCTGTCTCAGTCAGCAGTTTAAGATCTGCATTCTGCACCAGCTGCAGCTTCCGAACCGTCTTCAAGGGCAGCCCCATATAGCGCGTATTACAGTAGTCCAGTCTGGAAGTAATCAGAGCATGGATAAGTTGTGGAGGGGGTAGGATTTGAACTGGAGCCTTCCTACTTCCTCAATGAATTTCCTAAGCACTTGATATCCTGCAGTTTCAGCTCACTCCATCTCACCATCTTCCTTCAGTTCAAAAGTCCCGGTCGAAAAAATCATCAAAAAGCGAAATCCTCTCCGTCTTAGTCCTCACTAAGGGAGGTCTCTGCCAGGGTCTCTGCCAGCCGCGTTCTTCCCAGCTATCCGAGTCGGTGCTCGAACCATCCCAAGCAGTTTCTCTTGCCTGTTGCTTTAGCAGCCAGCTTTCCACTTTCCCTTGCCAGCCAAAATGGTGGTCGGGCAGTTGGCGTTCTTTGAAGAAGCCTCCGCTCCACAGAGCACCTAACGAGAGATGCAAAACCAAACCAAACATTTTCCTTTGAGTTGTGTGACTCTCTGAGATGAGTTTCATCACAGAGTCATTTCTAATTCAGGCTGTAATCAGAATGGTCTCTCCTAAGGAGCCTCAAAGGCATCACAGAGAGACAGTGTGGTGCCCTTGTGTTCCCAAGCCACCTTTAATCCACCTTTTCTAGGAGAAGAGGGGCAGGCTGATGTGTGAACAATCCCACCTCACAGCCTTCTCTAAACTGCCTCAGAGGCACCTCAGGGAGACTGTGTGTGGCCCTCATGTTCTAAAGCCACCTCTAATCCACATTTTCTAGCACCAAATGCTTAGGAGAGGAAGAGGAGAAGCCTGATGTGTGAATAATCCCACCTCAAAGCTTTCTTTAAGCTGCTTTAGGGGCGCCTCAGACAGACAGTGTGAGGCCCTTGTGCTCCCAACATTTCTTTAATCCACCTTTTTTAGCACAGACTATTTAGGAGAAGAAAAGAAGACTGGCGTGTGAACAATCCCATCTCAAAGCCTTCTCTAAGTTGCCTCAGAAGCACCTCAGAGAGACAGTGTGTGTCCTTCATGCTTCCAGCCTTTCTCTAATCCACCTTTTCTAGCCTTGAATGTTCATGAGAGGGGGGAGGGGCAGACTGGTGTGCGATCAATCCCACCTCAAAGCCTTCTCTAAACTGTCTCAGAGGCCCCTCAGAGAGACACTGTGTGGCCCTCATGTTCATAAGCCACCTCTAATCCACCTTTTTCTAGCACTAAATGTTTAGGGGAGGAAGAGGAGAAGGCTAGTGTGGGAACAATCCCATCTCAAAGCCTTCTTCAAACTGCCTCAGAGGCACCTCAGAGAGTCAGTGTGCGGCCGTGGTGTTCCCAAGTCCCCTCTAATCCACCTCTTCTAGCACCAAATGTTTAGGAGACGGGAAGAGGCAGGATTTTCCCCTATTGACACTTGGTTTCCCTCCACAAACAGTGGCCTGAAGTAAATACCTCTAACAAAGGAAGCCATAGAGCAATTTAATCAGAGGCCTATTTGCACTATGGCTGGTAGTGCATGATTAGTGCACCTCTGACGAAGAGCTATCCACATGTCTTGGAGGCTGTAACAGGGTGCCCACCCTCACCGGAAGTTCACTAATTGTTGGTTAGGTGTGGACCACGAAATCATGCTTTACACGTTAACCAGCATTTACCAAAACTTACCTTAAGCATCTGGGCAGCAACCATTCGCTCTTCATCCAGTGCTCCGGGGTTGTTTGAGGTGCCGCGCAAGCGCGCTGGCACCTCGGGTGACCATAGAGGTGACTGCGACTGTGCGTGTGTAGAGTGGCAGCATCGTCAAGGCGATGCCACTGACTCACATGTAGTTGTGGAGGACGCCACAACCAAAATGGCGGCACCCAGAGGAGGACCGGCTCAGGGATCGGTCCTAGTTAACGTCAACTTTGGGTCATTGCACTCCTTTCCCCAGGAAGGGAAGTGCATAAACACCCCAGACTTCAGGTAAGTCATATCTGTCAGTATTCAGGGCAACTGATGAACCAACTGAGGAAATATTTTCCCACCCCACTCCCTGATGGCCCGGAAGACGAAGGAAAAGGTTCATGAAGGTGTAGCCTCAGAGGAGACTCTAGAGGACTACGAACTGCCAGTGGCCCCATGGCTGAGGATCCTAGGAGTCATGGGGGCGAAACCACAGAGCAGCGGTTCTCAACCTTCCTAGTGCCGCGACCCCTTAATGGAGTTCCTCATGTTGTGGAGACCCCCAACCACGGGGGCAGAGCAGCTGGGAGGTGGGAGGGAAGGGTGGCGGGAGACTCGTCGCGACCCCTCTGAAAGGGTAGTTCGACCCCCAAAGGGGTCCCGACCCCCAGGTTGAGAACCACTGCCATAGAGCCTTGTATCACAAAAAACAAAGGGTGGGTTGACTTCTCAAAACATGCTGTAGTAACAGCAGAACAAAGCTAGAAATTCAGCTTAGATCAGCAAGCTGGCTGGATTCCATTGGACCACGTACCACGGTCTCTGTTGAATGTTTGGTCCTGCCCAGGGCTGGGAAGATCTTCATCCGAACTGTGGTTTGCCTGCAGACACCCACGGGTTCCGTGCAAGCTGAAGTCTCTTACTTTTCCTCTGTTGAGTCTTGTTTCCTGCTGCAGACATCTCCTCAGTTCTGCCTACGTTTATAAATAGCTTTGTGAGGCAGCGAATCTACATACAACAGGCCTGAAAACATTGTCTATCTGAGAGTGGGGTCAGGGGAGGACAATCTTGGAGGCCTTTCTCGCTGGTCTTCCACATATCCCCAAAGCTTCTCCTCCTCCATTAGGCTTAGCTTAGAACATAAGAACATAAGACAAGCCCTGCTGGATCAGGCCACAACCCATCTAGTCCAGCATCCAGGGGCCCACCTATGGCTTCTGGGCATCTCAAACAGGAGGCAAAGGCAAAACATTCACCTGTTCTCGACTCTCTGGAATTGGCCTTCAGTGGGCATTGAAGGTGGACAATGGAGCCAGTAGAGTGTGGTTACAGTGCTGGAGGGAGGAGGCGATGTGATGGGGCTGTTGCAGGAGGGCAAGGAGGCAGTGAGGGAGGGGAGTGGTGGCAGCGGGGCCAGCAAAGAGGAGGCGCTGCAAGAGGGTGGGGGGATTGGGGCGGGGTGGCAGGGGAACCCACACACACACTGCTGCCACCCTGAAGCTCACCTTTTACCAGGTGAGGGGATCAGTGTGATGGCAGGTCTTTGCCTGGCCCTGGGTCCATTTCTCACTGGAACAGACTCAACAATGGGATTACCCAATTTTGGGATAGTCCCTTTCCAGCCAGGAAGGTCCTTAGGAAAAACGGATGCCCACATGGACGCCTGGTCTCCCAAGACTTAAGATGACTTCCGTCCACCCTAAAAGATCCAGTTTCATCCAGGAATTATCACAGTTCTTCAGCTATCGACTTCTCAATAGTTTCCCCCAAAGAAACAGGGAGTTTCCTCGGTTAACTCTCTCCACGTGTCTCCTTCTGACTAGCATCTCTCCTTAAACCACTTCGCCCTGTTCAGTTTAACAAAAAATATTTGCCATTTCACGTCACAAACAAGCTTTTACCTCCTTCCTCATCTCTAGCATTTTCATCTTGAGTAAGTATTGTCTGCTTCCCACAGGATGTGCGACGCCTTGACTTCCTTTCTCTCTCTCCTTCCAAGACCGAGGGAGGGAAAAAAGAAGAGGAGGAGGAGGAGGAGGAGGGAACAGAATAGATGTAGTTACTTTCACAACTTCATCGTGATCTTATACCTATATAGGATCCATATGCTATATACCTATACGTATATAGTATATGGATCCTATATACGGAGTTGGGATATACGGAGTTTAGATTCATAACATTCGAAATTTGGCCAAATTCAGACGAATTCAGACATTCGAACTCGAATTGAATGTTTTGATACATTTGTATGAAGCTTTGTATAGGATTCGTATATGGGATCCATATGCTATTTGTATGCATTTGCATATAGAAAAAAGAAGAGTTGGCTTTTCTACCCCGCTTTTCTCACCCATTTAAGGGGACTCAAAGTTGCTGACAAACCTTCTGTTCTTCTCCCCACAACAGAGCACCCTGTGAGGTAGGTGGGGCTGTGAGAGCTCAGAGGAGAGCTGTGACTAGCCCAAGGTCACCCAGCTGGCTACATGGGGGAGGGTGGAATCGAACCCGGCATTCCCAGATAAGAGTCCGGCTCCCTAACCACTAGACCAAACTGGCTCACGATCTGTATGCTCTTTGTATGCATTTGTATGGGATTTCTATGGGACTGAACATTTGTATTGAATACAAATCCTACCACATTTGGAGGGCATCTATTTGAACAAATACAATTTTTTTTGCATTTGATACGGTACAAACCAAATTCAAAAAAACCCCATTTGTTCACATCTCTAGTATAGAGGTATTTGTAGCTGACATGGAAAGAGGTTTACAACGGCACATTCATGTGGCTTTTCTTGGCAGACACAGAACTGCTTTGCCATTACATTCTTTCGGAAAAAGGCTGATAGTTAAACCTGCCGACCCCTGTTTTCCAAGCAGCTTCTGTGAACTATGTTCTGCAAAGTGACACACTAGATCTATGCAGGATTCGTCCAACCCTTTCTTCAAGCTGTCCAGGTTGTTTACTTTCATCTTCTGGACCTCATCAACCTACATAATGGTGCAGATCTATAAGGCTCCACCCAACACCAGTCTGTTCCATCCAGGACTTTCCTAGCAGGGTGCCCAGAACCATCATGGTTCTGGTGCTGCTTCTAGGTCCCTAGCAAAATGGCACTGGATTCCTTGTGCCCAGTGGGCCAGCAAAGGTCCTTCCTGGTGTCTACATGCAAACACTTGGCCAGTCTGCCTCCAAGGGATGGGTCAGAGACCACTTTCAGTGGTCTTCTGTTGGAGCAGGCTATGACACTATTTTTGTACTGTTGCCCATTCCAGCACCAAAATCCTACAAATGCAACCTTCTGCCAGGAGGGCACAACTCCTGGTAAACCTGTCCACAAATGGGGACACCATGGATGACTTTTGCCTAAGGTCCCACTAGCGCCAGAGCTGTTGGGTAAACAGGTGAAGAGCTTGCAGATAGACAGGTTGAAGCACGCTTTTTAAAAGTGTGCTTTGTGGGCATGTGCTCCTGAGGTTGCAGTTCGTCTGTGCATCTTGGAAACCCGTTGCCCCTCACCTGCGCGATGCGTACCTTTGTCTTGCTTGCTGCTATTCCTGTTTGCAGGCTCAAGAACGTGTCAGCAGGCTTGTCTTTTGCAAGAATGAAAGGTTCCAGCTTCTGCAAAAGCAAAGGAGAGCCGTTCTGTTGCCATTTCACCGAAGAACAGCCATAGATCTCCATGGCAGCTGGGCTACCTGTTCTGTTCATTCCTTGCACAAAAGGGGAGCCGACCCTGGCCTGCTGCCCAAATTTTACAGGTGGAAGAGAAGGTGAGAATTTGGATCCTTGCAGGTACTTTCATATATGTGTAGATCTTTCTTTGTGTTCTGGAAGCCCCACTAAACGCCCTCTGCGCATGCAACAAGCACATTTTCACAACAGTGCGCTGGGCCGTGTCGACAGCAGTTCCCACCTGCGTGAAGCTACGAGGCGTTTTCGCACTTACCTGATAAGGCTGCCATGAACTAGGGGTGTTTTTCCACTGTCAGAAAGTACCCATTTTTGCACCCATTAAGGACCCATTTGGGTGTGAGCCGGATGATCCCATTTCCACCATGGCACCCATTTGGGACCTGATTGTTTCTACTGCTGCTGGGGAAATCCGGATCAAATGGGTACTTTCTGGCCTTTAATCCGGATTTTCTGTAGACCCCATTAATGGGGTCTACAATGGGGTCTTCAGGCAGTAAATCCGGATTAAAGGGAGCCTGTTTGCATGCTTGTGTGGCAGTGGGGCCTAGAGGAGGCTAGGGGAGGGGGCACCCATGGGGGGAGCCCCAGAACCTAAGCTTCGAAGTCACTTCAAAGTTCACTCCAAAGATCAGCACAGACTTCAATGGAGCTGTTTTGCACAGACTTCGAAGTGACTTCGAAATGACTTCAAAATGACTTCGAAGCCACTTCAGAGATTGCATCCCCTGTCCCCCCAAGCACCTGGGGTGACAAGCAGACCCCTCATGGGTAGATCCGGATTTCCAAATGGATCCTCCGGTGTTTCCACGGCAGGGAGGCTAGCACCCATTGCTATTGGGTGCTAGACCACCCATGGAAACACATTGGGTACTTCCTTTAATCCGGATCTTCTTAGATCCGGATTAAAGAAGTGCGGTGGAAAAACACCCTAGGTAAACTTCAGGTAATGGTGGATCATTCACATCTGCTGTGGGGAAAGCTTCCGCGAAGCATCCATTACTGGCCAGAAATGTGAATGCTCTTCCCGTGTACCAGCCCTCACTGATGGTTCTGAAGCTGGAAGTTTCACCTTCCCCATGCTGCGATTGGCCACTCAGACGCCATTGCCAGAGGGGTGTGATTGATCACTCACCCATGTCGTGATTGAATGCTCCTCTCGCGATTCTGTGATCGATCGGACCGGCGGTCCAATCACGGCATGGGTGAATGATCGACCACGGCTGCCACTGCCACCACACCTGCGTGGACCACCCATTCCCTGCCCACCAAATGCAGGGAACCGGACACAGAGCAAATGGTCGTGGCACTGGCCGCTTCAGGTAAGCTTTTGGTAATCGTTGGTTAACGTGCTCCACACCTAATCAACAATTAGTGAACTTCTGGTGAGGGCGGGCACACTTGTAGGCTTGTAGGCGTATGCTCTTCACCAGACGTTCACTACTTCTTCACTACCGGCCTAAGTGTGAATAGGCCCACGGTTTGATTCTCAAAAAACTACTGCGGAGGGCTGCCACTTGGACCCATGATGCCTCCAGGAGCCTTCAGCACTGTTCACTTGTCTGCCATGCTGCCATCTTTGTCCCTTTCCCAGACTCCATCATCTTTGTTGACGTCCACCAGAGAAGCAGCCTTTCCCCTGTGTTGTGGTTTATTTCTTTGGGCCTTTATACAGTGTCTCAGGGAAGTTTGTTTGTTTGTTTGTTTGTTTGTTTGTTTGTTTGTTTGTTTGTTTAAGAAACTTACATCCCACCCTTCATCCAAGGGTACCGGGGGGGGGGGATTGCAATGAGAAAAAAATAAATAAAAACATATCAAATATTAAAACAAAATAAGAACATAACCCTTCCTCCCACCCTCCCTCCGTAGCAGGACACCATCCTGAGGAAGCCATTTAAACAGCAAAAGCCTGGGTGAAAAGATGTTTTAAGCAGGTGCCAAAAGGTATACAGTGTAGGCACCAAGCAAACCTCAAGAGGGAGGCTACTCCCGGGTCTGGGGCCACCACAGAAAAGGCCCAGTATGGAGACCCCAGTACAGAGGGCGCAGCCATATCCCAGCATGCATGGCCATTGCTGTGGCAAGGGCAATGTCCCCAGACAGGAGCATTCACACTTGGACAGCCGGAAGGTAAGTTCCTGGTAGGTTTGGGACAGGGCCAGCATTCGCAGTGAGAACGTTTAGTTACTATCCTTGACCTTAACTTCTGGGGAACGTTTAATGTTTCTGGGAGAACAACCCTAGAATAGATGTGCAGAAAGAACAGGAGATATTAAATGCTGCTGTGTGCTAATCAGTTGCAAACACCACACCCACTGAAAGAAGGAGTTGTGAAGTTAAGAGAAGGTGCAAGTCCACAAGAAGAAGAAGAAGAGTTGGCTTTATTTATTTCTCACCCATTTAAGAGGACTCAATGCAATGGACAAACCTTCTGTTCTTCTCCCCACAACAGACATCCTGTGAGGTAGGTAGGGCTGTGACAGTTCAGAAGAGAGCTGTGACTAGCCCAAGGTCACCCAGCTAGCTTCGTGGGGGGTGGGGGTGCGGAATCAAACCTGATATTAGAAGAGTCCAGCTCCCTAACCACTAGACCAAACTGGCTCACATGAGAAGCGGGAGGGTATATTTTAATGGAATCAAAAGGGAAGGTGGTGTGATCCTGTTACATTTGGCGGTGATTTTCCTTTTGTAAACTTAATAAAATTCAATAATTTTTTTTAAAAAAGTCCTTCCATGGGACACTGTCCCATGGGAGTTAAGTGTGGAAAACCCCTGGAGACAATTTGTAGATTCTGGAATATCCTATCTGTCAACAGGAAGTACCTGAATTTAGAAATGGAAGCAAAGAGTTGAGAACCTGATGCAGAGGTTTTTTGCTTTTGATCTGCTCCTTTAGTAGTAAATAAAACAAACATTAGGAAGACACTAATATCCTCCACTCCGGCACCATTAATTGGAGGCATCATTACGTACCTTTTTATTTTATTTTATTTTTTTGCACACTAATAACCTCTGTTAAGCACATTTATGCTAATAAAGGCAATTCAGAAGCTGTTGAGCCTTTTAAAAATGCTTGTCTAACCCCTCCACCAGCTTATAATATGAGACACTGCTAAGAGGCATAAGATATTTTTTTTAAAAACGGCACATTTTAAATGGCTGTCAAAGAGACAATTCTGCATAAAATTACACCCATTAGCATTGTGAACAGGGGGAATGGGGGACCATTGCAGCGCCGCTGTGGTGGGGTGGCCTCAGATATCGGAGGCAACCCCCGCAGGAACCTGCTATTTCCCCCCTAAAACATGCATGAAACGATTGCTGGAAATGTCATGCATGTCCCCTCCGACTCTTCAGAGGAAGGCCCTATCCCTGCCAGCCGAAGCGAGGGAGCCGCGTCTCAAGGGCCAAACTTGGAAACTGCTTCTGTCATGCCAGATAGGGATTGTTCGGACTCAGATGATACGCAGCGCCCAGAGCCCAGTTCCCTCTGGAGAGAATGGCAACAGTGGTGCCACCGGGGGCGTGACGCCCCGAGTCCTACTTAAGACACACCCAACTCGGCACACCTTGATTCTTGACTCCTGACTGATTCCCTGACTTATGACCACTCTCTGGTACCCTGACTCTCCCCATACGAATAGTTTCTAATCTATTGCTGATTCCATTATGATTTTATCCTGTGTTCATTAGGGATTCACACAACCGTTTTTTTTTTCGCATTTGCATTTGAGTCAAATCAAATGTCTACACATTTGATTCAAATGTTTATTATCCAGATGCAACAAAATCCAATTCGAATCAAATACATTCGAAACTATTTGTTCAAACGTTAGATTCAAATCTGAAGATACGGATGTCGACAACATTCGCATGTGCTATACTTGGGCCCCAAATATCTAAAGGAACGCCTTCTCCCATATCAACCTGCCCATGCCTTAAGATCAAGCGGTGAGGCCCTCCTGGTTGTCCCACCACCTTCAACAGTGAGGTTGGTGGGCACCCGGGAGAGAGCCTTTTCTGTGATGGCCCCTAGACTATGGAATAGCCTCCCCCTCAAGGTGCGTCTTGCCCCTTCCTTATATGTATTTAGGAGGGCGGTGAAGACGCACCTCTTTTCCCTGGCCTTTGGCTAAGCTGATTATATTTTCCACCCAGGACAGAACCATTATTTTAACTATAATGTGTATTGTTTTAGTGTTGTTGAATTTTTAAAGTGTTTTAATGTATATTCTGTTTTAATCTGCTGTTTTAAGATTGTAACCCGCCCAGAGACCTTCGGGTATGGGGCGGGATATAAATATAAATAAATAAATAAATAAATAAATAAATAAAATAAATAAATAAATATCTGTATGCATTTTGTATGCATCCCCTTTTATCCCGTAGGCATCCCGTTTTCATGCCGTACTTTCTGCACAAATGCGTACAGATGCATATGAGATTCGTACAGATACGTATGTAATGCATACATATCTATACATTCAAATGATTCAAATTAATGTTTTGGAGCATTTGAAATTCATTTGAATGTTTATATTCGAATGTGAAGACATTATATTCAAATTCAAATGTCCACATTTGATCAAATTTGATTGAATTTCAAATAGAACATTTGTGAAAATCCCTAGACATAGAATAGAATTTATATTTTCATGTGCTGATTCCCCTCCCCTCCCCCCCACCCCGATGCCCTGGGATATTTTAATGAAAGGCAAATGTTTAAAATTAGTGACTTTCTACTGTAGATCTACCCAGAAATCATCTCTGGACATTACAACTTGCTAGCTATTGCTATCCAAAATATCCAAAATGTTTTGCAGTTGGAATACAGCCCTGGATCTGAAGTTTTGAGACTGAGGGCCTGTCCCCAAGCAATTTAAAGTCTGCTAAAAATCTTTTTTTGCCTCTGAGTGCCCCCATGCCCGGCTTTTCAACGAACTTCCAGCGCTACAAAAGGAAGAAAACCCGTGACAAAAAAGTGCCTTTTAAAGAAGAGTTTCAGCGCTCTTTCTGGAAGTCGCGGGTTTTCCTCGCAGCGTTTACCTTGGGGACGCTCCGTGGCAAAAGGGGTGGGGATTGCCACCTGCACACACTCCAGAACTGCAGCAGCTTCCCTTCCCTTCCCTTTCTAAAGCTCAGAACTTTCAAAGAGCCAGAATAGCGCAGAATTGCAACATGGTTGCAATTGCTATCAGGTGTGAAGTGGGTGGATTATTGCTACAGTGTAACGGCTGCTGTATGGAGTGGATTTTGACAGTAAGAGGGAAAGTGTTGAGAGTGAAGTCTTGAGAGAGATCATGTGGCTGCGTCTCTGATCTGGGAGATGAACAGAGAACCGATGGCTATTTTTCCTCGTCGGGGGCTTCTTTCTGGTTGTGGCCGCGCAGAGCGCAGTCCCTCCCCATTCCCGCCGGCACCCTATCAACAAGAGTGGGGGTGGGGAGAAAAAGACGTGGACAAAGAAAACACACTTCCGTGGGGATGGAAGATGCATTTTAAATGCACGTTTTGCTGAGCCTCATGCAGACGCTTATTCCGGAAGTGCACCACACTTTTAAAGTCCTCTTGAATAGAGTGACGGCAGAGGGAACCCAGAGTGGCAAATAAGTCTTTTGGGGATGCAGCCTGAGGGAAGTTTCACCAAACCATCTACCTGCCCAGACTCTGCACACATCACAGAGGATTTTGCACAAGCTGTAGATGAGGGAATGCGATGCAGGTTGCAGAGACATCATGGGAATTGCCATGGGGCGGTATGAAGAGGTTCTACGCTTGTCCTTTTGTTCATCATTTCAGGCTGGCCACTAGGTGGCAGCAAGTAATGCTACATGGCCAAGTGTTTTCCCAGTCTTCTTTCCACATGTTCCCACTGCAGCTGGCGTCGCCTTCTGTAACTCTGCTGTGGACCAGAGAGACGTGCGCCCCGGTTAGCAAAGCCCATCTGCACTGGGCAGACCATAGCCAGGTATAGATGACCTAAAATGGATTTCAGTATCTTGACTACAACATATAGCTCAACATGCTTCCACACCTAATTTCTATACTATCTACCTGTGCTTCTTTATATTTATTTATTTATTTATGTACTTGCACTTTTATCCTGTCCAGTGCCCGAAGTTCTCAGCACTGCAATAAAAAAGCAAAATATAAACTGAACACACTAAAAACAGGAACAGTGCCTGAAAAGAGGGGAGGAGGAGCTGTTTTCCTCAGCCAAAGATCAGGGTAAATAGGTGTGTCCAATACATTTATACACACAAAGACAAATCTCTGCCGAAAAAATTAGAATTTAAACGGAAAATCCAGCTCACCGTGGTGTATGCAAAAGCTGTGATCAGATAACCTTTGGATCTCCTGGCTGCTGCCCAAATGTTGATTATGAAGATGCCACACTGTCTTTGGGGGAGAATTCTTTATTTTTAAACTGAACTGGAAAATCCCTTGGATTTACTGGGATTCCAGAGCAGGAGAAGGTTTGCCCTTGTCTCTGCTTGAGATGCCCATGGGGCAATTGGTGGGCTACTGTGTGAGATGGGATGCTGGACTGGATGGGCTGTGGCCTGATCCAGCAGGGCACCTCTGAGGTTTTTATGGAGTAGATGGGCTGTGGCCTGATCTTGCAGGGCCCCTCTTAGGTTCTTATGGACTGGATGGGCTGCGGCCTGATCCAGCGGGGCTCCTCTGAGGTTCATATGGACTAGATGGGCTGTGGCCTGAATCCAGCAGGGCTTCTCTTAAATTCAGTAGACTAACTCATTGAAAACAGGCTGGAGGGACAGGCAGGATGTTTCTAAAGGCTAGAGATTGAAGAGCAGAAGGTTTGCCCTTGTCTCTGCTTGAGATGCCCATGGGCAATTGGTGGGCCACTGGGTGAGACAGGATGCTGGACTGGATGGGCTGTGGCCTGATCCAGCAGGGCACCTCTGAGGTTCTTATGGAGTAGATGGGCTGTGGCCTGATCCTGCAGGGCCTCTCTTATGTTCATATGTTCTTATAAGGATGAGGCCGCTGCCCACCTAGTCCAGCATCCTGTCTGACACCAAGGCCAACCAAGTGCTTATAGGCATCTCAAGCAGAAGACAAAGGCAAAACCTTCACCTGCTCTCAAATCCCTGCCTCTCTCTCCAACCTGGAGGTCGTACCCATATATCCATTCTCATAGCCAATGATACAGCTGTCACTCATGAATTAAAAGGAGCCCTGTTGGACCAGGCCACAGCCCATCTAGTCCAGCATCCTGCCTCATACAGTGACACACCAACTGCTTATAGGCATCTCAAGCAGAAGATGAGGGCAAAACCTTCATCCTGCAGGTGGCATTTGGAGGCATCCTGTGTGTGGTACCTAGGCATCCATTTTAGAAGCCATTGATACACTTGTTCTCCATGAATTTGCTTTTACAAATGTTTTGTGTAAGTTCATAGTGTTGTTATTTTGTTTATATATAATTTTTAATATTTATTTAATGTATGATATGTTACTTTGTATTGTATTTTTCATGGTTGCTGTAAATCGCCTTATGGATGGATGGATGGATGGATGGATGGGTGGGTGGGTGGGTGGGTGGGTGGAGGGAGGGAGGGAGGGAGGGGTAGGTGAGTGGGTGGGTTGAGGGAGGGAGGGAGGGAGGGAGGGGTGGATGGATGGATGGGTGGGTGTGTGGGTGTGTGGGTGTTTAGAGGGAGGGAGGGAGGTCCTGCCGGATTGGGCCATAGCCCATCTAATCCAGTTTCCTGTTTCATGCAGTGGCCAACCAATTGTTTCTGGGCATCTCAAGCTGAAGACCAGGGCAAAGCCTTCACCTGCCCTTAACTCCCTACAAAGGGCCTTTAGCGACATCCTGCTGTCTCTCCAATCTGGAGGAAGTACCTAGACATCCATTCTAGTAGCCATTGATACATCTGTCCCTCATGAATTAAAAGGAGCCCTGCTGGATCAGGCCACAGCCCATCTGGTCCAGCATCCTGTCTCACACAGTGCCCCACCAATTGCCCATGGGCATCTCCAGCAGAAGATGAAATTGTAAACCCCACCCATTCTTGAATCCCTGTGAATTGGTTCTGGCATACTTGCTCAGTGGATCTTCCATTCCTCGACACACACACACACACACACACACACACACACACACACACACACACACACACACACATGTGTCCAGTGCCTTGAACAAAGCTCATTTGTTGCCATGAAACACTGCATGCACACTTCACAACAGAAAAGGAACACATAAACCAGCTGCCTATAATTTTTCAAGATGTATCTTACTTGAATCTTTCGGGGTGGATGGTGCTTGATGAGGCTGCTTTCTTTTGCTTCTGCCGTGAAGTCTAGTGGAGCAGGCCTGAGAACTTAAAGGAAAAAGGTTTTTTTGAGGGACTCATGCAGTGATCCCAAAGGAGAGATAATGATGCATAGATACTGCCTCCAGATTAGAGAGATGAGCAGTAGGCCTCTAAAGACCATTTGTGGGGAGTCCAGAGCAGGTGAAGAGTCTGCTTTCATCTTCTGCTTGAGATGCCCAGAAGCAATTGTTGGGCCACTGTGTGAGATACCTGCTCTCAATTCCCTGAAAATGGCATTTAGAGGCATCCTATCTATTTCCCCAAGCTGGAGGCAGTGCCTAGGTATCACGTTCCGGATATGTGATTCACCACTTGGCTCAGAGACCCAGGCTTCAACCGGCTCGATCCTGGAGACCGGCCACAATGGCTGACCCAAATAGACTAGAAAATTGGGGAAGGAAATAAAGAGGCTGGAGACAGGAGTCAGGAGGAATAGAGAGCGTTTTAATTTTGCCTGAGGTTTAAATACAGCCAAAATGGGGCCCTGGAGGAAATGACATTGAGTCAACATATGGGGTGGTGATTGGAGGAAGGCTGGTGGTAAGGCAGGTCAGAGATCCTTGTGATGTCACATCTTCTGGTCCGTGGCAGGAAAAATATGCAGCCGGAAGAGAAGGAACAGTTGTGGTTTAAAACTCCATGTGTCTGAAAATCGCCTCTATTCCTGACTGGTATAGGTGTGGAGTGAAAAGAGCTCAGCACTTTGGACATGTAATGCAAGTCTATGGAGAGAAAAATTCCTGGTGCTTTTTATTCTCAGGGCTTATCAGCAAATGGCTTTATTTAAAATGAAGGGCTGAAGAGAAAGGAAGACACGGTGTGTGTGTGGGGGGAGCTGTGCAGCCTAGTGGTTACTACACCTAGGCATCCATTCTAGTAGCCCTTCACCTGCCATGAATTTATCTAATCCTTTCTTAAAGGCATTCAGAATGGTTGATGTCTTCACCTCTGCTGTTGGTAAATTCCATAGACCAATGACTCTCTGGTTGGAAGAACTCCTAGCTCTCTGGCCCATCAGCTTTATGGAGTACCCCATGATTCTCATAAAATAAAATAATGTTTCTCTATCCACCTTTTCTGAAATATATCCCGGAATAGGGACCTGCTATCTGCATGCTAGTGCAGACTGTGGTAGTAGTAGTAGTAGTAGTAGTAGTAGTAGTAGTAGTAGTAGTAGTAGTAGTAGTAGTAGTAGTAGTAGTAGTAGTAGTAGTAGTAGTAGAAGAAGAAGAAGAAGAAGAAGAAGAAGAAGAGAGTTGGCTTTTCTTCCTGACTTTTCTCACCCATTTAAGGGGACTCAAAGCAGCTGACAAACCTTCTGTTCTTCTCCCCACAACAGACACCCTGTGAAGTAGGTGGGGCTCTGAGAGCTCAGAAGAGAGCTGTGACTAGCCCAAGGTCACCCAGCTGGCTTCATGGGGGAGGGTGGAATCGAACCTGGTATTCCCAGATAAGAGTCCAGCTCCCTAACCACAAGACCAAACTGGCTCACAAAGTGCCCACACGTTCCTTACCTGCCTAGGTGTGAATGGGGAATCCATCCCCACATGTCTAGTCTTACTGCACTACAGCCATTCGGCTGTAGTGCGAAAAGGCCTCAGTGATGGTCCAGCCCAGCATGTTGTCGGCCCCTCAGTTTTTTTTATTAGTTTTTTATTACAATTGCTTTAAACCCCCCTCCCCCCTCCCCCCCGGGTAATACATAATTCCAAATTTTTAATACAATACATTGAAAAGGCTACACAATTCATAATACTACATTGAGAAAATTAAACGTAACTTCATTTTCTCACTTTCACTCCTAAGCTTATTATCTAAATATATTTTAACTATCATCCATTTTTGTTTACATATTCTAACCCTATCCAAATTACTTATATTATTCATACGACTATTCGATATTTCTGCTGCTATCACATTAATTATATAATTATACCATTTATTAATAGACCATTTCGTTCTATCCTTCCATCCACTCACTAAGACTATTTGAGCACATGTTAACAATTGTTCTACTATTTCCTTCCGTTGGATAGTTGGAATGTTGTTTAACTCCAAATGTAATACTCCCATTCTCCCTGTTATTGTACATTGTATATTCAGCATATCACTGATTTCTTTCTCTATCTTCTTCCAAAATTCAGATACTATAGGACATTCCCAAATCGTATGAAAGAAAATACCTCTTTGGTTACAACCATGCCAGCAATTGCTACCTGTATTTGTAAAGAAGTGTGATAGTTGTGCTGGGGTTCTATACCATTTATGTAATATTTTCCTTCTTACTTCTTTAAGGTTATTATACTTGACCATTTTTATACATTTTATTTCATTTTTAATTTCCTCTCTTTCAATCCTTATATCTGTACTCCAAATATTATATAACCCACAAGACCAAACTGGCTCACAAAGTGCCCACGCGTTCCTTACCTGCCTAGGTGTGAATGGGGAATCCATCCCCACATGTCCTAGTCTTACTGCACTACAGCCGTTCAGATGCAGTGCGAAAAGGCCTCAGTGATGGTCCAGCCCAGCATGTTGTCGGCCCCTCAGTTGATTCCACCTAATGACATGTTAGGAAACCCTTGGAAGCGTGAGAAAAGGGACTTGAAAGAGTTAGTTTGCTGAAAGAGGATAGAAGTTGTAGACTGAAAGAGGAATTAATTCGATGTCACACTGAAAAGTAAAGGAAACACCCCAAATGTTACCTGTGGGATATCTTGTGTGGCATGTTTCTCGCAGAGGTGGAAGAAGACATCTTTCCAGTGCCAGGTTTCCATCCATTTGGGAGGTGAAGGCACTTGGGTTCATCCCTGGCTGAGGATTTGGGAACGTGTAAATCTCCACGCTGCTGGAAGACCGAAGCCTTTCTTCTTTGCCTTGCATTGGGGCAACTTTGGTGACCTTCCTATGAACCTTTGAAGGATACAGACCCATATCCCTGTGTTCTATCAAGGTGCCTTTTGGTGGGAAAGGAAAGGAACCCAGTCTTCAAGCTTTGGAATGTATATTTCAACCCCCCCAGACTCCAAATTCTGGATAAATAGTGCCCAAAATGAAGGACCATCAAGAAGAACAAACTCTGGTGTGGCTTGGGAGCTTCTCACCAGGCAGTTGACCATAGGTCACCTCAGAAAGGTTTGCAGGATCTTCCAGAAGAAAGGGAATCCAGAGAGTTGGTTGAGAAGACAGACGTTCCACCAGATGGCTATGGAGTCCCGTATCTTTGAGGTGAAGGGAGATGCCCAGCAAGAGTCACCACGGCCCTCCAACTACATTTTCCTCTTGGCACAAAGACAGAAAGGGAAAGAGACGCATTACGGAGAGCCAAATGGGCCCCATTCCCATAGTAACACCTCCTCCGCTTACGGTACCGTTTCCAGCTCTACACTCGGGAAGCCCAGTTAAACATTGACTCGGACGGAGCAGAATCTTGCACGAAAGAATGAGCCAGCTAACTGGCATTGCACATTAAACGGATCCAAGACCGTCTAGGGGGTCAATCAGTAAACAGGGTCGCATAATAATGTTTTCCCAGGACATTCCATTCCCTGCGATGACCAAAGCCCAATTAACCATTAATCTCCTCCATGCTTGGATTGCTTCGACATGGTCCCTCCTCTGTCTATAAGGCCTGTGGGTATCTTACAGAACTTTGGGACAGATATGGGGAAGACAGGTTCATCATCACGGGTTAGTATCTCTGACGGCTGTGGGTCTCCAGGTTCATGGGAGGCCTTGTGGTCTTGAAGCTCAGCTGCTGAGGGAACCCGTACGGTGCTCAGTGTGTCCTTTGGTCCACCAAAGGAGAAACAGTGAGCCAGTTTGGTCTAGTGGTTAGGGAGCTGGACTCTTATCTGGGAATACTGGGTTTGATTCTGCACTCCTCCATGAAGCCAGCTGGGTGACCTTGGGCTAGTCACAGCTCTCTTCTGGGGTCTCATAGCCTCACCTACTTCACAGGGTGTCCTGTTGTGGGGAGAAGAACAGAAGGTTTGTCAGCCGCTTTGAGTCCCCTTAAATGGGTGAGAAAAGCGGGGTGGAAATGCTAATTCTTATTCTTCTTCAAATGAGGTAGGATTCTATTCAATACAAATCTATTTGTACAAATTCATATGAACATCCTATACGAATACATATGTATCTCATACGTATCTGATATGAGTCCCATACATGTCCAGTAACATATCCACCCTGAAAGCATCAAATCTGCCCTGAATCCACTTTGAATCCGCTCCCAATCCATGTCGAATGCACTCTAGATCTGTTGCAGATGTGACTGATGCAGCCGCTTTTCCACCTCCCCATTTCACGAATGTCCAAAGCATTTGTATTCGTATGAATGCCAATGTATGATGATTTGTGTTCAAATGTCCGAATTTGTACAGATTCACACCAATATATCGAATTATATGAATATTCGTGGACATCCCTAGATGGGGACAACTCCCTTATGAAATCAGGAAGCAACGCCTGGGCGTCTTCAGCCTGGAAAGGCGTCGTTTAAGAGGGGACTTGATTGAAATATATAAAATCATGCAGGGTATAGAATAGGTGGAAAGTAAAATTATTTTCCCTATCACACGCTAGAACCAGGAGGCACTGAATCAAAGGTAAGAAAATTCATATTTGTTCAAATAGATCCCCTGCAAATGTGATAGGATTCTATTCAATACAAATTTATCTGGGAATACTGGGTTCGATTCCGCCCTCCCCCATGAAGCCAGCTGGGTGACCTTGGGCTAGTCACAGCTCTCTTCTGAGCTCTCACAGCCCCACCTACCTCACAGGGTGTTACGTTGAGGGGAGAAGAACAGAAGCTTTGTCAGCCACTTTGAGTCCCCTTAAATGGGTGAGAAAAGCAGAGTAGAAAAGCCAACTCTTCTTCTTCTATCCGTACGAATTTGTATGAATATCCAATATGAATGCATACATATTCCATATGTATCCAATATCTATCTCATAACATATCCCCTCCGAAAGCGTCAAATCCGCCCTGAATCCACTTCGAATCTGCTCTCAAACCATGTTGAATTCACTCTGGATCCATTGCAGACGTGACTGGCGCAGCCGCTTTCCCACCTCCCTGATTCACGAGTGTCCTGAAGCTTAGTGTGAATTCAAATGTTACGAATATTTGTGGACATTTCTTTCTCCCTCTGCTTCTCCCCTCGACGGTCAGGAAGTGAAGCAATCTGTTAACTTAATTTTTCATCAGCCGAAAAAACGGCCCCGGCGCTTAGAGCAAAGAAAAATACAATTTGACAAATGAGGCAGCTGTGAGATTACATTCTTTGGCACGTAAGGGGCAATCATGCCTGTCTCCCCGGCAGAAAAACAAAACGTGTCGCGAATAATGCTAGCTTAAGGAACGTCCCAGAAAATACAGCATTTCTGAAAGCTCAGGAAGGAAGCAGTAACAGTGTCGGCTGTCTGTTCTGCCAGTGTATGTGGATATGCAAGACTTTGGTTATATCCAGATTGGCAGAATAAAAAAGTTCAGCTTATGCGCTGCGGAGCCACAATGTGCCATCCGCACTCCAGCAGCCTCCCTGTGGCTATCTCAGAGAAATCTGTGATATTTCCGTGGCGCGCACGGCAAGGCGTGCATCATGTGGGATGGGGCAGCCAAAGGGAGTTGAGCTGCATGCTCACCTCTCGTTCGCCGTTCTCGCCGTCCGGACTGGCAGGAACGTTCAAATTCACCTGAAACTGCGGAGCGAGTGTTCATGGTTCTGCAGTAGGTAAATTTGAAGTAGCGGCAGCATAATGCGCCACCTCTATGCGGTATTGGGCATCAGGCGTGAGTGACAACAATGCCCTGACTGCATGTCGGAATGCGCAGTATCTGTACGTCTGGACATACCCTTTATTCCTCTTTAAATTGCTCTGCAATGCAAACATACAGTCTTGATATAGCTTGAGCTCGTCGGCCAGACCTTATGATACCCCTGACAGTGAAAAATATGCTCTAATCTTCGGGAAACTGCATTTATAATATTTCCCAGTGTTCTTTGATCAGTTTTCATGCTGATACGGGAAGCCTACTTTAAGTGTCACATTGAATTTGGGAGGCCGTCTATCTTCTCCTTTGATGTTTGCAAGAATCCAAAATGTATATGGCGTATACCAGGTAGCTCTTGCACGCAGTTGGGTTTACCTGCACCAGGAAGAGAAGCTCTTTTTTGAACTACAAGTCCCATGATGCTTAGCCCCTATTTTAGCTTGAAGGCCTCTGCTATTTGCATATATATATTTGCATTCACTTGTCTGGTCCAAATTCTGCCGTCGAGGAACATGTGAATCCTTATACTGCCCCTTGCATCGTTCTGCTTGCAGACTGTTGCATACTCGGGCTCCATCCCCAAAAGACTTATTTGCCTCTCTGGTCTCCCTCTACTGTCACTGTATTCAAGTGGACTTTAAAAGTGCCCTGCACTTCCAGAATAAGCATCCACATCAGGCTCAGAAAAACACGCATTTAAAATGCACCTTCCGTCCCCACAGAAGCGTGTTTTCTTTCCCCGCATCTTTTTCTCCCCGCCCCCTCTCTTGTTCAAAGGAAAAATAGCCAAATCTCAGTCCCCCGAAGTGGCTTCCTGTGTGGGCCGCAGCCATCGGCTGGGCGATTGCTCATTCACTCTTCACTGTCTAAATCCACCCGGTAGAGCAGCGGTGACTTTAAATACGCTGTAGCAATTGCAAGTTTGCCCAGGTTTTTCCACCAGCTTCTCAAGCCTCAGGGTAAAAGGAATCTCCCTGCTTCCACAAGCTTACAGTGCACACTCGACACCAGCAGGAGCTGGACTCATAGCCTAGGGGCAGAATGGCCACCCAGCCGCATGGCCAGCATGGAGAACAACCTTTCTCTTCCTGCCTGCCACAGGATATGACATCAGAAGGACTTCTGACCTGCCCAGCTGATGCACTACACCTATCACCTCCCTGGATTTATCCTGAGGTCACTTCCTTCCCTGCCTTCTTGTGGCGGGATATAAAAAAGCTCAGCAAATAAAGCTCTTTTCCAGCTCATCTTGTCTCCCGCCTAACTTCTTTCTCCTGTGCTCTCTGTCTTTAAATCACCATAAGAGCACATGGTGATCTCTTATAGCATGCCGGTGGCTAATAAGTGATTTACTTTCGCAACACCCGGTGATCATACCAGTCTAATGGTACCAAGTATTGTTGCAGCCTTTGGGTTGTGACCAAGGATCGCTGTGGTTCTTTGAACTGCAGCCACGAACAAGGTAGCCATAAGGTGCCTCCCCCTCAGGTTTCCCAGAGCCAAGGATTCAGGTTGCAAAGCCAGATTGCAACAATACACCCATTTCACGCCTGATAATAATGTTGCAATTCTCCACAATTCTGGCTCTTTGAGAGTTCTGTGCTTTAGAGAGGGAAGGAAAAGAAACTGTGGCTTTATGGCTGTGTGTGCAGGCAGCAATCCCTGTCCCTTTTGCCACGGAGCCTCCCCAAGGTAAATGCTGTGAGGAAAACCTGCGACTTCCAAAAAGAGTGATGAAACTCTTCTTTAAAGGGCAAGTATTTTGTGGTGGGTTTTCCTCCTTTTGTAGCGCTGGAAGCTCGTTGAAAACCCTAGCATGGGGGTGCTCAGAGGCAAAAGAAGAGTTTTAGAAGACTTTAAATTGCTTGGGGACGCACCTTAGATGCTGCTTAAGAGGGAATCTGATTCAAGTATATAAAATCATGCAGGGTATAGAACAGGTGGAGACAGAAATTATTTTCTCTATCACACACTAGAAGAAGGAGGGACTCCATGAAGCTGATGAGCAGGAGAGTCAGATCAGACAAGGGGAAGTATTTCTTCACCCAGAGGGTCATCAGTTTATGGAATTTGCTGCCAGAAGACATAGTGACAGCAACCAGCCTAGATGGCTTTAAGAAAAGGATAGACAAATTCATGGAAGACAGGTGAATCAATGGCTACTAGAATGGATGCCTAGATACATCTTCCAGGGCATGATGCCTCTAAGGCCATTTGCTGGGACTCAGTAGCAGGTGACGGTTTTGTCCTTGTCTTCTGCCTGAAATGCCCATAAGCACTTGGTGGGTCCCTGTGTGGGACAGGATGCTGGACTGGATGGGCTGTGGCCCAATCCAGCAGGGCTCCTCTTATGTTCTAATGCCCCTCTTCCAAGTGGAAAAGGTGCTGGGGAATCATGTGACTGGTGGTGCAGATGCAATTGCGCACTGCATCACCTGGTCGCCCCAGCTATGGTGCCACGTAAGTGCGCTGGACCCATTGCAGGGGCTACGTGATTGCCACCATAATGGCAGCAATTCACATTCAGCCAGTGCTTGGTTTAGTGCCAGCCAAGTTACAAATGTTGACTGTTAAAGCATTCTTGCACTCCACTCCTTGTGGTTAGACTGCCGGACTCATATCTCGCAGTCACAGGGTTTGATTCCGCACTCCTCCATGAAGGCAGCTGGGTGACCTTCGGCTAGCCATGGGTCTCTTTCTGTGCTCTCACAGCCCCACCTACCTCACTCTTGTGGGGAGAAGAACAGAAGATTTGTCAGCCGCTTTGAGTCCCTCTGAATCAGTGAGAACAGCAGGGTAGGAAAGCCAAATCTTCTTCTTCTCCTGTATCTTGATCTTCTTCAGAACCCACAACAGCCTGGTTTTTCAAAATATGCACCATTGATCAAAAACTTTTTTCGCCATGGAGGTGGAATTTCACAGCTGGACCGTGTTGCGCTGTATTTTCAGTAACTAGAACTGCTGTATGGATTAGTGCATTGATCCAGGCTTTTTATGTGGCTTGAATCGCCCTGAGATAATTCGTCAAGGAAGTGCTGGAGGTGAGCTCAATGAATAAATAATAAACAAACCTGGCTGCCCTTGAAATATCTACCGGAGAGATTTATGGTTGACAGCCCTGCGCTGGAGAAGAAGGCTAGAAGAACCAGCGTGGGGTCATTGTGTGATGAGAACTTGGCCGTGGCACGTCAGACTCTTAATTAACAAACCATCTTTTCATGGGAAAACTGCTGCATAGATCATAGCAATTCTGTTCTGGTGCAGTGATATAAAAATCTATCTCCACTTTCACTCACCTGGGGTACAAAACTACCCCACCTACACCAGCAAGGATGTAAAGGAGAAATGTGGAGTAGTTTGGCTTTTTCCTAAGTGCTGTAGTGTCCACCACTGTTCACAGAGCGATCACATGTGTGAAATGCTTTGGAATACCTTTTTACTCTTATAGGGTGTTTTTCCACCACACTCCTTTAATCCGGATCTAGTAGATCCGGATTAAGGGAAGTACCCAATGTGTTTCCATGGGTGGTCTACCACCCAATAGCAATGGGTGCTAGCCTCCCTGCCGTGGAAACACCGGAGCACCCATTTGATCCGGATTTCCCTAGCGGCAGTCGAAACAATCGGGTCCCAAATGGGTGCCGTGGTGGAAATGGGATCATCCGGCTCACACCCAAATGGGTCCTTAATGGGTGCAAAAATGGGTACTTTCTGACAGTGGAAAAACACCCATAGATACATACTCTTAATATTTTTTCAGCACAAGGTTTGATTCTACTAGAACTTTACACATATAGGCCCAGGCCAGATGGGAGATACATAGTGCCATTATGTTTGTGCTGTGGTGGGATTGCCACATGGACCTGTGGCGACCCCACTGTGGCCCTGCTACATTTCCCCCTAAATCCTACTATAGGCCTATTTTGGGGAAGCCCAACTCTGGTGTAGGGATGTCCATAAATGGGGGTTTTCACATTTGATTCTATTTGATACAAATGTATTTGTACCAGTTTGTACGAATATCTGATACGTTTCTGATACAAGCGAATACATATCCTATATGAATGAATACATATCTGATACGTATCCCGTAACAAATCAGTGCTCTGAAAGTGTCAAATCTTACCTGAATCTACTTTCAATCTGCTCTCAATCCATGTCGAATGCAATCTGGATCCGTTGCCGATGTGTGGCGATTTGTGTGTGGAGGGAGCCACCATCATTCCGGTGTCCACTGCGCATGTGCAGGTATGGATAAAGACGGCCGCACATGCACAGTGGTGCAATTGTACACAGACATCCACAGCATTCAGCACTACTCATAGAGCGATCAGATGTGCGAAATCCTTTCGAGGACCTTCAGTTTAAAGATACACTTATTTCCCAGTTCCTTTATGAATTACAAGCATTGCTCCCTTCTTTTTCTTTAAAAAAAGGAAATTTATTGTCATTATATACACCTACTCTGAGCTCAGTGTACAAATGTAAACAGTTTACATACAGATGTGTTTAGCGCTGAATTTACAATCCATTCCTGGCTTAAAGTCATAGCTGTTATTTTTAAGCATACAGGTCGGTGAGGGGGAAAATAATAATAAACTCATATTCACAGAATATACATGGATGTGCAGCTAAGACTCGGCCAGCTCTAAGCTAATGGGATGGACACCGTCCCGTTGGCCCGGCTCCGGCTTCTGAAATGGACGCTGGAGTCCGTGGCGTCTTCCGCGTGGTCTTCGCTCTTCTTCTCCTTCAAGCTGTTGATGAACCTCAGTGTGATTTCGTCCCATTCCTCAGGAAGGAGCATGAGCAGGAAACCAAGGGAAATGATGATGGTGGCTCCGAGCCTGACCACGCTAAAAATCACCTCATGTTTGAGGAGATCGACAGCTGCGTTTAGGACGGAAACAGAAAAGAAAGTGTTTAGACAGCTGCCAGACCCAAATGCCCACCTAGTATTGCTATTATTATTTGCACAGCACAAATAGGACAAGCATTTCAGTGGGTTTTTTTCTTTCTTTCTTTCTTTCTTTCTTTCTTTCTTCCTTCCTTTCTTTCTCAGGGTATAGCAGAGAGTTGGGCCTGCGTACTTGCCGCCATTTGGGGGGAGGAATCAGCAGGTGGCAGCCATGTTTTTCTGTCACGCATAATGGTCCTAAGTAAGGATAGTGAGCCAGTTTGGTCTAGTGCTTAGGGAGCCGGAGTCTTATCTGGGAATACCGGGTTCAATTCCGCCCTCCCCCATGAAGCCAGCTGGGTGACCTTGGGCGAGTCACAGATCTCTTCTGAGCTCTTACAGCCCCACCACCCACCTCACAGGGTGTCTGTTGTGGGGAGAAGAACAGACGCTTTGTCAGCCACTTTGAGTCCCCTTAAATGGGTGGGAAAAGTGGGGTAGAAAAGCCAACTCTTCTTCTTCTTCTTCTCCTCCTCCTTCTTCAAGGAAATGTTCTGTAGGGACACTCTTAGGGTGGGATATTTGGCTCTACCGGGGCTCAACATTTTAGCTGTGTTCACACCTAACTTTTAATCCAGCTTCAGTCCACATTCAGAGTAGAATAAGACATCAGTAGTCTTTTCACATTATGTACTCGTGTATTTATTTCTATCCCGCCCTATACCTAGAGGTCTCAGGGCGGGTAACAAGATTTAAAATCAACATATTGAAACAACAGGGTTGGCAAGTGGGACGGGAAAGTGTTGTCCCCATTTAACCGAAGTCCAGGGCAAAGAGGTGCATCTTCACTGCCTTCCTAAATGTACATGGTGAAGGTGATAGACTCACCTCAAGGGGGACACTATTCCATAGCCTAGGGGCCATCACTGAGAAGGCCCTCTCCCTGCTGGCCACCCCCTTGGCTGCTGAGGGTGGTGATACAACCAGGAAGATCTCTCCTGCAAATCTTAAGATTATACAACCCAAAGGTAGATTTTCTGAGCTAGATAAAGCCAAATGCAAACCACCTCACGCTTTGTCAGCCCCTTTGTACGAATGTATCAAAACATTAGATTCAAATCCGAATGTCAGTCTTCGAATGTGCCAACATTCAATTCAGATTCAGATGGCTCAATTCGGCCAAGTTCATGTGAATTTTGAATGTTGCAAATATTCATGTCCAATTTAGTGAGGCACCCCTGATGATCTTGTGCGCCCAATGAAACACGCAGTCATTAGAACGGCGCAGAGAGAAAGATAGCAAAGATTCACAGAACGAAATGCAAAGTAATGCAGAAAAGAAATTTCATAATGATTTTCGTGAGGCTGACAGTTTTTATTAATTCTAATCGTTTAGACGGCATTTTGAAATTGCTCCGGAATTTTTTAAAGAGAGTAAGAAAGTCGTGGTGTGTACCTGCATTGCCAGGAACACTGAGCACTGTTCCAATTGATATCAAGATCGGGTAGGTTAGCACAACGCCGACATTCACCAGAATGTTAAAAGCTGCAGAGGATGAGAATAAAACAGGAGATTGTGAAGAATCAGAACTTCCGAGCACAGGTCTTTGTTGGAGCTGTGATGGAGCAAAACCTTTTCCTATTTTGCTGCCTAAGACTTCTTACGAAGTCTTATGAAGACGTGGCCTGTGTAGGCTGTGCCAAATCATCGCCGAAAGACGACTACGATTCACAGACCATGCTCTACAGATGGAGAATAAGGAAATCCCCAAAATGGCAATGGCTTGCGTACCACCAGGTCATTGCAGGAAAAGAGGAAGGCCACGTAACTCCTGGCATCGGACGTTTCTAAAAGATGTTGAACAGATGAATATAAAATGGGACGAAGCTGCAAACTTGGCTACTGATCCGAATTGCTGGAATAATCTCAGAGAAATAGCCGTGTTAGTCGAATTTGAAAAGTCATGCCACCAATCCGTAGATGTGCCTATGAAAGCTCCTGTTAGCCTCCAAGTGCTACTAACTACTTTGCTGGACTTTTGGAATAATCTCATTGCTCGATATTATTATTATTATTATTATTATTATTATTATTATTATTATTATTATTATTATTATTATTATTATTATTATTATTATTATTATTATTATTATTATTATTATTATTATTAAAGTTTATTTACTGATATGCTACTTAGCATGAGAGGAGCTACTAATATAACATAATCTGCCCAGGTATTTTGGCATTCAGAGATTTGTGTCTGTCCAGACAGGAGGAATATAGCACCATTATGATGCTGCTATGGTGAAGGTGCCTCACTATTTCGCATGAAAAACACATTTAAAATATTGCTGGAAAGGCAAAACTTGGGGGACATTTGCACTTCCCTTCTAATCCAGCGGACAGGAATGGTGAACTTTCCCTGGCATGTACTAGCATTCAAACTCGCAAATGCCAGTACACACCAACCCATCCCCATCCCCATCCAGACATGTACCTGAGTGTGGACACATGATCTGGGTGCCACCATGTTAGCTCCCAAAGCCAGCGTCACTGTGTGTGCATCAGCACCATCACTGGGACAACGGTGCACCCCTGCACATTATGCGATGCACCAGCACACTTGCATCATGTGCCCCTCCGTGCGCCAGAGAGGTGCAAATGGGGAGGCCGCTGAATGGGGCGATTCTACATGTGGAGCATGAAATGGTGCCCCACACATAGCTTGCCTCTCTTCGGGAGAGCAATGCAAGAGAGGTGCATATTAATTAGCTCCTTGTCAGCAGGGATGAGTCAGCCTCATTAATATGCACCTCTTTTCATGCCTGAAGGTAACAGGATGAGTCAGCCTCATTAGCATGCACCTCTTTCCATGCCTGAAGGTAACAGTCCGCTTTGTTCTCCCAAGGGGTTTGTCTTTGAGCCTTTGCTAATCTCTGAAGGCAACTTCGGAGGGATTTTGGAGGGACTTCAGAGGGACTTTGAAGCTTTGATCTTGGGGCTCCCCCCCCCATGGGCACCCCCTCCCCCTAGCTTCCTCTAGACCCCACTGCCAGATTGTAGTGGAAACAGGCTCCCTACAATCCGGATTTTCAGGCTGAAGACCCCATTGTAGACCCCTTTAATGGGATCTACACGAAATCCAGATTATAGGTCCTGAAGGACCCATATGATCCGAATTTCCCAAGCTGCGGTGGAAACAAATGTGTCCCTGATGGGGTCTGTGGTGGAAATGGGGTCATCCAGCTCTGAGCCAAATGGGTCCTTAATAGGTGCTAAAATGGGTACTTTCGGCCAGTGGAAAAACACCCTGGGACTGTTTCAGGACGCAGAAGTTCCATGCCTGGGATCGCCTTGAAAGAAAATAATACCAAAGCATTTCTCCCTCTTTACCAAGAAAATAGCTCCACCCATATTGCACATTCTTTTAAACACAAAGGAAGAGATGTAAAGGTTATGAGATGTTTGTTTAATGTACCCACCCAGCCATAGTCCTGCTATTCCGCACAGGTATCCCCAGGGCACGGCAGAAAAGGGGGACCAGTATTCGACCTTCGTAAAATACAGGATGATGGGAGTGAAGGACAGGAAAACCAAGTTGAAGAAGCCAAGAGTAGAAATGAAGTGGGCAGCTTCCCCAAAGTTGGCACTCCCAAGAAACATCTTGAACAAGACCTGTGGGAGGAAGAAGAAACGGGACAAAGAATCTATTGGAATCGGATCGAATACCCAAAAATCTGATTCGATTCGAACCTTTTAAATTCAAATTTAACAAGATTCTATTCGAATTTACCAAATTCGAATCTATTCCTCCAAATGTTTCATTCGAATCTGCACGTACAAATGTCAACAACATTCATATGTGCTCCTACGCATCTTCCCACATCCTATACATGTCCGTACGCATCTGTACACGACCGTATGCATCCTGTAGTTATCCCGTATGGAACCCATCTTTGTCCCATACGGATCTGTACAAATGGTTACGGATGCCAGATTTTCAAGTACGCATCGCAAACGAATCTGTACACATACAAATGCCTGGATAATTCGAACAAATAGATCCGAAATTCGAAATTCAATTTGAATATTTACATTTGAATTTCAGGACATTCTATTTCAGTTTGAATGTCAAAATTTGGCACATTCAATTGGATTTCAAATGCCTGCGAATATTTGTGCAGATCCCTAGATTGGAGTGAGGTTACTAAACATGAGAAAAGGGACCTTTCGTACTTGCAAAATGGGGATGTCAGAGCACACTGCAGCATGAAACATATGCAGATCATAGGCCTAATTGCACTATGGCCTCTAGTGCATAATTAGTGAACTCTTGGGGAAGCGCATAAGCGTGCGGAGTAGGCTGTTACAGCCTCCAAGCGTGCCCGCCGTCACCAGAAGTTCACTAATTGTTGATTAGGTGTGGACCACAAAATCATGCTCCACACATTAACCAATGTTACCCTGGGACATTCCTGAAGCTTCCAGTGGCGCGACCGTTTGCTCTTGCCGGTTCTCCGGGGTCGTTTGAGGTGCTGAGCTGGCACCTCGGACTACTGTAGATGCGACTGCGCATGCACAGAGCACCAGCGTCGTCAAGATGACAGCACGGACGCGTACGCAGTCGCAGAGAGCGCTGCAGCCAAAATGGCGGCACCCAGCAGAGGTCCAGGTCCCAGAACGAATAAGGTGAGTATCTGATCCCAGAGGAAGGGAAGGGAAGTGGAAAAATGCCACATGGAGCCCAGCATGCTCTTCATCTTTGCTAGCCACCAGCTCTCCCAGTACCACCCCAGTTGCAACCTTTGCACCTACTGCTGGTTAACGGTTCCCTGGGGCAAATGCACACTTCCCTTCCCATCCAGGAGATGGGAAAGGCAACGTTCCCCATGTGTGTCCTAGCATTCGTGCTGATGAATGCTTGTACCACGCCATCTCTCCTCCCCCCATGCATCTGGACACCTACATTCTGTGAAAATGGGTTATATTCAGGCACTGTTATCTTCCTTCAGCTCTGCTGGCACCAAGGCGCATATGGTGCTACTGCTGCCACCACCAGGGCAACTCAGAGGCACTTTGCATGTGCACTTGGCACATGTCAGGTGCCTTGGCGTGGCATGTCAGGTGACCATCCGGGACAAATTATTCACTTCCAAATCAGAAGACATGTAAATGGGCCTTCCCGGATCCTTACGAGCTCAAGCGCAGGTAAAGGTAGGCTCACCTGTGGTCACCTTGCAGTGCGCTTCTGCAGGTAAGGAGACATTTCAGATGCCTAGACTGGAGGCCTGTTTGCACTACGGCTCTAGTGGACCGTTAGTGAACCTCTGGGAAAGAGCATATGCAGTGTAGGCTGTGGCATCCTTCCCCAGACTTTCACTAGGTGCCCCACACCTAAACCAGAGTTATCCAGAGTCTTACCTGCAGTGTCTAGGGTTGGAGCATTCACTCTTCTTTATGCCTCTAGCGCAAGGGCGCTGGCACATCAAATGATAATAGACATGACTGCACATGCGCAGAGGGTCAAGTGTTGTCAAGGCAATGGCAGTGACGGATGCGTAGTCACAGAGGGGAACACAGCCAAAATGGCGGCGCCCAGCAGAGGACAGCGCCCGGGATAGCATATGGTAAGTATCTGATTCTGGGGGAGGGAATGGCCAAAGCTGACTAGTGCTCCCACATCCGCATCTTTCCCACATTCTTACGCATTTGTACAGATCCGTACGGTATGAAAACGGGTTGCATACGGGATAACTACGGGATGCATACGGACGTGTACAGATGAGTACGGATCTGTACAGACCCAGGAAAGATGTGTACAGGCATCTACGAATGTTGTCGACATTTGTAAAGGCAAATTCGAATAATATTTTTAATTCCAATTTGCTTAATTCGAATTGAATTTGGTTAAATTCGAACTTTAAACATTCAAATCGAATTGAATTTTCGGGTATTCCATTCAGATTGAATCGAATCCCGAAAAATTGCATTTTTGCACACCCCTAGAACAGAAGAGAAAGGCCCAGAACTGGGATAGGCCCCGCACTGTCCTGGGTTACCGGTAAGTGCGGAAGGGGCAGAAATGTGATGAATGTGGAATTGTACGACGACCGTGCCCTTCAGGCTCCTCCACGGTGCCATTGTGGCTTGCGTGGATCTTGCTTTTGATGGGATACAGAGAGAAGGCATCTCCAGTAATAGGCAAACCCTACAAAGGACAATTCCCGCTCCCTGGTCTCGCATCAGGCATTGTTATTAGCTTTCATGATTAGCCACTCAACAGCCACCTCTGTGAAACATCATCAGTGAAATGCCGGCACAGAAAGCGGGGAGCTCAGGAGATGATCGTCTCGCTGCTGCGGAATAATAGAGTTTTCATTAAGACTTGATAAAAAGAAAGCAAGACGAATCCTCGGAGGGCCGCAAAGTAATTATCTCTTCTGTAACTTTCTTCGGAACGCACCTGGCTTGGAATGCCAAATCAGGCAGGCAGAGAGAGAGAAAAGAAGGGCAGGCTCCGTGCCTGTGTTGTGCATGCGTGCACTTTTAAGAGCCCTGGGGTGGTAAGAGGAATGCAGGGACCTACCTTGTACAGTGCGGAGGTGGACGCCGACCCAACCGCGTAAGCAACCCCGATGATGGAATCGCCTTGGAAACCGTCTGCGTACGCCATCATTACGATGCCCGTAATAGCCATTATGGCGGCAACTATCTATGGAACGCACAAAGAAACAATGTTTTTATTAATTTACTTACTTTACTTACTTTACTCACTCTCTCACTCACTTATTTACTCACTCACTTACTTCTTTACTCACTCACTCATTTAACGCTCACTCACTCACTTTATTCAGTCACACACTCACTTATTTACTCACTCACTCACTTATTTACTCACTCACTTATTTACTTACTCACTTATTTACTCACTCACTCACTTATTTACTCACTCACTCACTTATTTACTCACTTACTCACTCACTTATTTACTTACTTACTTATTTATTTACTCACTTATTTACTCACTCACTCACTTATTTACTCACTCACTCACTTATTTACTCACTTACTCACTCACTCACTTATTTACTTACTTACTTATTTATTTACTCACTTATTTACTCACTCACACACTTACTTATTCACTCACTCACTCACTCACTCACTTACCTATTTATTCACTCACTCACCTACTGATTTATTTACTCACTCACTTACTTATTTACTTATATTTCTATCCCAACCTGTACTTGAAGGTCCCAGGGCAGATAACATTTATAATCCAATACATTAAAACAATAAACAATCTATATTAAAACAATAGTGCTTGCAAATAACTACTAACGGGTACAAGTGGGAAGGGAAAAGGTGTCTCCATTTAGCCAAAGGTCAGGGCAAAGAAGTGCATCTTCACTGCCTTCCTGAACGTATATAGTGAGGGAGCCTGGCACACCTCAAGAGGAAGATTATTCCATAGCCTGGGGGCCGCCACTGAGAAGGCCCTCTCCCGAGTACCCGCCAATTTTGCTGCCGATGGTGGTGTGGCAACCAGGAGGACTTCCCCTCCAAATCATAAGGCACGGGCAGGTTGATATGGGAGAAGGCGTTCCCTTAGATATTTGGAGCCCAAGCTTTATTACCTGGAAGTAATTCCGCCTGCATATGAAGGTGTCTATGCGCGTAGGCAGTTTTCAGCTCTTAATCTCTGCTTCCGAGCTGCACGGGTGATATTGGAAGCTCCCTCTCACGGTGAAACTCAAATGAAGGGACGCTCTCTTAAGTTTACCACTGAGACAAAAACCATTTGGACAGGACTGTTCGACAATTAGATGAGGCACTTTGCAAAATGGTGGCCTATAAACTGTTCTAACCGAAAACAGGCTTCAGGGCAGGAGAACGGCAGCGTGGAACCACCAGCCTCCCGCTGTTTTCTTTAGCGTCGCTTCCATAAAAGCTCAGGGAAGGAATGGCTATAGGTACAGGCGGCATCTAAGTGGGCATCACCCCCACGCACTAGGAGTGCGCCCGTGAACTGCAGTTTGTCAGCTGTGACCAAAGATCCGAATCGATTTAAATGCTTAAAATTCAGGCGTATTCACATTTCAATCAATTCTAATACATCTGAATCTATTCACACCAATTTCCGATTCATATTTGAAGATAACGAACGTCAACAACATCTGAATGTGTCCGTATGCATTCATGCGCAACCCGATTTTATTCCGTATGCATATGGATACAAATGTTATGCGCATGTATCTGTACACATACAGATGTCTGAGTTATTCGTACGGATGATTTAAAAGATCCAAAGATTTGTTGGAATGTGTGAGCAGCCAGTCCGGCACCCAGAAACCTGGGCAGGCAGTGGAGAGCAGTTGTTAGGAAGGCATTGCCAGACTTTGGGGTGAATAAAGACCATCATGTGGATGCATTAAGTAGGATTATTCTTTTTACTGTTTGAATGCCAGGTTTTTTATGTCTGCAGAAGGGGTGAATTTCCTAAAAGAGGTCATTGAAAAAAAATCCTGTCTGATCGCACTCTTAGCTTCAGTTGACAGATTTCACTAATCGCTTATGATTGCCCAGCTGTTTCCTTGTTTCTATTCTACATCTGTGTAAAGACATTGAGGTTTAATTTTGGGGTTATATTTAAAGCATAATTCATTCATTTTTTTTCTAGAGCTTTGAAAATCACCTCCAAATCGACCTGCCAGTGCCTTAAGATCTGGAAAGGAGACCCTCCAGGTTGTCCCACCACCCTCAGCAGCAAAGAGGGTGGGCATACAGTAGAGGGCCTTCTCAGTGATGGCCCCTAGGCTATGGAATAATCTCCCCGTTGAAGTGCGTCAATCACCATCATTGCACGTGTTTTGGAAAGCAGTGAAGATGCACTTTTCACTTCCCACTTGCAGATGCTATTGTTTCAATACATACTGTTATGTATGTATTAAAATTCGAACACAGTGGGAGAAAATGTGGCTGAAAGATCTGAAATTTACAATGTGTTACAAACAAAAAAGAAAAATTCTACAAGACGACGTATAAATGGCATTTTACCCCACATAAATTATCTTAAAAATAGAAGAGTGTGCCCAATGTATATGTTGGAAAATAATGGGAATGTTTTACCATATATGGTGGACATGCCCAAAAGCAAAAGCCTTGAAGAAGAAGAAGAAGAAGAAGAAGAAGAAGAAGAAGAAGAAGAAGAAGAAGAAGAAGAAGAAGAAGAAGAGTTGGCTTTTCTACCCTGCTTTTTCTCACCCATTTAAGGGGACTCAAAGCGGCTGACAAAGCTTCTGTTCTTCTCCCCACAACAGAATACCTTGTGAGGTAGGTGGGGCTGTGAGAGCTCAGAAGGAGAGCTGTGACTAGCCCAAGGTCACCCAGCTGGCTTCATGGGGGAGGGCAGAATCAAACCCAGTATTCCCAGATAAGAGTCCAGCTCCCTAACAACTAGACCAAACAATAAATATATTTTTATATACAGCTACAGATATATAACAAAATGCAAACAAAAGTTAAAGATAGAGGTATTTTTTAAACAGTAAATCTTTTTTGGGGGGATTGATTAGTAAAATTAGAAAAATATAATATCATACCACAGTACATGAATACTGCAGCCAGACTGATACAAGCACAGCAATGGAAAATGCCGAAAACTCCATTAATGGAGAACTGGGTTATAAAATCGATGGATTTTGTGGAGACAGACAAATTGACAAATTTATGTCTGCTTTTGTTAGAATTTGGCAACCCTCTACTGCTTATCCTAAGGCATTAGAGGAAGAATTCCCAATGGCAGGTATCAAAGAATAAGAAGGGTCAAAAATTATATGCATTTGCGCATATAATGCAGGATGAAAACAGGATGCATACAGGTTGCATATGGGATAAATACATATTTGCGCAAATTTGTATATCGGATACAAATCTGGATTTTTGAAATTCGAATCGAATAGAATTTTTGAATATTTTATTTGAATCAAATCCAAATGCAAAAAATACATTCATGCTCATCCCTACTACTGCCTATAAAGGTTTGGCTGAGCTTGCAGTTTGTGATTCAGAGTATCGTCCTTTTAATGGCCTTCAAATTAAATGGCCAATTCCTGCCAAACATCCACTCTGTCTGACATCTTATTTCAGACAGACGGCACACTCTCCCATGGGTTTCTTCTATGAGCAGTACAAAGGTTGTAGCCCAGTCCCGGAGAACTGGTCCAGCCACCTGGTTGCTCTTCTGTATTGCAACAAGCTTTGAGCACTTGGAATTCTGTTTTGCATCCTTATCAATGCCAGCCTAGGGGCAATTTACACCTTGCAAGGTGTGATAGGCAGCCAACTTTTGGAATGGTTCAAGTGTCCACACTTTGCCATGCCCAGACCATTCCAGCCTTCGTCAGCGTTTCTCCAAGCACCAGCTAAGTGCAATTGTCTATATACTAGAGGCAGTCGTATCAATGCAGTGACAGGACATAAGAACCTAAGAATCTAAGAGGAGCCCTGCTGGATCAGGCCACAGCCCATCTAGTCCAGCATCCTGTCTCACACAGTGGCCACCAATTGCCCATGGGCATCTCAAGCAGAGACAAAGACAAACCTTCTCATAAGTACCTAAGCATCTAAGAGGAGCCCTGCTGGATCAGGCCGCAGCCCATCTAGTCCAGCATCCGGTCACACACAGTGGCCACCAATTGCCCATGGGCATCTCAAGCAGAGACAAGGGCAAGCCTTCTCATAAGAACGAAAGAGGAGCCCTGCTGGATCAGGCCACAGCCAATCTAGTCCAGCATCCTGACCCACCAAATGTTTATAGGCAGAAGACAAGGGCAGACCTTCACCTGCTCTCAGATCCCAGCAAATGGCCTTAGAGGCATCCTGCCTGTCTCCCCAGCTTAGAGGATGCACCTAGGCCAGTAGCTATTGATATACCTGTCATCCATAAATTGTCTAACCCTTCCTTAAGGCCATCTAGGTTGGCTGCGGTTGCCACCTCTTCTGGCAACCAATTCCATAGACCGATGACGCTCACGGTGAAGGATCATAAAATCATAGAGTTGGAAGGGACATCTAGGGTCATCCACGGAAACCTCAAGCAGAGACAAGGGCAAACTTTCTCCTGCTCTCGAATCCCATCAAAAGGCCTTTGTGGCACCCTGCGCGTCCCCCTAGAGTGAAAGATGTTCATGGTAGGGCTGTGCACAAATGTTTTTTTTTTCCTTTTTTTGCATTAGAATTCGATTCAATTCGAATGTTTAAAATCTGGATGCTAAACACCCGATTCGAATCCGTTACATTTGAGTCTATTCGTTTGAACGTCAGATTCGTATTTAAAGATACGAATGTCAACAACATCTGGATTTCGTATGCATCCTGTTTTATCCCGTATGCATCTTGTATGCATCCCGTATCATAAGCGCAAATGCGGACAGATACGTATAATATTTGTTCAGATACTTATGTATCCAATGATTACATAACTTATGCGTGATTTGAATGATTCAATGATTATGAATGATCCGATTGAACGTTTTAGAACATCTGAAATCCGTTCGAATGTCTAAATTCGAATGGGGTCTACACGAAATCTGGATTATAGGTCCTGAAGGACCCATATGATCCGGATTTCCCTAAACAGATGTGTCTCTAATGAGGTCTGTAGTGGAAATGGGGTCATACAGCTCTCAGCCAAATGGGTCCTTAATGGGTGCTAAAATGCCAGTGGGAAAACACCCTTAATCAGCAATTAGTACACCTCTAGTGAAGCAGGTCACACCGGGGCTGTACTAATTGCTTACCAGAGACCTAAGTGTGAATTGGCCCCAGGAGACAACCAGACTAAGAATGGGATAGTCCAACCACAAGACGAAACTGGCTCCTTAAGTTCTATTGCAGATCCATAATCTGATGCAATGTGATGCAAACTCATTTTAGACTAGATTTCAGCTGCAAGGCCCTATGGGAGGCACTTAAAAAGCCATTTCTAGGAACATCACGTTGAAAAGCTGTCAAGAAACATATTACGTAATTGAACAGAATGAGTATCTCTCTTGGAGCTTCCCTTAAAATATACCACTCTTTCCTCCGTATACCTCGCCCGTAATGGTGATGAGCTTTGCAGGGGATTCTCATCGCGGGTCCTTCATTTCCCAGTTAGAGTTTAATAGCTGCTCTTTCCAAAGGGCTTCCGGAGAGCAAGATCTAGGAGAGTGCAAAGCTATTCCGCAGCTGCCGGAAGCCAGTACTGTACTGCAACTAGTATTTATGGTACACGGAGAAGGAAGAGGAATTTGTTGCAAGGGCTTCACTGAGTTTGGTCTAGTGGTTAGGGAGCCGGACTCGTATCTGGGAATACCGGGTTCGATTCCGCCCTCCCCCAGGAGGCCAGCTAGGTGGCCTTGGGATAGTCACAGCTCTCTTCTGAGCTCTCACAGCCCCACCTACCTCACAGGGTGTTCTGAAGCTTTGTCAGCCACTTTGAGTCCCTTTGAATGGGTGAGAAAAGCAGGGAAGAAAAGCCAACTCTTCTCTTCCATGAAGGCAGCTGGGTGACCTTGGGCAAATCACAGCTCTCTCCTGAGCAATCATAACCTCACCTACCTCACAGGGTGTTGTGGGAAGAGGAACAGAAGCTTTGTCAGCCTCTTTGAGTCCCCTTAAATAGGTGAGAAAATTGGGGTAGAAAAGCTAACTCTTCTTCTTCTTAATATAATATTATTGCTGATTGTCAAACATGTATTTTGCTGACAAAGGGAAATTCAACCTAGAGAACTGAGCATATAAGGGTTTCTCAGGGGTCTTTCCTGTGTAGGTAAGAGAGCCAAAGACTGGAGAACTATAAAAGGACTTCAGAGGTAGATCACCTCATGGTGACGTTTCCCTGGATCCCCCCCCCCCCCCCCGCTTACTTGCAATGGGAAATGCTGCGAGATTTGTGAGTTTTTAAAATGTTATTAGGGGGCAAAGTGTTTTGTATTTTTGTTGTGAATCTCACAAACCCCAAATGAACACAGAATGCCCTGCCCTGGTGCACCAGAGCCTCTCTAAACATCTAAGGATGAGCAGGAATGAAAAAAAATCACACGAACAACGAACAACCAGAAATTTGCTTCTTCGCCAAATCATTCATTTGAACATTCAGATTTTCACAGTTGAGGTCAAACTTTTCTCTTTTCTTTTCACACTGAGAAAGTCCTATTTTACAGGAAAATACTGCAAACGTGCAAAAATGCAATCACATTTTCGTATTCACAAGCCGGGAGCATTGATTCGTTCAAACGTCCAGGCATTTGAATGTTCAATGCTTTTGATCTGGTGCAAAATTTTGCAAACCTGAAAATTCGACTGAATTTTCTAATGCGAATTTGTTCATGCCACATCCCTGCAAACATCGTGAGAGGGTGATGGAAAGCGAAAGCAACAACTAGAAAGAACTGCGGAGGTCATTACCCTTACACCCATGAACCTGTCTTTCAGGACAATCCACGAGAGCAAAAAGACGAAGGCTTTGTTGCAACAGAAGAGCGCTGAGACGTCAGTGGCTGTCAGCTTCTTCAAAGCCAGCAGGTAAAGGTAATTAGTTAAAGTCCAAAGAACAGAGAAAGGTGCTGTCCTTTTAAGAAAGAGTTTCAGTGTCAGTCCATCTTCGCCAAAGATACGACTGCATTCCCTGCAAAGAAAAAGAAGTTTGAACAGCCAGGATGAACATAAGAACATAGGGGGAACCCTGCTGGATAAGGGCACAGCCCACCTAGTCCATAAGAACCTAACAGGAGCGTTGCCGAATCAGGCCACAGCTCATCTAGTCCATAATAACCTAAGAGGAGCCCTGCTGGAAAAGTCCACAGCCCATCTAGTCCATAAGAACCTAAGAGGAGCCCTACTGGATCAGGCCACAGCCCATCTGGTCCATAAGAACCTAAGAGGAGCCCTGCTGGATCAAGCCACGGCCCATCTAGTCCATAAGAACCTAAGAGGAGCCCTACTGGATCAGGCCACAGACCATCTAGTCCAGTCATGTCAAACATACGGCCCGCGGGCCGATTTGATATGGCCCACGATCGCACAGGAGGAGGCGGCGCTGTGCGCATGCTGCCGCCGGAGAGAGAGCGAATTTCTACAGGTGCCAGCGCTCGGCACTGCTGCTGCTGCCGAGACAACCAACATTAATTCTCTCAGCAGCAGCAGCAGCAGCAGAGCAGAGATGGAACCTGTAGAAATTCGCTCTTTCTCGGCCGCTGCCTGCGCGCGGCACCGCCTCCTCCGTGAAGCGAAGGCGAGGCCCGATATGCTTGGGCTTCGCCTCGGCTTCAAGGAGGAGGAGGCGCTGCCACGCGCAGGCAGCGACCCGAGAAAGAGCGAATTTCTACAGGCGCCATCTCTGCTGCTACTGCTGCTGCTGCTGCTGCTGCTGCTGCTGCTGCTGCTGCTGCGAGAATTAATGTTGGTTCTCTCGGCAGCAGCAGCAGAGCCAAGCGCTGGTGCCTGTAGAAATTCGCTCTTTCTCGGGCAGCTTCAGTTCTTCTCCAATTGCAGGGGCAGATCCCTTCCGTGCAGATCGGAGAGCTGAAGCTGCTGCTGTTGCCGCTGCCCCCCTCGGCCTGGCGTTGCTTGCAAGGGGCGGAGGCAGCAGCTGCGAGTTAAGTTCTCCGATCTCCACGCGATCGGAGAAGAAATGAAGCCTGCCTGCCTCCCCTCCCTCCCTGCTTCCTTCGTGAAGGAAGGAAGCAGGCAGGCAGGCAGGAGAGGGAGAGAGAGAGAGAGAGAGAGACAAGTGTTGGCTTTAATACCTGCTTTTCTCACCCATTAAAGGTGACTCAAGGCAGCTGACAAAGCTTCTGTTCTCCCCACAGGGTGGTAGTTGGACCAGTGAGAGCTCAGAAGAGAACACAAGCTTTGTCAGCTGCTTTGAGTATATAATATACTATACTATATAATTAAATAAATAAAATGTTATAATAATTGAGTACTTTTTTTTTATTTGAATCTGGCCCGCCTACACATTCTAAATTTAATATATGGCCCTCTGCAAAATTGAGTTTGACACCTCTGATCTAGTCCATAAGAACCTAAAGGGAGCCCTGCTGGAAAAGGGCACAGCCCATCTGGTCCATAAGAACCTAAGAGGAGCCCTACTGGATCAGGCCACAGATCATCTAGTCCATAAGAACTAAGAGGAGCCCTGCTAGATCAGCCCACTGCCCATCTAGTCCAGCATCCCATCTCACACAGTGGCCCACCAATTGCAAAGACAAGAGCGGACCTTCTTCTGATCTCAAATCCCAGCAAAAGGCCTTAGAAGCATCCTGCTTGTCCCTCAGCCTGAAAGATGTACTCAGATATCCATTCTAGTAGCCATTGATACCTCTGCCATCCATGACTTTTTCTAACCCTTCCTTTAAGCCATCTAGGCTGGTTGCTGTTAACACATGCAGATAAATGCCTTGGAGAATATAGACACAAGTCATGAATGCTGAGCCATAAGATCATTTACAGAATTTGGGGGAAATTATCATGCAATCTATAGAAAACCTCAAAGCTTTATCAGCAACGAGACGCTTGTGAATCTAATCTCAGGGACCGCCTCCTCCCGTACAATCCTCCCCGCACTCTCCGGTCCTCTGGGAGGAACTTACTGCAACCTCTAAAATCTAGGCTTGCGGCGACCTCCCAGAGGGCATTCTCTGCTGTCGCCCCCAAACTCTGGAACGACCTGCCGGATGAGATCCGTCAGATAACATCATTAGACAGCTTTAAAAAGGCGGTCAAGACGGATCTCTTCCGGCAGGCCTTTCCAGATTAACCATCCCAGCCCAGATTCCCTGATTCCTCCCGTGGCCCCATCTTAGTGATGGTTGAGGATCAACAGAGGGACATCAGGGTTTTTAGTTTTTAAATTATTGTTTTTATTGTTTATGCATTGATATTGTGTTTTAATATGTTATACTGTTTAATACTGTCTTAAGGGGGGGGAGGGATAAGGTGTTTTTAATTGTTATATTTTACATTTTACTGTTGTTAACCGCCTGGATTGGTTTGCTATAGGGCGGTATACAAATAAATATTATTATATTATTATTATTATTATTATCTAACACAAGATTCTAAAAAGTGGTGGGAACATGCATTAAACAACCCAACCGATGACCGCGTATGGTCCCAAGTGGCAGACACCCCAATGAAAAGGCTACATTAGTGAGCAAATTGTGCCCTACAAAGGGCCTTTCCACACTTGTCCCAGATGGAGGATCTGCACCGGAAAGAGTAGTTTCTGCACAGAGTCAGGCCCATTTGCACATCTATTCTGCAGTTTGAGCATCTGATGCACAAGTGTGGTGTGGCAGGCTGCCCCAGTATCGGCACCAGAGCATGGTTGCGGGCATCGTCATCATGAACTGAAGATGGTGATGCCAGGACATCACTCCCACTGCCGGTAGGTGTTCAGACGCATGGGGCGAGGGATCGTGTTTGCTAAGCACACGCATGGAGAACTTTGCCCTTTGCCGTCCACGGATGAACAGCAAAGTATGGATTACTCCTCGGTGGGAGAGGATTGGCCTATTTGCACTTAGGTCCTGGAATAGAAGTAGGCCATCCCTGGGACAGACAAGTCAGGGTGGGGGCGGTCTGCCACTGCATGCGCCTGCACAGAGAACAGCAGATCAATCCCAGCAAGCCCCAGGACCTATTCCTACCGAAGCAGGGATCTGGAAAGCTAAGTGGGGCGTGGGGGCTCTAATGGAGTCTGCAGTGGAAATGGGGTCTTCCTGCTCTGAGCCTAATAGGTCCTTAATGGGTCCCTAATGGGTATTTAATGGGTACTTAGTTCTAGTGGAAACCCTCCCCACACACACATTTCAGCACCAGTGTGCTGTCACCGGGACAATGGTATAGTGCGTCATGTGCTCCTCCATGCACCATAGAGATGTGGGATGGCTCGCTGGAAGATTGGGCTGGTCAGGAAAGGTCGAGGTAAATGCGCCCCTGAAGCACTTTATCAGGCTCCACACACAGTCGAATTTATACAAATCCTTACGAATAACAAATATTACGAATATTTGTGCGCATCGCTAGTGCGGATGCTCCACCCGGGAGCGCACCGTGGGTCAACTAGTAGGAAAAGTGTGGAAAGTCGGAATGTTGACAATATCCATACATTCGTATATGAACTCAATGTTGCAGCATTAGTGCACTGACATTCATATTCGTACCAATGCTCCAGAACATTCATACAAATACTTTGGAACATCCATGAACTGGGGAGGTGGGAACAGATCTGCAATGGATCCAGAGTACATTCGACATGGTTTGAGAGCAGATTCAAAGTGGATTCAGGGCAGCTTTGATGCTTTCTGAGCAGATATGTTACAAGATACATATCGGATATGTATCGTATACATATGCATTCATATCAGATATTCGTATGGATCCATACAAAGACATTTGTATCAAATAGAATCCAACCACATTCAAAAGGGATCTATTCAAATGAATATGAATTTTCTTACATTCAATACAATACGAATTAGATACAAAAAACACATTAGTGCGCATCCCCAGTGGAGAGGCCCCATCTGCCTATCTTGGGCTGCCTAGATCAAGACATGGTCCAACCAATGTGGATGGAGTATTCTAGCAGGGTGTGGGACCCCTCTGTTCAGCACCAGAATGCAGGAGAGGAAGGCCCAGAGGCACCTTTTCGCACTATACCGGACAGCTGTACATAAGAACATAAGAGAAGCCCTGCTGGATCAGGCCACAGCCCATCTAGTCCAGCATCCTGTCGCACACAGTGGCCCACCAAATGCTCATGGGCATCTCAAGCAGAGACAAGGACAAACCTTCTCCTGCTCTCGAGTCCCAGCAGATGGCCCTAGAAGCGCCCCAGTTCCTCTCCCCACCCACCCCCCAGCCTGGAAGATGCACCTAGGCATTCGTTCTAGTAGCCATTGATACATCTGTCGTCAGTAGGCTTTTGACAAAGTCCCATATCAAAGGCTACTGAATAAACTTAGTGTCATGCCTTGTCCTGCGAGTCCAGCCTCCTCCTCAGAGGAGGGTGCGCCTGCCACAGCACAGCAGCCTGGGCAGCAACCGGAACATAGCAGCTCAGATGTTGTGAGTCAGCGGCCAGCGTTGGGGAACTCACAGACACCTCTGGGGACGGAAGCTTGGACAACGAACCCCTAGAGTGCCCCTCCTCGCTACTTCTCTGCCAGCAAAAGCAAATCAGGCGCCGATCACAGGGTTTGGCCCAGCTGCGCCAGCAAGGGCGTGGTGCTGCTTCCCCTACTTAACTGAGCAGCACACGCTGAGCCAGTGTTGCAGACAACTCTGGTGCAACTCCCGCCATGCCTGTATCCTGTATCCTGAGGAAGGCCCAGAGGCGCCTTTTCGCACTATACCGGACAGCTGTACATAAGAACATAAGAGAAGCCTTGCTGGATCAGGCCACAGCCCATCTAGTCCAGCATCCTGTCGCACACAGTGGCCCACCAAATGCTCACGGGCATCTCAAGCAGAGACAAGGGCAAACCTGTTCCTGCTCTAGAATCCCAGCAAATGGCCTTAGAAGCACCCCAGTTCCTCCCCCCCCCCAGCCTGAAAGATGCACCTAGGCATTCATTCTAGTAGCCATTGATACATCAGTCATCCATAAATTTGTCTAACCCTACCTTGAAGCGGTCCAGACTTGTAGCTGTCACCACCTCCTGCTTGGCCCCCAGCCTGAAAGATGTACTCAGGTATCCATTCTGCAGTGCACTTAGGCTTGGATACGCGGGGATGGATCCCCCGTTCACACGTGGCTGGACGTGTCCCTTACTGGCCAAGTGTGAATGGGGCATCCATCCCCCGCGTGTCCTGGCCCAAAAAGGACAAGCACCTTGCATCTCCAGAGACAAGCTGCTCAGGACACCGTGAGCAACCAGAGCGTTATCGTGCCCATATTCCACTTCCGGGCACCCGCAGGGACCCGCATTGCCACTGTGAGGACAGGCTGTCCGGTGTCTCCCATCCGGTCCCTGGAGCTTCCCGTTCTTGAAAAACCATTTGCGGAGGCCGAGGACGGCAGTCGTGTGGATCCTAATAAATTGAGTTTTATGCAATGAACTCCTGCTCCCCTTTATCTGTCCTGACAGCCTCCCTGATGAAATGCGAACGAGTCCTACGCTGTATTATCGCTGTTAGAACGAGCGGCCAAGACATGTTTATTCAGGCAGTTTTTCACTGTTTAATTTTCTGCTGCGGTCCTGGGAGAGACTCCAAGCAAACTCAATAACGCTTGCTCATGACCAGACGCGCGTGGCACGGCGTGGCCTGTGTCTGCACTCCCTCTCGCCTCTCTGCTTATATGCCCCCCACACACAAACACACTTGGAATGTGCACAAATATTAGTCACATTAGAAATTCAATCGAATTCATTCAAATTTGTCCATCCATATTTGGCTTCGTTCGAAGATTGATATTCGAATGCAAAGCAAATGCCTCTCTACATTCGCGCGAAGCTTCGCTGTATTCGTGAACCTGGGGAGGCGGGAAAGCGGCTGTCTAGTTATATCTGCAGTGGATCCAGACTGGGTTCAAAGAGGATTCAGACGGGATTCAAAGTGGAGTCAGAGCAAATTTAATGCATTCAGACGGGATTCATAGGCATGAACGGCAGCAGGGATTTGAATCGGATTCAAATAGCCTTCAAAGGACTGGAAGGACCGTGGAACTGGAAAAGGTGCAGAGAAGGGCAACCAGAATGACTAAGGGGCTGGAACACCTTCTTTACGAAACCAGGCTGCAACATCTAGGCCTCTTCAGTCTGGAGAGATGGTGTTTAAGAGGGACCTGATTGAAGTACATTAAATTATACATGGTATAGAAAAGGTGGATAGAGAAAATTTCTTTTCTCTATCATCCAACACTAGAACCAGGGGGCATCTATGAAGCTGATGGGTAGGAGAATAAGGTCTGACAGGGGGAAGTATTTCTTCACCCAGAGGGTCATCGGTTTATGGAATGTGCTGCCGGAAGAGGTGGTGACAGCTACCAGTCTAGATGGCTTTAAGGAAGGGCTAGACAAATTTATGGATGACAGATGTACCAATGGCTACTAGAACGAATGCCTAGGTGCATCTTTCAGGCTAGGGGGGGAGCAGGACGCTTCTAATGCCGTTTGCTGGGATTCAAGAGCAGGAGAAGGTTTGTCCTTGTCTCTGCTTGAGATGCCCATGAGCATTTAGTGGGCCACTGCGTGCAACGGGATGCTGGACTAGATGGGCTGTGGCCTGATCCAGCAGGGCCTCTCTTATGTTCTCATAGACATATCAAATTTGAATCCTACCACACTGGAAGCAGCTCTATTCAAACACATGAAAATCTCACATTCGCTTCAATTAGAACAGAAAATGAACAAAACATTCATGCACATCCCTAATACGCACATACTTTTGATCTCTCCGTTGCATCATTCCAGCAAGCGGGGCAGAGCCTAAACCTTTGTTGTTTGCTATGCAAATCACGATTGAAAGAAGTCTGAGAAATCTAAACAACTTGCTTACACGGGAGCCGCTGGGGCATCAGCCCCGAGGCCTAAACCTGATGAGAAACATCATAACCCGTGGAAACACCTTCGTTGTAGATTTGAATGTCATAAAACCCAAATCGATTTGGATATTTAAGATTCAAATGTCCTAAAATCCAATTCGAATCCGTAACATTCAAAGCCGTACATTCGAAGGTTAGATTCGTATTTAAATCTGTGTACATGCTGGAAAAATCCGTATGCATCCCATAATATCCTGTACGCATCCTGTTTTAATCTCATATGTTAAGCGCAAGATATGGATAATTTTCGGGCAGATTCGTATACGACGGAATCCGTATCGGATTTTCAGAAATCCATATTTGAGTTCGAATGTGCAAATTTGGATGTTTGAAAATCCAATTCAAGTTTGAATGCCAAAATTCATCGGATTTGAGACGAAAACTCGAGTTTTAGAATACTCGTGTACATGCCTATTGTAAACCTTCCTCTGTCCACCTTCTGATTGCAATGCTGCCACCTTTTAATTCCTATCAATTTTATTTGTGGATGTTCCACCCTCCATTTGGAAAGTTCACATTACGGATGCGCACAAATGTTTTTTTTGGCATTGGATTCATATTGAATCGAATACAAGAAAATTCGTACTTGTTCGGATAGATCCCTTTTGAATGTGCTAGGATTCAATGAGGTATGAATGTTCCATACAAATGTTAGATTCGAATACCATACGAACCCTGTATATATCTGCTCAGAACACGTCAAATCTGCATTGAATCCACTTCAAATCCGCTCTCAATCCACTTCGAATCCACTCTAGATCTACTACAGCAGTGTTTCCCAAAGTGTGGTACACGTACCCCCAGGGGTACGGGAAGAGTTTGGTGGGGGTCCGCGTTGCACCGGAGTTTGGTGGGGATCACGTGGGAATACCCACTGCGCCGTGCTTAGCTGCGCCCACAGAACAAGGAAAGAAATAGGTGCGTGTCGCAGTTTTTACACCGGAACTGGGGCCATCGTACATCATATCGCAACTCGTTATGGCGGGAACTTCTGCGCATCCTTTGCGCAGCTCAGGTTCGGCCATTTTTAAACTGCGGGAACATTAACAGTTGACGTTCAGCCGCGGAGCTGTTTAATCGCCAGAGAATTGCAGTGTTATCTAACGGTCTTGTGAGGCATGACACGGCGTGAATATACTGCACTTCGTTACAGAGACAACTGACTTCTTTAACAGTTAGTTCCGGGCGCCTCTTATCGTGCTTTAGTAAGTTCCACTGATTTTGATTATTTTTATAAAATACAATTTTTATCCCTAATGTTTTTTATGAGGGGTACTCAGTGTTACGAAAATTATAGAAGGGGTAGACATATGTCAAAAGTTTGGGAAACACTGCCCTACAGATACAACTGGGGCGGCCGCTTTCCCACCTCCCAGGTTTACAGATGTAATGAAGCTTCATATGAATGCTCCAAAGCATTCAATTCAAATCTGAATGTCAGCCTTCGAATGTACCGACGTTTGATTCAAATCCCAACGTCCAAATTCGTACGAATTCTAACGAATAATATGAATATTGATGCACATCCCTAGTCCACCAATAAACTGGATAGAAATGAAAAAGTGTGAGCAATCAGACCTGGAGATGGACTGAGGACGGTTTAAAGGGAAAGTGTCCTCATGGCCTTAGTAAGAGCTGCTTGATCCTGGCACTGGCCTGAAAGGTGGTGGCCCCTCTTTACCGGACACACCTTTAAAATAGCTTCAGTGAAAATCTGCCAGAGTTGCAGTTGTTATAGGGATGTGCATGAATGTATTTTTCACATTTGAATTTGAGTATCTTCAAGTATTCGAATATCCGAATTCGATTCAAATTTGAAAATCTCGATCTTTGAAAATCTGCTACGAATCCGGATTATCCGGAACCATATTTTTGAAAATCCGATTCAAACTCAGATATATGAATGTCAGGAGCGTGCAAATCCATTTTTCGAATCTGTGCGCATCCCGTTTTTTTTTTTTACATTTGCATCCTGTTTGCATCCTGTATTATAAGCAGAAATGGACCCAATTTTCGGATTTGATATTCCATGACAAATTCAGTTATTTGAAAATCGGAATCTGATTTTCAAAAATCCGAATTCAACCCGAATTCAGAAATTCAGATTTTTGAAAATTCAATTCAAATTCAAATGTCGATATTTGTCAAATTCAAATCGGACTTTTGAATTTTCGAATATCCATGCACACCCTTAAGTTGTTACAATCCGACAGCCCTGAGCCTGAATAGGAATACATGAACTTCAGGCTCCCTTCTGATCCTGTAATTTAAAAGTAGATCACTGCAACGCGAGACCAACCTGATTTTCTTGATTGGAGATTGCTTTTCCTGTGCCGTCGCGAGGTGCCCAGAGTAATAAACTGGGAAAAACATAATGTTCCAGTTTGTGGAAAACCACGTCATGAAGAAAGGGTAATCAAAGTTCTTGTACGTGATTTTGACAATCTGCGTGGTTCCGACCCAGGAGGAGGAGACAGACAAGATGATCAGAAACCCCCAGACGACCTTGAGGAATGTAGAGGTGCAGGATTCACACCGGGTCTGTGCGTGGCTCTCTTGGCTGGCACTTTCCGCACGGGCCTGGCCTCCTTCTTCCCCTACGAAAAAAGGAAGGAACCGGGTCAGTTAAGAGAATGGCTGCCATCTTTAGCATCCAGCTCGCTGAGGTTCGTGCTGAACCTCCATTCAAGCCAAATCAAGACTCTTGTGCACCCCATCCAACAAGTCTAAGGTCTCTACAGCGCCTAGAACCAGGTAATGCCCAGCTGAACCCTACTGAAACTGAGCTGGGGCCTTTGGTCTAGTGCAGGGGTAGGCAAACCACGGCTCAGGAGCCACGTGTAGCTCTTTGGCCCCTTGAGTGTGGCTCTTCCAGCTTAGGAGTACTCTAATTAAGTTAGTAACAATGTACCTACTTATATAGTTTATGTTTTAAAAATCTGGCTCTCAAAAGAAATTTCAGTCATTGTACTGTTGATATTTGGCTCTTTTGACTAATGAGTTTGCCGACCATGGGTCTAGTGGTTAGGGAGCTGGACTCTTATCTGGGAATACCGGGTTTGATTCCACATTCCCCCACGAAGCCAGCCGGGTGACCTTGGGCTACTCACACTATGGGTTGAGTACCTGTGGAACACAATTATGCGCTCCACATGTGCACTTACCTTGACCAGTCCTGTCCTTTCCTGGCTCTGGTGAGGCCCACTTGTGCCTCTATTTTATTTATTTATTATTTATATTTACATATTATTTATATTTCTATCCCGCCCTATACCCGAAGGTCTCAGGGCAGGTAACAACCTTCAAGACCAACAGCACAAAACAATATCTCATAAACACCGTAATGACCATAAAAAAACTTATCTCCTAAAAACATACAAAACAGAATTTCATAAAAACCATAATGACCATAAAAAGATTTAAAACAGCATGATGAAAACAGCATGATAAATATCAAAATACAGTCGGACCCCTGTATTCACTGGAGATATGTTCCAGCTCCTACCATGGTTACCTGAAACCGTGGATAATTGCGAACAGGTCTTCCAGTTCTGGGGTTGTGCAACCCCAGAATAGGAAGTGCTTTTCAGGCCTCCGGAAGGCCTATTTCGGATTCCAGAGAGCATTGAAATAGGCGCATAATGCCACCTACCATGCAGCTTGTTATATTTTGGGACAGGCTCCAGTGGCCTGTCTTCTGGAGGCCAAAATAGGCCTTCCGGTTCTGGGTACTTTTCCCTTATGGATACAGGGGTCCAACTGTAATAGTATCTCCAATGGGGGGACAGTATAACCACATTAGCCAAAGGCCAGAACAAAAAGGTGCCTCTTCACCACCATCCTGAAAGTATTCCAAGAAAGGGCCTGTTGCACTTCGAGGGGGAGGCTGTTCCATAACCTGGGGGCCATTACCGAAAAGGGCCCTTTCCCAGGTGCCCACCCTGAGGGCGGTGGGACAACCAGGAGGGCCTCACCTCCAGATCTTAGGACCTGGGCAGGTCAGTATGGGAGAAGGCGTTCCTTCAGGTATGGCGCAAGGAGGGGCCCATGATGCACCAAGCAAGTGCATTACGTGATGCGCTGATACTAGCATGCACTTACGCATACACGATGTATCACTGTTGTCCCAGCAACAGCCGCATGTGGACACTCATGCCAGCATCCGGAGGGAAGATGGCACCACTCAGGCACTTGTCCTCACCAAGGTAAGTGTTCAGGTGGGGGTGGGGGTGGGGGTGGGGGGTTACACATGTCGGAAAGTTCACCTTTCCTGTCCCCCAGATGGGATGGGAGGTGCAAATTTGCCCCTGCACGGTCATGTATTGGGTGGCTGTCATTGATGTCACTTTTTATTTCTTTATTTTACTTAATTTAAGAATTTATATCCTGCCCTTCACCAACTGGGTAACAAGAATGAAAAATAAAATGTATAAAACATTAAAATATATTTAAAGTATAACACCCCCTCCCGGGCACGACGGCACCCAGAGGGAGCTAAACATCAAAGGTTTGGGTGAAGAAAACCATATAATGTAGGGAGGTGGTGAACCTCCAGAGGGAAGCTACTCCAGAGTGTGGGGCCACCACACACCAGGCTGTCTTATTTATTTATTTACTATTTACATTTCTATCCCACCCCATACCCGAAAGTCCCTGGGCGGGTAACAACTGTTAAAACAGATTAAAAACAGAGTATACATTAAAAGCACTTTTAAAAAATTCAACAAACCTAAAACAATACACAGCATGTTTAAAATCATGGTATATGAAATATTATCATCTCAACCAAAAGCCAGGGTAAAGAGGTACGTCTTCACCGCCTTTCTAAATATATGTAAGGAAGGGGCGTGACACACCTCGAAGGGGAGATTATTCCATAGTCTGGGGGCCATCACCGAAAAGGCTCTCTCCCGGGTGCCCACCAACTTCACTACTGAAGGTGGTGGGATGACCAGGAGGTCCTCACTGCTTGATCTTAAGGCATGGGCAGGTCGATATGGGAGAAGGCGTTCCTTTAGATATTTGGGGCCCAAGTCATTTAGGGCCTTATAAGTCAGAATCATTACATTGAATTGGGCTCGGTAGTAAATTGGCAGCCAATGCAACCCTTTTAAGACCGGCGTGATGTGCGTCCGGCTAGATGTTCCGGTCAGCACTCTAGCGGCTGCATTTTGTACTTGCTGCAATTTCCGGACCGTCTTCAAGGGCAGCCCCATGTAGAGTGCATTGCAGTAGTCCAATCTAGAGATTACCAGAGCGTGGATAACTGTGGCCAAGACATCTCTATCCAGAAGAGGCTTCAGTTGACGGACTAGCCGTAGTTGGGAGTAGGCACTCCTGGCCACAGCCTCCACCTGCGCTTCAAGTCTCAGCGCAGAATCCAGGAGTAGCCCCAATTTACATACCTGTCCCTTCCAGGGCATTACAACCCCATCAAGGACAGGATATCTCCCAGCTATACGGACCTGAGACCCTGTGACACACAGCAGCTCTGTCTTGTCTGAATTCCGCTTCAATTTATTGGCCCTCTTCCAGCCCATTACCACCTCCAGACACCTGTCAAGCACTTCTGCCAAGCTGACAGCGTGGGGTCGGTCCAATGCGCTGGCAGCGTGGGGTCGGTCTACTGTCACGCGTGCCTCCACACCGAGTGGCGCATTGTCCTGGCCAGCCGGCCAGCCGGCTGGCTAACCACCACGCTGGACCAGAGGGTCTGACAAGGTAAGTCTTTGTGCGGCTGGGGGGAGGGTGCAATCCCCCTGAGTGCCCTGGCAACTGGTACATCTCAGTCCGGGCCATGCCAGTTGCCAGCACGCTGGGGTGGGTCTTCACCCTCCATGGGACCACCCCCCACCCAGGGCTGCAGGCCTTCCTAGGGACACGCATGAATGGGCAACTTACCTGCTCACTGCCAGAGTCCAGACTGGTGGTCTGGTTGGCAGCATTCTGCATCTGCGCACGCCTTGGCCTGTGATTGGCCTGCAGCCCACGCCTGTACAGAACACCTGGGATTGAACTGCCCCCAGGCTTCCCAGTCTGAACTCTGGCAGCGAGCAGGTAAGTCACTCACACATGTCCAGGGAGGAACACAGCCCTGGGTGGGTGGGTGGTCCCAGGAGGCGCATTCGCTTCGACTGAACCAACTGTGTCCCATGGAGGCCGAACACCAGCCGGACCCTGGCTGCCCACCCCTGGTCAATTTCAACCCAATGGCAGCAGCCTTTGGGGGCTAGGCCATGTGGGAATGGATTCCCCATTCACATTCCTTACCTGCATAGGTGTGAATGGGGAATCTGTCCCTGCGTGGCCTATCCTTCCTGCACTATAGCGGTTCAACCGTAGTGCAAAAAGGCCTCATGACACTTGGCCTTATTCTAGAATATATCTCAGGACAGCAGTCTGCTGGCCACAAGCTAATGCAGACTGTGGCAGGACTCGACTGGGGCCTTCCATAGCCTGCCCTGGCATGCAGATGTCAATTTCCTATTCTGGGATAAGGCCAAGTGCAGAAAGGCTCCTGGACTCCTCCAGATCTTGCTGGACTACAACTCCCATCATTTTCAGAGTCACTCCTGAACACTGAGCACATTGTCTAGGCATGACGAAAGTGTGCCCCACCAACTCCACGAGTCTGCCCCTCCCCCCTCTCATGAACATTCAAGGCTAGAAAAGGTGGATCAGAGAAAGGCTGGGAGCATGAAGGCCACACACTGTCTCTCTGAGGCGCTTCTGAGGCAACTTAGAGAAGGCTTTGAGGTGGGACTTTGACAGACAAGTCTTCTGTTCTTCTCCTAAACATTCTGTGCTAGAAAAGGTGGATTAAAGAAACACTGGGTGCACAAGGGCCTCTCTCTCTCTCTCTCTGAGGTTCTTCTGAGAAGGTTTAGAGAAGACTTCAAGGTGGGATTGTTCACACATCAGTATGTGCCTCCCCTCTCTTCTAAGCATTCTGTGCTAGAAAAGGTGGATTAGAGGTGGCTTGGGAACACGAGGGCCATAACCAATCTCTCTGAGGTGCCTTTGAAGTGGCTTTGAGGTGGGATTGTCCACACACCAATCTTCTTCTCTCCCCATGAACATTCTAAGGTAGAAAAGATGGAGCGATTTCACAATTCCCTTCCCGTCCCGTGGACGGGAAAGGTGTGCAAAAGACTAATGTTGACTAGCGCTCACGCAGCCTAGCCTCCCCACGCAATCAATCACTTACCTGAGATCAATTGCATGGCCAATCCACTCCTGGCCTCCGCCATCTTGAGAACGGGGGTGGGGGGTGGGAAATGGACTCAAGTGGGGTGCTTCATATGCCTCATGCTTGCCTATAATCTTTGTATTCTGTTAAGGCAATAAAGCCTGAAGATATGCTGAGCTTATGTCTCCCCTTGTCCATTGGTCTGGGCCAAGGTGGCAACTCTCACCACTGCAGCCTAAAGCAATCACACAAGAATGAGCAAACGATCACCCAGCGGATGGCTGCAGCCGGCACGGGAAGCCATTTCGGGGGACGGAGATCTGGGAAACGAACAGAGAACCAATGGCTATTTTTCCTTTGAACAAGAGAGGGGGCGGGGAGAAAAAGATGCAGGGAAAGAAAACACACTTCCATGGGGATGGAAAGTGCTTTTTAAATGCGCATTTTGCTGAGCCCCATGCGGACGCTTATTCCGGAAGTGCAGGGCACTTTTAAGGTCCACTTCAATAGAGTGACGGCAGAGGGGACCCAGAGAGGCAAATAAGTCTTTTGGGGATGCAGCCTATGTGAACTATTTAAACCCAGAAATGCTCTAATCAGAAATAACTCAGGGTGTGCATTAAGGCAATCTTTGACATGGGATTAGTAACGAAGCATATATTAAAAAATCTGAAGTCGTATGAATAAAGAAAAGCGAATGTCTGGGCATTTGAACCGATACGAATACATTTGCATCTATTCATTAAAATATTCGATACCTATCCAACGATACAAATCTCGTAAGCATCTGTACAGATGCGTACAGATGTACACAAGATGCAGACGGGTACCTACGCGACACGTACATATCCTTACACATATGAGTGTCCGAATTATCTGTACGGATAACATGGATACTAAAGTATGAATACTAACGTACAAATGCCCAGACATTTAATTCGTATACAAATGTCCAAATTGGTGCAAATATTTGAAATATTCATGCACATTCCCAAATATAACCATTGTACACATATGCCTCTATAATACGGTAGTAATATCAGGTCCAAAATGCTTAAACGAACCTGGCATAGGTGTTTACACACACAGGGTGTTTTTCCACCGTCACTAGAAGTACCCATTAAGTACCCATTAATGGGTACTTAATGGGTACTTCTAGTGATGGTGGGAAAACACCCAAGGATACACTCAAGCTGAGCAGAGATGGAAGATTCGAAGTGTTAAACCTCTGAGTCCTTCATCCTCCTTATACTCCCAGCAAAGACACTGGCTTGGCAAGCAGCTCTCTGGCCTGTCATTCTTAGTTAAATGTCTGTGAGTTCCATTATGTACAGAGAGAGAAAGAGAGAGAGACTTTGACACATTGCTTCTTTTCGGAGATCCCCCACTGTTCCCTCTCCAGGGTAACATTATCAGTCAATTTAACTCAGCCTTCAGTTATGAAACGTCTTTAGTTTAACCCAGTAGACTATCTGCCACTTCAACAGTGCCTGTATTTTCCAAGCTCTCTAACATGAGCGTCCAGCTGCCAATCCAAACTCCTAAGAACCGCTTCACTGGATCGGATCAGACCACCTGTGGGCTCTCATGGTGGCCCACAAGGAGGTCGATTAGAAAGACGCAAGCACACAGCTTGCCTTCATGATGGTTTTCCAGCTGCTGGTCTTCAGAGGCAGAAGAACATAAGAAGCGCTTCCCTGGATTGGACCCATGACCCACATAGTCCAGCGGTCCGTCCCGCAGTGGACAACCAACTTCACTGGTAACCCACCAGCAGGACCTGACCACACAGCTTGCCCTGATCAGGGTCTCCTAGCAGCTGACCTTCAGAGATAGAAGAACACAAAGCCTAGATGGCTTTCAGGAAGGGTTAGACAAGTTTATGGATGACAGATGTATCAATGGCTACTAGAATGGATGCCTAAGTACATCTTTCAGGCTGGGGGGACAAGCAGGTTGCCTCTAAGGCCACTTGCTGGGATTGGAGAACAGGAGAAGGTTTGCCCTTGTCTCTGCTTGAGATGCCCATGGGCAATTGGTGGGCCACTGTGTGAGACAGGATGCTGGACTAGATGGGCTGTGGCCTTATCCAGCAAGGCTCCTCTTATGTTCTTATGTTAAGAAGTGTTCCACTGGATTAGATCCCTGGCCCATCTAGCCCAGCAGTATCCTCACTGTGTCCAACCAGCTACAGAAGGAAGCCCACCAGCCCAGAGCTTGCTCTGCCGACAGAATCCCAGCTGCTGGCCTTCAGAGGCAGAAGAACATAAGAAGTGCTTCCCTGGATTGGACCCATGACCCACATAGCCCAGCAGTCCTTCTCACAGTGGACAACCAGCTTCATTGGGAAGCCCACCAACAGGACATGACCACACAGCTTGCACTGCTTCCTTCTCTCAGCAGATCGACTTCAGAGGCACAAGAAGAAAGGAATGTACCATTGGATTGGACTCATGGGCCAGAGACTCCAGCATCGGAACTCAAAGTTGGTGTCAACAAAAACATAGGAAATAAGGCACCTCACTGCAAAAAAAACCCAGACCAATCCCATGGACACAAAAGGTGTGCAGTGAACCACTCTGCGAGTGCTAATCTATGACAGCCCAGCCCCCATTCAATTTACCACTCACCTGTGTTCAATCAGCGGGGAGTTCCTCTGCAAGACACCGCCATCTTGAGTGTGGCGTCCTGCACGAGTGCACGTTCATCAGCACTGCTGCTACAGGGACGCTGATGTCTGCACAGTCGTGGTTGCATCAGGGGGTCATGTGAGCTGCCAGCCAACCCGACTGCAGACGGTTGCTGGCTGGACGCTGGCTGGTAAGTTCTGGTTGCGTGGAATAAGGGTTGGTGAGCTAGTGGCGCACAATGTTGTCCACCAAACCTCGTTCATGACAGGTGAACCTCTGAGAAGGCAGGGCGTGCTTGTAGGCTGTAAGCAGATACAATTGCCCAGATGTTCACCTGGCCTTCTGTCTCCCGGTAGGAAAACGTGCTATTGCTGGAAAACCTGCGACCTGCACTAGATTTCCCAGCAATAGCTTTTAGTGCTTCTCTGAGGGGGAGCAGGGTTATGGTGGGTCGCCGTAGATACGTGTGGTGACCCCACCGTAATGGCACTCTATTCCCTTCATCTGGACAGGTCCTCAACTTCTCAACACCAGGACAATATCAGAAAGGCATGAGTAGCTCTACTTACCTTGTTAGAACATGAAGCCTCTTTGACAAGGGTTGTGAAGTCTGAAGCGCACAACTGAAAGAATCATTTGGAACGCTCCCCTAAAAAGTCACCCACTTCACAAAGCCATTAAAGGATAGCCTTCAGAGACATGGTTGGGACTGCTGGAATACCATTTATCTTCAGAACATCACTGGACAACATTTGCCAGCCACATCTTGGATGGATTTCCTTTGTTGGCAGTCAGTACGGTGAATGAATATCTCCTCTTGTGGTCTAAAATAAACACCGACTGCCTACTCTGTGTTCCATAACAGAAGCCCTGCTGCCAACCAAACTTGCCAGAATTAAGCCTTGAATTAACTGGGAACCCATCCACATGGGCGCTCATACGCACACTGATCAGACAGGGTTTTTTTAAAATAGTCTCTTTAAGAATAAGCACAATATGCCCAGAGACACAAAAAATGCCTTCTAAACACTTGTTCCAATTATATAGCTCCAATCTACCTTACACTGCAGCCTGTTTTGCTATGAAGTTAGACAATCCAACCTGACTCAAAGGGTGGAACAGTCTGGTCTTGTGGTTAGGGTGCTGGACTCTTATTTGATAGTCATAAGAACATAAGAGAAGCCCTGCTGGATCAGGCCACAGCCCATCTAGTCCAGCATCCTTTCACACACAGTGGCCCACCAAATGCTCACGGGCATCTCAAGCAGAGACAAGGACAACCTATTCCTGCTCTAGAATCCCAGCAAATGGCCTTAGAAGCGCCCCGGTTCCCCGCCACCCCCCTCCCCCGCAGCCTGAAAGATGCACCTAGGAATTCGTTCTAGTATCCATTGATACATCTGTCATCCATAAGTTTGTCCAACCCTCCCTTGAAGCCATCTAGGCTGGTAGCTGTCACACCTCTTCCGGCAGCAAATTCCATAAGCCGATGACCCTCTGGGTGAAGAAATACTTCCACTTGTCAGATCCAGCTCTGCAACCCATCAGCTTCATAGATGCCCCCTGGTTCTAGTATTGTGTGACAGAGAAAAGAATTTTTCTCTATCTACCTTTTCTATACCATGCATAATTTTATATACTTCAGTCAGTCTCCCAGTTCCATTCTGCACTCCTCCATGAAGCCAGCTGGGTGACCTTGGGCTAGTCACAGCTCTCTTTCTGAGCTCTCACGGACCTGTTCCCGGCTACTGCTACCTGACACAACCTCAGACCTCTTTTTCCATCCTTCTACTCCTCACTTGGCCTCCCAAACAACCCAAATCCACAATAGCTAATAAATAAATAAATAAATGAGTGAGTGAGTGAGTGAGTGAGTGAGTGAGTGAGTGAGTGAGTGAGTGAGTGAGTGAGTGAATGAATTGGGCGGGCATATTGACGATGACTCTAGACGGGAGGTCGCACCATCCACACCTGAGACCCGCACCTGAGACCCACACCTTAGACCCGCACCTGACATTCACACTACGTTTTCGCCTACCTGCTCTGTTCTGCCTCTCTCCTCTGCCGTGCCGGCAAAATCCAGAGGGACTCCGACTCTGCAGCTCTAGAATGGGAGCGGCAGAATCTTCAGCAGCAGACAAAGGCGAATGCTGCCTCCGGATGCCAGTCTGCGTGCTGGGGCAGTTGGCTCCTGGCTTGCATCGGACGACAGAGGATCGGGAGGCACCTGGGAAGAAAGAGTTGGCATCAGTCGGGTGGAGAGACCCCCTCGGGCAGGGAGAAGATGGCAGAGCGCTAGCTAGTCTTTTGCTCCACCCAAATACCCTGACAATCTCTTTTTAAGAATAAAATAAACCTGAGAAGTTTTCGCACTTACCTTCCTAGTGTGTCATGCACTAGGGCCGGTACACTCTGGGTACAGGAGGACCGTGCACGTTTCTGGCCGGGAGGAATGCTCCTCGCCAGCCAAAAATCCGAATGGGCCTCTGTGGACTAGGCCCGGTCACCGCCGCCAAAGCCGGGATCCCGCCACCCCGCTGGATGGATCAGCCGCCGCCAGCCGTGTGATCCAGTTTGTGACAATCTGGCAGGCTGATGCAGAGGGGAGGAACTCGATCCTGGTGATGTTTGTGGGTGTGTGCCCCCTGGCCAGCCTACTGCTGCAGTACCAGCGCATGAGGACCTGCTCAATGGCGACCATGTTACGCCTGTGCATGAAGCCAGCAGCCAATCGGCGCTGGCAACATTGCCACGCATGAGCAGGATGTTGGGAATTGATCCTGACCAGCAACACAGTCACGCATGTGCAGACAATGTGCTCCCCACCCGAGATGAATGAAGAGGGAATGGTTACACCACCGGACACTTATGGTAAGCCCGGGCTATAGGTTGGGATAGGTGTAGAGCACGATTTAGTGCTCCACACCTAATCAGCAACTGGTACAACTCTGGTGAGGGCGGGCATGCTTCTAGGCTGTAGCAGCGTTGTGGGCATGTATATGCTGTTCACCAGAACTATACTAATTATACGCTAGTAGCCTAAGTGTGAAGAATTAAATAATTTGCTGGGGAGACAGAAGGAAATGAATTTGCTGGTCATTCATTCACTGTGTCAGATTATGATACCTGGCTTGTAGACCAAAAACAAATGCTGCGTTCACACCTGTTTTAATCCAATTTCAATCCACTTTCAGAGTAAGAGAACACATCAGTAAAGTGACTTGTCATTTTCCTTCTACTTTATCTAACCCAAAGATGTAATGCTGAAACCAAACAGCCTGGCACTTTGCTGATGCATTCTCTTACTCTAAAAGTGGGCTGAAACCAGATTCAAAAATTTAGGTGTGAACACAGCCCAAGGCCCTTTCTACACTGGACCTTGCTCCAGATTGTACCCTGGAACAATGACCTGCTACATGCATGCTAAAGCGGACTACAGCAGGCCTCACTCAGGGCTTTCTATAGTCAGTGCTAGGATGTAGAGTACTGGTCCCTATTCCAGGTTATAATCCAGTTCAGAGAAGGCCAGAGATCTCTGTTGCTGTTCTGTGTGACAATGCTGACACTCTGTGCATGCACAGTGGCATCTACAATCATCTGAGGGACCAGTGCACTTGCGTGACACCTCAGACGACCCCAGAGCATTGGAAGAGGTACGAATGGTCGCGCCACTGGACGGTCCAGGTAAGTTCCTGGTAAACGTTAGTTAAGGTGTGGAGCAGGATTTTGTGGTCCACACCGAATCAACAACGAATGGATTTCTGGTGAGGCAGGGCATGCTTGGAGCCTGTAGCAGCCTCCTCCATGTGCAGATGATCTTCACCAGAAGTTCACTAATTGTTCACTAGAGGCCGTAGTGCAAACAGGCCTCTGGACAGACTGGTTGGACTAAAATAGGGCAAGTCAATACATTCACCTTCAGCTCCACGGGAGATCAGTGAAACAGAAACGTAAAGTGATAGAAATAGCTTCGTGTTCCAAAAATGACTCCGGCTAGAGGTGGATGCTGGAAGGACTTATAGCTCCCAGCCCAATGTCTTCTTTCTTGCTGTCTTCCTGAGCCCCTCTGCTAAAATCTACATCCTCCAATGTGGTTGCGCAGAAATATTCTAAATTAAACCTGCAATTTTCTTTCCTCCTCCCTTCAGGAAGCGAGGAGCGGGTTGCCACTCAAATCTAAACATGAACTGCACTGCTTCTTTGCATAATTGAAAGAGACACTTTGCCACTTACACTGAGAACTGCAGAAGCCACTGAACCGCGCTGCCCTATAACGTCACTCTGTGAGAATACAGTGGATGGGTCTACCTGAAGTCTTCTTTTTTACTTGCAAAGAAATCCTAGATCTGTATAAACCCACAGTATATAAACCCACCTTTTCTGTCCAAATTTCCATGATACCAGAAGCATAGGTGCCTTTCTGTACTCATGCAATCCAGAATAGGAGGCCCTATATTTGGGTCTCCTATATTTGGATCTGTGAGGCCTCACCTGCCTCTGGTTACCTCTGTCCGCTACAGTACAGTGGTCACAATTTAAACCTTCAGTCCATCTTCTGATCACAACACTCTCACCTTTCCTTTTCTATCCATTTTATTTGTGGACTTTCCGCCCTGGAAATTCCAAATGGAAGTGAAAGTTCACGAATGACACATCCCAACATGGATGTACCTGTTCCAGAACACCTGCACCTCTGTGCACTAGCATTCACATTCGCAAACACTAGGACACGCCAACCCACCTCCCACACATCTGGATACGTGCCCCAAGTGCAGACAACTTTGGGCCCGGATGCTGGTAGGAGTACATGTGCCCCATCACTGGCACCAGGACAACGGTGACATGCCACACATGTGCAGTTGTGTTTTGGGTCATCTGAGATGCCAATGCACTTGTGTAGAACCTCAAATGACCCACCCAGGGAGGCGAAAATGGGCTGCACCAGAGATGTGATAGCCCAACTCCGGTGAAGGCAAGTCTACATGTGGGGCACAAAATTATGCTCCATATGTAAGAACCTAAGAGGAGCCCTGCTGGATCAGGCCACAGCCCATCTAGTCCAGCATCCTGTTGCACACAGTGGCCCACAAATTGCCCATGGGCATCCCAAGCAGAAGACAAAGGCAAAACCTTCACCTGCTCTCAATTCCCTGCAAATGGCCTTTAGATACATCCTAAGAACCTAACAGGAGCCCTGCTGGACCAGGCCACAGCCCATCTAGTCCAGCATCCTGTCTCACACAGTGGCCCACCATAGGCATCTCTAGCAGAGTCAAGGGCAAACCTCCTGCAATCCAATCCCAGCAAATGGCCTTAAAAGCATCCCGCTTGTCCCTCCAGCCTGAAAGATGTACTTGGGCGTCCATTCTAGTAGCCACTGATACATCTGTCATCCATATATTTCTCTAACCCTTCCTTAAAGCCACCTACGCTGGTAGCTGTTGCCACCTCTTCTGGCAGCAAATTCCATAGAATTCCTATAGTAATTCATACGTTTCCAAGACCGGCTGGCTAGTTTTCCTCTGTAGTTGCTGTGGACAATTTACTTCCAAGACCTCTGATGCAAGAAATGGATTCTAGCAGTTCACATAACCTAGGCATTCCCCATCAAAGGCTTCAGTAGAGATATGGACTATTTCAACACCTAGAGAAAAAATGATGCTTACAGATGTGGTTTGCTTCCCGTGTGTTCCTGAACAGAAGGGACTGTTTCTGAGCTGGAAGTGCAGTTGCTCCAGCTGGAAGCGTACTGCACACAGACTATGGGGCCAAGTGCAGAAAGACCCCAGGACGGAACTGTTCCTATATGAAGAGTTCCAGCTGGAGCAGTCCAGATCCTAAAAATCTGCAAACAGCCTGGCCGTGTCCCCAGGCACTCTGTTTAGTCCGTATTGGACTATTTTTAGTCTGGATGCAGGGTCAAGTTCAAATTGTGCCTGTCCCCATGCAATTGCCAATAATGAGGGCTCTATTCAAATACAGCCATCCCCATGCAAACCGCGCTAAACCCCTGCATGGGGAAACAGCACTTTTTCTTCTCTGCCCCCTCTCTCCTGATAGGAAGCTGGGTTGACATCACCAACCCCTGTGCCGCCCAATGCAGCAACAACATGGAATGCCATGGCCCCCACTTCATGGCACATAGGGATGACAGGCAATAATAATATAAAAATGATTAAAATATTATGAAAAAGCCAGATCGTTTTGCAAAGCTGCTATGAGGTTTGGCAGCAGTTTCGCGGAGGTGCGCACCTCCGCTCCACCCGGTGCAGCAGTTTAGCGCTCTTGCGCTAAATTAAACCATTAAAATTAAATTATCATGCCTGGCTTGGCAATCAGGGAAGGGGGGTGGAATAATGGTTGTAGAAAGAGACTCGTGGGGCAGTGACTGCATCTTACTGGGGCTCTCAGTTAATTGTATGCACATTTCAGAAGCTGCTATTTTGTCTTGTATGCTCGCCTGGCTTGGCAATCAGGGAAGGGGGTGGTGGAATAATGGTTGCAAAAAGAGACTCGTTTCTGTTCAATCACCATTTACTGCCCAAAATGCCCAAGCAGTTACGATCCCCAATGCACAGGACAGGAACAGCATGAAACCCCACCTCCTAATGATGCCAGAATCAATCTCCTCCTGTCAAGCCTTGTTCAGCCTCCTCAGAGGAGGGAAGTCTGCCTGCAATGCCACTACAGGCTGAGAAGCAACCACAGCATAGCATTGCAGGCACTGAGGGGTTAAGGCCAGTCCCAGGTGAGCAGGCAGATAGTTCTGATGAAGAAACAGCAAGCAGTGAGCCTCATCAAAGGCCCTCTCCTCACCTGCTGAGGCAGCAGAAGCAGCTGAAGTGCAGATCAGAGCAATTAGCTCAGCTGCACCGTGGGCAAGGCAATGACTCCTCTACTTAAGGAGCAAGCTCACCTTGCCTCAGTGCTGCAGACATCTTTGCAGCCCCCTATGACTCTGTGCCTGTATCCTTGGATTCCTTGTGCCTTGCTGACCCTTTGGATCGACCGACCTGTGCTGACTTTCTGGACTCCTTGACCCTGGACTGGAACAGACCTTGAGTACGCCTGAGCCTTTGGAACTGAGTAAGCTGCACAAGTGTTTGCCTGTTGCCCTGCCGGCCTGCAAAGTGACACCTCCCCAAATAGCCAGGACCATCCCCATGCATGGACTTGGCTCCCAAAATGATGCGGATGTGGCTCCCAAACCATGGTGAGAACAGTTTTCTCCAGGACTAAATTTAGCACTTAATTTAGCACTAGTTTGGGCAATTTGGTCCGCATAAAGTCTGGAAAGAGGGCTTTGCATGGGGATGGTCCTTACTGAATTTGGATTCAATTCGGACTACATAGTGCATGGGGACACGGCCCCTGAGTTTCAAAGGCTCAGCCTAGATCATATCAGTATAGTCCTCAGGAACTTCAAACAGTTTCATGCCTCCTGGCCCTTCTGTAGTACAGTGGTTGAGAGCACTAGTCCAGAACCCAAGAACCTATTAGTCTACAACCCAAACACTTTCATGCCTCCTGGGCCTTCTGTGGTACAGTGGTTAAGAGCATTAGTCTAGAACCCAAGACTGCTTTGGTTGAAATCCCTGCTCTAGAATGGAAGCCCAACGGGTCTTTCCAGCAATGGGTCAAATAGTCTCAATGCCTCATGAATGTCTTGAAAAGTAGACAAGGCCCTAGGGAATTTGGATGGCTCACAGATTGTCTCTCCAGCAGCTCAGGTGGAGGCCGCAGTCAAGGGTGCCAATTCCCAACCACAGCTGGTTCAACAACTGAGTCCCCTTCTGGACAGAGATGAGTTGACCATGGTTACACATGCTCTGGGAACTTCCAGACTGGACTACTGCAATGTGCTCCATGTGGGGCTACCCCTGGAGACGGCTTGGAAGCTGCAGCTCATGTAGAATGCAACTGCTGGACTGCTGACACCTGTCTTAAGGGGGGAAGCCCTGATAGAAAATCCAGAATGCATCCCCTAAGGCATGTGGATGGACCACAACTCTTCTTTCCAGCACTTCCCACAGCCAGGCCAATGCCAAAGGTCATGTTTACACACCCAACATTGGTCTAGAGGGAAACTCTGATCCCTGGGCAACTCATAGAACCTCAGAAGTTCACAGCTAGGCTTTTTCCACTGGATTTCAAGGCTAGAAGGATGCCTTTAGCTTTAACCTACACTGAAACATTCATGCCCACTGCTCCATCCCCAGCAGTACTTCATCAATATTTCACGGCACCGTCTGGCACTCCTGAACCGTGTCCTTTCAGACTGCTATGGCTAAATGTGTTTCAAGCATGTGCTCTGGCCCTAACAGTGAACTGAGGCATTTGAGCATACATTTCCAAGGTTTCTTGCTCTTTACTCCCTCCGCGAACTCTTTCAGGGTCTCCTGATACCACTCCACATTTTATGTAGACCAGCAGGAAGCCAGGGAGGAATGGGGAACATCCCATTCTGGCCTCTAAGCACAGGCCCCCACGCTGTCTCCTGCCATGCACCCCTCTGCAAAAGCAGATTGCTCCGGCAGGCCACACAGCCAGAGATTGTTCCAGGACCTCTAATGAGGTAAGTCCCGGTGCGCAGGGCTGGCGGGTGGTGCAGGCCACTGGGTGGGGGTGGGCACCAGGGGGTCCCGTTTGGCTGATGCCAGCTGGATCAGGGACCCAGCAGCCAGCAGGACATCGGGACGGCCAGGCCCAATGTTGCCCCACCCTTGAAAGGGGCTGTTGGCCAGTGGGTCAATAGCAACCCAATGGCGGCAGGCTGGAGCAGGGCCCAGAGTTGTCCGGCAGGGAGAGCCGCCATCACCCACACCTCTGAGGTCCACGGGGTGCTATTTGACAAAAGGCAATGATTTCCCACAGAATTCACAAACACCTGAGTAGTCCCAGATTTTAAAATGTCAGGGGCTGTGATCTCCAATGCACAGGGCAGGAACAGCCAGTACACCCCACCTCCTAATGATGTGAGCGCCAATCTCCTCCCTGGATAGCCCATGATCGTCCCCATGCGCAGTCTTGGCTTGCTAACCAATGCGTGCTGGAACCCCAAACCATGCCGAGACTTGTTTTTTCAGCTACCAAATTTGGTCCTGGTCTGGCACAGTTTGGAGGGATTTGGTCCACTTTCCGCAGACCAAATCCAAAACGCATGGGGACGCCCCTTGCTGATCCCACGTTCAGAACCGTACCAAATGTGCATGGGGACGCGGCCTAAGGCATGCTATTTGCTGTTTCCAGAACAAGGCTCTTAGTCCCTCTGACAGATCCAATTAAACAGATCCATCAGAGATCCAGATGAAGAACCTCTTAATCTGGATGTTGCTCTGCCTAATGCAGATGGAGCCAAACCAGTGAGGACCATGGCTTCGTTGATCTCTGCCCATGGGCTTAAGGTACCTCATAATCCAGGGTTAGGATCTCGATTAAGAGACCCCTTATTCCAGATTAAAAATAACTGCAGAAAGGGCCTTAACTTGCAAGCAAAACTGGGAAATCTACCCGTTCCAATGCTTCTCTGTTAATAACATTTCTACCTCAAATCCTATCTATTTTTCAGTTGAAATAATCCCCCATTTTCAAAAAAAGAGCAATCTGCATTGAAAACTAGACATATTCATATGCACGTTTTGCCAAAAGTAAATATTTTCCCTTTAATTTCTCTAATACAGTGCATTTTAATATGGTATACTATTTCCCCTAAAAATACAGAATGAAGTACAGCACTGAACCAAAGGATTAAGATACAATAACCGAAATCCACAATGTCACTATATAACGGTTCCCTGTTAAAGTCACTTAAACTTAGAGAATGCTCAAGAGAAGAAAAACACTCACCTGACTCTGGTAAGGAGACAAAAGAGACATAAGAGAAGCCCTGCTGGGCCAGGCCACCCTGCGTTCTACCTCACACAATGGCCCACCAATTGCTTCTGGGCATTTTCAAGTCAAAGATAGGTCAAAACCTTCATGCCTGCTCTCCACTCCTGAAAATGCCCTTGAGGAATCCTGCCTGTCTCTCCAACCCTAGGCATCCATTCTACCGATCATGAATTTGCCTAACTGGTTAGAACATAAGAGAGGTCCTTCTAGACCAGGCCACAGCCCATCTGGCCCAGCATCCTATCTCACATGGTGGCCCACCAGTTGCTTCTGGGCAAAAAATGATCTCTCTGTAAAGCAGAAGACCAAGTCGAAACCTTCACCTGCTCTCAACTCCCTACAAATGGTCTTTAGAAGGCACCTTGCCTTTCTCTCCAACCTGGAGGAAGTACCTGGGCATCCATTCTAGTAGTCATTCAATATAAGCTTCCTCAAGATACAGATACAGACCCCATTTTAGGTCTCAAATAAATTATCTCGCTGTAAAGTAATAATAAGAACATAATAACATAAGAGGAGCCCCGCTGGATCAGGCCACAGCCCATCTAGTCCAGCATCCTGTCTCACACAGTGGCCCACCAGTGGCCATGGACATCTCAAGCACAGACAAGGGCAAACCTTCTCCTGCTCTTGAATCCCAGCAGATGGCCTTAGAAGCGCCCCAGTTCCTCCCCCCCCCCAGCCTGAAAAATGCACCTAGGCATTCGTTCTAGTAGCCACTGATACATCTGTTGTCCATAATTTGTCTAACCCTACCTTAAAGCCATCTAGACTGGTAGCTGTCACCACCTCTTCCAACAGCACATTCCATAAGCCGATGACCCTCTGGGTGAAGAAATACTTCCCCCTGTCTGATCCGACTCTCCTACCCATCAGCTTCATAGATGCCCCCTGGTTCTAGTGTTGTGTGAAAGAGAAATGTTCTCTATCCACCTTTTCTATACCATGCATGATTTTATATACTTCAATCAGGTCCCCTCTTAAAAACCATCTCTCCAGGCTGAAGAGGCCTGGTTTTGTAAGGTAGGTATTCCAGACCCTTAATCATTCTGGTTGCCCTTTTCTGCCCTCCTCTTTCAGTCACGGTTATTGTTCCTAATATGACTTTATATTTTGTTTTTATTGCTGTAACTGACCCAGAGACCTCCAGATATGGGGCAGGATGGAGATGAAATCCACCCATCTTTCCATCAAATCATATTTTAGAAGAGTAGATGCTGAATGACCAGGGCATTTCCTACTTTTAAGGGGATTCCACTTGGGTGTGTGTTTGTTTTTACCTGAAAATATAAGGCATGCAGCATTACAGTGTTATTTGCACAGATACATGCTACTTTAAATGCATTTTTGGTATCAGTTTTTAGGTTGCAGGACATGTGCCCCAATGCCAGACACACATGCAAATTCCAAAGGATAAATGCATTTCCATTCAGGCGTGGATTCCTCAGCCCGTCTTCAGTTAAAAGCGGATTTGCATTTGAAATGTGAGCTGAACCAATTCCTATTTCAGTTCTATTCAGAAGCCGACCCTCGCCCTCCCATTAAAGTTACCCCAACCCTTCAGCAAATAAGGAAATGCTCTATGTGCAGGAATTCAAATCAAAACATCTTCTGAGCGACAATCACTCTCTCCTAATCAGAGCAAAGGGGCCAACAGATTTATGGCAAAAATAAAACCAGCCTGTCTGGACATACACCATCAACAGGAACCTCAGAAAGAACTACAGAGGTAGACTAGCTGGAAAAAACACACACCTCACATCTGCCATTGGAGTCCAAACCACATTGACCTCAGATTCGGTTTTTAATGATCTCAGACACACACACCTACCCAAGCACAGAATAATGCTTCAAGTTCAGAAAAATGAAAGGTTTCCCCCTGAAATATTACTAAAAAATAGAGGCTGCTTACTCATTCTGCTCTACTTTCCGTAACATCCAAAGAGAGCAGGATAAGTAATTGAGGTCCACATGCGGCCAAAGACAAAACACAGAAGCTGTCCTAGAACAACACACTAAAAATGACAGATGAGCAACTTTTGCTACCCGTGATCTGCTCCGGCCCCTTCCTCGCCCCTAGCAACCCAGTTTCCCACAGGTTGAAAAAGCCAGACGCTTGACGGACGCAAACCACAACTCAGAAATAAAGTCGTTCACCAACGGCCTGATCCTAGCCCCTTCTGATTAAGTGCCACTTAATAGACTAATAGACAGGCAGGGTCAAATACACCAGCCCCCCGGAAGCGAATTTCTTCCCGCAGGGCCAGAGATGGGGAGATACGTAGGAGGAAATAAAATTGCATTTACCGTCTGATCTAGGTGAGTTTAATGTGGCAATACGCAAAGGATCTAATGGTACCACTCTTGCAGTGTGCTTCTTCATTCTCTGGGATTATTCGCGCTTTACCGGTCACATTCTCTCTCTCTTCTCTCTGCCTTTTTGCATCCACACACTGGGTTTTGTTTTGGGTTTGCTTTGGTTTTGTGTGTGTTTTTTGGCTGCCCCTTGCCCAGAGGAACCACAAGGTAGTACCTCTCTGTCTGCCTTGTCTAGAGTCAAGAGGCGCTCCAAAAGACGCTGTGTTGAGCAGATCCGTCTGTTTCCCGTAGAAACCATTTGCAACACGTTCAGAAGATGCTTGACCTCAGAAACCAAGTAACCTCTTTTTTCTTGCAGCCAGTTCTTTAAGCAAAAGACAGCAGTTCAATCAAACAGCATCAATTTTTTTTAAAAAAAAACACCAAAGAACAGACCCCCAGTACCTTAAGCATCTTGCCAAAAAGCCCTCGGTTCAACTTCTGCGAGAGAGCGAGCCCATTTGGAAGGAAAACCGCAGAATGGCTGAAAACAATAAACCCGCTGCGTGCCCACAAATACGGCACCCGAGCGTTCAGCCACGGCGGCAAGACAGAAGGATGCAACGCAATTTTGCTCCTACTGCGTGCCGTGAAAATCTATGAGCGGTTGGGTCGGCGGCATCCGACAAACAGCGAAAACGCTTCCCTCCGCTCCTGGGGCTTAATATGAGAAGAACAGGTGCACTATGCTTCTCAGGGAAACATCAGAGGGCGACAGGAAAGTTCTATTAAGCAACACGGTACATTTAAAAATAATGCACAGGATTTATGATTGCAAAGTAAACCCCAGTATATTTTCAGCCACGTAGGTCCTGAAGAGCGAGGAATCTGGGGTATAGATACGTATAGGTAAATCAATAAATACATAGCTCCTATCATTGTCACAAACATTTATTTGACACCAACTACGCAGTATGTGTTCAGCATTTTAAGAGGCTATCCGATTGAAGTCTATAAAATCATGCATGGTTTGGGAAGGATGGATAGAGGGAAATTCTTTTCTCTCTTGCAGAACACTAGAACCAGAGGGCACTCCATGAAGCTGATGGGTAGGAGATTTAGGACGGACAAAGGGAAGGTTTTTTTTCACCCAGAGGGTCATCAGTCCATGGAACCTGCTGCCAGAAGAGGAGGTGACAGCAACCAGCCTGAATAACTTTACAAAGGGTTAGAGAAATTCATGGAGGACAGGTGTATCAATGGCTACCAGAATGGATGCCTAGGTACCACCTCCAGGTTGGAGAATCAGGCAAGATGACTCTAAAGGCCATCTTTGGGGAACTGGAAGCAGGTGAAGGTTTTGCCTTTGCCTTTTGCTTGAGAATGTCCAGAAGCAGTTGGTGGGTCACTGTGTGAGAGAGAATACTGGACGAGATGGGTTGTAGGGCTCATCCAGCAGAGCTCCTCTTAAGTTCCTATATAAACAAATCCATGGAGATGGATTAATTACTACTAGAATAGATACGTAGGTCCTGTTTCCATGCTGGAGAGACAGCCAGGGTTCCTTTAGATAGAGGCCATCTGTAGGGAGTCAAGGTCAAGTGAAGGTCTTGCCTTTGTCTTCTGCTTGAGGTGCCCAGAAGCAACTGGTGGACCACTGTGTGAGCCAGGATGCTGAACTCCATGAGTTGTGCCTTGATCCAGCAGGGCTCCTCATGCGTTCTTCTCATGGACAATTAGTGAGAGAGATCAAAGTGAGACTGGAGTCCCAGACTATATCTCCACAGGAGTGGAAGAAGTTCTCTGGGAAAGGTACCTCCATAGAATGCTTGTCCCACTCTGTCCCTGGGTGATTCCTTATATCCACACTGGTATACAGTGGCATCAAAGAAAGGGGGCCAGATACTCATCAATGGATGAGATTTTGCACCCTCACTTCTTGGTGAGTGTCACACTGTATGGCGGACATGTTTTGCCACCAAAAGTGGAATCACAATGTCCAGGACCTTCCTGGGAAGTACTCATAGCAGTAAGTGGAGACATGATTCTAGTCCAAAACTTAACTCCTTTTACAACACATTTCCACAGCAGTCACTAACGGGGCCTTTGGGGTGAGAGAACTCTCACACTGGGATATGGAAATCTTCCACCATTATTGTGAAAGTAACCTCCAACATGATGACTGAGATTACCTTGGTCAAGTGCTGTGGAATCATACCTGCTTCCTCTCTCAACCTCAGGCCCTTTCTAGATGGTAGACTTAGGGTGTGATCAGACAGCACATTTTTGGAGTGCCTATTTACAAAGGATCACCCCATATGTGGATGCAGGAAAACAAACCTGTGTCACACAGGTTTTAAAAATATGGCCTCACCATACCTCCACATGTGGTGAAGGTGTCCTTCTATTCAATCATTTTGACATATGGTGCAGGAAATGATAATGGTTATTATGCAACAGAATGTTTATTATTATTATTTGTATTTCTATCCTGCCCTATAACTAAAGGTCTCCAACTCTCAAGGCAAGTAACAACATTTTAAAATCAACATATTAAAACAATAACAGTATATATTAAAACAACAGTATCTGCAAGTGGGAAGGGAAAGTGTATCCCCATTTAACCAACGGCCAGGGCAAAGAGGTGCGTCTTCACTGCCTCCCTAAACGTGTACAACGAAGGTGATAGATGCACTTCAAGGGGGAGACTATTCCACAGCCTAGGGGCCATCACTGAGAAGGCCCTCTCCCGGGTGCCCACTCTATTTGCTGCTGAGGGTGGTGGGACAACCAGGAGGGCCTCCCCTCCAGATCTTAAGGCATGGGCAGTTCAATATGAAAGTAGACATTCCTTCAGACATTTGGGGCCCAAGTCATTTAGTTTTGTAGAAACTAATGCTTCACTTAAACATAATTAAGATGCTAGTAACAGCAGCTAAAGCAGAGATTGCTATGTTTTGGAAAACGGCAAACTTACTGGCCAAAGACAAATGGCTAACTTGAGTTTGGACAGTAGCTTTATATTATTTAAATGCTGTTCACAATGCAAGGATGACGGCTGAAGAAGAAGAAGAATTACAGACACCCTGTGAGGTCAGGGGGGCTGTGAGAGCTCAGAAGAGAGCTGTGACTAGCCCAAGGTCACCCAGCTGGTTTCATGGGGGAGGCTGGAATCAAACCCGGTATTCCCAGATAATAGTCCAGCTCCCTAACCACTAGACCAATCTTGTCTCCTAGAGAAATGGTAACCTCTGCTGTACACAGCTAAAAAAGACAATCAGTTGAGACCAAAATCCTCATTTCCATCTTTGTGCATGAACCAGAACCTGCAAAAAATATTCCCACATCTATTCCCACAGTGACTTACTTTTAACTTCACGCCAGATTGATCAGTGTTATTTTACATTAGTATTTTTGTATATTGTTCAGTCAGTTTGTAATAATGTTACTGTTGATTGCTTTGATATTAAGAGTTTAATTTTAAAAAATTAAAAATATGGCCTCACCATTGGTTTATGAAAAGGCACAATGACGCTTGCCCACCGAGGGCCTGTTCGCACTTACCTGAACAGCATGGATCGGGCTAGACCTGAATAGCCACCGAAATGCAGCCAGTCTTGTTCTGGTCTAAGGGTAATTTGTACCAACTTAGGGCTTTTTCTCAATTAACATCCCTGGAGCAACGTCTCATGGAAGTTAAGATCAGGGATAGAGGGCGTGCCAACACTCACCCAAGACTGCCCCACATAGCATCACCATGCAAATGCTGCCTCCACAACCATTCACAGCCATCAAAAGGAGGACGTTCGGGCACTCAGAACTGCCCTGGACCACATTGCTTGTTCCACATCAGCTGGGCTACGTCCAGACGTGTTTATACTGCGCAGCCTGAATGCGCAGTCCCAATCAAGGCATCACACACAACGATTAATGGATCATCATGGCATCGCACTATCCGATCAGGACTGCGCACTTACCTTAATGCTGGTAAGAGGACATTCACTGCGCAGTATAAACAAAATGTGAAGTTTCCCTCACTGCAGGCAAAACAGTGAGAGCAGCAAAGACGAGAGCAGGAAGAGCAGGTCAAATCTGATTGATTGGCTGCCTCAACCCATGTGACGGTGTGTGCCGACTCAGCTCTCGGAGCTCCATTAGGGGAAGCTACAGAGCTGCCTTTCAAGTCGGGATACTCAGTCATCACTGCGCAGTAAGTATACTGCGCCTTTACGTTTAACTGCAGGTTTATTCTGTCCCGGATCTCCTCAAGTTAAGTGCAGAAAGTCCCCAAATGTCTGCATTATGCAGCATTATGGTGAGTCCCGTCCAGTTTAAAATATCTGCTGACACTTTAGCACATAACCATTTTATTGTAGCAAGAATTTACTGTTCCATTTTATTTATTTTTTGTTCTGCACCATACCCAGGAAATTTATATTTATTAGGCACTTCAGAAATGTTATGAAGAAATGTCAGTGTATTATTTTCATTTTTATGTGCCACCATAGTACATTGTATTTTTAATTGAGACAATAACTCTAATTTATGTCTACTACTGTGCTTGTAATGAATGGATGATGGCACATAAATATTTCAGATAAATACATATTGATGCTGTATTTTCACATCAAGAAGTATAGTTTCTTCCACTAAATCTTCTGTCCCTTAACTGTTTCTTTTCTCTACACAAGGACAGCTTGTTAAAGATTATATATTGCTAAGAACATGTCATGTACAGGGTATTTTTGAGCAAGTAAGAATACTTTAAACATGAACTCAAGTCTCCAATCTACCTTATCCTAAACGCTGCTAAAAAACATTTGCAGCCTGGCAGTCTTTGGATCTATGGTGTTACATTTTTCAGTATTTTATGTGTTTAATATTTTAAACATTCACTGGATTTACAGTCATCATTGTTTTCTTGCTCAGTGCATTAAATCATTTGTAGTTAGGGGGTATAAAATGTCTAATAAACTAAGGAGCTTCTTGAGTTTACCCTCAAAACAGAAGAACATCTGGCTTTTCTACCCCACTTTTCTCACTCTTAAGGGGACGCAAAGCAGCTGATGAACCATCTGTTCTTCCCCCACCACAGGCACCCTGTGAGGTAGGTGGGACTAGCCCAAGGGCACCCAGCTGGCTTTGTATAGGAGGAGGAATTGGCTTTTCTACCTGCTTTCCTCATTCATTTAAGGGGCTCAAAGTGGCTGACGAACCTTCTGTTATCACCCTTAAATGGGCTCAAAGTGGCTGAAAAATCTTCTGTTCTTCTCCCCATGTGACAGTGTGTGCCGACTCAGCTCTCACAGCTCCATTAGGGGAAGCTACAGAGCTGCCTTTCAAGTCGGGACACTCAGTCATCACTGACTGACGTTTAACTGCAGATTTATTCTACTAGCCTGTTCTTCTCCCCACAACAGGCACCTTACTTGGTAGGTGGGCTGTGAAAGCTCGGAATCCATCCCCGCATGGCCTAGCCATACTGCACTACGGCTGTAGTGCAAAAAGGCCTCTCGTTTTGGAAACTGATGGTTCCCTAGTTTGGTAGGACTTGCCAACACGTGGCATCGACGCCCCACTGCTAACGGATGCAAAAAGCTTTCCTCCGCATCTCGATGCATCCCAGTTAATCAGGGCCTTCATCAAAGACCCTTTGTCCAGTTCCGCTCGGTCTGCCCGTCTGATTGGCCAGTGAGTGAGAAGAAAACTCACACCCGCTGTCACTCCTTCGACGCTTTTAAGGACAGCCGAAGCTGCAAGATGACAAGGGACAGGGCCATTATCTGCTCATTTCACGGGGCTGGAATATTAATCGGATTCATGGAACAAAACAGCAAAACAATGCAAACTCACGTGGAAAGAGATGCGTGGAAGATATATTAAGAGAACCTGGGCCCCTTCATTCTACATCAGCACAGCTCAGGCGAAAGGGAATGTGGTTTTAAACCTGCCTTGATAGCAAGGAACATCTCTTCATTTTTTTATTTTAAAAAAAATCAAACTTTTTTTTTAAAAAAACCAAAAGGTCCCCAAGAGGCTTGAAAGCAGCATACAGATTAAGTCTGATCATGCATTAAACTAACAGCACTGTCTGGTTTGATTTGGTTTGCTTGCTGTTGTTTTGCTCCTTTATTGATCGCAGTCTCGGGTAACTTCGTAGCAAACTAATAACTAATAAGTTATTAGCAAAGGGACCTGTAAAACCTGGCCCCTGTCTGCATGCAGCTGTTGATCCGGGTCAGAGGGGCCCTGATCTGGATCTAGACCCTCCGCATCTGGATCATGAAGTCGCCCCACCCCACAGACCAGGTCTGTCTGCATGGGATGGAGTTAGATCCAGATTGTTAGGAAAATTGCTGCCCTATCAGCTTTCTTCCGTTCATGTGGGTCTGAGTAAACAAACAAGCTAGAGAGGAAAGATTTCTTTTGTCTATACTGCAATACAGGAAACTTGCCTTCCGGACATCCCATCAGGACAAATTCAAACTCTCTCACATCACAGCCTGACTTTTTAGCCCTATCCCAGTTGGAAGTTTTCAGTCTTCCCGATAATGCCTCTTCACACACATCTGGAGATTGATCTGGATCATGAAGCCATCCCACCCCATAGGCTAGATCTGTCTGCATGGGATGGAGTTAGATCCAGATTTTAGGAAAATTACTGCCCTATCAGCTTTCTTCCATCCATGTGGGTCTGAGTAAACAAACAAGCTAGAGACAAAAGATTTCTTTTGTCTATATTGCAATACAGGAAACCTGCCTTCTAGAGATCCCATCAGGACAAATTCAAACTCTCTCACATCACAGCCTGACTTTTTAGCCCTATCCCAGTCGGAAGTTTTCGGTCTTCCCGATAGCACCTTTTCACACCCTCCAAAGATAATCTGCATCTCGTTTATTCACAATAAGAAGGAGAAATATGTATGAAATTTCTCTTTTGGCATGTGCAATAAAGGCAAAGTAAGAACAGTTCAAGCAAGGTTCCCGCTGGCCTGCACAGACTGGTCACTCTTTTGAAGCTGCAAAATCTGCAGACATTTTTATCAGCCTTTGCAAACACACTGGCCTTCCTAATTCCTATCACAGACACCACTAATTTGGTCTACAGTTTGGCCCCAGGGCCTCAGTCCAGATCACAGAGATGTGCAAATGGCACACCTCCATGATTCAGAATTCAAGAAAGTCAGAACATCAGAGGAGTCCTCCTGGATCAGGCTACAGCTCATCTAGTCCAGCATCCTGCCACATACAGTGGCCCACCTACTGCCCATGGGCATCTCAAGTAGAGACAAGGGCAGACCTTCTCCTGCTCTTGAATCCCAGCAAATGGCCTTAAAAGCATCCTGCTTGTCCCCGCAGCCTGAAAGATGTACTTAGGCATCCATTCTAATAGCCATTGATACATCTGTCATCCATAAATTTGTCCAAACCTTCCTTAAAGCCATCTAGGCTGGTAGCTGTCACCACCTCTTCGGCAGCACATTCCATAAACCGATGACCCTTTGGGTGAAGAAATCCTTCCCCTTGTCTGATCTGACTCTCCTACCCATCAGCTTCATAGATGCCCCCTGGTTCTAGTGTTGTGCGATAGAGAATAGAAGAGATTCCCAGAAGTGATTTTCAGTGCCACGCACTGCAATTCCTAGTTCCAGGGGACAGAGCTTTGCAGCAATGGAAGGCCCGGTCCAGAATGGGCCATCCATGCAGATAGCACAGATCTGGATCTTGCTTCTCCGTGATCCAGATCCATACACCCCAGGAAATCCGGATCTACAGATCCAGATCTACTGCACCCACAGTGCAGAAAGAGCCTTGGTTTTATTTCTGCGCCAACTGAACCAGACCCATAACTCTTCCTACACCACTTTTACACACTGCCTGTCAGTTGGCCCGAAACATTTGTATTCTGTGCTGACGAGTCTGGCGCAGGCGTCTTGCGTCAATTATCTGTAGAACCATTTCCTGGAGATTCGAAAGCAGAATTATGATAAAAGCGTCCAGGCGCATAGCAAGGATCAGACAGGGTGGAGGCAGAACTGAAACGTCTGATGGAGTGCACCGCCGAGTTGCCCGCTGGAGTAAAACATGCAAGTAACCAATTTGCGGGATCAAAAGCAACCTGTCCCAGATTCCTCTTTGTATCTGCAAGCCACCGCTTGAAAGGAGGTAGTAAATCTCAACAGATTCAAGGGATTTCGCACTCCTTGACAACCTTGTAAGTTTTGGGACTCTCAAGCTCCCTTGGCAGAGAAACTTTTCAATTTTCTGTGCAGTTCAGTCCAGAGGTATTGAAAGCAGATGCACTCTACTAGCGACTCCAGTGATTCTGGAGACTAGAGGCCTTTTCGCACTACAGGCGAACGGCTGTAGTGAACGAAGGCTAGGGCACATGGGGACTCTGTCGCCATTCACACCTAGGTAGGTAAGGAATACGTGGGCATGCGTTCCTACCTTCCTAAGTGTGAAAGGGGAATCCGTCCCTGCGTGGCATAACCCAAAAAGGCTGGCATGAGGGCGGGACGCCCATCCCAGGCTTGCTGCCATTGGGTCAGGTTCGACCCAGGGGCAGGCAGGCCTGTCACATTCCTTCCCCGGTTCCTGTGGGCCCTAGGTGACCAGGACACCGGCACTCCGTGGGGTGGCGCCCTCCCCCCAGCCGCATGACCACTTACCTTGTCATGGTGATCACGCAACCGGATGGGGCGATGTGCTGTCAGCGCCTCCGTTCTGAAGCACTGACTGCTTGAGGCCTGTCTACCAATACCGGCAGGCAGGCAAGGACCTGCAGCTGTTCCAGAGGGACCATGTGAATGCTCTCCCTCCCAAACAGCTGTGGGGTGGCCTGGCACAGCCGGGAACGCCCTGGGCTGGGTGTAGAGCATGATTTCATGCTCTACACCAGAATGGGAGTAGGCGCCCTGGGATGGGATGGGGCGGTTCTGAATGGAACTGCTGGCCCAGCAGAGCGAAGGCTCTGTCCCAGGGTGGCCTACTCCCGTTCCTCAGGCCCTCATGCGAATAGGCCTAAGAGTATTTCAAGTGCTCCTTTTGACTCTGTTTTGGAGTGGCTGTAGCTAGGGTGTGTTCCCATTCCAGGTTTAAAGAGCTTTGAAATTGTTTTGAGCACTCACCATTCCGAAAGTTTAAAAAGAATCTTCCGTTTCTGAGGATTAAAGGTCCCGAAACGCAAATTATCTATATTCGAATCAAAAGAGGTCTCGCTGCTGGATTTAGAAATAATCCTCACTATTCAGCAATGGGGATGCAAGTGTTTTTTTGGGGAGAGGGAACCATGCTTTAGGGGCGTTCTCCTCAGTTTTCCTTGACCCAATGGGAAGGCGTGATTTCCTCTGCTGTAGTCCCCTCTTCCCCAGGCTCTTCATTATGGGCTAAGGAAATCTACCAGTGGTTGAAAGGGGAGGTGAAAAACGAACAGAGCCCACAGTAGCTAAGGCACACACAACAATGTAACAAGCTCAGACGTAGCAGGGGTAGGAGTAAGTGAAAGTGCCTGATTTCAATAAGAGGGACTCACTGGCAGTGATCAGACTTCCCTTGTGGGGTTGCAAAGTGTGCCAGCTTTGTGTAAAAGCCTGCCTACTCCCTCCCTCCCTTCCTTGATCGGCTCTGGGATCAGCCGCTTTTGCCTCACTCCATGCCATTTCGCACTGTTCTGATCTACCGATCTAGTGCAAAACGCCATTATAAGAAGGGAAAGTGATCTTTAATCTTCTACTGCCTTGTTAACATGAGAAAGAAGCTGTGCTACGGTGGGGGGGGAGAAGCAGTGAACAAAAACTTCTCCACACCTATACTCCTTGAGGGATGCTCCGACATGTGGGGAGCCACTTCTAGTTGAGAAACCATTTCACATGGTGGGGGTGTACCATCTGGAAGCTTCCCCTGGGGTTTACTACCAATGTAAGTACAAAAAGGCCTAAAATCAGGCACAGAGTGAGTCATCTGCACTTCAACTGCAGGTACGCTCCCTAACCAGACCACCAGCACTTGAAGTGCAGATAGCTTGGCCTGACCTGGGCAGACCAGATCACCGCAGCGCATGGTGCCATGGCAGTTGCCCATGGTGCATGACTACACAGCCACAGCTGTGCCGTTTCATCCACTCACAGCATTGCACCTGGAAGATAGTGTGAATGCTCCTGACTAGGAACTCACCAGCCACTCCCAGTAAAGCTGTGGAAAGGTTTTTACAGCTCCTAAAGATTGGGGCGGCTGGAAGGAATTTCTGGAACATATGAGACAGTGGCAGAGTAATGGCACGATGTCCTGATGGACCTCCCCTGGAGTGTCGACAAGTGAGTGCAAACAGGCCTTTGGTCAGATCTACTGATGCATTTATGTTTTTAAAAAAAAACTCGGTAAAAATTGCATAAACAAAACTGAGCGGAAGAGTTTGTGTCTTTACAAAATAAGGCTTTTATATGTGTCTATATGCCATCTATATGCTTTGATAAAATTAAATTATGGAGGAAAAATTAAGAATCCTGAAGAAACTGGACTTAAAGATTGCTGTGACCCGAAAGAAAGCTACCTCACCAAGACTCTGGACAGGGTCTGTATCTTTTCTTGTTTAAATGAGTTGACAGATTTAGGTTGCGTCCCCATGCACGTTTGGTACAGTTCCAAATGTGGGATCGGCAAGGGGTGTCCCCATGAGTTTTGGATTTCATCTGCGGGGCATTCTCACGGTTCCTAGTGGAGCGGTTCCCAGTGCGCAAAACTGCTCAAGCGCCTAACTGCCAGTAAACCTCGTAGCAGCTTTCGGTCTTTTAAAATTATTTATAAATGTATTATTATGAAGTAAGCTTTATTTTATTTTATTTTAATATTTTTCCATGCCTCCCAGCCCAATCCTGGCTTTCAGTGCCGCTAAGGGAGGGGGGATGCGGCACAGGGGTGGGCAGGTGTCAATCTCGCTTCCAATGAGGAGAGAGCAGGTGGAGAGATGGTGACCTGCAACCCCATGCCAGGGTTTGGCGCAACCCATACCTGGCCTGCATTGCCGGGAATGACATGGGGACGCCTGAGAGTCAATCTCGGTCCCGCAACCAGCCCATGCGATCCCCAAAAGCACCGAACAGTTTGCATGGGGACCCAGCCTTGAATGCTTTTCATCCTATGCTAGACCAGGCACTGATGGGCAGTCATAACCTTCTTGAGAAGTGTTGGTCTATGGCAGTGGTTCTCAACCTTCCTAGTGCTGCAACCCCTTAATGGATTTCCTCATGTTGTGGGGACCCCCAACCATGGGGGCAGAGCAGCTAGGAGGTGGGAGGGAAGGGCGGTGGGAGACTCGTCGCGACCCCTCTGAAAGGGTAGTTCGACCCCCAAAGGGGTCCCAACCCCCAGGTTGAGAACCACTGGTCTACGGTATCCAGCTTGAATGGGTTGCCTCCATAGTAACTTATCACATATTACCACTAGGAGGTGTGATGGGTTGAAATGTTGTTAATCTGTAGATAAATGAAGGGTACGTAAAAGCATTCCTAGGTAGAAATGCATAATGTTAGAAATAGTTTTGTGAAGTATGCATTGATCATTTCCCAATAATGAGCTTCATGCATATTAACTGACACACCTATGGGAGGGGGTCATATCAAGGAGGGCGTGAAGTAGGCGGACCGGGAAGATTGTGACTTCATGGTACCCAAGCCAATGGGGAACAGAAGGAGGGACCGTGTGGACAGGAATTAGGGATATAAGGATGGTTGCATCCCTTGCACCTTTGAGTCTCACCTGGGAGTGAAAAAGCTCTGGTGATTCTGGTGATATTTTTTTCAAATGTCCTCTGACTTTATTAAGAGGTAAAAGGTAAGTGCCTCCTATGGGGCATTCTTTACAAAACCAAACCCATAAAAATTGCATAAACAAAACCAAACAAGGGGAAGTATTTCTTCACTCGGAGGGTCATCGGTCTATGATATTTGCTTCCGGAAGTGGTGGTAACAGCTACCAGCCTAGGGTGTTTCCGCACTGGCTGCGGAAACCCCATTAAACACACATTAGACACACATACAAGACACTTACAAACTTACCTTCCACACTGGAGGACAGATGAGGGACCCTTCCAGGCATCTGCTTCCGCCCAGCGGCGCGCAAGATCTGTCCTTAATGGGGCCTCGCCGCCAAAAAATCTGTCCTCTGGGAAGACCTGGAAAATCAGGTCTTCAATCCGTCCCCTCACCTCAATCCATGTGGAAGCAGGACGCTTCCACACATGGAGAGGCGAGGGGCCGGATGTGTCGGTGGCCGCCATCTTGGGAGGGGCGGAAGCAGGCCGGTCAGCCTCCGGAGCCCCTCCCCCGCATGCCGCGTGCCAGCAGAAACGTGCAGTGACTGGCAGCTGAATGCTCCAGTCCTGCAGTGCCAGGGGCAGCGCTGGGGGCGCAGGAGGCTGCCTGCCTTTGGGAATGGGTGCTGTGGCCTCCGCACAGCACCCAGAAGATCCGTCCTGCAGGATCCGTCCTCCCCGTGCGTGTGCGGACACTCGAGGCCTCTTCGGATCCGTCCCTATTTTGGATGGATCCTCTGGATGATGGATCCCCAGGAAACGGATTTTCTTTAATCCGTTTTTTGGCAGCTGATGCGGAACCACCCCCTAGATGGCTTTAAGGAAGGGTTGGACAAATGTATGGATGACAGATGTATCAATGGCTATTAGAATGGATGCCTAAGTACATCTTTCAGGCTGGTGGGGGGGGAGGGGAAGCAGGATGCTTCTAAGGCCATTTGCTGGTATTCAAGATCAGGAGAAGTTTTGCCCTTGTCTCTCCTTGAGATGCCTATGGGCAATTGGTGAGCCACTGTGTGGGACAGAATGCTGGACTAGATGGGCTGTGGCCCGATCCAGCAGGGCTCCTCTTAGGTTCTTATGGAGTAGATGGTCTATGGCCTGATCCAGCAGGGCTTCTTAGGTTCTTATGGCCTAGATGGGCTGTGGCCTGATCCAGCAGGGCTCCTCTTAGGTTCTTATGGCCTAGATGGGCTGTGGCCTGATCCAGCAGGGCCCCTCTTAGGTTCTTATGGACTAGATGGGCTGTGGCCTGATCCAGCAGGGCTCCTCTTAGGTTCTTATGGACTAGATGGGCTGTGGCCTGATCCAGCAGGGCTCCTCTTAGGTTCTTATGGACTAGATGGGCTGTGGCCTGATCCAGCAGGGCTCCTCTTAGGTTCTTATGGCCTAGATGGGCTGTGGCCTGATCCAGCAGGGCTCTTCTGAGGTTCTTAGGGACTGGATGGGCTGTGGCCTGATCCAGCAGGGCTCCTCTTAGGTTCTTATGGCCTAGATGGGCTGTGGCCTGATCCAGCAGGGCTCCTCTTAGGTTCTTATGGCCTAGATGGGCTGTGGCCTGATCCAGCAGGGCCCCTCTTAGGTTCTTATGGACTAGATGGTCTATGGCCTGATCCAGCAGGGCTCCTCTTAGGTTCTTATGTTCAAACGCCAATTAATATTATCTGCTCAGGTTGTTAACAATCCTGCAAGACATTCAAAAGCCAGAAGCCCTTCGATGGAGGTCTTCAAGCAGAGACTGGACGGCCATCTGTCTGAGATGGTTTAGGAGATCCTGCCTTGAGCAGGGGGTTGGACTCGATGACCCAGGAGGTCCCCTCCAACTCTACCATTCTATGATTCTATTCTATGATTCTATGATTCTAAAACTATCTGGGGATCTTTGGAAAGCAGTCATCTACCAGGATCCATAGTGGATCTCATACTAATTGAGTATATGAGATTCCGCACATCTGTTAGCTCTCTACTAAAGCACACGAACCTAAGGGGATAGGCTGATTCTCCTGGGAATGGATGATTGAAGGAGAAACAGGATGCCTCTCCTTCTCCCTGTGCCTGGTGAAGCTAGATTCTTTTACAAGCCTTTTGTCTTAAGCAGAGGGATGTCTCAAGGGCCCTCTTGTTTAAAGAGAGATTATGGCTTCCTTAATCTTTTAGCGTGGCAATTTGGCTCTTCGCGTACAGTTGTGTCTGGTGTGATTGAACTGGCTGTGAAAATAATCCGTATTATTAATTTAGAGCACTGTTTACTCTTCCTTGCTAGACTTAGTAAGAGATTTAGACTTCTCCTTTGTTTCTCGGGGCCTGTTTGCACTTGGCTTTATTCTGGAATATGTCCACATGCTAATGCAGATTCTGAAAGGCCTGACTTTGGACATGTGGACAGCAGCAGGCAGCTATTCCGGGATATATTCCAGAATAAACCCAAGTGGGAACACATGTGAGCCAGTTTGGTCTAGTGGTTAGGGAGCCGGACTCTTATCTGGGAATACCGAATTTGATTCCACCCTCCTCCAGGAAGCCAGCTGGGTGACCTTGGGCTAGTCACAGCTGCGCTCTCACAGCCCCACCCACCTCACAGGGTTTTCTGTTGTGGGGAGAAGAATAGAAAAGCTTTGCCAGCTGCTTTGAGTCCCCTTGGATGGGTGAGAAAATCGAGGCAGAAAGCCAACTCTTCTTCTTCTTCTGGAAAGGAGCAAGATTTATCCCGTGGATGTCAAAGAATTAGCATGAAATCATTCACCACTGTAACATGGGGTGATTTCACCCTTCCCCTCCCATCTGCTGGACAGGAAAGGAAAGGAATCACCCAACATTGACTAGCAAGTCACTTACAAACCAAGCCCTGCACAATCGGTCATTCACCTGTGACCAATCAAGGGGTCAGTCCTCTTCTGGGCACCGCCATTTTTATTTATTATTTATTTATTTTGCGGCACCCTCCGTGACTGCACGTGCATTATCGCCATTGCTGTGACAACTACAACACTCTGTGCATGCTCAGTCGCGTCTATGGTCGTCCAGCACCTCACAGCACTGGAAAAAGTGTGGATGCTTGCTGCTGGCCGCTTCTGGTAAGTAGACAAATTTATGGATGACAGATGTATCAATGGCTACTAGAATCAATGGCCTAGGTACATCTTTCAGGCTGGGGGGACAACCAGGATGCCTCGAAGGCCATTTACTGGGATTAGAGAGCAGGAGGAGGTTTGCCCTTGTCTCTGCTTGGGATGCCCATGGGCAACTAGTGGGCCACTGTGTGTGAGAAGATGCTGGAATATATGGGTTGTGGCCTGGTCTAGCAGGGCTCCTCTTATGTTCTTATGTCCTTATGTAGTCAAGTAAGGTTAGTAAAGGTTTGGAGCACGATTTCAAATAGTAATAATAAGAGTTGGCTTTTCTATCCTGCTTTTCTCACTCATTTAAGGGGACTCAACGCTGCTGTCAAACTTCTGTTCTTCTCTCCACAATGTTCACCCTGTGAGGTGGGTGAGCCTATGAGAGCTCAGAAGGGAGCTGTGACTCTCCCAGAGACCCCCAACTGGCTAAATGGAGGAGGAAGAAGAAGAGTTGTTTTTTCCATCCCAATTTTGTCACCCATTTAAGGGGACTCAACACGGCTGATGAACCTTCTGTTCTTCTCCCAACAATGGAACACTCTGTGAGGTGTGGGTGGTGGTGGCTGTGGGAGCTCAGAAGAGCACTGTGACTAGCCCAAGATCATCCATTTGGCTTTCATGGAAGACTGTGTAATCAAACCCATTACTGCTAGATAAGAATCTGGCTCTCTAACCACTAGACCAAACTGTCTGGAATAAGTGTAGAAATGGCCCAAGAAACTTAAATCGAAATTGAAAGCTGAACATTTTTGCATCCAACTTTCTTCTTGTGTGTGCCCCCTCACTCCCCTTCTCCCCCCCCCCCCCCGCCTCTCTCTGTTTCACACATATAGTAATTCTTGCCTAATCTCTCTCTAATCCTGCCTAATACTTTTCACTGGAAATCTGCCTTTCTCTCACCACGTTGAAGTGAAGCAGATAACACAAGAAAGCTCAGTGGACACACTGCACAGAAGCGATTGGGGAGGGATTATAGGCAAACCAGAATATAAAATCCAAAAAAGGCAAGTTGATGAAATTCCCTGTATCATACTTAACACCAGGCTTGGGTTAGCTTTATTTACAATGAATTCGCGCTCAGCTGGATGAGGGTCCTCTTGGGATAAAAGATGCGTTCTGGCGTGAGTCTCGAGGTGTTCAATGGCGTTGGGATCTCTGAATGAATTTGCAACAAGTTAAGGCTCAGCGAACAACTAATTGAGAAGAAAAAAGGTATGCCATCTCAGGAGTGCAGAAGCAGGTGAGCCTCCTATGCCTGCTAAGGAACAATTCTCACCAAAGGTCATATATTTTGAAGTAGATATAATCATGCATGGTGTAGAAAAGGTGGATAGAGAAAGATGCTTTTCTCTGTCACACAACACTAGAACCAGTGGGCATCTATGAAGCTGATGGGTAGGAGAGGCAGATCAGACAAGGGGAAGGATTTCTTCACCCAGAGGGTCATCTGTCTATGGAATATGCCTAAGAATGGACGCCTAAGGGCATCTTTCAGCCTGCGGAGACAAGCAGGACGCCTCTAAGGCCATCTGCTGGGATCTGAGAGCAGGAGAAGGTTAGCCCTTGTCTCTGCTTGAGATGCCCATGGGCAATTGGTGGGCCACTGTGTGGGACAGGATGGTGGAGCAGATGTCCTGTGCAATTATCCATCAGCACTTCTCTTATGCTCTTATCTAGAAAGGATGCCTAGATACCACCTCCAGTTTGGAAGGACAGGTAGAATGCCTCTCAAAGCCACTTGCAGGGAGTCAAGAGCAGGTGATGGTTTTCCTTGATCTTCTGCTTGCGATGCCCATGGGCAATTGGTGGGCCACGGTGTGGGACAGGATGCTGGACTAGATGCACTGTGGCCTGATCCAGCAGGGCTCCTCTTAGGTTCCTTTCATGTTCTTCTTACATACTATTTTCTTTCCTTCTCTCCTTCCACCTCAATGTAAATTCTCAGCAACGGTCTCTTCCGTCCATTTGTTGCACAGCCAAAGTGATCTTTCAGATAGGAACATGTGCCATGACAATACCATGAGTATCTTGGTAGCAATGCATGTGGCTGCGTTGTGGTTCCAACTCCAGCCAAGTTTACCCCTTGGAATAGCAGTGTCTGGTGGATATTCCAATGTCAAAACGTGTTGGATAAATCTAACAGCATATATAGAATTCTTCTGCAGTAACCAGTGAATAAGAATATGTAACAGCCCTGCAACACATTTTATAAGAATTTCTCTGCGGTCTGCATATGAGGGGCAAGAGAATGAACCTGTGAACGTCTTCATTCTAGGCAATTTCTTCCCCACTGAACTCTGGCCACAATATCTATTAGTCCTTTCAATCTTCCAAGGTCGCTAGCATGACCCAAGGTGAACCATCCTAGTAATGTAGGAGTATATTATTGCTCCTTTCTGCATTCTGCGACCTGCAGATATTTATAAAACTAACCCTTTCATTCCTTGAAGGATCATTCCCAGGACGGCACATTTGTTGATGCTTTGGAAATCAATCCTCAGAGTACAGGCTTCTAAAACTGACAAGCTAGTAGATACTGTAACTCCAGCAAAATGTCACTTAAAATGTCACATTAGAGGAACATGAATGTAAGAACATAAGAGGAGCTCTTCTGGATCAGGTCACAGCCCATCTAGTCCAGCATCCTGTCCCACCCAGTGGCCCACCAATTGCTTCTGGGCATCCTAAGCGGAAGACAAGGGCAAAGCCTTCACCTGTGGCCTATTCCCACTACGGCCTCTACTGAAGAATTAGGGTGCGTCCCCATGCAACGTTGGTGTGGTTCCGAGTGCAGGATCGGCAAGGTCTGTCCCCATGCGCATTGGATTTGGTCCACGAAATCCACCGAAACCATGCCAAAAGGGTGCCAAATGTCATACCTGAAAAAACAAGTCTTGGCACGGTTTGGGAGACTGGCAGGTATTGCTCAGCAAGTTGGGAATGCACATGGGGACGATCACAGGCTAACGGGGAAGAGATTGGCGCCCACGTCATTGGGAGGTGGGGTGTGCTTGCTGTCCCTGCTCTGTCCATTGAAGACCACAGCCGCTGGCTTTTTAAAATGCCTTCGCAAAGACAGGCTGGAGAACGGCTTGGTTTTTTAATTTTCTGCCATTTCCACGGAGGTAATTCCAACTCCATTTCAAGAATGCCAAGGCAGGCTGCATAATGGCTTGATTTGTGTTCCCTTTGCAACGGGCATTCTCACGATCCCCGGTGGAGCAGAGGTGCGCAAAACTCCTCAAGCGCCTACTGCCGCTGAACCTCGTAGCGGCTTTCACTGGTGTTTTATGAATGAAGCTTTATTTTATGAATGAAGCTTTCTTTTAACTTGTTTATGTGCCTCCCACCCCAGTCCTGGCTGTCAGTGCCTCTAAGGGAGGGCAGGATGTGGCACAGGGGTGGGCTGATGACAATCCGGCTGCCAATAAGGAGGGGGCGGATATGAGGTGGTGCTGGTCCCCCATACCAGGCTTCGGCACAGTTCTCATGGGGACGCCTGGATCTGCGCCCAACCCGTACCTATCCCGCGTTGCCAGGAATGTCATGGGGAAGCCCAAGATGCGTTCCCGGTTCTGCGTCCGGCCCATGAATGCCCAAACAGTGCCCAAAGAGTGCCAAACGGCTTGCATGGGGACACGGCCCCTGTGAACATTTGCTGAAGAGCATCTGCATGTGAAGGAGGCTGTTACAGCCTCCAAGTGTGCCCTGCCTCACCAGAAGTTCACTAATAGTTGATTAGGTGTGGAGTGTGAAATCATGCTCCACACCTTAATCATGGTTTATCAAAACCTTACCTTCCACCAGTGTACAGTGGCACAACCATCCACACATATTCCGGCGCTCCGGGGTTGTCTGAGGTGCCACGCAAGCATGGTGGCACCTCAGATAACTATAGATGCAACTGCGCATGTGCAGAGCATCAGTGTCATCAAGGCAACAGCGCTGATGCACGCCCAGTCGTGGAGGGCGTCACAGCCAAAATGGCAGCACCCAGAAGAGAACCGGCTTTAGGATCAAATAAGGTAAGTATTCAATTGCAAGGCGGGGGGGGGGGGGAGGGGGAGGGAACAGCCAAAGTTGACTAGCACTCCAAATGCAAACACTAGTCAACATTGGTTAATTGCGCTCATTTCCCGTCCAGTGGGCGCATGGACGAAAAGGATTAACTCTTCTATTTTATCTACATTTGCATTATGAGACAGTCCATTTGAGACACTCAGCGCTCAACTGCAGTGGATGTAGATGTTTCATGGTATTGCTCATGGATAAACAAAGACATTAAAACAAAGGAATCCAGCACTGTGCCATTATCTGTATCCACCATTCATTAGATCTGGACAGCTACCCAACTGGAAAGTGAACTTTGACAGACGCTGATCCAGAATAACCCCAGCATTAAAAAAAGAAAAAGCCAAGCAATACGCTATAAATAGCCATCAGCGCATCAATTTTAAAGGAAGTAATTACAGCTTAAATGCTTATCCGAAGAGGAAGATACAGGAGGGAAGGAATCCACCAAGCACTGTCCTCAGCAACTGTTTTATCAAGGGTCACCGTTAATTGTCAAATTATCTTTGGGCCTTTCCGCTCTTGGCCCACTAGTTGCTATGAGGGAGCCCCAGGAGGGAGCCTCTGGGCTGGAAGGAGCTGTTTCCTGACCAGAAATAGCTCCTTCTGTGCAGTTGCTACCCCCACAGCAATGGCACATAGTCCCACTTCATCCTGTACTGGAGCCAGCTGGGTGCTGGAAAAGCCCATCTGTACCTCCTATGGTGCTTCCAGTGAGCCAGTTTGGTCTCGTGGTTAGGGAGCTGGACTCTTATCTGGAAATATTGGGTTTGATTCCACCCTCCCCCATGAAGCCAGCAGGGTGACCTTGGGCTAGTCACAGCTCTCTTCTGAGCTCTCACAGCCACCTATGACTCTATGACTGGATGCCACTCCCACCACGGCCAGGTGCAGTCTTCTCTTCTGTAGGCTAAACATTCCTAGATCCTGGGCTGCTTCTCCTTCTACTCCACATTGTCCTATCCAAATGTGCTATTAGGGTCTATAGGCTTTTCCACACATTGTTTGGGTACAGAACCTAAATTACAGTTGGGATAGACCAGGCAACTGCGCTTTGGATCATCCAATAAATTCCAAACTTACCCAACGCTACACCAAGTACCGGGTAAGTGTGTCTGCTGCTATACCAGCAGCAACTGCCTCACTGAGATAACGGCCATGTGCACCAGCTGTCAGGGCTGTGCGTTGTGTCCAGTGCCCCATCTGAGTCCTTGGATGGCAAATTCCAGACAGATGCCACTCCAGACATTGATCTTCCACCTGTGGAAGCAGCACAGGACCTCCAGTTGGAGCCTGCCCCATCGAGCTCAGGTGATGCGGATGCTGGGCCTGCTCCAGACCCAATGGACCTGGCTGACAGTAGGCCATGGTTGGGGCAGCTCCGTCAGGAACAGGCACAACTGTGCCAGTCTCCTTGATATCAAGAGGACCACCTGCAGTGGAGGGGAACAGCACAGTGGGAGCCCATATAACCAGCCCTAACCTGTTTCCTGTTGTTGCATACAGCAGATCTCTTCCGGCAACCTCTTGACTTCCAGCTTGTGATTGATGACCTTTGGATTGACTGACCCTTGAGACCTGATATCTCCTGGTAAATTGCCTTTATTTAGTCACTGTTGTTTGAATTGTCCTGGGTGTGTGCATGTGCTACCCTGTTGCCGCCCACTATGGATATGACACTGTGACCGGATGGGGTCTGAGCTTTCTGCAACACACCAGGATAGGGATCTCAGGGTTTTGGTGGACAGTTCAGTGAAGGTGCCAACCCAGTACACGGCAGCAGCGAAAAAAGCTAATTCAGTGCTGGGAATAATTAGGAAGGGAATAGAAAATAAGTCAGTAAGTGTCATTTTGCCTCTTTATAAATCTATGGTGAGGCCACATTTGGAATACTGTGTACAATTCTGGTCACCGCACCTCAAAAAGGATATTGTGGAACTAGAAAAGGTGCAGAAAAGGGCAGCCAGAATGATTAAGGGTCTGGAACAAAATCCCTTACGAAACCAGGCTGCAATGTCTGGGCCTCTTCAGTCAGGAGAGATGGCATTTAAGAGGGGACCTGATTGGGGTATATAAAATCATGCATGGTATAGAAAAGGTGGATAGAGAAAATTCTTTTCTCTATCACACAACACTAGAACCAGGGGGCATCTATGAAGCTGATTGGTAGGAGAATAAGGTCTGACAGGGGGAAGTATTTTTTCACCCAGAGGGTCATCGGTTTATGGAATGTGCTGCCGGAAGAGGTGGTGACAGCTACCAGCCTATATGGCTTTAAGGTAGGGTTAGACAAATTTATGGATGACAGATGTATCAATGGCTACTCGAACGAATGCCTAGGTGCATCCTTCAGGCTGAGGGGGGGAGGAACTGGGGCGCTTCTAAGGCCATTTGCTGGGACTCGAGAGCAGGAGAAGGTTTGTCCTTGTCTCTGCTTGAGATGCCCATGAGCATTTGGTGGGCCACTGTGTGCGACAGGATGCTGGACTAGATGGGCTGTGGCCTGATCCAGCAAGACTTTTCTTATGTTCTCGTGTTCTTATGACACAGTGCGCAACTATGACTACCCTGCCCAGCCACATGCACTCTTCACCCAGAAGAGCTGAGAAAGGTGCATGCTGGGTATGTGTTCCACAGTTAACCAACCAGGGGATGTCCAGTCCACATCTGCACGCCCAGGCTGTCCAAAAGGCTGAGTGTGAAAAGGACCTGAGAGCATAATTTAACTCTCTGGAAAAGGCTTTCACCTTGAAGGAACGCCGGTCGATCCTAATACAAGGATAATTTGCTCGGACAGCCCGAGTATTGATCTGACGGCGCATCGGCTTGGCAGGCATAGATCAGAGGCACTCAGTGACACAGTTTGTTATTCAATTAAATCGGAGGAGCCCATCTTGTTAAGGTAAAAGCCTGTGTTTAAAAACATCTCGTCCCAGAGCAATGAATCTTCCTGTCCAGACATTATGGGCTTGACCTCCTGTGAAGCGATAAATAGACCACAAAACAGTCATTCCTCTTCCAAAGGAAACAAGCAATGCACACATTTTCACAGCCATTTGATGGTGAGGAACAGCGCTGCCTTCATCCTCCATTGTTCTCAGCTTCTGCCAGACTGGACTGTGGTGCCAGCAGGGACAGAGCGAACGGGTATGCCGCTTCATCCCTCCTGATATTTTGCATTCCTTTTAAAGCAGGTACCTTCACCTGTGATATTTAGCGACCTCTTTTTCAGAAATAAAACCCTAAGAACATCAGAGAAACCGTGCTGGATCAGGCCACAGCCCATCTAGTCCACCATCCTGTCCCACACAGTGGCCCATGGGCTTCTCAAACAGAAGACAAAGTCAGAACTTTCACCTGCTCTCAAATTCCAGCAAATGGCCTTAGAGGCATCCCGCCTGAGATACCCATGGTGGCCCACTGCATGGGACAGGATGCTGGACTAGATGGGTTGCGGCATGATCCAGCAGGGCTCCTCTGATGTTCTTATGCCTGTCTCCACAGCCTGGAAGATGAACCTGGCCATTCATTGTAGTAACCATTGATACACCTGTCACCCATGAATTTCTCTAACCCTTCCTTAAAGCCATCTAGGCTGGTAGCTGTCACCACCTCTTCCGGCAGCACATTCCATAAGCCGATGACCCTCTGGGTGAAGAAATACTTCGCCCTGTCAGACCTGACTCTCCTACCCATCAGCTTCATAGATGCCCCCTGGTTCTAGTGTTGTGTGATAGAGGAAATAAATTTTCTCTATCAACCTTTTCTAAACCCTACTTTTTTAGAAGGCACATCTGGTCCCCTCCTAGCCCCCTACCTCTCCCCCTTTCTTTAATGAATGGTAGCTGGTGGACACACACACACCCAGCTCAGACTAATGCTCCACGGTGGACAGAAGGACAGAGGGGAGGCACCCAGGTGAAAATGCTTTGGGTCCCTACTTTGGGTCCCGTCCAGACTGGGGGAATATACTTCCATTACAGGGCCACTATTGGGCAATTTTTTCACATATCTGGGGCAACCCCATTGTAGCCTCACTTTTCCCTCCCTACTAAGCCCTGGAAACTATTGTGTTGGTCACTGGTTTTCCAGCAACGGCACTTTTTACTCACTTCCCGTACACTCCTGTACATAGCTGTCATCATAGTTCCCATGCACTGCACATGTGTCCAGAGTGTACAAACGTCTGCAGAGTGTGTGTATGTGTGTGTGTGTGCATGCATGTGCTGAACGTGTGCATGCAAGAGCTATGTGTTTGCATGCATGTGGAAAGTGTGCACACATGTGCAGAGTATACACATCTGCAAATTGTACACGCATGTGCAGTGTGCGTGCGCATGTACAGAATGTGCCCATGCGTGTGCTGTGTGCACAGAGACTGAAAAGAGTAATCTACACATTCACCGAGGTGCCATCACACACATCAGGGCATTCAGGATGCCGGGATGTCCGCATGCATGTGTCGGTAGAAAGAACAAATACATCACTGCCTGCAAGACATGACAGAGGAAGGATTTTGCCTGATCACTCTGTAGCAGGATATCCAGCTGCCATTTGGAGGTGGCTTTATTTGCTGTGTCATCCAGTGCCCCTAGAACTCCATTTAATGGTGCCATCAAGCACCCTTTCCATCAGTAATGCAGATAGATGGCAGGGAAAGATGCATCCATGAGCACCTGCCAGGTGAAAGCGAAGTAAACACGGGTGGGGGGAATTGTACACATCCCTAATCATGCAGAAAGGCCCTTTAAGAAGAACATAAGATGGTCCCTGCTGGATCAGGCCACAGCCCATCTAGTTCAGCATCCTGTCCCACACAGTGGCCCAATAATTGCTTATGGGCATCTCAAGCAGAAGACAAGGGGAAACCTTCACCTGCTCTCAGATCCTTGCAAACGGCCTTTACAAGCATCCTGCCCATCCCTCCAACCTAGAGATGGTACCTAGGCTCCCATTCCAGATAAGAACATAAGAGGAACCCTGCTGGATCAGGCCACAGCCTATCTAGTCCAGCTTCCCATTTCACACAATGGCACACCAGTTGCTCATGGGCATCTCAAGCAGAAGACGAAGGCAAAAACCTTCACCTGCTCTGAAATACCAGCAAATGTGGCCTTAGAGGCATCCTGCCTGATGCAGTTCTATGGCCTGTATGATGCTTTTAGGATGCTTTTATCTGTACAATGTTTGTAACTACTGGAAACAATACTGTAGTTCAAAAAGGAAAGCAATGACCAAAGTGTCACTCAAGTGTGGCCACAGCTGAGGAAGAACCAACTGCCTGTGAACCGAGAGTTGCAGGTTTGATTCCCGGGTTTGCCTTAGGTAAGGTGATAGTAAAACCCTTTTGGATCAGCCATGAAAACTGCCTGAACACATCAGTGAAGAGCCAGTCATCTGATGTAGAACCTGCACATCTAACTCCTGGAATTACCTAAATGTATCTCCTAAGGCCACGGAGGCACTTAAAGAGCAGGCAATATTTTTAGCATCTTGCTGCTTCCTTCATTCTACAGATTCTAATTATGCGTAAGTTCTGGTCCTCTGGCGAGCCAAGGCAATTGAGGCAGCTCTTTCCCCCTGGGTCTTCCGGCAGGCTGAACATCCAAGAAGGGGCAGGTGAAGCGGCGGGATGCACAATCCATTTTGCAGTCAGCACAGCAGAACCGAGGAAGGACCTGCGTTGATCGTCTGTGCCTCTATTGCCTCTGCAGGGAAAGGACCAGGTGCCACTAGCTGGCAGCATCAGCTACTACTTCAATACGTCTCTCAGCCATCCCTGAGCTAGATGGAACAAAGGGAGGCCTCTGTAACTGTTGGTACAAGGCTTGCCACTTAAGGCAAGATGCCCACAGGAGATGAGGTGTTCCTGTTTGCCACAGGGGAACAAGTGACACTCTGCGCATGTGTGCGCACACACTGCAGATGCATGCACACACTCTGCAGGTGTGTGTACACTCTGCACACATGTGGACACTCTCCATGTGCACGGATGCACACAACACATGCATGCACGCATTCACACACTCTGCAGATGTGTGTACACTCTGCACACATGTGCACACTCTCCATGTGCATGGATGCACACAACACATGCATGCACACATGCACACACTCTGCAGATGTGTGTACACTCTGCACACATGCGCACACTCTCCACATGCATTCATTCACACAGCACATGCATGGACACATTCTGTGAATGTGTGTACACTTTGCACACATGTGCACATTCTCCACGTGAATGTGTGCACACAGCATATGCATGCACACATTCCACACATGCATGTCCACACTCTGAACACACGTCCATACTGTCTACCCGCATGTGTGCACACAGCACGTCCATGGACACATTCTGCACATATGCATGCACACTGCACATGTATGCACAATCTGCAGATGTGTGCACACTTTCCACATGCATGCACACCCATAGCTCTTGCATATACACATTCAGCACGTGTGTGCACACACTGCACATGCACGCACACACACTCTGCAGACGTGTGTACACTCTGAACACACTTCTGCACTCTCCACCTGCATGCAGGTGCACAGCACATTCTGCACATGTGTGTATGCACTCTTCTTTGTCAATCCCAAGGCTTCTATCACCTGCAACATTATCCATAAAACCACTGGATGAGGATCCCACCTTCTGTCTCCTGCCTTCCAGCACCATCTCACACCAGATCAGCCCTCACCATCCAATGTTATTCAAGAGTGACCTATTCCTAGCCAATGCTAAAATACTTTTGGGAGTTACTTCCTCCCCCTGTGTGGATGCATGGAGAAACAGAGCAACTCACTAGGGAGAGATTTACATTTATAAACAGACTCTTTCTCGAGGGGGCACAAATTTGCTAATTTCCAGCCTATTTCCAGTTCTCCTTCCATTTGGAACAACGACTAGGAGCTGAAACGAGGTGGATTTCAGGTGCCAACCACCACCCTTTGTCCAAAATAGCACGAAAAGGGCCCTGGGCTCCTCTGAGCACACAGGTAAAAAGAAGCCTATAAATCTGAAAGATACAGGACCTAATACGCATGACATACAGCCTTTCTGCACTTGGCCCCATAATCTGTGTGCGGTCCACTCCTGGATGGAGCATTTACACTGGAGGGGGCCATTTTCAGTTCAGAACCAGCCCCTTCCATGCAAGAATATGCTGCATGCAAACTACCTTTGGAGCACGATTTCATGCTCCGGGGACAGACTTGACCAGAGATGACCTTTCCCCTCTCTGGCACCCCTGTTCACACCTCTATGGTGCTGGGCGGGTCATCTGCGGTGCCGCGCTAGTGCGCTGCCACCTCAAATGACCCCAAACGCAATCGCATGTGCACAGTGGGTCACTATCACCCAGGTGATGGCACAATCGCACGTGCAGTCATGTCAGCCTCTGATATGAAGATGGAGATGCCTGGACGCACATCCACGCTACAGGTAAGTGTGTTGATATGTGTGGAGGAGGGATGGTGTGCACCAGCATTCATGATTGTGAATGCTGGTGCACACCAGGGCAAGTTCCTGTTCACCATTCCAGTTCCCCAGACAGGACAGGAAGTGTGAACATCCCCATACTCTGGAAGAGGCAGATAGGAGACTTAATTAGCTTAAAAGCATCATGGGATTAAGATTTACAGAATCCCAAATCCAGAGTCTTTGGAGGCTTATCAAAGCTGAAGTACAAAAAATAATAACCCAAATAAACTCTGCAATTTCAAGAGAATCAAGTTTATTGCACATTATTCAAAATGCCAGAATCTCCCAGTGAAAATGTTAAAGCCCCTTTATTTAAGAATTCTCCCACCCCCTTTCTGCCCTTTTCTGCCATACGGAGCTTTCATTGCAAGCATGGCAAGGGAGGGGGGAGCTTTACATCTGTAAAAAGCCACCCACAGCTGGCTGGCATTGGTCAGAATGCTAAATCTCCAACCCAAATAGCTTGGTATTGTCCCCATATGGGGTGCGGGGAAGCAAACAGCTCCAAAAAGGGGACTCAGTCCTGTTTTCATCAGGGCTTTTTTCCCTCTAGATTTAGGCAGGATAGTCCTCATAAAATCCGGGAATAAGGAATTGCATGGGGACACTGGGTGCCGAATTTGGATTCGATGCGTGGCCATGGGACAGTCCTTCCCAAATTCGAATTAAAATGACCATGGGATCGCAGCCCCAGGGCTCGTAGCCATGAACTCTGTTTATTTCGAGTTTGAATCAGGTTACTCCCAATGCAGAATGTAGTTTGAATTAACCCATTTCTATGCAATTGAGGAGAGCACGGATTCAGGTTGAATGTACCTGTCCCCATGAAAACCACGGTAAATCCCTCATCCGGCAACCACATCTTTTTCTCTCCACCCCATCTCCCCTGATAGGAAGCCTGGTTGACATCACCACACCCTGTCCTACCCACTTCAGCGATGACAAGGAAACACCTCAGTTGCACCTCCACGAACACAACACACAAAAAGATAAACAATGATAATAAGGGGTATAACGATGAAAAGCAGCCCATGGCTTGAAGCCGCCACAGTTGAGCGGAGGTGCGCAGCTTCGCATGATAGCCAGCGCACCCCCACTCGCAACAGGTTCGAGGGATTCTGCGCTTCATCTTTTCATGCTGCATCTGGTGCAGGGAAGCCACAAGCACCTCGCCCATTAAGACGAAGCAGCGCTCATGCACAAAATCAAGCCAATATCCATGCGTAGCTTGCCGATCTGGCAATCAGGGAAGAGGGGTTGTAATAACTGTAGCCGGAAAGACACTCATACGACAGATGAGAGCCATCATCGTTTCTCTTTCATCAAATTTATTGAAAGAAAACCCCAAACAGTTGCGATCACAACATTCAGGACGGGAACAGCGAGCACAGGCGAAACCCCGCCCGCTAATGATGCCATTGCCAAACTTCTCCCCAATAACCCGGGGTCGTCCCCATGCCTACAAGGTAATCTGTGCTTGCCTCCTAATTCGCAGTGGAAACAGTTTGCAAGGTGGGGGCTACTACAGATTTGAGCGATTTGTTCCGTGTGTAGCCCAGATTAAAGCTTTTGCTTGGGGATGCTCTGGGATGAATTTAGGTTCACTTTGGAGTATACAGTGCCTGGGAACGCAGCCCCAGACTTTTCAAAGTGAAGCTACACATTACCATTGCAAAGCATCAAATCCATCACTGGCTTCAGAAAGACTCAGTAACTCACTAGAACTTACTTTGAAAACAAACACAAAAAAACAACCACAAACTTTCTCTTGCACAAATGCAGTTTTTAATCTGCCTGCAAGGTTAGGAATCTAATGCCTCAGGGGTTCATTGCCTGGTTTCAAACCAAGGGAAAAGGGGGTTTCAAGCAGAATTCTCTGGCAAGTGCATATTTTATATTGGAACAAATTTCCATAAAGATGAGGCCCTTGTGGAGTTCTCTGCACCTGACAAGATTTCAAGGCTCTGAGTAGGTCTGAAATCTCTCCACAAGGCTTTTTTCCAATTTTTTTCCCTCCCTCCCCACCAAAGCTCCTCTTAGTCACAAAGACTAATTTCAGATGGGCTTAAGGGAAACCCAAGAGCTCAAGCATAGAATTGGGGTCCATCACTTGTCTCTGTCTTAACCCCCCATACCAAAAAAAAGCCCCCAACTTCGTCTGAGTTGCAGCAGTCATGTGGATAAAAAGATGTGAACCAGTTTGGTCTAGTGGTTAAAGAGCCGAACTCTTATCTGGGAATACCAGGTTTGATTCTGCTCTCCTCCATGAAGGCAGCTAGGTGACCTTGGGCTAGTCACAGCTCTCTTCTGAGCTCTCACAGCTCCACCTATCTCATAGGGTGTCTATTGTGGGGAGAAGAACAGAAGGTTTGTCAGCCGCTTTGAGTCCCCTTAAATGGGTGAGAAAAGCAGGGTAGAAAAGCCAATGCTGCTGCTGCTTCCTCCTCCTCCATGAAGGCAGCTAGGTGACCTTGGGCTAGTCACAGCTCTCTTCTGAGCTCTCACAGCCCCACCTACCTCATAGGGTGCCTGTTGTGGGGAGAAGAACAGAAGCTTTGTCAGCCGCTTTGAGTCCCCTTAAATGGGTGAGAAAAGCAGGGTAGAAAAACCAACTCTCTTCTTCACCTTCTTCTTCTTCTTCACCTGACATTTACCAGCCTAGTTCACGGCAGCCTAACAAGCTAAGTGCAAAAAGTGCCCCTATTTAATCTGGATTCCTGCATTCCATTTTGTGGTTTTAAATCCCCCCAATTTAACTAAGCCTTGGGGAGGGGAAATACGTTCCTCCCCGGAGGGCGTGTGTGTGTGTGTGTGTGTGTGTGTGTTGGTCAGTTGTGTAAGATTTCCCATTCCGTGGCCACAGGAGTTCAGTTTCGTGGGAAAGGGCAGCGGTTGCCTTTGGTTTCTCAGCTGAATAAATTCCAGCAGGTTTGAACATGATTTTCAACTCTGGGCTGCTCCAAATTGGAATGCCCTCGTTTTATGGCATCTCAACTTGCAAGCACGGAAACATTTTAAATCAGCACAGCTACGCCGTGTAATTATGGGTGGGGGGTGAAAACCCCACTGTACACAGGCGTACCGTTAAAAGCTGCTCTGGGGACCTCATCCTAACTTCCCTGCAATTAAAATCTATGCTTTTGGTTTCGAATTAACATAACATTGGAGACTTAAGGCGGCGGGAGGTGGGGGGGTTTCTTTCTCATTTTAATGAAAGCTGCGGTTCTTGGCAAACTCTCTAGCTGAAGTAATTATTTATGGGGGTTTTCCCACCTCTGCAATATGTAGCCATCTCCCCCAACCACCAGAAAACAGGATAAAGTATTAGCAGGAGAGATCCTATAACAATTCTTAATTAATCTCACGTGGTACACAAGGCCCACCCATGAAGGCACAAATACCCCCAGGATACGCCCCAAAAGGATGCTAAACAGAGGAGGGTCATGTGAGCAATGGTCTCATCAACTTAGAATGGAATAGAGCTGAAACCTCTCTGCTAGGGCTGTGGACAAACGCAACTTTCGACATTCGATTCGTAACGAACTGAACATTCGAAAATCCGAATCCGTACAAATAAAGAAAAATGAATGTCTCGGCATTTGAACCAGTATGAACACATTTGAATCTATTCGTATGAATATTTGAGACGTATCCAATGATATGAATCCCGTATGTATCCCGTTTACTCCCGTATGTATCTGTACAGAAGCGTACGGATATGTACGCAATGCATATGTATTTGTACGCATACAAATGTCCAAAGTATTCGGACGAATAACTTGAAATATTCGTATTTGTATGAAACTAAAGTACGAATTGTCTGGATATTCGATTTGTCTACGAATGACCGAATTTGTCCGTACGAATAATGAATCTTTCGAATATTCATGCATATCCCAACTTCTATTGAAGATCATCTGCATTTGGAGGAAGCTGCTACAGCCTCCGAGCGTGCCCTGCCTCACCAGAAGTTCACTAGTTGTTGATTAGGTGTAGAGCCCGAACTCACGCTCCACACCTTGATCAGCCTTACTGAAAAACTTACCTGGAGCATGCTGGCCCCTTGGATAACCATAGTCACAGCTGCACAGGTGTAGAACATCAGCATCGTCATGGTGACAGCACTGACGCATGCAAAGTCGTGGAGGGTACTGCTGCCAAAATGGCAGCTCCCTGAAGAGGACCGGCGCCACAATTGATCCAGGTAAGTATTCGCTCACGGGGGAGAGGAGTGACTAAAGTTGGCTAGTGCTCCAAGTGCAAGCACTAGTCAGCACTGGTTCACTGCGCTCTTTTCCCGTTCACTGGATAGGAAGGGAAGTCCAAAATCACCCCAGAAGGATAAAGAGAAGAAGAAGGGGAGGAAAGTTGTTGACTTTTTTATCCTGCTTTTCTGACCCATTCAAGGGAACTTAAAGTAGCTGACAAACCTTCTGCTCTTCTCCCTGTGCAAACAGGATTTCTGGTAACCCCCTGAGAGCCAGGGTGCAGCCATTTTAATACATATATTTATATAAATAGAGCCATTTGTTAATGGGTGTTTTTCCACTGTCACTAGAAGTACCCGTTAAGTACCCATTAATGGATACATTAATGCCATTAAGTACTCATTAATGGGTATTTAATGGGTACTTCTAGTGACAGTAGAAAAACACCCAATATTAATATAAAGCTTAATATAATTACAGAAAGATTGGCAATAATTGAGTCACTTCCTCGGTTTGCCTGAAGAAAGAGGAACCTTGTATCAATGTAGGTGCTGCACACAATTTAGCAAGTTTGTGGTTTTAGCTGTTAACAAACTCTTGTGAAATGATTTATGCTATTTAAGCATACTGCATTTTGTATCTGATTAAGAAGGACTTTGGTCTCTCTTCAGTATTACAATATTTTTTGAAAGCACTATTGAAAGGAGGAACTTCTGCTCCTTCCCTGCATGCATGGTGTTGATACATCTTTAATAAACAGAGATTTGCTTGAAGCTGAACTGTGGTCAGAATTTTCTTTGCCGCTCCCCACAACAGACACCCTGTGAGGCAGGTGAGGCTGTGAGAGCTCAGAAAAGAGCTGTGACTAGCCCAAGGTCACCCAGCTGGTTTTGTGGAGGAGGGTGGAATTAAACCCAATATTCCCAGATAAGAGTCCAGCTCCCTATCCACTAAACCAATATAATATAATATTTTGTTTTATTTATTTCTGTATAAGATTTTCATCCTACCCTTCTGGATGAGTGCAGAATTAAACCCTGTGCCTTCAAGATATGAGTCCAGCATTCTAACCACAAGACCAAACCGGAGGAGGAGAATCAAAATTGGATCTTATATCCCACTTTTTTCACCCTTAAGGGTCCTCAAAGCGGCTGACAAATGTTCTGTTCTTCTCCCCACGACAGACACCCTGTCATGTAGGTGGGACTGGGAGAGCTCAGAAAGAGAGCTGTGACTAGCCAAAGGCCACTCAGTTGGTTTTGTGGAGGAGCACAGAACGGAACTAGGAGGCTTCCAGATAAGAATCCAACACTCTAAGAACAAGACCAGTTACGCTTTCATAAGCCCACATTTTGGAGGACATCATATTCAGTCTCATCTCCCTCCTCCTGGCCAAGCACAAATTAATATATAAGATTATTTTCTGATCCCCTCCTTAGAAGAGCATTAAGTACTTGGCCCTAAACCCCTCCGAAACCAAAGGGATGCTTTCACTGTCTCCCCAAGGCTCACACCAAGGCTTTAGCAAATAGCTGCACTGGATAGTGCCCCGGGCACCAACATAGCTTTTCAATTTTGTCTTACTCAATTTAATTTAATTTTGGACCATTAACAGTGCTCCTGCAGACATTCATAGAAGAGTGGAAAATATCAACAAGATAAAATTAGATTTGGTGATGAGACAAACGTTACACGTTGTGAGGAAGAAGACTAAAATGATACTCTCCAATGGCCAGCCCATTATCGGATGACATTTGGTACCTACCTCACTTAGAGCATAAGAACCCAAGAGGAGCCCTGCTGGATCAAGCCACAGCCCATCTAGTCCATAAGAACCTAAGAGGAGCACTGCTGGATCAGGCCACAGCCCATCTAGTCCATAAGAACCTAAGAGGAGCACTGCTGGATCAGGCCACAGCCCATCTAGTCCATAAGAACCTAAGAGGAGCCCTGCTGGACCAGGCCACAGCCCATCTAGTCCATAAGAACCTCAGAGGAGCCCTGCTGGATCAGGCCACAGCCCATCTAGTCCATAAGAACCTAAGAGGAGCACTGCTGGATCAGGCCACAGCCCATCTAGTCCATAAGAACCTAAGAGGAGCACTGCTGGATCAGGCCACAGCCCATCTAGTCCATAAGAACCTAAGAGGAGCCCTGCTGGACCAGGCCACAGCCCATCCAGTCCATAAGAAACTAAGAGGAGCCCTGCTGGATCAGGCCATAGACCATCTAGTCCATAAGAACCTAAGAGGAGCCCTGCTGCATTAAGCCACAACCCATCTAGTCCATAAGAACGTAAGAGGAGCCCTGCTGGACCAGGCCACAGCCCATCCAGTCCATAAGAACCTCAGAGGAGCCCTGCTGGATCAGGCCATAGACCATCTAGTCCATAAGAACCTAAGAGGAGCCCTGCTGGACCAGGCCACAGCCCATCCAGTCCACAAGAACCTAAGAGGAGCACTGCTGGATCGGGCCACAGCCCATCTAGTCCATAAGAACCTAAGAGGAGCACTGCTGAATCAGGCCACAGCCCATCCAGTCCATAAGAACCTCAGAGGAGCCCTGCTGGATCAGGCCACAACCCATCTAGTCCATGAGAACCTAAGAGGAGCACTGCTGAATCAGGCCACAGCCCATCCAGTCCATAAGAACCTAAGAGGAGCCCTGCTGGACCAGGCCACAGCCCATCCAGTCCATAAGAAACTAAGAGGAGCACTGCTGAATCAGGCCACAGCCCATCCAGTCCATAAGAACCTCAGAGGAGCCCTGCTGGATCAGGCCACAGCCCATCTAGTCCATAAGAACCTAAGAGGAGCCCTGCTGGATCAGGCCACAGCCCATCCAGTCCATAAGAACCTAAGAGGAGCCCTGCTGGACCAGGCCACAGCCCATCCAGTCCATAAGAACCTCAGAGGAGCCCTGCTGGATCAGGCCATAGACCATCTAGTTCAGCATCCTGTCACACACTGTGGCCCAACAATAATTTTCACTCCCGAAGTCAAGTGAAGCATCTTTCCTGTCAGCCAAGATGGGAAGGGGGGGGCTTATTGCCCCCCTGGAAAAGTGAGAAATCTCAACCCCATGCACGGTTTTGGCTCGCTAGGCAATGCATGCCGTAACCCCAAACGGTGCTGAGACTTGTTTTTTCAGGTACCAAATTTGGTTCTGGTTTGGCACAGTTTGGGGCAATTTGGTCCGCTTTCCACAGACCAAATCTAAACGCATGGGGATGCCTCGTGTCAAGACCGCATTTGGTACTGGACCAAATGTGCATGGGGACATGCCTTAAAGGTCCCTTCCAACTCTATGATTCTATGAAATCTGGAGGCATGATGCAGATGGCACACCTCCATAATCTGGAACTATCAGGCTCTGCTTTTCAGCGGTGCGCAGGCTTCGTAGCCACAGGGAGGCATGGGATGGACAGACCATGGTTATTCCAGATTCATTGACCCAGATCAAAGCGAGGTAAGCACAGAAACTGGTGCACCCAGGATAAATCACTCCGTTTCAAGTTGGAAGCTGTGGTCTAGACTGTGGGTTGGAAAGGAAAAGAGAGAGAGGTGGAGTGTGACAGAAACACACACACACACACAATTAAACATTTGCTCAGAGCAAGACGACAACTCAGAAGGGAATTTTAATGTGGCCGCGGAGAAAAGGCAGCACTCATTTTGATGGTATTATGTGAACTCAGTTAGGAGCGCAGCGGCATCGCAAATCCCCTGAGCTACGACCTCCGCCATCGCACTAAATAAAAACTGCAGGGAAGGATTGCCAAAGGTAAAACCCTCATTGATTTTTCCATGGGCTTAGAGTGAGAGGAGTGGAGAAGGGAGCTTACCTGCAAGATTAGAAACTCCGTGGCAGATTTTCCTGAAGGGAAAAAAAGAGACCAGAAGGGGGTCCTAATCTTTTCCGAAAATGGCAACACTACTTCAACTCACCCCGCAGGCACTGACACACAGGCTGTGTCCCCACGCACGTTTGGTGCAGTTCCGAACACAGGATCGGCAAGGGGCTTCCCCATGCGTTTTGGATTTCGCCCGCGGAAAGTGGACCAAATCGCCCCAAACCATGCCAGACCGGGGCCAAATTTGGTACCTGAAAATACAAGTCTTGGCACAGTTTGGGGGTCTGGCATGCATTGCCTAGCGAGCCGAGCCCACGCATGGGGACGATTGCGGGCTAACCGGGGAGGAGATTGACGCTCACATCATTAGGAGGTGGGGTGTGCTTGCCGTTCCTGCCCTGTGTATTGGAGATCGCAGCCACTGACAATTTAAAATCCTGATCGCCAAGGCAGGCAGGATGCTGGCTTAATTTTTGTGCATTTTCCACGGAAATATTTCCACCCCCGTTTTCCGATTGCCAAGGCAGGCAGGATAACGGCTTGATTTTTGTTCCAGTTCCAAATATTTTCAACCCATTTGCCGATCGTGAAGGTGATCATGAAATAAAGGCTTGATTTCCTCCCTTTTAAACTTGGCAGGCATTCTTGCGATTCGTGGTGTAGTGGAGGTGCACAAAAGTGCTCAAGCGCCTAACGGCCGCTAAACATTATAGTAGCTTTCGGTCTTTTAAAATAATTTATAAATTTATTATGAAGTAAGCTTTATTTTAACTTTTTTTTCCCGTGCCTCCCAGCCCAGTCCTGGCTTTCAGTTTTGCTAAGCAAGGGGGGAATGTGGCACAGGGGTGGGCCAATGTCAATCCAACTTCCAATGAGGAGAGAGGGGGCAGAGAGGAGGGGACGCTGCTCCCCCATGCAGGGTTTGCATGGGGACGCCTCCATCCACGCCCAACCCATACCTAGTCCGTGTTGCCCGGAATGGCATGGGGACAGGCTGGGAGTATTCTCGGTCCCACACCTGACCCATGCAAGCCCAATCAGTACCCAAACAGCACCAAATGGCTTGCATGGGGACGTGGCCGCAGAAACTAATTTTATTTCTATAAAAGTTTACATCCTGCCTTCCGGCTGAACTGTTTATATCCTGTCTGGTGACTCAACTCTCCCTGGCTGTGTTGCCATATGGAAAAAAAGATGGGGGTGCTACGCCATTATCAGTGACACACAGGAGGCAATTTGTGCAGGGACCCCTGTATTACAAATGACACCTGCTCTGATGGCTTCTTCTATCCAGCCATTAAAGCTATGGCGCTCCAGTCCTCGGGCATTTTCACGCTTCCCTTACCATCCACTGGACAGGAAAGGAGCATGACTAACCAATGTTGACTACTGCTCACATTTGGAGCGCTAGTCAACTTTGGCCGTTCCCTCCCCCTGCAATTGAATACTTACCTGATTCAATCGAGAGACCAGTCCTCCTCTGGGTGCCGCCATTTTGGCTGCAGCGCCCTCCACAACTGCATGTGCGTCAGCGCCATTGCCCTGACAATGCTGATGGTCTGTGCATGCGCAGTCACATCTGTGGTCATCTGATGACCCTAGTGCACCATAAGAGGTGTGGATGGTTGTTGTCCCAGACACATGAGGTAAACTTTCTGGTAACATTAGTTAAGGTGTGGAGTAAAATTTCGTGCTCCACACCTAATCAATGATTAGTGAACTTCTTGTGAGGCAGGGCACATTTGGAGGCTGTAACAGCCTCCAACACACGCAGATCCTCTTCACTAGAAGTTCACTAATTCTTGACTAGAGACCATAGTGTGAATAGGCTTCTTCTCAGTTGCTGGGGAAGGCAAAGTTGAGGATGTTTCCACACTTGTGGGGGCTGAACCACTCTTCAAGTGAAACAGGTCGCTGCTGAAGCGGTCTAGCTGGCCCAGAACAGGCCATCTGCACTTGGATGGACTGTTCTGGGACAGGCCCCACACCGCCCCAAAACCCAGAGCCTGACGTGATGACTGCAATGGTTAGGAACAAAAGTTCCTGGCCTCGGAACCCATGGGGACCCATTTCGGCAATGCAATTTGTTTGCACTGCTGAAATGGGTCCCCCTGCTAAGCCTGTGAGAACAGGCCCCTGGTCCTCTGGTGGACCTCTTAAAACCTGTACAAGAAAGGGGCCCAGAAGTGGGCTAGGTCTCACACTAGACCATTTAGTCCAGTCTATGCTCCATCCAGTCCCGATGGAGAATACTAACAGGGGACATGTCCTCTCTCTTCCACGCCAGCCTGCAAAAGCAGGAGTTCACTGAGGTGACAGCGGCTGCGTCGCCATGCAAGTCACTTGGCATGCTTCGGGCGCTGCATTTTGGGCGTCCCCATGACATTCCCGCCAATGTAGGACAGGTACGGGTTGGGCATGGATGGTGGTGCCCCCATGAGAAGTATGCTGAACCCTGGTACAGGGGAGTAGTGCCACCTCCTCTCCGCCCCCCCCCCTCTCCTCATTGGCAGCCGGATTGACGTCAGCCAGATTCCCCCGCTCCCTTAGTGGCACTGGCAGCCAGGACTGGAGTGGGAGGCAGGGAAACAAGTAAAGAATAAAGCTCCATTCATAAAAAATAACTTTTTTAAAAAAATTAAAACACCGGAAGCCACAATGAGGTTTAGTGGCAGTAACCGCTTGAGCGGTTTTGTGCCCCTCCGCTCCACCGGGGACCACGGGAGCGCCCGTCAACTTTAAAATCAAGCCTCTATTTCTGATCGCCTTGCAGATCGGGGAAATGGGGGTTGCGAATGGAACACAAATCAAGCCATTATGCAGCCTGCCTTGGCATTCTTGAAACGGGGTTGGAATTACCTCCGTGGAAATGGCAGAAAATTAAAAAACCAAGCCGTTCTCCAGCCTACCTTTACGAACAGCATTTTAAAAAATCAGTGGCTGCCATCTTCAATGGACACAGCAGGGACACCAACCACACCCCACCTCCCAACGACGTGAGCGCAAATCTCCTCCCCGTTTGCCTGCGATTGTTCCCATGCGCGTTACCGGCTTGCTGAGTAATGCATGCTGGTCCCCAAACCGTGCCAAGACTTGTTTTTTCAGGTATCAAATTTGGCACCCTTCTGGCACAGTTTGGGGGGATTTGGTGTGGTTTTTGCATGCCAAATCCAAAACTCATGGGGACAGACCGCACCGAAACAGCACTCAGAACCATGCCAAAGTTGCATGGGGACCAGGCCAGCGGGGCTTCCAGTGGGAGTTTAATCCCAACCCTTGTCACCCTATGTGTCACGTCGCAGGCCAGTTGGGCAATAGGCAGACACTTGCGTGGCTACTCAGTCCCAAGGGTTTCAGGCGTTCTCGAAGTCAGTTCCAGTCCAGGGTCTAGGACGGTGATGGCCAACCTATGACACGCGTGTCACAGTTGACACGCCAAGCCCTTTTAGGTGACACACCTGGTCACCCTGGCACCTGGGCATGTAGTGCTTGCTTGTTTTTGAAGTGTACAAAATACCAACTTTCAATTGAAGATTTAGCAAATGTAAAGAATTATTCATTTTTGCTTTTAATAAAATACATATATCAAAAATATAACTTTCTTACTAGAGCTACAAATATCACAAAATTATGGATATTTCTGGAAGTGACACAGCACCCGAGTTAAGCTAGGTTTTCTAGTGAATTTTGACACACCAAGCTCAAAAGGTTAGCCATCACTGGTCTAGGAGTTCAGAAGTCAGCAAGAGTCGGGTAGTCCAAGGAGTCAGCAGGTTACAAGGAGTCCAGGATTTCAGCTCAGGTAACAAGAGGCTATTCAGACGTTGTCTGCAACAACCAGAGACAACGTGAGCTTGTTCTTATATAGGAGAGTCAGAGCCACGCCCACGGTGCAGCTGGGCTAATCGCTCTGACCTCCTTCTCACCTGCTTCTGCTGCCTAAGCAGGCTATGAGAGAGCCTTTGATTAGGCTCCCTACAGGTGGACTCGTCACCAGAACTGTCTGACTGCTCCTCTGGACCCAGCCTTGGCTTTTCCATGCCTGCAATGCTCTGCTGTGGCTGCCCCTCAGCCTGTGGTTGCATTGCAGGCATTGCAGGCATATCCTCTTCCGACGAAGCTGAGCAGGGCATGACACTATGGGTCCTGCTGGTCAAGCCACCGACTGACATACTGATGAGTTGGAGCCAATATTGCCTAGAGAAGTCCACATGCCTCCTTTCAAAGATCTAAAATAGGCACCTATTATTAATAACCTGAAAACTAACCTGCAAAGCAGAGGCAGCACTTTATCTTGGCCCTCCAGAAGCCTCTGGAGACATCCCATGGGCATCTATGAACTTCAGAGACAATGCGGAAGTGAAGGACCAAGTTTTTCTTATCAATCCAACTGGGAACCAAGAGCAGGAAGGAGGAGGAGGAGGGGTTCTTACAAAGGAAGTAGCCATCTGTTCCCCAGAGGAGACTCTGAGAACGTGGTCTAATTCTTGGCAAGTGAATACTGTAGCCTCGGTTGGGAGTTCTCCCAAGACGCTGCATGGAAAAGAACAATTCCCCTTTGGAACAATGTGCAAGGTGGATGCAGCAAAATCAGGCTGATGTTCTGGCAGAAAAACCATGTGCATCAGCAGTGGAATAAATTTATGGCCAGCTGGTGCTCGCTGCAACATATTCTTCATCCCCATTTCAACTCAAGAGCTACAAGGTGGGGGAAATGTACCTTTTTCATAAGAGAGAGAACAGCACATGCTGTGGGCTTTCAACTCAAGAGCATCAGGTGCAAAACATGAATCCTCGGAGAGCCACATACCAGACTGTCAATAATTAACCAGCATATCCATTACAGCTGGACCTCTGTATCCCTGGGGGAAACGCTCCAGGCCCTACTGCGGTTAATGAAAAACTGTGGATATTTCAAACGCCTTTGCCAGTCTCCTAACCCTTTAAGCAAAGCTCCGCTCATGTTGGTGGACTAGCAGACACACTGAAGTCAAACAGCATAGAGTATCTTAAGATCACTTACTCACAGACCCAGGTTCAAGAACAAGGAGATTTGACCTTGTAGGACCATGTCAGTGGTCTTCAAATATCTGAAGGGCTGCCACAATGCAGAGGGATTGTCCCTATTTTCACTTGCACAAGATGGGAGGACTAGAAACAACGGGATGAAATTTCAAGGGAGTCAGTGCAGATGAGATATTAATGGAATCTGTGGCTGTGGCGTTCATGCCAGGCAGGCCGTGACAGGGCAGCCATTTCACGGGCTTTCTGAGCTCCAGGATTGACAGCAGAGGCGGAGCATCAGAGAAAGCCCCGCCAGCCCACCAAAATCGGACCAATGAGAATCGCCGAATCGCGGACTATAAAAAGCAGCGGCTTGTCTTGTTTGTCTCTCGTCTTGGGCAGAAGGGGGATCAGGGAGCGTTGCTCCGAACCAGCGTGTGTGAGACCTCTCCTCTCGCGTAGAGGGAAGAGAGGAAGAGGAAGAAGGTCTCTCCTCTTGTGAAGAGGGAGATCAGTGCGCACAAGTTAAGTCATGCGCGTGTGTGTGCAGGTCTCTCCTCTCAAAGACAGAGTGGAGCAGAGCCCGGGGAGGCAGATTGGGACTGCTGCAAGGCTATCCTTATTATTTTGTGAACTTATCTTACTTCAGGTTAGAGGAGAGCCTGAGGAGGAAGGACTAAGATCTGTTTGTGCTTACTGTATAGCTTACCAGGGACCGTTGGCTTACAGTGGAGCTTAGTGAAGGGGGCGGGACAGTTTATTAATTACAATGTTTTTCTTTTCAAGCAACTGAAGAACATTTAAGTCGAACAGTAAGCTTGCTTCTTTATTTTTCCTTTTGTAACCATAAACTAAGTGTTTGTTTTACAACTGAGTCAGTTTGCGGCTTTAAGGGAGTCTGATACACAGACATATAAAGCAGGACACCAATGTGTGTGTGTGGGGCGGGGGACCTGGTTGGCACACAGCCCCACCAGAGCTGGCAGGCGACCTGGGTGCTCAGCAGCTCACTCACTTCCTGCATTGCTCTGTGGAGGATGAGGAGGGAGTCGCCACGGTTGCCATGAGAGGTAGTGAGCTCTCCTTCACTGGAGGTCTTCAAGCAGAGGTGAGACAAACATCTGTCGTAAGATGGTTTCGGAAATCCTGCATTCAGCAAGGAGCAGGGGGTTGGACTTGATGACCCTAGAGGTCCCTTCCAACTCTATGATTCTATGATTTGCTGATAAAAGATCGTGCAGAAAATAGGGCCAGCAGATACATATGTCTCTCAGCACTTTCCCACCCAGGCTGGCATCAGACACCCAAGTGACCTCCCATTTTACTCCCAAGCTTCAAGTGGCCTTGAGACAACACCGGCTCCAGTTATTTCCCAATGGTTACACGCTTATTTCTATCACAAAGGACAAGCAGAATCAATGGAAAACGTAAGCAGGCGATGGCCTAGTATTACAGACCTTCAAAGATGGCACTACAGTGGCTAAGCTGACAGTGTAGCAGCTCGAGTGTTTTATTTATTTATTATTTATACTTCTATCCCGCCCTTTACCTGGAGTTCTCAGGGCGGGTAATAATGCTTTAAAATTCTGTCCATTGAAACAAATAATATCACAACATTTAAAATCCAGGATGTTAAAACAAACCAAATATGTATTAAAAACAGTACTACATAAAAGTGTGTGTGGGGGGGGATGTAACCACATTTAGCTGAAGGCCAGGGCAAAGAAGTGTGACTTTACTGCCTTCCTGAACATGTGCAGAGAAGGAGCTCGATGCACCTCAAGGAGGAGAGTTTTCCATAGCCTGGGGGCCATCACTGAGAAGGCCCTCTCCCGGGTGCCCACCCATTTCACTGCTGAGGGCAGTGGGACAACCAGGAGGGCCTCCCCACCAGATCTTAAGGCACTAAACTGTGATTCAAATCACCACTCAACCATGAAAGCTCCCTGGATAACTTTGGGGCAATCACTGCCTCTCTAGCCAACATCTTTCAGAGTTGTTGGGAGGACGGAATGGAAGAGAGAAGAATAATATATGCCGTCTTCAGCTCTTTGAAAGAACAGTGAAATATAAACACAATAAATACACAATAAATAAATGCCAAATGTTTCTATTGTGCCCTTGAGTTTGTAGCATTTCCCTCAGGGCCACATGTACAATAAACATACAGAAGGTCCGCAGCCCCAATTTACAAATTTCTGCCTGCGTAAAGATATTTTATCTGCTAATGTTGGGCTCCCTGACAGGCATCCCATCCTGAATTAGCAACTTGTGAGTCTGTTATCTAACCCAGCATTTTCTTTTTAGCTGGTTCTATCCAATAATCAGGATTCCTTTCACCTGGCCATTGCTGATACAACCCATCTAACCAAACTTTTAAAAATGCACCAAGGGTGTGTTCCCGTTCAAGATGTAAAGATTTTGAAATTGAGCACTGACCGTTCCAGAAGTCTTAAAAGAATCTGCAGTTTCTGAGGACTAAATGTGGATTATCTATATTCAAATCATAGAGTTGGAAGGGACCTCTAGGGACATCCAGTCCAACCCCTTGCTTAATGCAGGATTTCCTAAACCATCCCAGACAGATGCAGGTCCAGCCTCTGCTTGAAGACCTCCAGCGAAGGAGAACCCACCACCTCCCATGGCAACCTACTCCACTGACTGATCACCCTCACTGTCAGGAGGTTTTTCCTAATATCTAATCTGTATTGACTCCCTTGAAGTTCCATCTCGTTGTTTCTAGTCCTCCCATCTTGTGCAAGTGAGAATAGGGACAATCCTTCTGCACTGTGGTCTGGCTGTTGGGTTCAGAAATAATCCTCACTATTTAGCAATGGGAACACAATCAGGTTTGGGGGGGAGGGAACCATGCTTTAGGGGCGTTCTCTTCAGTTTTCCCGTATCCAACAATAAGCTGTAATTTCCTCCCCTTTTCCCTGGGCTTTCGTTATTACATGCAAGGACATCAGTCTTGGCTGAAAGGGAAAAGTGAGCAGGGCCTGCAGTAGTGAGAGATCAGACCATTACAATGTAACGAGGGATCAGACCATAGCAAGGAGCCAAAGTGTCTGCTTTTACTTAAAGAGGCAGCAATCAGAAAGACTTTGGCCTCAATGCCTGCCATTTCACACTGTGCTGATCCAGCGCACAGAAAAATGTGCCTACTTTGTACCCCCTGCCTGTCTCCCTGCCTTCCCCATTGCAATCACCCCCTGCCATTACCCCCTCCGGCACAGCTGTTTGGCATGGAGTCATGAGGAGTGGCGCAGGTGTTCTCTCTCAGAGTCCGAGCCATCCACACCTGGGGGGACAGAATCAGTTTCCAAGGCAGGCCCCTGAGGCACGGGTCTTGGCTGGCATGGGCAGGGACCTCATCACGCAAGGAGTCAGACAGGCCATGAGGCATGGCATCTGGTGCCATCATCATGGCAACAACAACACTCTGTGCATGCACAGGCACACTTGGGTTATGTGAAGTGCCAGCATGCTTGCGCGCCACTTCAGGTGACCCCTCACATTGGAAATGGCGTGAATGATTGCTCGCAGGATGGGACAGGTAAGCTCTAGGGTACTGTTAGAATGCATGTGGTACATGGTTTTGTGCACAGCCACTAGTCAATGATAGAAGAAGAAGATGATGATGATGATGATGATGAAGAAGAAGAAGAGTTGGCTTTTCTACCCTGCTTTTCTCACCCATTTAAGGGGACTCAAAGCGGCTGAAAAACCTTCTATTCTTCTCCCCACAACAGACACCCTGTGAGGTGGGTGGGGCTGTGAGAGCTCAGAAGGGAGCTGTGACTAGCCCAAGGTCACCCAGCTGGCTTTGTGGAGGAAGAAGAAGAGTTGGCTTTTGTACCCCACTTTTCTCACCCATTTAAGGGGACTTGAAGAGGCTGACAAAGCTTCTATTCTTCTCCCCACCACAGAACACCCTGTGAGGTAGGTGGGGCTGTGAGAGCTCAGAAGAGGGCTGTGACTAGCCCAAGGTCACCCAGCTGGCTTCATGGGGGAGGGCAGAATCGAACCCGGTATTCCCAGGTGAGAGTCCGACTCCCTAACCACTAGACCAAACTGGCTCACAGTCAACATAGGCTAATATCTGGACAGGCAGGAGGCGTTTCTGTGTTGTCCAGATGTTAACCTATGCTGAGTACACGGCCCAGTGTGAAAACACCTCTAGTATTACAACAGTGACTGTTGTACCATCTTCCTGCTTCAACAACAAGCATCATTATTATATCATTTTGTGCCAAGATGTAGCTTTATTACGCAGCCTGTTTAGTTCTGCTTTGCTTTTTGAAATAATCCAGTATCGAGGTTTGTCACACAGTGTAGCAAATTTTTCACACTGCTTGTTTGTTTTGCATTTACAGGCCATCCTATACTCCAAGGTTTCAGAGCAGGTTGCAAAAATTAAAACCTATAAAAACGTAATGCGTCAAATAAAAGCCGTACTAAAAGAAGTTAAGATCGCAATGCAAAACTACAGCTAGAAGTGGCAAGACAGTGTTGTTGTTTTGTTCATCCACATCTGTGCTAAGAACAGGGGGGTGGACAGAAGGGAACCCGACTCCTCTCCAAATTACTTTTATCTTCTATGAAATTGTAAAAATAGAATTGTAATAAAAAGGAAAGGATTTGAGAGGTGCTTTGCATATCAGCAGTGGAACAAATTGCCTCCAAAACATAAGGGCATAAGGACATTAGAGGAGCCCTGCTGGATCAGGCCACAGCCTATCTAGCCCAGCATCCTGCCCCACACCGTGGCCCACCAAGTGCCCATGGGCATCCCAAGCAGAAAATCAAGAAGAGGAAGAGTTGGCTTTTCTAACCAGCAATTCTCACCCATTTAAGGGGACTCAAAGCGGCTGACAAAGCTTTTCTATACTTCTCCCCACAACAGACACCCTGTGAGGTGGGTGGGGCTGTGACTGCTCAGAAGAGAGCTGTGACTAGCCCAAGGTCACCCAGCTGGCATCATGGGGGAGGGCGGAGTCAAACCCGGTATCCCAGATAAGAGTCCATCTCCCTAACCACAAGACCAAACTGGCTCACCAAGGCCATTTCTGTACTTCCCTTCCTGTCGGCTGGACGGAAAAAAGTGCAATTAACCAATGTTCACTAGAGCTCACACTTGGCCGTTCCCTCCCTCCGTGATCGAATACTTACCTTATGCGATCCAGGGCCCAACCCTCCTCTTGGCACCCCCATTTTGGCTACGGTGCTCTCCGTGGCCGTGCAAGTATCTGCACCGTTACCCTGACAATGTGGATGTTCTGCACACACGCAGTTACGTCTATGATCATCTGAGGCGCCAGCTCACTTGCGCGGCCCCACAGACGACCCCGGATTGTGGAAGAAGAGCGAATTGTCGCTGCCCTGGGCGCTTGTGGCAAACTTTTGGGTAAGGTCGGTTAATCTGTGGACACGATTTTGTGCTCCACATCTAATCAACAGGTAGTGCACTTTCGGCGAGGGCAGGCAAGCTTGGGGGCTGTAACAGCCTACTCCACGTGCGGGTACTCTTCACCAGAAGTTCACTAATTGTGCACTAGAAGCCCTAGTGTGAATAGGCCTCAAGGCAAAACCTTCACCTTCTCTCAGCATCCTGCAAATGGCCTTGACTAGCATCCTGCCTGCCTCTCCAACCTGGAGATGGTATCTAGGTATCCATTCCAGTAGCCATTGATACACCTGTCCTCCACAAATTTGATAAGAACATAAAAGAAGCCCTTCTAGATCAGGTCATAGCCCATCTCATCCAGCATCCTGTTTCACCCAGTGGCCCACCAGTTGCTTCTGCAGCTCTCAAGCAGAAAACAAGGGACCTTAGGCTACAACACTCGGGGACGCTTTCCCCATTCGCACGTAGGCAGGTAAGGAATACGTCTACACGTGTTCCTACCTGCCTACATGCGAAAGGGGAAAGGATCCTCATATGTCCTAGCCTGGAAAGGCCGGGACAGGGGCGGGACTCCACTCCCAGGCCTGTCTGCCATTGGGCCCGGCTGGACCCAGGGGCGGGCAGTCCTGGTGTGGTCCCTTCCCCGGTTCCTGCGGATTCTAGGGAACAGGATCAGGTACCCTAGGGCCTGCAGGGACCCCACGGGCACCCACACACACACAGGGATGGCTGTAACGGGAACATGCAAGCGCAAACAGCACCTGCCTCCTTGCCGGCTCCTGAAATGGCGTGCAGCTAGCCAGTCAGAGCAAGCCAGTCAGCTAGCTAATCAGAGCTAGGGGATGCTCCATCCCAAAGGGCACCTTTACGCGTTCCAAAAGCCCTCGTGCGAATCGGTCTAAGGGCAAAACTCCCCCCTGCTCTTGAATCCCTGCATACGGTCTTTATCCTGCCCGTCTCTCCAGCCCGTGAAAGGCTTTCCAGACAAGGCAGAGAATCCAAGAGCCTGTAATAGCAATTTTACTGTCTCAGCAGGGTGGCTGAAAGAGGTGATTTTTGAGGTCATCTCCACATCTGTGGTCCGATGCCACACGCTGCTACGAGCGCTTTTTTGCCAGGTGGTAAAAATGACACATAAATGCCTTCAAAACAAAACAATTTCTACAAGGATAACAGGATTCCCCCACCCACCCCAAAAAAAGGCTGATATTAGCTGTATCGATTCCAGCGCTCAACATTTCAAAGCATTCCACATTCTCGCCTCTAAATAATTCAGTGCCCAGAATTTGTGGAACTGGCAACAGCCTAGAAAATAGGTTTCAGCTGAGGAAAGCGATCTGCCATGGGACGGCCAGGCTTTGCTGAACATACTTAAATAGCACAATTTACCCATCTACTGAACTTAGAGTGACGGATAGCCTGATCATGCAAAAATGAAAGGGCGCTTATATAGAGACACCGAAGTGATAAAACCTGAAGGCTGATAGGGAAACAAACATCAAAATAATTTACTGATTTTTTCCGCGGACTCTGGATGCTTTTTTCTCCATAAAGCCAAAAATATTACCAGTGATTGCTAGGGGTAGTAGTGGTGAATGAAGCATTATTGCTTAGAGTCCTTTTGCACTAACCTGGGGGAACTTTGTATTTTCCATCCCATCCGGGAGACAGGAATGGTGAACTTCACCAGGTGTGTACTGGCATGCTAATGTGAATGCTAATACACACCATCCACCACAACCCCATGTGTCCTTGGACTTATTGTTGGAATATTGTTAAAACAGGAAATGCTTGTTTAGCTATCTGTCTCTCACCAGGAACATTCTGGTAAACACGTGATGTTCTATTTCTGTAATGCAGACACAACTAAGTTTCTGTTTTGCTGTGGGAACAGCATGTTTATCTGAGCTAGGTCTCTGCTTTACTAAGTGGTCTGACGCCGCTTAGTAAAGCAGAGACCTAGCTCAGATAAACATGCTGTTCCCACAGCAAAATATTTCGACTGTCCAATTCCAGACAATCAAAATATGTACATAATTTGTGCGCACAGAAGGGGCCATTTCTGAGTTGAAAAGAGCCCCTTCCAGTGTGGATGCTCTGTCTGGAAGCATACTGCATGCAAACCATGGAGCCAAGTGCAGAAAGGCCCCTGGTGGAACAGTCCACGTGTGATCCCACATGGAGCATACACACTATGCGCAGACGCTTCTGTCCCATAAGCGTCTCTGCGCATGCTGGAGTTTCCCTCGGGCAGGGAGATGTGGAGCGCTAAGAGGTGCTAAACTGCTATGCTTGCCATATCTAGCACAACCCTGCACACTCTGTCTGCATGTTTTCCATGTGAATGGAGCATGGGACAGTTGCACACCACATCATCTGGTCACCGTATCCACTGACTCGGTAACCATGGTTATAGTTAACCACAGTTACCGGATCAGCCCCCCCCCACACGCCTCCTGCAGGTGGCATAAGGTAAAACACCCAGAAACGGAAGGCCTACTTCGGCCTCAGAAAGCCTATTTCGGCCACTATAGATTGTTGAAATAGGTGCATGATGCCACTGAAGCTCATAGGAGGTGGGCACAAGGCCTCACAGCTCTCTTCTGAGCTCTCACAGCCCCACCTACATCACAGTGTGTCTGTTGTGGGGAGAAGAACAGAAGCTTTGTCAGCCACTTTGAGTCACCTTAAACGGGTGAGAAAAGCCGGGTAGAAAAGCTAACTCTTCTTGCCTGGAAATTGCCACTGGCAACTGCCATCTTGAATGCGGCCACCACACTTGCAGGTATTTTGCACCATCTAAATGCCTGAATGTGCGCATCACAATATTGCACAAGGAAACACCAGCCTCACACTATTGTAGAAGAAGAAGAAGAGTTGCCTTTTCTACCGTGCTTTTCTCACCCATTCAAGGGGACTCAAAGCTGCTGGCAAATCTTCTGTTCTCACCCATAAGGGGACTCAAAGCAGCTGACAATCTTTCTGTTCTTCTCCCCACAACAGAAGTGATTCTGGTCTGGGATACTAGTGAGAAGAAAGAGTACAAATAACATACGTTTTTGGACTCTGTGATTAGAGGAAATTCTCAGAATAAAATTATCACCTTAGGAGCGAAAACTTCAGCGCGCATTCCTCGCCATCCTTGGCAACAGATTGTGTTCAATGGGGGCTCTCAAATGAAAACCTTGAAATAATTTGCACATGCTCAGGCAAAATTCCCCAGGCTTTTAAATTCAATTTGCTGTCCTTCAAAGGAGATTAGAAGCGCGGCGCAGCCGCTAACAAGGAAACAGAACATATGTTTTGCCAAACAAATCGGTTCAATCATGTAAAAGGCTTCATAAAACCAGAATGGCTTTGTAGCATTTTTTTTTAAAGGGGAGAATCATCCCCTCCCCAAAGTAAATTTTAAAAAGAGCTACCCCTGATTTTAAAAACAGGCAAATTCAAGAACAAGTATTCTTTTTCCCTTTGAAGCAAATAACCGCTGTATGATTAGCAATAATTCAGCTAAACAGAAACACAGGTTAGATTGCATGCAAACTGATGCTAGTTTGATTGGACTTAAAAACATATCAGTTATTTTATTTATTTAGTATGCATTCCAATATTTATATTCTCTCCTTGCCCAAAGGTCTCAGGGTAGGACACAACATTTAATAAAAACAGCAAACCGGTAAAACATCAGAGTATCCTCCCCTGCCTTGAAATCTGTGAGGGAGGCCCTGCTGGTTGCACAGCCTCCTTCAGTAGTGGAGGGGGTAGGGATCCAGGAGCAGGGCCTTCTCGGCGGTGGCACCCAGGTTGTGGAATTGATCTAATCCTTTCTTAAATCTATGTAGACTATGTGCCACCAGTGAAGACCTCAATGGTCAGCACCAAGTCAAAATTCTGGAAGTCCTTGCAATAGAGGTGTTGCATGATCACAAGACACATTTGGCTCACATTCTCACTGGCTTGCAAAAATATCCACGCTGGAGGCCAAGCCACTTCCACATGTCTGGCATGAAAACTGTGCAAAAGGCTCCCTATAGTCACCGGAAGGCAAGCCTGACTCCGAGTCAGCTCCACCTTTAGCTTATCATATCGATGTACAGATGTATTGCTTGCTAGTACATATGCTGAATGTTAAGGCGGGTTTATTGTCTCTCTTCTTTTCACATGAAAATGCTTGAGCGTTTTTCTTCTGTGATGTTTCTTCTCTTGTGCCCTAAAGGGTTTGCAGGTATATTAAACCTGCTTCAGTGAAGATGCTCTCTCCCCCGCCTGTGAAAGGAGCACATTACGTCTAGTAGGGCCATAAAAGAAAGGACACATCATTTCTCAAAGTGCAGAAACAGCCTATCGTGCCATCCCATAATCATTCACGATGCTGTGCCTAAATTTAATTCACTACCTAAAATCTAATTATGAACAGTAACTCCCGCCATCGTGAAAGGCTGCAGGGCCTGAGCAGAATGAGATGCATTAGTGGGGAATATCCAAGTATAGTGAAATACCATAAGTACTGAATGTTTGAAAACCCCGTATTTGGATGAATAGATCACACTCGAATGTGGTAAAATTCTATTTGATTTGAATCTATTCATGCATATTCATAAGAATATTTTATTTGTATCAGATACGAATGAGTATATATCTGATACGAACAAATACGTATTTGATACGTATCCGTGACCTATCTGCGCTCTGAAAACATCAAATCTGACCGGAATCCACTTTTAATCCACTGTCAATCCATGTCGAATACAATCTGGATCCATTACGAATGTGACTGCCACTCCGTTTTTCCACACCCCAACCTAACCAATGTCCGAACTATTTGTACGAATGTCCGGAAACATTCGTATTCGTACAAATAACTGTAGTAACCACAAAAGCTGCACAAGTTTCCCTAAGTTTCCCTTCCAGCCTCCGACTGACCAACCTCAGAATAAAGAACACCAGGAAATAGCCTTGGGGCATAATGGCGTCTGCAACCACATGGCCCCCAAAGACAACAACCCTTTCTTTTCCTGTTTGAGGATTTTCCCCACCGCTGCCCACAGGATGTGACATCAGAAGGGCCCCTGCCCACCTGACACAGCTCCACCAATCACCTCCCTGGGTTGTGCCTTTACATCACTTCCTCCACTCCTCCTCCTGGCATGGCTTATATAAACCTCTGCGGAAAATAAATTGCTCTTTTCCAGCTGATCCTGTCTCCCGCCTGACTTCTTTCCCCTGTGCTCTCAGTCTTTAACTCGCCATAGGAGCACGTGGTGATCTCTTATCACATGCCGGTGGCAAATAAGGGATTAACTTTTGCAACACCTGGTGGATAGTACCAGTAACCACTGGTACCAACCGCCGTTGCAGCCCTTAGGTTGTAACCAAGCATCGCTGTGGTTTTCAGAACTGCAGCCAAGACTGAGGTAGCCATAGGCTGCCTCTAAACAGGTTTCCCAGAGCCAAGATTTCAGGTTGCAGAGCGCGATTGCAACAAATAACAAACATTATGAATATTTGGGATGCAGCCCTGAGGCATTTTAACACTACTCATCCCATTTGCCTTCCTGTCTGCTCTGTGCAAACGCAGTCATGTCTCTTGTCCTGTGCTCCTAATGCCATTTGCTGGGATTCAAGAGCAGAAGAAGGTTTGTCCTTGTCTCTGCATGAGACGCCCATGGGCAGTTGGTGGGCCACTGTGTGCAACAGGATGCCGGACTAGATGGGCTGTGGCCTGATCCAGCAGGGCCTCTCTTATGTTCTTATCCAGCACCGTGACCCTTCACAACATTTCCAGTGCCAGGGGTCATCTGAGGTGCCATGCCAGCGTGCTGGCACATCAGAAGACCCCAAACGCAGCACGTCGCCATTGTCACAGTGATGGCAAAGATGGTGGCAACTGGACACATGACTGGACGCAGCAGGCGAGTGTCTGGGTGCATAGTGGGTCAGTGTGGTGAATGCTAGTACCTGCTAGTGGGTCATGCATTTTCCCCATCCAGCTGACAGGAAGCCAAGTTCGAAAACGCCTCAAGATTTGCTGATCCAAATTAACCAAGGTGAGTGCAAAAATGGCCTAAGAGAAAATCTCCACCCACACAGCATGGGAATTCAGACATCCGCGTACATGGACAAATGTTACAGCATTCGTACACTGACATTCATATTCGTACAAATGTTTCAGAGCATTTGTGAACCAGGGAGGTGAGAAAGCAGCTGCACCAAGTCACATCTGCAACGGATCCAGAGCGCATTCGACATGGTTTGAGGGCGGATTCAAAGTGGATTCAGGGCAGATTTGATGCTTTCAGAGCGGATATGTTACAGGATATGTATTGGATACATGTGAGGTCCGTATGGGATACATATGCATTTGTATCGGATATGTGTATTAATCTGCATGAATACCTTCATATCAAATAGAATCCTATCACATTCGAAGGGAATCTATTCAAACAAATACAATTTTCCTTACATTTGATTCGATACAAATCGAATGCAAAAAAAAAAAAACAACCCATTTGTAGATAACAAACCGCCTGGAAAGTTGAGGGTTGTCAGTTCGATTCCCCATCCGCTCCAATGGAAGCGGGCAATGGCAAACCACTTCTGTATCCCTGCCAAGAAGACTGTGCAGAGGCTCCCCTGGGGGCACCCCTGAAGTCAACGAGGAATCAGCCACGACTCAGTGGTACCCCACAAAACCAACAACGTTTACCAGTGAGCCTCCGTGAATCACTTCACCTCACTAAAAGGAAAGCTTCACGCTGGCAGCTGAAACTGTGTCTGTGAGAAAACCACTTTGAATCCCTGAATTATGAAACCGGCTCAGAATTTAAATCCACTTGTTTATCAGCTCTGTGGGCACTTTCCACTTCAAGTGTCAAACGGCTGAGGAACACAAAAGAAATCTTCAAAAAGGAAGAGCAGTGCACTGCCATTATCTTTCTGCTGGCTTATTTCTCTTTAAAATCTTACAGCTTCTCCGAAAATCTGTTTTTTTCTCTTGGTACTTCCCTCTCTCTCCCTGGGGAAATCTGTTGGCCTCATGAAGAAGAAGAAGAGTTGGCTTTTGTACCCCGCTTTTCTCACCCATTGAAGGGGACTCAAAGCGGCTGACAAAGCTTCTGTTCTTCTCCCCACAACAGAACATCCTGTGAGGTAGAACATCCTATGAGAGCCGAGAAAAGAGCTGTGACTAGCCCAAGGCCACCCAACTGGCTTCATGGAGGAGGGTGGAATCAAACCCAGTATTCCCAGATAAGAGTACGACTCCCTAACCACTAGACCAAGAATTTTGCCTACAAATTCTGATGAGAGGCCAGAATAGCTGAATCTGGAAAAAGTGTGGGCCAAACTAACATTCCAGGGCAGTTTTTAAAGCCTGAACAGATGTGGAGTCGCTGTTGCTCACTGCCACAGCTGGATAGAGATGCCAGGATTAGGAATGTGCACAAATATTCGTAGACATTCGAAATCTGATCAAATATGCTGAAGTTCGACATTTGAACTCGAATCGAATGCCCCCAAATTCAAATGTAAACATTCTAATTGAATTTTGAATTTTGGATCTAATCGTTCGAATTATCCAGGCATTCACATGTGTACGGGTTCATACATGATGCGTACATGAAGATCTGCATCTTTCCCACATCTGTATGCTTTTGTACGGATCCGTACGGGACAAAACAGGTTGCATACAGGATAACCCGCCCAGAGACCTTCATAAGAACATAAGAACATAAGAGAAGCCTTGCTGGATCAGGCCACAGCCCATCTAGTCCAGCATCCTGTCGCACACAGTGGCCCACCAAATGCTCATGGGCATCTCAAGCAGAGACAAGGACAAACCTTCTCCTGCTCTCGAGTCCCAGCAGATGGCCCTAGAAGCGCCCCATTTCCTTCCCCCCCCCCTCAGCCTGGAAGATGCATCTAGGCATTCGTTCTAGTAGCCATTGATACATCTGTCATCCATAAATTTGTCTAACCCTACCTTAAAGCCATCCAGACTGGTAGCTGGCACCACCTCTTCCGGCAGCACATGCCATAAGCCAATGACCCTCTGGGTGAAGAAATACTTCCCCCTGTCAGACCTTATTCTCCTACCCATCAGCTTCATAGATGCCCCGTGGTTCTAGTGTTGTGCGATAGAGAAAAGAAATTTTCTCTATCCACCCTTTCTATACCATGCATAATTTTATATACTTCAATCAGGTCCCCTCTCAAACGCCGTCTCTCCAGACTGAAGAGGCCTAGATGTTGCAGCCTGGTTTCGTAAGGGAGGTGTTCCAGACCCTTAATCATTCTGGTTGCCCTTTTCTGCACCTTCTCTAGTTCCACAATATCCTTTTTGAGGTGTGGTGACCAGAATTGTACACAATACTCCAAATGTGGCCTCACAATAGATTTATAAAGGGGCAAAATGACACTTGCTGTCTTATTTTCTATTCCCTTCCTAATTATTCCCAGCATTGAATTTGCTTTTTTTGCTGCTGCCGCGCACTGGGTTGACACCTTCATTGAACTGTCCACCAAAACCCCGAGATCCCTTTCCTGATGTGTTGCAGAAAGCTCAGACCCCATCAGTTTATAGACATAATTTGGATTCTTGGCTCCAATGTGCATTACTTTGCACTTGTTAAGATTAAAGCACATTTGCCACTTGGTTGCCCACTCACCCAATGCTAAGAGATCCCTCTGGAGCTCTTGGCAATCTCTTTCAGATTTTACTACCCTAAATAATTTAGTATCATCAGCAAACTTTGCTATTTTACTATGTACCCCTTCTTCTAGATCATTGATGAATAAATTGAAAAGCATTGGTCCCAGTACTGAGCCTTGAGGGACCCCACTTTTTACATCTTTCCACCCTGAGAATTTGCCGTTTATTACTACTCTCTGCTTTCTGCCCTTAAGCCAGTCATAAATCCAGGACAGAACTTGTCCTTTTATTCCATGGCTGATGAGTTTACTCAGTAGCCTTTGATGTGGGACTTTGTCAAAAGCCTTCTGAAAGTCCAGATAGACAATGTCTACTGGTTCACCTTTATGCACGTGTTTATTGACACTCTCAAAGAATTCCAATAAATTTGTGAGGCATGATTTACCTTTGCAGAAGCCATGCTGGCTTTTGTTCAGCAATGCTTGCTCCTCCATATGCACACTAATTTTGTCTTTAATAATGGTTTCCATCACCTTACATGGAACTGACGTTAAGCTAACTGGTCTGTAATTGCCTGGATCACCCCTGGATCCTTTTTTGAAGATTGGTGTTACATTTGCTACCCTCCAGTCCTCAGGTACGGAACCTGATGTTAGGGAAAGATGATATATTTTTGCTAGAAGTTCGGCAATTTCGCATTTGAGTTCCTTAAGGACTCTTGGATGAATACCATCTGGTCCCGGTGACTTGTTCACATTTAGTCTATTAAGACATGCCAGGACCTCTTCCTTGGTTATTTCTGTACAGTTTAATTCTTCAGAAAATACAGGCTCAGCTACTGGCATGTGTCTTCTGTCTTCCTCCGTGAATACGGAAGCAAAAAATTCATTTAGTCTCTCTGCAATCTCCGTGTCTTCTTTAATTACCCCTGTCTATCCTTTACCATCTAGTGGTCCAACTGCTCTCCTGGTTGGATTCCTACTTCTGATATACTTATAGAAGTTCTTGTTATTTTTTTTGATGTTTTTAGCAATGTGCTCCTCAAAATCTTTCTTAGCTTTCCTAATGGCCGTCTTCGAGTATGAGGCGGGATAGAAATGTAACTAACTAAACAAACAAACAAACAAACAAACTAGGGGTGAAAATGTGTTACTGTAGGAATGTTTTGGTATGCGAAGAGATAGACTCACGGAGGCATAATGCAGTGAAGGTAGAAAGCAAGCAAGCTTTTTTTTTAATTAACACATGTCGAGAAGAAGAAGAGTTAGCTTTTCTACCCATTTAAGGGGACTCAAAGCGGCTGACAAAGCTTCAGTTCTTCTCCCCACAACAGAACACCCTGTGAGGTAGGTGGGGCTGTGAGAGCTCTGAAGAGAGCTGTGGCTAACCCAAGGTCACCCAGCTGGCTTCATGGGGGAGGGCAGAATCGAACCTGGTATTCCCAGGTAAGAGTCCAGTTCCCTAACCACTAGACCAAACTGGCTCACAAGGCTTTTATACAGTGTCAAGGCTTTTATACAGTTTTCTCTGAACAATGGAAAAGTACACTCAGGAAACCCATATTTGGTTACCCGGGGAGAACTGGGCTAAACCAGATATAACAGCCTAATGCAAAGATGGTGCTACATAGGAAGTGCCATATACGGTGTTATGGTGAGGAAGCTCAGGAACCTATAGAAGCCTGTCTCTGGGCCTTGCTCATGCATGTGGACAGCTCATATCACGGTGATGGCCAACCTATGACACACGTGTCACAGGTGACACGCCAAGCCCTTTTGGGTGACACACCTGGTCACCCAGGCACCTGGGCATGTAGTGCTTGTTTGTTCTTGAAGTGTATGAAATCCCAACTTTCAAATGAAGATTGAGCAAACGAACTTCAGCAACAAAAGTCACTAATGTAAAGAATTATTTGTTTTTGCTTTTAATACATATATCAAAAATATAACTTTTTTACTAGAGCTACAAACATCACAAAATTATGGATATTTCTAGATGTGACACAGCGCCCGAGTTAAACTAGGTTGTTTTGTGAATTTTGACACCCTGAGCTCAAAAGGTTAGCCATCACTGTCATATCACTATCCTTGGGTGCTGTACATTGTTTACATGTACTGTGGATGTTATGACTTCTTGAGGCCTTCTTTGAGAGAGATACGGCAAAGTTACTGTGACCTAGGAATTTATCCTTTGGCCTAGTGACTTCAGCTTAGCAATCGTTGCTTTAACTGAGATGGGCAAATCGCACCCCCACAGGTTACGTACGGGATAACTACGGGATGCATACGGATGTGTACAGATGCATACAGATGTTGTCAACATGTATATGTGCAGATTCAAATAGAAAATTCGAACAAACAGATTCAAATTTGGTAAATTTGAAATGAACCTTGTTAAATTCAAATTTAAAAGATTCGAATCAGATTTTCGGGTATTTGATTCAGTTAGAATAGAATGTCAAAGAAACATTCGGGCACATATCTGGCCAGGTTGCCAAAGAGGACATTATTAAAAGGCTGGAAAAGTTCTAGAGATTTGGATGGAACCAGCATGCTCTGTCGGAACGACCAGCCGTTCCAATAGAACACTGAGAACATTGTGAACGTCCCATCCATGGAGAATGATGTTCTAAAATGCCCTACTTCCTCAGAGAAATTCCTACCCACCACCAACTATCCGTATACTGGCCATTGGAGAGGTATTTGATGAAGTTCTAAAAATCTCTCCCAGTCAGCCAAAATGAATTTGGAAGGTTGGCTGTGGTGGGGAAGAGTGTCATAAAAGCTGCCAAGCTCTTGGGAATGTTTCATCAAAGCAGGCCAGCTTCATTCTGAACTCAGAACGTGCTCTTCTTTGAATTAGCCCTTTCTTTGGGTTTCAGATGACTTTGTATATCCTGTTCCAGTCCTCATCACCCCACGACCACACACCATAAAAACATAAGAGAAGCCCTGCTGGATCAGGCCACAGCCCATCTAGTCCAGCATCCTGTCGCACACAGTGGCCCACCAAATGCTCATGGGCATCTCAAGCAGAGACTAGGACAAACATATTCCTGCTCTTGAATCCCAACAAATGGCCTTAGAAGCGCCCCAGTTCTCCCCCCCAAGCCTGAAAGATGCACCTAGGCATTAGTTCTAGTAGCCATTGATACATCTGTCGTCCATAAATTTGTCTAACCCTACCTTAAAGCCATCTAGACTGGTAGCTGTCACCACCTCTTCTGGCAGCACATTCCATAAGCCAATGACCCTCTGGGTGAAGAAATACTTCCTCTTGTCAGACCTGACTCTCCTACCCATCAGCTTCATAGATGCCCCCTGGTTCTAGTGTTGTGCGACAGAGAAAAGAAATTTTCTCTATCCACCTTTTCTATACCGTGCATAATTTTATATACTTCAATAGGGTCCCCTCTTAAACGCTGTCCCTCCAGACTGAAGAGGCCTAGACGTTGCAGCCTGGTTTAAAACACTAGAACCAGGGGGCATCTATGAAGATGATGGGTAGGAGAGGCGGACCAGACAAGGGAAAGGATTTCTGCACCCATAGTCATCGGTTTATGGAATTTGCTGCCGGAAGAGGTGGTGACAGCTACCAGTCTAGATGGCTTTAAGGAAGGGTTGGACAAATTTATGGACGACAGATGTATCAATGGCTACTAGAATGGATGCCTAATAAGGGTGCGCACAAATGCAATTTTTGACGTTCGAATGTCTGGACACTTGAACTGATACGCTTACATTCGTATCTACTCACATGAGTATTTGTTATGTATCCAATGATATGAATCTCGTATGCATCCATACGCATCCATTAGCATCCCATTTTTATCCCGTATGCATCCTGTTTCCAATCCATATGGACCCTTATGCATACATATCCATACACATCACATCCAAATTTGTATGCAGACAAATGTCAGAATTACTGGTACGAATAACTAAAAATATTCGTATTCGTACAAATACTAAAAAACAAATGTCTGGATGTTCTATCTGTATATGAATGTCCAAATTCATCTGAATTTGTTCACATGATGGATATTTTGAATATTCATGCACATCCCTAATGCCTAAGCACATATTTCAGGCTGGGGGACAAGCAAGAGACTTCTAAGTCCATTTGCTGGGATTCGAGAGCAGGAAAAGGTTTCCCCTTGTCTCTGCTTGAGATGCCCATGAGCATTTGGTGGGCCACTGTGTGCGACAGGATGCTGGACTAGATGGGCTGTGGCCTGATCCAGCAGAGCTCCTCTTAGGTTGTTAGGATGCATCTAAAGACCGGTTGCAGGGAACTAAGAGCAGGTGAAGGCTTTGCCTTTGTATTCTGCTTGAGATGACCATGGACAATTGGTGGGCCACTGTGTGCGACAGGATGCTGGACTAGATGGGCTGTGGCCTGATCCAGCAGAGCTCCTCTTAGGTTGTTAGGATGCATCTAAAGACCGGTTGCAGGGAACTAAGAGCAGGTGAAGGCTTTGCCTTTGTATTCTGCTTGAGATGACCATGGACAATTGGTGGGCCACTGTGTCGACAGGATGCTGGACTAGATGGGCTGTGGCCTGATCCAGCAGGGCTCCTCTTAGGTTGTTAGGATGCATCTAAAGACCGGTTGCAGGGAACTAAGAGCAGGTGAAGGCTTTGCCTTTGTATTCTGCTTGAGATGACCATGGACAATTGGTGGGCCACTGTGTGCGACAGGATGCTGGACTAGATGGGCTGTGGCCTGATCCAGCAGGGCTCCTCTTAGGTTGTTAGGATGCATCTAAAGACCGGTTGCAGGGAACTAAGAGCAGGTGAAGGCTTTGCCTTTGTATTCTGCTTGAGATGACCATGGACAATTGGTGGGCCACTGTGTGCGACAGGATGCTGGACTAGATGGGCTGTGGCCTGATCCAGCAGGGCTCCTCTTAGGTTCATATATTCTTATGATCCCGACCTACTGATCCAGATCTAAATGTGGCAAGTGCAGAAACGGCCTTGGTTCCCCTTAAAACACGGTTACGTTCTTCCGCACCCCCAATCTCAACTTTATCCTGGCTGGCTCCGATTGAAAGAAGCAAGTCCGCCACTCTGATCCTCCAGGGAGGCATGGAAAACAACAGATAACCACTTTGAAATGCAGCCGCCTCTTGGCAAGAGAGCCCTTCCACGCCGCATGGCAACCCTTGCAGCGCAGACCGGCAACAGTACAGCTAAATCAAAGAATTCCAGCTTTGATGGTCAGGGACCTGAAGCGGAACGCTGCCGGCCGCCGGTTTTGACAACAGCACGACCCGCTCCGGCTGTCAAGTTGCTTTGGGGCAAAGAAAGAAAGAGCTCGGCAGGTTGAAGGATGCAAAAGTTTACACAGAAACTATGCCACAAAGAAGTTTAAAGTGTGGGCAGTTCCTAGGACAGAGCAACAATGGCAGGGTGGGGGTGGGGGTTTCTCGGGGCTGGCGGCGGGATGGGGTGCTCTCAACTACCATGTGACAGGATAAAGGCATCCGTTTGAGGTTTCCACATCACAGCAATGATCTGGATTTGCAGCCTTTTTGTAAAGATGAAAAATGATCCCTAAGATTCCTCCTGGCCTGATTCTGTCCAATTTACATTTTGCTGCTTTCGGGCACTTACTTCATTCAGGGAGGTTTATCTATTCTGCTCCAACCCGTTCCGGACCAAGCCCAGGCAACAGGGGTGTGAAGGAATGACACCCGAAAACTTGACTCAGTTTGAATCTCTACAATTCGAATTTAACCAAATTGGTTCAAATTAAGCAAATTTGAATCTATTTGTTCAAATTTTTTATTTGAATTTGCACTTAGGAATGTCGACAACATTCGTATGTGCTCGTAAGCATTGCTATGCATCTCGTACGCATCTGTACACATCTGTATGCATCCAGTAGTCATCCCATATGCAACCCATTTTCATCCCATATGGATCCTGTCAAAGAAATTTCAGACCGGTTCCGCTTCAATTTAGATCTTTTGTTTATTGTATACAATAAATCCATGCAAGCAGGGAAGAAGGGGAAATTCCTTCTTTCAACAGTGCTTTCAATACAGCATCGATACTTGAAGAGAAACCAAAATGTCTCTTAATCTGATACAGAACGGAGTATACTAAAACAGACCATCATTTCACAACAGTCTGTCACCGGAAGAAACCACAAAATTACAAAAGTGTCTACAGCATCTACTTTTAGACAAGGTTTGACCACAAGATTCCGATAGTTCCACTTTTTCCCATCTGCCAATCAAGCACCTGTTTCCTGTTCGTCCAGTCCACGCGTCCACATTGCATAAATTTGCTGCGACAGCTGAATTGTGGTCAGCTCTATATAAAAGATTACAAATGCTAGATATAATTAAAACACGATTAAATATATGTTCGCCATCTATAAAGGGCTAATTTAAAAATTCCTTGTCAATCCGTACAAAGGCGTACGGATGCGGGGAAAGATGCGTACCTGCAAGTATGCATTGTGTACAAACCTGTACACATGCGAATGACCGGATAATTTGAACGAATAGGTCCAAAATGTGAAATTCGTTCGAATCTTTAAATTTGAATTTATGGACATTCAAATTGAATTTGAATGTCAAAATTTGGGCAGAGTCAATCGAATTTCAAATACCTTTGAATATTTGTGCCCACCGCCATCAGGCAGTACCATCCACATTGCAAGGGTGGGGGCACCTTCTGTTCCGGACCAACCCCAGCAATCCAACAGTGGTACCATAATGGTGCCAAAACGGACACCCCCTGCCCAAGGCACCACCCACTCCTGCTAGCAGTTGGTCCAGGCCTCATCACAAGGGATGTCTACAAATAACTGAAATATTCATTATTTGTACAAATTTGCATGAATCTGGACATTTGTATACGAATCCAATGTCCAGACATTCGGATTTCCAAATCTGAATGAATACAAATATCGCGAGTTATTTGTACAAATAATTTGGACGTTCATATCTGTATGGGTATATACACAGTTTATACATACCCGTACGCATACGTACGAGATGAAAACTGGAAGCATATGGGATGCGTACACATGCATACAGCTACGTATGAGATGCGTATGTACCCGTAGAGATATGAATGTCGGAATTATTTGTACAAATATATGTGAATGTATTCGTATTGAACTGAATGTCTGAACATTCATTTTTCCTTATTTGTACGAATTTGATTTTCAAATATTCGATTTGTTATGAAAAAATTGCATTCGTGCACACCTCTACCCATCACCCATGTGTCACATTTGGAACACAAATGCTAAGCCGAACAGGGTACACCCACCTCGGAACCATTCTTTTGTAAGGGATCTTCAGGGGAGGGGGGGAGGTTCAGGAACTGCCCCAATAATTCACAGACACCGAGACATTTCACTGAGTAGATTCCAGTGTCCCATGGAAGTTATAACCAGGGAGGGGGTGCAGCCAGTTTGGTCTTGTGGTTAGGGTGCTGGGCTATTATCTGGGAATACCAGGTTTGATTCCACACTCCTCCACAAAGCCAGACTGATGACCTTGGGCTAGTCACAGCTCTCTTCTGAGCTCTCACAGCCCCACTCTCCTCACACGGTGTTCTGTTGAGGGGAGAAGAACAGAAGGTATGTCAGCCACTTTGAGTCCCCTTAAATGGGGGAGAGAAGCAGGATAGAAAAGCCAACTCCTCTTCTTCCTCCACAAAGCCTGCTGGGTGACCTTGGACTAGTCACAGCTCTCGTCTGTGCTCTCACAGCCCCACCTACCTCATAGGGTGTTCTGTTGTGGGGAGAAGAACAGAAGCTTTGTCAGCTGCTTTGAGTCCCCTGAAACAGGTGAGAAAAGTGGGGTTCTTCTTCTTCTTCTTCTTCTTCTGCTAGTGGTCTAGTGGTTAGGGAGCCCTCCCCCATGAAGCCAGCTGGGTGACCTTGGGGTAGTCACAGCTCTCTTCTGAGCTCTCATAGCCCCACCTACCTCACAGGGTGTTCTGTTGTGGGGAGAAGAACAGAAGCTTTGTCAGCTGCTTTGAGTCCCCTGAAATGGGTGAGAAAAGTGGGGTTCTTCTTCTTCTTCTTCTCACTGCCCCACCTACCTTCATGGGATGTTTGCCCCAGATGCAGCATGAGAAGATGAAGGACAGAATCCCTCAAACCTGTAGCAAGTGGGGTTGCGCCCGCAGTCACGCAAAGGTGCGCACCTTCGCTAAACTGTGGCGGCTACAAGCAATGAGCTGTGCCCCTTATTATCATTGTTTATCTTTTTGTGTGTTGTGTTCGTGGAGGTGCAACTGAGGTGTTTCCCTGGCATTGCTGAAGCAGATGGGACAGGGTATGGTGACGTCAACCCGGCTTCCTATCAGGGGAGAGAAAAAGATGCGGTTACCCGATGCAGGAGTTTACCGCGGTTTGCATGGGGACAGGTACATTCGACTTGAACCCGCTATCTCCTCAATCGCATGGGGACGGGTCAATTCGAACTACAATGCGCATTGGGAATGACCCGATTCAAACCCAAAGTAAACGGAGTTCGTGGGGACGAGCCCTTGGAGACGCGAGAAAAGAGCTTCAAAGATAGCATCCGTCTCACCTTCAGAAGAATGCTACCTTCGTAGCGCTCTTCTCACTGCCCTACTGTCACGATGCCAATCTTCCCTTTCTCTCCCGCCCTCAGTCACGAACGCCCTGAGGCCAACAGTAGCTATGCCTGCTTTATGGCTTATAATGCAAATTCCAGGGCGCATTAGGCAGCTGTACAGATGCAGAACTTTCCTCTGAGGTCTAAAGAATTGCTAGCAGTGTAAAACTTATCAGCTCCATTCCGCCGCAGCCCCCTCAGTCCCATTATGGGAGGAATCATAGCCGTTTGGCGCTTTTCGGCCCCAGATCCAAATTCTGCCCATTATGCAAACCTTAATGATGGAGCCCTCCAATGCGGCCGGCTGAATTGCGAGTTCTGCGTTGCAGGAAATTTCCCCCCAGGGATCCGACCCCGAAGCGTCCTTATGAAAAAGTGACATTTAAATTTAGAATGAGGATTGTGACCTACATTATATGTAAACAAACTTCCTGCAAACCTGGCGGATTTCAAAAATACGAAGCGTCATCTTGAGAAGCAGCAGGCCCAGTTACTGGACCTACTTTTGGGGGGAACTGCGCCATTTGGAGCTAGGAGATTGACAATTTGTCTTGCAGGCTGTAATTCCAGAGGAGCATCGCCGTATAGAAAAGCAAGTTATAAGGGCCTCTCTGCACCTTCTGGTGTTTGAAGAAGAAGAAGAGTTGGCTTTTCTACCCTGCTTTTCTCACCCATTTAAGGGGACTCAAAGCAGCTGACAAACCTTCAGTTCCTCTCTCCACAACAGACACCCTATGAGATAAGTGGGGCTGTGAGAGCTCAGAGGGGAGCTGTGGCTAGCCCAAGGTCACCCATCTGGCTGCATGGGGGAGGGCAGAATCAAACGCAGTATTCCCAGATAAGAGTCCGGCTCCGTAACCACTAGACCAAACTGGCACCAGCAAGTGTACTAAGGGCCTCTCTTCTGCATGTTAGTGCAAAATATGGGAGGCGCCACTCACCACTATTATGGGCCAGCTGCTGCCAACCCAGCGTATTCCGGACCTGGAGGTCCTAAATCCGGTGCAACAGAAGACCAGATTTATGTAGGAGTGTGGAATCAAGCTTTGTGGAGGAGTGTAGAATCAGGCCAGTATTTCCAGATAAGAGTTTGGTTCCTAACCATGAGCCACTTTGGTCTAGTGGTTAGGGAGTCAGACTCTTATCTGGGAATACCGGGTTCGATTCTGTCCTCCCCCATGAAGCCAACTGGGTGACCTTGGGTTAGTCACAGCTCTCTTCTGAGCTCTCACAGCCCCATCTACCTCACAGGGTGTCTGTTGTGGGGAGAAGAATAGAAACTTTGTCAGCTGCTTTGAGTCCTCTTAAATGGGTGAGAAAAGCGGGGTAGAAAAGCCAACTCTCTAGTGCAGTGGTTCTCAACCTTCCTAATGCCGCGACCCCTTAATGGATTTCCTCATGTTGTGGGGACCCCCAACCATGGGGGCAGCACAGCTAGGAGATGGGAGGGAAGGGTGGTGGGAGACTCATCGCGACCCCTCTGAAAGGGCAGTTCGACCCCCAAAGGGGTCCCGACCCCCAGGTTGAGAACCACTGCTCTAGTGGTTAAGGAAAAAGAGAGTTACCACCAGATTTATCTGGCCCTCTGGCAGATTTGCAGTAGAAATCTGGGTCATAACAAGAGCCCTGCTGGATCATAGCTAAGGATGGGCACAAATGTATTTTTTGAGATTCGATTTGTAACGAATCGTATGTTTAAAAATTTGTATTTGTAAGAACAGACCCTTTCAACTGTGGTAAAATTCTATTCAATACGAATGTATTTGTACAAATTTGTATGGATATCTGATACTGTACAAATGTATCGTATACAATGAATACATATCTGTTACGTATCCAAGATATGTATCCGGTACATATCCCATAGCAAATCCACTATATGAAAAGCTTTGGAGCAGCCGTCTTCCCACCAGCAAACTCCGCAAGTTTCTAGGAGTTACCGAACATGGCCACACAGGCGTTCACACATTCATCCCACCCAGAAGTGGGTCACAGACACATCCCCAGGCCTTTAACTACTGCAGGTTGTGCTACAATCACAAGGACCTCACTTGCAGATCTTGAGGTATGGGCAGACGTTTGAGGCCCAACCGATTTGGGGCCATCGGGGTTAAAACTAGTCCATTGGGCTTGGTAGCAAACTGGCAGCCCATGAGGCTCTTTTAAGACTGATATGATGTGCATCGAGTTGGCAGAGGGACATTAACCTGAATTTGATTCAATGGGTCAAATGTTGTGTGAATCCACCCTATTAACAGAGGGCTCAACTCTGCCTCTTAAGAGACGCAAAATAAAAAGGGGACATGTCCAGATTGTCCCTATAGGAATCCCAGATGGGGCTGTTCTCTTCCCTGTAAGGGCGCATCCCCATTATAAGCTTAATCCAGTTTCCTTAAACCAAAATAATAGAACCGGATGCAAACGTGAATTTGCCTGTTCCCATTACTTTCAGCTTAATCGCGTTCGATCCGCATTCTGAGGATCGTACGTGTTTCAAGGGGGGGACTCAAGTGGCTACTTTTTAAAAGCCGCTTTTCAGGGCTGCCCTGCCCTCTTTCTCCTGGCATGAACACGCCACCCATAACAGACCCCTTCAGGGAGCCTAGCTGGGTGGCTGTTGCTTGCCTGAATAGATGAAAAACGGCACGGGCAGCCAGCGATTCTTTCCCCTCCTCTCCCCATTTCCCAGGCACACAGCAGCAGCAGCGGCGGCAACTCAAGCCCCCTTCACAGCCACAGCCTTTAAAACAGAACCAGCTGCTTTCCTTCCCTTTCCCTTTCTAAAGGTCAGAACTTTCAGAATTGTGCAAATTTGCAACATTGTTATAAGGTGTGAAGTGGCTAGATCGCTACAGTGTAGTTTTAAGGAGTGGATTTTTATAGTGGCTGTTTTGAGGGGTGGATTTTTTCAATGAAATCACTATCTTTGGAAGCAAGCTATTGGGGGAGGGAAACCCTAAACACGCATTCTCATCCCTTAACACCCTACAGTCCCCACAGTAAAAAATGTAAAATGTTTCAAGCGCACGAACCGGAGTGAGACCTGTTGAAATGAGGATTAACATTTACAACACTTTGGGGCTATTTAACATGCGGAAAGCATGTTAAGCCAAACTGACGTGGGGTCTGCCAGGGTTGAAAACGGTTTGAAAACGAAATAAGGTTGTAATGGGGATGCGGCCTATCGCTTCTTCCTCAGTGGCATTTTTCTTCACCACTCCCCAGAAATAATACTCTGGACGCAGCCAATGAAGAAAGCACTTTGAGCACAGAAAGAGCTAGGAAAACAATTAACAATAATGATAGCTCTTTGTACCGTGCAGAAAGGCTTCTTTTTATTACTCAGCTAGAATGATTATCTGAATAATTGTCACCAAGGGATTACTAAACTCCTTTGTTACCAAAACAAAACAGGAATTATAAATAAGGGCAAAAATCAAGCTTGCCAGCATCTTTGGTTCACACTTGTTTTCTTCAAGGATAGAAAGAAGGACCGTTTCTTGGACTCAAGAGGCCGGGACTCAGTTTGGGATGCTTTCCCCATCTGCATATTGGCAGGAAAGGAACGCGTCTACATGTGTACCTACCTGCCTATGTGTGAATAGGGAAAGCGTCCTGAATTGTCTTAGCCTGAAAAGGCTGGGATGTGCGCAGGATGCTCCTCCCCCGGGCTTCTCCCATTGACTGCTGTGGAGCCAGGGGTGGAGAGCCCAGGTGCCTCCTTTTCCTCAGTTTCCGCTCGCTCTAGGAGCCCAGATCAGGCTTCTAGGGCCGGTGGGACCCACACCCAACACCCCCCAACCCACCTTGGGGGTACACACATGTGAATGCTCCTTACCTGCTCGCTGCCACGCAGCAACTGAGGCAATCGGGCCTGCTGCATGCGCGCTGTGAGTTCCCTGATTGGTCAGGGACCCGCGCCAGCACAGATGGCCAGGTGAAGCCAGGCGGGTCCCTGACCAATCAGGGAACGTGCGGCGCACATGCGCGAAAAGCACCCGGCCCGATCGCCTCAGTTGCTGCGCGGCGGTGAGCAGGTAAGGAGCGTTCAGGTGCGTGCACCCCCGGGGTGGGTTGGGGGGTGTAGGGTGTGGGTCCCACTAGCCCTAGAAGCTCGATCGGGACTTCTAGAGCGAGCGGGAACCAAGGGAAAGGAGGCACCTGGGCTCTCCACCCCTGGCTCTACAGCAGCCAATGCGGGGAGGACAAGGGAGGGGCCCAGTTGTCATGGAGGGAGAGCGTGTGAACGCTTTCCCTCCGGTACAGCTGGGAACGCGTCGGGACACGCCAGAACCACCTGCCCACAGGAGCGAATGCTCCGTTCCCACACGTCCTCCACGCGTTCCAGAACCCCTCATCCAAAAAGGCCTAAGATTAAGCAGACAGGCAGTACAAACACTATACTCTTTTTTTAAATTATTGAATAAATTGAACCATACAATACCTAAATTGACTGGATATAATAAAACAACTTCAAAAAATAAAAAATGCAAGTACAAACGTCAAAAATGTGATAACACTTGAACCAATTCAGGGTCTACCAACGCTTGCAGGACTAATCATCAATAGACTATATGTGTGTAAAATGTAAGACCTAGGCTGAGTTGCAAGAATACTGTTGGGGCCCCGTATCCAAGGGTTTACTTATACATGGTCAACTGCCTCCCATAATCCACCGGTGCCATTAGGCCTCCTGGAGGCTTTCCAGAGGGCTGGGGCAGTTGGAAATCACACAAAATCACACACGAGGCCTATTTGCACTAGGGCCCGTAGATGCAATTAGGCCTGCCCTGGGACAGAACATTTGCACTGTGGGCCGGGCGGTTCCATCCCAAAGCAGGGAAAGCAATCGCACTCTCCCTGCTGGACAGCTCTGGAGCCCCGCCCCAGGCTTCCGGCATTGGACCGCTATCAGCCCACAGGCTGGCAGCCCCTTTTGGGGGTGGGGTGAGACCAGGTTGGGGCTGTCCCGGTCTCAGCGTCAGGGTGGTCTGCAGCGTTGGGGTGGCCTGCCCTCACGTGCCCCTGCACAGGGAGCAGCAGATCGCTCCAGCAGGCCATGTGACTGGACACCAAACCAGGAGGTCCGATGAGGTAAGTGGGTCACACGGAGCTGGAGGGGTGGCACACACCCCTGGGTGGGGGTAGGGGTGGGCACCAGGGAGGTTCCTGCTGGCTGCTGCCAGCCTGATCAGGGTGGTGGCAGCCAGCATGACACTAGGAGAGCCGCGGCCCGGTCTAGCCCCACCCCCAAAAGGGGCTCCCAGCCTGCAGGCCACTGCAGTCTTTTCAGGCTGGTATCCATGGCCCATCTGATCCAGCAGTCAGTGCTCCCAGTGGCCAACCAGCTGCACAAGAAAGCCCACCAGCAGGACATGAGCTCAGACAGCTTGCCTTCCTTGAAGTCCCCAAGCAGCTGGACTTTGGAGGCATAAGACCATCAGAGGTGCCCCACTGGATCAGACCTAAGGTCCACCTAGTCCAGCAATCTATTCTTACAGTGGTCAGCCAACCACTAGATTGGTCCCTTGGCCCATCTAATCTGGCAGTCTGTTCTCTTGGTGGTCAACCAGGTACACAAGGAAGCCCACCTGTAGAACATGACCACGCAGCTTGCTCTGGTCGACTCCAACAGCTGGACTCCAGTGCCAGATCACCTCTTGCTGCCAAGAGCCTACTTCAACTGATTATGAATTATCCCTCTCCACCACCCAGTAAATTATTTGTGAAGTGTATCTGAATAGCATTAAGCACTCACTTCATATGTTTCCTTCCCTCCCCCCCCCCCCAAAGACAAACACTTCTGGGGCTCTGGAGCATGAAATAAGAAAGCTCCACGGAGAGCAGTATTTTTAGCTCTGCCAGCCGCGTGATGAGGCAATGGCTTCTGCTGGGATCATCAGTATCACAAATTTAAAATTGATTGAAGCAATAGGAGTGCCTGGCGAACAAGACGAGGCGAAAACAAAGCAAGGGCTGTTGTTGTCGTTGTCGCTTGTGGTGGGAGAGGCAGCCACGGCTCACTTAAATCGCAGGTGTGGAGTGAAAATCATGATTTGCTTGAGCCCCGCTGGAAGGGAGGGCTGGAGGAAGCACAGCTGAGCAAGCAGCCTTTGTGAAAATACTCTCTTCAAGGTGGACAGGGAGGCAGCTGCCCTTCCCAGGACGAGTGTGCCACCTTTGTAAACCAAGCTTTTAGGGCAAGAGTGGACAAAGGAAGTCCCTCTCCTCACTGGGCCTTATTCTGCATACTCCTGGGATCTGCTACTGTCTGCACCAGCAGGCAGATGGCAGGCCCCTGTTCCAGGGCATAATCTGGAATAAGGGCCAGCACAGAAAGGGCCATAGGGTGCTAACAGTGGGTGTTTCCGCACTAGCTGCTCAAACCCCATTAAGCACACAATAAGGACAGATATGGGATACATGTGCAAGGTACCTTCCACACGGCAGGACAGATTAGGGCCCCTTCAAGGATGCCACTTCCTTGAAGGTACCTTCCACACAGCGGGACAGATTAGGCCCACTTCGAGGATGCTGCTTCCTTGAAGGTACCTTCTGCACAGCAGGACAGATTAGGGCCCCTTCAAGGACGCCGCTTCCTCCAAGGTACTTTCTGCACAGCGGGACAGATTAGGCCCCCTTCGAGGACACCGCTTCCTTGAAGGTACCTTCTGCACAGCGGGACAGATTAGGGCCCCTTCGAGGACGCCGCTTCCTTGAAGGTACCTTCTGCACAGCGGGACAGATTAGGGCCCCTTTGAGGACGCCGCTTCCTTGAAGGTACCTTCTGCACAGCGGGACAGATTAGGGCCCCTTCGAGGACGCCGCTTCCTTGAAGGTACCTTCTGCAGAGCAGGACAGATTAGGGCCCCTTCGAGGACGCCGCTTCCTTGAAGGTACCTTCTGCACAGCGGGACAGATTAGGGCCCCTTCGAGGACGCCGCTTCCTTGAAGGTACCTTCTGCACAGCGGGACAGATTAGGCCCCCTTCGAGGACGCCGCTTCCTTGAAGGTACCTTATGCACAGCGGGACAGATTAAGGCCCCTTCGAGGACGCCGCTTCCTTGAAGGTACCTTCTGCACAGCGGGACAGATTAGGCCCCCTTCGAGGACGCCGCTTCCTTGAAGGTACCTTCTGCACAGCGGGACAGATTAGGGCCCCTTCGAGGACGCCGCTTCCTTGAAGGTACCTTCTGCATAGCGGGACAGATTAGGGCCCCTTCGAGGACGCCGCTTCCTTGAAGGTACCTTCTGCACAGTGGGACAGATTAGGCCCCCTTCGAGGACGCCGCTTCCTTGAAGGTACCTTCTGCACAGCGGTACAGATTAGGGCCCCTTCGAGGACGCCGCTTCCTTGAAGGTACCTTCTGCATAACGGGACAGATTAGGGCCCCTTCGAGGACGCCGCTTCCTTGAAGGTACCTTCTGCACAGCGGGACAGATTAGGGCCCCTTCGAGGACGCCGCTTCCTTGAAGGTACCTTCTGCAGAGCGGGACAGATTAGGGCCCCTTCGAGGACGCCGCTTCCTTGAAGGTACCTTCTGCACAGCGGGACAGATTAGGGCCCCTTCGAGGACGCCGCTTCCTTGAAGGTACCTTCTGCACAGCGGGACAGATTAGGCCCCCTTCGAGGACGCCGCTTCCTTGAAGGTACCTTATGCACAGCGGGACAGATTAAGGCCCCTTCGAGGACGCCGCTTCCTTGAAGGTACCTTCTGCACAGCGGGACAGATTAGGCCCCCTTCGAGGACGCCGCTTCCTTGAAGGTACCTTCTGCACAGCGGGACAGATTAGGGCCCCTTCGAGGACGCCGCTTCCTTGAAGGTACCTTCTGCATAGCGGGACAGATTAGGGCCCCTTTGAGGACGCCGCTTCCTTGAAGGTACCTTCTGTACAGTGGGACAGATTAGGGCCCCTTCGAGGACGCCGCTTCCTTGAAGGTACCTTCTGCACAGCGGGACAGATTAGGGCCCCTTCGAGGACGCCGCTTCCTTGAAGGTACCTTCTGCATAGCGGGACAGATTAGGGCCCCTTCGAGGACGCCGCTTCCTTGAAGGTACCTTCTGCACAGTGGGACAGATTAGGCCCCCTTCGAGGACGCCGCTTCCTTGAAGGTACCTTCTGCACAGCGGTACAGATTAGGGCCCCTTTGAGGACGCCGCTTCCTTGAAGGTACCTTCTGCATAGCGGGACAGATTAGGGCCCCTTCGAGGACGCCGCTTCCTTGAAGGTACCTTCTGCATAGCGGGACAGATTAGGGCCCCTGCGAGGACGCCGCTTCCTTGAAGGTACCTTCTGCACAGTGGGACAGATTAGGCCCCCTTCGAGGATGCCGCTTCCTTGAAGGTACCTTCTGCACAGTGGGACAGATTAGGCCCCTTTCAAGGATGCCTCTTCCTTGAAGGTACCTTCCACTCAGCGGGACAGATTAGGCCCCCTTCGAGGATGCCGCTTCCTTGAAGGTACCTTCCACACAGCAGGACAGATTAGGGCCCCTTCGAGGACGCCGCTTCCACGCAGCCTCGCGCAAGATCCATCACTAATGGGGCCTAGGTGCCACTACATCCGAGGGATCTCAGGCATGCTGCTGATTGGTGGGCGCCCTGTCCCTGATGCGCCCGCACATGGGGGGAACCAAGTGGTGACTGACAGCTGAATGCTCCAATCACGCGGCTCCTGGGGCGGCGGGGACTCAAGGAGGCCAGATGCTTCTGGAAATCAGTGCTGCGGCGTCCACACATTGAACACATGATGTGTGCCTCTGTATCCGTGCTTCCTATACGAGTATGGAAGCGTGGGGCCTCATTTGGATCCGTCCATATTTCAGAGGGATCTTCTCAGAGACAGATTGCAGAAAAACAGATTTCCTTAATCTGGCTTTCAGGAGGTAAGTGTGGAAACACCCAGATATGCTTAATGAGACATCCTCTGGGCAAATTTGAGCCTTTAGGGGACAGACATAAAATTCCTAAACTGGCTCCTACTTGCAACTCCCCAGTCAGATTCTAGCAATTTTGCTCCTCTGGAGGCTAGAGGGGGTGTCCAAACTTGGGAATACTGCACAACCCCACCCTGCCTGTCTCTCCCACGTGGAGGTGGTATCCAGCCCCCCATGAATTTGTCTAAGAACATAAAGAGAAGCCCTGCTGGATCAGGACTGAGTCCATCTAATCCAGCATCCTGTCCCACACAGTGGCCCAACAATTGGTTCTGGGCAGTCTCAAGCAGAAGACAAAGGCAAATCTCACCTGCTCTGGACTCCCTGCAACTAACAAGATGATATTTAATAGGGACAAATGCAAAGTCCTACATCTTGGTAAGGAAAATGGTAAAAATCAATACGGAATGGGAGGAACTGGGCTGAGTAGTAGTACAAGTGAAAAGGATCTGGGTGTACTGGCTGATCACAGGATGAACATGAGTCAACAGTGTGATGCAACAGCAAAAAAGGCAAATGTCATCCTAGGATGCATCAAGAGGAGTATAGAGTCTAGATCACGAGAAGTAATTGTTCCTCTTTACCTTGGTCAGACCTCATCTAGAATACTGTGTCCAGTTCTGGGCACCCCAATTTAAAAAAGACATTGACAAACTAGAGCAAGTCCAAAGGAGGGCTACCAAAATGGTTAGTGGTTTGGAAATCATGTTCTATGAGGAAAGGTTGAGGGATCTAGGAATGTTTGGCCTACAAAAGAGAAGACTGAGAGGAGACATGATGGCAGTCTTCAAGTATCTGAAGGGCTGTCACAGTGCAGAAGGATTGTCCCTATCCTCACTTGCACAAGGTGGGAGGACTAGAAACAATGGAATGGAACTTCAAGGGAGTCAGTGCAGATGAGATATTATGAAAACCATCCTGACAGTGAAGGCGATCAGTCAGTGGAATAGGTTGCCATGGGAGGTGGTTAGCTCTCTTTCATTGGAGGTCTTCAAGCAGAGGTTGGACCTACATCTGTTTGGGATGGTTTTGGAAATCCTGCATTGAGCAGGGAGTTGGACTGGTTGACCCTAGAGGTCCCTTCCAACTCTAAGATTCTATGATTCTAAGGCCGCATTCCCATTACAAGCTTAATATGGTTTCCCTAAACCGAAATAATAGAACCGGATGCAAACGCGAATTTGCCTGATCCCATTACTTTCAACTTAATCGCGTTCGATCCGGATTCTGAGGATTGTACGTAGCGTACGTGACTCAAGGGGGGGACTCAAGTGGCTACTTTCTAAAAGCCGCTTTTTGAGACTGCCCTGTCCTCTTCCTCCTGCATGAATGCGCCACTCATAACAGACCCCTTCACGGAGCCTAGCTGGGTGGCTGGGTGGCTGCCGCTTGCCTGGATGGAGGAAAAACAGCAATGGGCAGCCAAGAATTCTTTCCCCTCCTCTCCCCATTGCCCAGGGCAGATAGCAGCAGTGGCAACTCAAGCCCCCTTTGCCCGCTCACCCCCACAGCCTTAAAAACATTCACACATCTCCCAGAACCTGCAGGTCTCCCAGACCTTACCCCCTTTGAGCAACTAATTTTGGATGATAAAGCAAGGGATAGAGGCATATCCTCCACTCTGTATAAAATGTTGATAGCCCACAATGTGGGAGAGCTTCAGGCAGTGAAAGGGCTCTGGGAAACAGATTGTGGAATAGAAATTGATAATGAAGAATGGTTAAAAATTCCCAGTAGGATGTTCTCATCATTTAGGTCCCAAGCAGAAAGGGAATTGTCTGTTAAAGCATTGTTTCGATGGTACTACACCCCGGTTGCTTTGAATAGGATTAACAATAGGCTTTCCCCGCTGTGTTGGAACAAGTGTGGAGAAAAAGGTACATACATACATCAATGGTGGCAATGCCCTAAGGTTAAAGTGTTTTGGGAAGCTGTTCAGGCAAAGATAAGTACCATTGTTTCTCGAAATGTTCAATTATCGCCAGCTATAGTCTTTCTACTTTCCTTTAAAGAACAAGGGGTGCCAAATCATAACAGGGATTTGATTCGCTCGCTGATCACCACTGCGAAAGCAGAGATTGCTCTCCATTGGAAATCTACAGATCAATTAAATATAGATAACTGGATCAGCCGTACATGGTCGTTACTGATTAATGAACTCATTACAGTGCAGCAGCATAAGATGCAACTCCTAGAACAAGAAGCTCAATTCATTAGGAAATGGGCACCTTTTATCATTCAGGCACAAATCGATCCCAGACTTCGACCATCTTCCTCTTTCTCTGTAACATTTTTGAAACAAAAAATATTGATGCTCTTTCCAGATTTTCCATTCTAGACTGTACTGGATAAATCTTGCTGGACCTGTATGGACTATGCGATCCTCAGAAGTGTATATTTGGTTTATGTTATGTGTTTTTTATGTTTGTTGTTATATATTTAAAAAAAACAAATAAAAAATTAAAAAAAAACATACTTGTGCAAAATTGCAACATTGTTATCAGGTGTGCAGTGGGTAGCTTGCTACAGTGTAGCAGCTGCTTTAAGGGGTGGATTTTTACAGTAAAATCACTAACTTTGGAAACAAGCTATTGGGGGAGGGAAACCCTAAACATGCATTCTAATCCCACTAAAACGGTACCGTTCCCACAGTAAGAAATGTAAAACGTTTCAAGCGCACGAACCGGAGCGAGACCTGTTGAAATGAGTGTTAACATTTACAATGCTTTGGGGCGATTTAACATGCAGAAAGCATGTTAAGCCAACCTGAAGTGGGGATTGCGAGGATCGAAACCGTTTCAAAACCATTTTAAACTTGCAATGGGAATTCACCCTAAGTGGCCTTTAGAAGCATCTTGCCTGTCTCTCCAACCTGGAGATGGTACCTACGCATCACCGCCGGTAGCCATTGATACACCTGTCCTCTATGAATCTGTAGACATTTCGGCCAGCTAGCACCATCGGTGTGTTTTACCAGATAGTGAGAACACCGCAGAAGCACAGTTCGGCTTGGATAACTCCCACAACGCAGAGCTGTAACCCTGAGCTGCAGATATTCTACTGGGGATTTTTCTGCTGCCTGCTGGAGTTCAGGTTTTGTCCTCGTATCATCCGTTCTCTGGTTAATCTGCTGTGTATATAACAACTATCGGATGAAATAAGCTTCACGTGGGAGAAGCATCTTTTCTGTTCCCTCCTACACGGCCACGGCTTATTTCTTTACGTTCAAGTATGTTTCCTTGTACATTTTATTTACTGAGATGGTATAATGTACTGTTCATTGCAGGCTGTGATTAATATTCCTCTCCGTAGCCAACCATCAACACTCTTTCGTTCTGGAACGGCAGCTTACTAATACACCGATAAAAAGAAGGGGATGAAATAAAGCGATACAAAGAAGGAATAATCCAGAAGTGGCCCCAATAGGCTTAGAACTCCCCAGACAAATAAGCAAAGAGAAAAGGGGACTCTATCATCAAAGTCATAAGAACATAAGAGGAGCCCTGGTGTATCTGGCCACAGCTCATCTGGTCGGGCATCCTGTCTTACACAGGAGCCCACAATTGCTTCTGGGCATCCCAGGCAGAAGATGAGGGCAAAACCTTCACCTGCTTCAACTCCCTGCAAACAGCCTTGAAGAAGAAGAAGAAGAAGAAGAAGAAGAAGAAGAAGAAGAAGAAGAAGAAGAAGAAGAAGAAGAAGAAGAAGAAGACTTGGCTTTTCTGCCCCACTTTTCTCACCCATTTAAGGGGACTCAAAGTTCTTCTCCCCACAACAGAATACCCTGTGAGGTAGCTGGGGCTGTGAGAGCTCAGAAGAGAGCTGTGACTAGCCCAAGGTCACCCAGATGGTTTCATGGAGGGAGAAGAACAGTTGGTTTTTCTACCCTGCTTTTCTCACCCATTGAAGGGAACTCAAAGTTCTCCCCACAACAGAACATCCTGTGAGGTAGGTGGGGCTGGGAGAGCTCAGAAGAGAGCTGTGACTAGCCCAAGGTCACCCAAATGGTTTCATGGAGGGAGAAGAAGAACAGTTGGTTTTTCTACCCTGCTTTTCTCACCCATTTAAGGGAACTCAAAAGTTCTTCTCCCCACAACAGAACACCCTGTGAGGTAGGTGGGGCGCTGAGAGCTCAGAAGAGAGCTGTGACTAGCCCAAGGTCACCCAGTTGGTTTCATGGAGGGAGAAGAAGAGTTGGCTTTTCTACCCCGCTTTTCTCACCCATTTAAGGGGACTCAAAGTGGCTGACAAAGCTTTCTATTCTTCTCCCCACAACAGAACACCCTGTGAGGTAGGTGGGGCTGTGAGAGCTCAGAAGAGAGCTGTGACTAGCCCAGGGTCACCCAGTTGGTCTCATGGAGGGAGAAGAAGAAGAGTTGGTTTTTCTACCCTGCTTTTCTCACCCATCTAAGGGGGACTCAAAGCGGCTGACATGCCTTCTGTTCTTCTCCCCACAACAGAACACCCTGTGAGGTAGGTGGGGCACTGAGAGCTCAGAAGAGAGCTGTGACTAGCCCAAGGTCACCCAGATGGTCTCATGGAGGGAGAAGAAGAAGAGTTGGCCTTCTACCCTGCTTTTCTCACCTACCTAAGGGGGACTCAAAGTGGCTGACATACCTTCTGTTATTATCCCCACAACAGAACACCCTGTGAGGTAGGTGGGGCACTGAGAGCTCAGAAGAGAGCTGTGACTAGCCCAAGGTCACCCAGATGGTCTCATGGAGGGAGAAGAAGAAGAGTTGGCCTTCTACCCTGCTTTTCTCACCTACCTAAGCGGGACTCAAAGTGGCTGACATACCTTCTGTTCTTATCCCCACAACAGAACACCCTGTGAGGCAGGTGGGGCTGTGAGAGCTCAGAAGAGAGCTGTGACTAGCCCAAGGTCACTCAGCTGGCTCCATGGAGTAGGGCAGAATCAAACCCAGTATTCCCAGATAAGAGTCCATCTCCTTAACCACTAGACCGAACCTCATCTTCCAGAAGAAATGAGGTCACCTCTACCCCTCTCTACAATTGGTTACTGTGTCCTACCAGATTTTACAATACTTACCTTGTATGCAGTTTTGGCAGAAAAGCCCAGGCCCACAATTGCAGCTCACCATGCCGTGTTTGTGCTTTTGCAGAAAGGTATATTATTTTGTACAGAATGACGTGTGTGTTGTGGTTTTCCTCAGTAATTTTGTGATGGTGGGCCGTTGCACCGCCACCGCAAAGGACTATGGGAAAGGCCCAATTCCGCCACCACCGATTACTGTTGCGGCACACAGTAACAGAAATGACAGCTGGTGCTTTGATCCTGCCCTTTTCTCACTGGCTGCAATTGTGATCTGGGAGCTGATTGGCTGCCTTTCCCCAAAAATCCTTCACCTTGCAAATAAAACCATCGGGAGATATCAAAGGGGACAGAAATGGAGGAATCTGTGTATAAAGAAACTGAAAGCAACAGACGTTCAGTCCAGCACGAGATAAGCAACATGGCAAGACTTTCAGCCCCACATAGAAGCTTCTATGGATGCTGGATACCCCGGGGTCTCCCTCCCCTGGCCACCCTCCCCCCAAACCTCCTCCCAGGGGCCTCCCAGGGGGGCCCTTACCTATTCCAGTGGTGGCCCAAGCCTCTTCCAGGGCTCTCCAGAACTGCGGAAGGCTTTCCAGGAGATAAATACAGGCCCTCCGGGGAGTGTGGAATCAAACCCGGTATTCCCAGATAAGAGTCCAGCTCCTTAACCCCTAGATCAAAAAGGTTCACACGTATACGTTCCCTTCTTTTTCCTAATACAGTCATCAGAATTCTCTAACTATTATTTACTCAGCATCCAAGCCATTAGCTGCAGCCACCATTTTTCATTTTAGAGCAGGGCAGCAGAAGGCAGAGCCAGCAAAGAATCCAAGCTGAACGTCACTTAAATGTATTATGAACGACCTGGTTCTCCACCGTTGCCTTCAGTTTGGTAAATTAGGCTTCACGGAAGTAATTACCGAACAAGGAAAGGAAATCAATTCTACCCGGAGCTCTGATAGGCAGATACCTGAAAACCAGAAGTGGCCAACTTCAGAATTAACTCCTTTTATGCGACACTGAGGCTGCATCCCCAAAAGACTTATTTGCCTCTCTGGGTCCCCTCTGCTGTCACTCTATTGAAGTGGACTTCTGGAATAAGCATCTGCATGAGGCTCAGCAAAACACGCATTTAAAATGCACCATCCGTCCCCACGGAAGCGTGTTTTCTTTCCCTGCATCTTTTTTCCCCGCCCCCTCTCTTGTTCAAAGGAAAATTAGCCATCGGTTCTCTGTTCATCTCCCATATCTCCGTCCCCCGAAATGGCTTCCCGTGCCGGCTGCAGCCATCCGCCGGGCGATCGTTTGCTCATTCACTCTTAGCACTTTCACAGAACACTGTCAAAATCCACCCGGTAGAGCAGCGGTGACTTTAAATACACCCACTTCACGCCTGATAACAATGTCGCAATCCATCCACTTCACACCTGATAACACTTCACGCTTGATAACAATGTTGCAATTCTCTGCAATTCTGGCTCTTTGAGAGTTCTGTGCTTTAGAGAGGGAAGGAAGGGAAACTGCAGCATTTCTGGGAGATGTATGAAGGCTTTATGGCTTTATGGCTGTGTGTGCAGGCAGCAATCCCCGCCCCTTTTGCCACGGAGCGTTCCAAAGGTAAATGCTGCGAGGAAAACCCACGACTTCCAAAAAGAGCGATGAAACTCTTCTTTAAAGGGCAGGTATTCTGTCGCGGGTTTTCCTGCTTTTGTAGCGCTGGAAGCTCGTTAAAAACCCTGGCATGGGGGTGCTCAGAGGCAAAAGAAGATTTTTAGCACACTTTAAATTGCTTGGGGATGCACCCTGAGAATCGTCTATTTGGAAGAGGCCTCAGATCAAATGGATTGGAGAGACAGAAGAATGAGGGGAATCCTTGTGATGCAGCTCGTAAAGTCCAGAGTCCAAACTGGGAATGGAATGCGCAGTCCCAATCATCCCATCAGACATGACGATCAATCCTTTGTCATCATTCTGCAATACATCAACTGGCCCGTGCCTTAAGATCTGGAAAGTGCTGTGTGATAGAGAAATTTCTTTTCTCTGTCGCACAACACTAGAACCAGTGGGTGTCTCTGAAGCTGATGGGTAGGAGAGTCAGATCCAACAAGAAGATTTCTTCACCTAGAGGGTCTTCGGTTTATGGAGTGTGCTGCCGGAAGTGGTGGCCACAGCTACCAGCCTAGATGGCTTTAAGGAAGGCTTAGACAAATTTATGGACGACAGATGTATCAATGGCTACTAGAATGGATGCCTAGGTACATCTTTCAGGTTGGAGGGACAAGCAGGACGCTGCTAAGGGCATTTTCTGGGATTTGAGAGCAGGCAAAGGTTTGTCCTTGTCTCTTTTTGAGATGCCCATGAGCATTTGGTGGGCGACCGTGTGTGATGGGACGCTGGACTAGATGGGCTGTGGCCTGATCCAGCAGGGCTTCTCTTATGTTCTTATGATCTTCTCATGAATGTCATGACATCCTATTTGTGTATGAATGTACGAATTTGTATGAATAACCAATGTTATGATTATTCACGTACACCCCTAATGACAGGTGGTCGGACACCAACCCCCCTCAACATCACACCTGCCTGGAATTTTATACCAACAACTGTTGTCAGGAGCTGCTTCGAACACCTTTGCTGGGGAAAGCGGTAATGAAGCGCCCAGCCGATTTTCTGAAATCTGATCTGAAGAGCGTCTCAGCAAATATAGGCTAGCTCAGAACAAACTAAATGGAAAAAACAAACCCGAGGAAGGAGAGAGAGAGAGAGAGAGAGAGAGGCCCCTCAAACAAAAATAGAAACATGCTTCAAAGAGATGTCAGGCTTGACTTACACCACTTTGCTGAACAGCAAATAAAAAGGCTTCCGGATGCTGTTTTGGGGCAAACCTTAAGTTGCCCTTCATAAAGCCTTTTGTCTGAGGAAAAAAATCAGGGAGAAGCAAATGCCAAATGAACAAAAAGCCACTCAGGGTCACACGGGTGGAAGAAGCTGTCCTTCACGCAGGGCAGGAATGTTTCATATAGGATGTTTCCACTCAGGCAGCTGACGAAATGTGACTTCCCCCAGTTAATGCAATCCTGGAAACCTGCAATAATACGATTTGGCCTGTGAGTCACTGCTACCTTATACTGATATGGCACCTGGATGTGGGCTGAAGGCGTGCGGCCGCAAGGTGGAGGTAAATGCATCACTCTCCACAGCCATGACTCCACCTGCTGAGGCCAAATTCCCTAACTTGAGATGCTGGTGCTTTAAGCACTGCTTAGACTTGAACCAGAACATGTTGATAGACCTAGTGAGGATGCTGGTTGTCCATGTTCCCCTTGGTCCCTAAGTTCCATCCTCTTATAGAAATCCCCTCTCTTTCCCTAACCAGTTCCAACCCATATTTACCCTGGATATTTTATCCTTCATTAGCAGTAGTCTGGGATTTACTGGTTTAACTAGGGGGAATAGCTCTCACCCAGCCACAAGCTTTAAAATGCAGGATCTTTATGCTAAGGCTTTAAAAATAGTAAATTGGCATATTACTCTATAAAAGAAGAGTTAGCTTTTCTACCCCACTTTTCTCACCCTTTTAAGGGCACTCAAAGTGGCTGACAAACTTTCTGTTCTTCTCCCCACAACAGGAAACCCTGTGAGGTAGGTGGGGCACTGAGAGCTCAGAAGAGAGCTGTGACTAGCCCAAGGTCACCCAGATGTTTTCATGGACGGAGAAGAAGAGTTGGCTTTTCTACCCCGCTTTTCTCAAAGGGTCTGACAAACCTTCTGTTCTTCTCCTCACAACAGGACACCCTGTGAGGTAGGTGGGGCACTGAAAGCTGTGACTAGCCCAATGTCACCCAGTTGGTTTCATGGAGGGAGAAGAAGAAGAGTTGGCTTTTCTACCCCGCTTTTCTCACCCTTTTAAGGGCACTCAAAGTGGTTGACAAACTTTCTGTTCTTCTCCCCACAACAGACACCCTGTGAAGTGAGGCAGGGCTGTGAGAGTTCAGAAAAGCAGCTATGACTAGCCCAAGGTCACCCAGCTCGGTTCGTGGAGGAATGCAGAATCAAACCAAGTGACTACAAGATATGAGTCTAGCACTCTAAACACAAAATCAAGCTGGTAGGCAAAAACAGAACACAAACTTTATTCAAAACCACAAGAAAGGTTTTTAAAAACGTAAGATGGCACAATGAAAGTTTTTTACAAGAATCAACCAATAAGGACCTGGCAAAGAAAAAGTACACAGGTTTGACAGGTTTCTGTGAGGGGGAAGGTCCTCACAAGGAACAACACAGGGAAACAAGAGCTATCCCATGATGCCCAGGAGAACACTCATTCAGTCAGCAGCAGGTGGTTCTCACCATCAGAGGCGATGGGACCATGAGAGCGTATGTTCTGCTGTTGCAATAGAGCTTCAGAATCCAGAGACTTCCTTTGATGGACTTGTATAGCTTGGGAATAGTACAACTCAGTATCTGCATGATTACAGAGTTGTAGTTCCTTGGCTCTGTGCCTCAGTTAAGGGACCAGTAGGGACTAGAGGAGAGCTGGGCTGCTTTGTGTTGACACACATCAAGACAGCAGGCAAATGGCGAGCAGCAGACGCAATGAATCTTCTTGCAGTAGCACAGCGGCAGTTGTGGATGACAGCAATGCCGAACGGACAGCTGGCGCAATAAAACACTGCATGGACAGTTCTTGGAGAAAATTGAAGGCAAAGTGGACATGGAAAAGACCTGGTCTTGGCTTCCGAATGGAACATTGAAAAAGGAAACAGAAGGACTGATTCTTGCTGCACAAGAACAAGCAATAAGAACAAATGCCATCAAAGCCAGAATTGAAAAATCAGTAGAAGATCCAAAGTGTCGGCTCTGCAAAGAGTGGATGAAACAATCGACCATATACTCAGCTGCTGCAAGAAGATCGCACAAACTGATTACTAGCAGAGACACAATGCTGTAGCACAAATGATCCACTGGAACCTGTGCCAAAAGTATCATCTGCCAGTGGCAAAGAACTGGTGGCATCACAAGCCAGAAAAAGTTGTTGAAAATGAACAGGCAAAACTACTTTGGGACATCAGGCTTCAGACTGACTGAAAATTGGAGCATAACACTCCTGATATTACAATTGTTGAGAGAGAGAAGGTGTGGATCATCGACGTTGCTATTCCAGGGGACAGCAGAATTGAGGAGAAACAGCTGGAGAAGCTCATCAGATACGAAGACCTGAACTGAACTTCAGTGACTCTGGCGAAAATCAGTGAAAGTGGTCCCAGTCATCCTCGGCACACTGGGCGCAGTGCCAAAAGATCTCATTGGGCACCTAAAAACCATTGGCATTGACAAAATATCCATCTGCCAACTACAAAAAGCCGCTTTACTGGGGTCTGCTCGCATAATTCGCCGATACATCACACAGTCCTAGGTGCTTGGGAAGTGCCCAACTAGTGATATAATACGAAATCCAGCATAGTCATCTCGTTTGCTGTGTGTAACTGCTGTTTTTACAAAATAAATAATAATAATAATAAAAATAATAATAATATTTACATAAGCCATTCATCAAGTTCCCACAAAAGGATTCTTGCTTAAGCAACCAACAGTTCTTTTAAATTATTGACTTCCAGCCTTCTGTGGAAGTTTCTGTTTGCTATTTCCTACCCCTTTTGTTCCCAAATCCCATTATCTCTGTTCAGCATTCCTGGCAGAAATCTTCCTGATATTTACATTTTAACAAAGATTGGTTTGGGCTACCAAACAGCTTTTCATGCTATGTCTTTTTAGGTCAGAGAATTCATCAGCTGCTATCAAACCATCTTGAAGAGATTATCTCTCCTGGGCTCTCTCGCTTTGCTCTTATGTAGACATCTCTTAACCTCTCAAAGTCTTTGCTTTGGGCACAAACAGAATATTTTGCAACCTTAAAATCAGGCTTGACATTTTCGGTACGGATGCTTGCGAACGAAGACAGATTCCGGTTCTAGTACAGGGTCCATGCTGCTGCTGCAGCTCCACTATCCAGTATTTCCAATTTATATGCTACTCAAGATGCCAGTTGTATGGTTCAGGTCCTTGGTCTGGAGGTGTCTGAACCTTGGCACTCTCAGGTTCCAGCATAAAATGCTTTAATTATCCTTAATTATCCCACGGAGGTCTTTCCTTGTTTCCTTGCATGTCCAGCCCAGTTTGCTTATCTGATCAGAGGCATTTTTGCACAACCAATTGAGCCAGTTTGCTCTAGTGGTTAGGGAGTTTGATTCCTCCCTCCCCCACGAAGCTAGCTGAGTGACCTTCGGCTAGTCACAGCTCTCTTCTGAGCTCTCACAGCCCCACCTACCTCACAGGGTGTTCTGTCGCGAGGAGAAGAATAGAAAAGCGCTGTCAGCCGCTTTGAGTCCCCTTAAATGGGTGAGAAAAGCAGGGTAGAAAAGCCAACTCTTCTTCTTCTTCTGCCCTTCCCTTCTGCTGGACAGGAAAGGAGCGTGATGACCCAAAGTTGACTAGCCCTTGCACTTGGAGCACTAGTCAACTTTACCCATACCCCCAGGATCGGATGTGTACTGTATTCAGTCTGGGACCTGGTCCTCTGCTGGGCGTCACCATTTTGGCTCAGCGCCTTCCGCAACTGTGCATGCGTCAGCACCACCGCCTTGATGACGTGGACCCTCTGCGCATGTGCAGTCACATCCACGGTCATCGGAGGTGTCAGCAGAACCTCAAATGACTCTAATGGTCATACCTTCTAGAAGCCTGGGTTGAGCACAATGGCACCAGAGGGGGAGGCCGGTCTGGTCGATCACAGATGTGTGGATCTGCAGTTATCGGATCAGCAAATGCGTGGGAACACCTGTATAAGGCATTTTAAGATCTTAAAGGATGAGGAGGCCTTGCCATGCCAAATCTCAGTTTGTATTGCCATTGAAGTTGCATAAATTGGATAATTAAATGGATTAAAGTAACAAATGAATAACTGGTGTCTCTAGAGAGACACACATTATCTCACAGTACTCAAAGACACTTATGGCATGAAGAGACAACAAAAGGCCCTAATTTAAGATCAAATATAATAAGAGGCTCACTACTAAAAAAGGGGGGGAGGGGGAGAAGTATGAGAAAAAATTGAGTCCGCCAATTTAACTGAAGAAGAGTTGGCTTTTCTACCCTGCTTTTCTCACCCATTTAAGGGGACTCAAAGTGGCTGACAAAGCTTTCTGTTCTTCTCTCCACAACACACCCTGTGAGGTAGGTGGGGCTGTGAGAGCTCAGAAGAGAGCTGTGACTAGCCCAAGGTCACCCAGCTGGCTTCATGGGGGAGGGTGGAATCGAACCCGGTATTCCCAGATAAGAGTCCGGCTCCCACACCACTAGACCAAACTGGCTCACAGTTTGGTGAAGAAAGCTCCAGCAAATGACTTTTATAGTGAAAACAGTTGGACCCCCTGTATCCACTAATTCAGTAACCACAGTTTCAGTTAACCACGGTTATCGGATCAGTCCATCCCACCACCACCACCACACACCATAAGGGAAAAGCACCCAGAACCAGAAGGCCTATTTCAGCCTTCGTAGAATGTTGGAATAGGCACGTGAAGCCACCGGAGCCTGTCCCAAAATGTAAGGGGGCGCATGGGAGGCATGCAGAAGGCATGCACTGGCATGGCACGCCTATCCCAATGTTCTCCAGAGGCCAAAATAGGCCTTCTGGAGGCCAGAAAACCACTTCTGGTTCTGGGACTGCACAACCCAGAAGGCCAGTTCCTGACTGTCCACAGCTTCAGGTAACCACGGCAGGAGCCGGAATGTATCCCCAGCGGATACAGGGGGTCTGATTGTATGTGAGAATTTTGTTTGGTTTTGAATATTTCTTTTTAGAAAAAGGAATTAGGGCAATGCCACACTGGGCTGTATACTGGACCATCAAGCATGCTGGGAACCACCAGTGAGGTCTTAGGCCCCACCCCCTGTTAATAGGCACAAGATGGAGCATAGACAAGCCAAGAGGCCCCAAAATGGCAGCTTGGTCTGGTCTAATGGAAGGCCTTTTTTTTTTTTTTTTTTTAGGTCTACTGGCATATCTAGGGGGTGCTACACTGGACCATGGAGGCATGTGAACAATATACTCCATCGTCTGGTATACGACCAGGAACCTGCTGTCCTGGTGCAAGAAGGTGCGTCACACTGTCACAGTGGGTCCCCAGGCCTTCAGAGCTTTCTAAGGCCTGCTAAGGGATAACACATCCTGGATCCTGTGGGAGCGTCCTGGCATACAAACAGGCCCAGTGACTCATAAGAACATAATAGGAGCCCTGCTGGATTGGGCCACAGCCCATCTAGTTCCGCATCCCGTCTCACACAGTGGCCCACCAGTTGCTCATGGGCATCTCAAGCAGAAGACAAAGGCAAAACCTTCACTTGCTTGCTCCTGAATCCCAGTGGTAGACCTGCTAGCACAAGCAACGAGCCCCAACAGACCAGGGCAGTCAGCCATCTGAGCTAGCAGGGGTTGTGGACAGCTGCCGTCACCTTCAAACCTCAGTGCTACTCGTAGTTTCCACTAGCTCCAGCACCAACCCCGCAAGTAGATGTGGTAACCTTTGGTGAGGAAGACAGCCCACTGCCAGCCAGGAGGCAGATCAAATGATTGTGCTCCTATTCTGCTTGTGGGCTTCATATGCAACTGGTGGGTCAATGAGAAACAGGCTGCTGGTATAGAACATAAGAAATGCCCTCTGGATCAGGACTGTGACCTCCTAGTCCAGTAGGGCTGCTTTCCCACTTGGCTTCCTGTCCACTGGGCGGGAAACGTGTGTGACATACTACGGTGTACTAGCATTCACACTTAGGAATGCTAGAACACATTATACTAAGCCCCATGTGCCCGGGGACTTACCTGTGTCCGGGCGCATGTCCTACTGCCGGCAGGGCACCAGTATCTTGGTTCCCGAGCATGGCATGACTGCGTGTGCACCATTGCTACGGCAACGGTGATGCTCTGCACACACGCAGTCACTTTTGGGGTCATTTGAGATGCTGTGCAAGCACACCAGAAATCGTGCAAATGGTCATGAAGCTGGAGAAGGTAAGGGATGGGACGGGAATGGTTAGGGTTGGGGTGGATGTCCACGACAGGGTAACATCTGGCAAAGCAGGAGGTGTTTCTCGGTTGTAAACGCCTCCTGCAACTGCAGATGCACCTGCCCAGATGTTTCCCTTATCGTGAACTACAGGACCACATGGGAATTGGCATCAGGTACATGTACAACTGGTCTTACCCTTCCAAGCATTTCTTATTTTCTTATGTAAATATAGGGAAGGGAAAAACCACCCAATGCTCCTGCATCCCCCAGTGGCAGTTGTGACATATTTGTGCACCTCATAACAACCCTGCAGAGTTCATAAACATTAGCAGTTATTATCCTCATGAAACCCAGGCACGAAAAAAAAAAAAAAGGAAATATAAGCAAATTATTGGGCTCACAAGAAACTGAGGTGGGATTTATTGTTTCAAATAAGTACTGATGATCATCATGAATATTTGATCATAGCACTGCCAAGTTCTTCACAGTGTGGCCTGATTCACTTAGTCTCTCATCAGCTTGGAAATTCTGAGGAGATTCTGCTGTCTTATCGGAACACACAGCACACTGAAGGACCGTTTGAGATGTTAAAAACAATCCTGGCCTTGCATTCAAAATGGCGGCCTGTGAGGTTGTCTGAGGTGCCGCGCAAATGCACTGGCACCTCGAATGACCATAGACACAGTTGCGCGTGCACAGAGCATCCGCGTCGTCAAGGCGATGGTGCTGACACACACGCAGTCACAGAAGGTGCGCAGCCAAAATGGCGGTACCCAAAGGAGGACCAGGCCCCATACTGAATAGGGTAAGTATTCCATCTGGGGGTAGGGGGAAGGGCCAAAGTTGACTAGTGCTCCAAATGTGAGCACTAGTCAACATTGGTTAATCATGCTCCTTTCCCACCCGGCGGATGGGAAGGGAAGTCTGAAAATGCCCCACATCCCATTGGCCATATGGGATGACGGAAACTCCACAGCGTTTAACAGCGCACGCTTTCACTCCTGCTGCTACTGCTGACGTGCTGCCATTGCTGATTGATGCTCATCATGTGACCAATCATGTGAGTGCCAGATCGGGAGTGGAAGCGGTTTTGCCGCTGCCTGGAGGCACCCTTTGAAACCAGCAATGCGTGAGAGGAAAATAAGGGCAGGAGGAAATCACAGGCAATATAACGAGCCCTTAACTGTTCGGTATTTGCTCCAGCAAAGCCGAAGTATATTTCAGTGGCACAAAACATCCAGAAGAGCACAGCTGCGCATGTGTGGCAGCCTGAGTGTGTGCGGCAGCCATTTTTGGCCCCATGCATGCGCACTAGCTATTTCTGCCAACATGGATCCTGGGAGCAAGCAACAAACAGGTAAGTTCATATTGCTGTTCTGAGAAAATCCAGGTTGGGAGTTGATTTTCCCAGACTAGTGATAACATGGGATTTCACTCCTATAATCCGGTGGTGTTTACCTAACTTACCTCAGTCCAGGCTCTTGTCCGGCTGCCACCATTTCTTTGCAGAGCCTGACACAACTGTGCGTGCACCGGCACCACAGCAATGGTGATGCTCCATGCACATGCAGTCATGTTTAGGGTCATCTGAGGTGCCTCTGGATGGGAAACATGCATTCCCCACTAGTGTGCACTAGTGTTCACACTTATGAACACTAGTGCATGCCGCACCAAGCTCCACACACGAAGAGACTTAACTGGGTCTGGGTGGATGTCTGGATGCCGCCATCTTTCACATGGAGCCCCACACAAGTTCATGTGAGCCGGTGCCATTGGGATGGTGACACTCCACACACGCACAGTTGCATTTGAGGTTACCTGAGGTGCCAGTATGTTTGCATGGCACCTCAGACAACCCTGATCCTGGCAGAGGTGTGAACGGTCACTCCTCTGGCTGGGAAAGATAAGGATCAGGATGTGCAATTTTGTGCACCACCGCTAGTAGACACTGAGGCCGCATCCCCATTACAAGCTTATTTCGCTTTTCCTAAACCGAAATAATAGAACTGGATGCAAACGCGAATTTGCCTGTTCCCATTACTTTTAACTTAATCGTGTTCGATCCGGATTCTGAGGATCATAGTGGCTACTTTTTAAAAGCTGCTTTTCGGGGCTGCCCTGCCCTCTTCCTCCTGGCATGGATGCGCCACCCATAAGGGACCCCTTCACGGAGCCTAGCTGGGTGGCTGCCGCTTGCCTGGATGGAGGAAAAATGGCACTGGGCAGCCAGCCAGCGATTCTTTCCCCTCCTCTCCCCATTGCTCAGGGCACACAGCAGCAGCGGCAAGTAAAGCCCCTTTGCTTTAAACATTCACACAGAACCTCAGCTGCTTTCCTCCCTTCCTTTCCCTTTCTAAAGGTCAGAACTTTTAGGATTGTGCAAAATTGCAACATTGTTAATCAGGTGTGAAGTGGTTCCATCGCTACAGTGCAGCGCTGCTGTTAAGAGTGGATTTTTACACTGAAATCAATGTCTTTGGAAGCAAGCTATTGGGAGAGGGAAACCCTAAACATGGATTCTCATCCCTTAAAACGGTACGGTCCCCACAGTAAAAAATGTAACACGCATCCAACGCAGGATCCGGAGTGAGACCTGTTGAAATGAGGATTAACATTTACAATGCTTTGGGGCGATTTAACACGCAGAGAGCGTGTTAAGCCAAACTGACGTGCGGTCTGCCAGGATTGAAAACGTTTTGAATTCGAAATAAGCCTGCTGTGGGGATTCACCCAGAGGTAGCTTCCAGTAAGGCAGGAGATGTTACAAGGCTGAAATTCCTCCCACAAATCCAGATCTTCCTTATCAGAAGCTACCCCAGTGGTTACTACAGAGCCAAGTGCAAATTGGTCTCTGGAAGTCAACAAGCCTGAAATGGACAATATACATATATATGCTTTGGAATGAAAACTTTGTCCTCCTCGCTTGGAAAAGCCCTGCTATCGCCAAGATGGAGGAGGGAGGCTGGCAGGGGGTGACCCAGGCACCTCCCGCGGGTGATGCCACAGCAAGAGGGTGGTGCGGGGGGCACAATCCAGGGGTGGTGAGGTACGCCACCAGGTCATATGATCTCCCTCCCCCCCACCGGATCGGCTGCCTGCCAGCCAGCACATCACAGAACGTGTGACATGGGCAGCAGCGGCCAATCTCGCCAACCAGGTGGCAGGAGGACCATCCACATTCCTGGCCAATGAGGAGCACAACATACTAAGCTGATTAGTTCAAAAACGCCTCAGGTAAGTGCGAAAACTCCTCTGGACTGCTCTAGCCATCAATTCTAAGTATGGGCCATGGTGAACCTGCGGGGTGGAGTCTAATGATCTCTTCCTCACCCCTTCCTTCAAAGCTTGTTCCTAGAAACTTCCCGACTTTGACACTTTTGCGCAGCTTTCCTTGCAAAGACACAGAAGCACGTTGGCACTGGGTACTTCGGGAAGACGCCAGGGACCGAATTTAGCCCACTCTGCTTTCCAGGCCTTGCCATTTTGCGATCACTGAGCTACAGCCGTTTCCCTCAGAAGATTATAGCTGGCATTTCATAGTGCCCACATTACGGCGTCCAATTATTTACTTGCAGATTTAACATCTGAGTTTTGACTCAACTGAGTTCTCCGAGCAGATAACGGTACTAAATATACACACAGAAGACAGGGAATTAAATCAGGCTAAATCGGAGGCATTATCTCAGCAGGCAAAATAATATAAGCCCAGCTAAATTTCTGGTTAAGAGCTAAGAAAGAAAGAAAGAAAGAAAGAAAGAAAGAAAGAAAGAAAGAAAGAAAGAAAGAAAGAAAGAAAGAAAGAAAGAAAGAAAGAAAGAAAGAAAGAAAGAAAGAAAGAAAGAAAGAAAGAAAGAAAGAAAGAAAGAAAGAAAGAAAGCCATCAGTCTACGGAATTTGCTGCCAGAAAAGGTGGTGACAGCAACCAGCCTAGATGGCTTTAAGGAAGGGTTAGAGCAGTGATGGCCAACCTATGACACGCGTGTCACAGGTGACACGCCAAGCCCTTTTGAGTGACACACCTGGTCACCCTGGCACCTGGGCGTGTAGTGCTTGCTTGTTCTTGAAGGGTACGAAATACCAACTTTCAATTGAAGATTTAGCAAACTAAATTCAGCAACAAAAGTCATTAATGTAAAGAATTACTTGTTTTTGCTTTTAATAAAATACATATATCAAAAATATAACTTTTTTTACTAGAGCTACAAATATCACAAAATTATGGATATTTCTAGATGTGACACAGCACCCAAGTTTAGCTAGGTTTCCTTGCGAATTTTGACACACTGAGCTCAAAAGGTTCGCCATCACTGGGTTAGAGTAATGTATGGACAACAGATGTATCAATGGCTACTAGAATGGATGCCTAAGTACATCTTTCAGGCTGCGGGGAGAAGCTGGATACCTCTAAGGCAGCGGTTCTCAACCTTCCTAATGCTACGACCCCTTAATGATGTTCCTCATGTTGTGGAGACCCCCAACCATGGGGGCAGGGCAGCTCAGATCATGGGGGCGACTGCTGGTGCTGCGTGGCCCACGCGGGCCCACGTGTTCAGCTGCATCTCACTGTGCCTGCATGCCACCTTCTCTACCTATGCCTCGATCAGCTACTATGGCAGCACGATGGGGCGGAGAGGCAATCCTGCTGCTGGGCCCCTCGAGGGGCGTTGCATGGGGGGAGGGAGGGAGGGGCGTTGGAAGACTCGTCACAACCCCTCTGAAACGGTAGTTCAACCCCCAAAGGGGTCGCGACCCACAGGCTGAGAACCACTGCTCTAAGGCCATTTGCTGGGACTCGAGAGCAGGAGAAGGTTTCCCCTTGTCTCTGCTTGAGATGCCCATGGGCATTTGGTGGGCCTCTGTGTAGGACAGGATGCTGGACTAGATGGGCTGTGGCCTGATCCAGCAGGGCTCCTCTTAGGTTCTCTTAGGTTCAAAAGGAAGGAAGGAAGGAAGGAAGGAAGGAAGGAAGGAAGGAAGGAAGGAAGGGATGGGGAAGGGATGGAGGAAGGAAGGAAGGGGAAGAGGAAGGAAGAGGCAAAGGGAAGGAGGAAAAAAGAAATGAAGAGATTTTTAATGGCTCATCTAAATGGACTAAGCTTTCCAATTTATCAAAAGTCAAGCCATGAAAAATTCAATCAGTACAGGATGGTAACCCAAAGATCCCTTCACATTAAGCACAGAAGGCAAGCAGAACCCTGAAAGAAGCAGAAGCACCATTACCAAATCACAAGCCAACACGGGTGCAGAAGTGGCTAGCGTAGTGCAGAGTGGGCATAGGACAGCCTGACTATAGTGCTTGGGTTCAACTCCCTGCTTGGCACTGAAATCCTGTCCACTGCTTGACCAGGAGCAGCTAATGAGCTCGGTCAGCAGCATTCGCCCTCTATTCCAGGTGCAACCCTGTCAGTGAGCATGGGGCACGGCTGCAGAGTCACACAACATGGGCCGATTGCCATGGCACAATCCACGCATGCACCAGTTGCTGCCACAGCCATCACCATTGCCATTCAGCCTGCCTGGGCTGGGCTGGGCTATCCACACTTCAGGTGCTGGTGTTGTGGTTGGGGACTGCTCCGGCACGTGAAGTGTGGATGGCTACCTCTGCACGTCATCTTAACCTTACTCTCTTAACATTAACTTTCCAATTGCAATGGAAATAAATCCTTCTCAAGTTTACTCAAGTGCCCTTGGTGCTAGAGGTTTGCATGAATGCAATGTTTGGAATTCGATTCAATTTGAATGTTTCATGTTTGAATTTAACCAAATTTGATTCGATTTATGCAAATCTATTTGTTTGAATTTTTCATTCGAATTCACACGTACGAACATCCACAACATTTGTAGATGACTGTACACATCTTCCCTGGGTCCGTACGCATCCGTATATGTCTGTAGGCATCCCATAGTTATCCTATATGCATCACGTTTTCATCATGTACTTATCCGTACAAATGTGTACAGATGCGGGAAAGGTGCGGATCTTCAAGTACGCATCATGTACAAGCCTGTCCACAGACAAAATTTGGAGCAAAACTTTAAATTTGAGTTTAAGGACATTCTATTTGGATCAGAATGTCAAAATTTGGTTGATTGATCAGATGCTACACTACTTCCCACGATGGAGGGGAGGGTGGATCCCTTGGAAAGTGGCCCTTTAGCAAACATGTTCCAACCACAGACCACGTTTCCAGACTTAACCACTGTGGGAAAGTGTTCCACATCTGCTAATATCAGACAAGGTGGCTGGCATGCGCACTGTGAACATCAGCCTGTCCCAAACTTCACCAAGACCCACCTGAGTCTCAGCAAAATTGGTGACCTCACCATAGCAACAGCCATGCATGCCGGGCCATTGCTATGGTGATCAGTGAAGCGACGCGCAACTGTGCAGCCACAGCTGCACTGCCCCCCCCAATCCTTCGCATATAGAAGCATGCAAATGCTGCGTAGGGGACTATACCAGGAGCACCAGAGATGTGCCTAATAAATTCCATGGAGCAGTTTCTACTGCTTCACAGCTGCTGAAGATCAAGACCTCTCAGCCTCTCCAGGTGTGTGAATGCACCGTGCCAGAGCATGCCTGGCCATCCCAATCAGCCAAGTGCGGACAGGCCCATAGAGATTGTGTGTGCCTTTGGAAATCACAAAGGCCAAAGGTTTCCCTCACCCCTACAACAAATCTAAACAAAACGTCATCAACGTTTAAGATTTCAAGAGCTGTCAAAATAAGAATCTTGCACCTTTCTTTGAAATCTATTAACTTTTGCAAATCAGGGGCACTTTGCAAGGGACCTCTTACTGGAATAAAGGATCCCGTTTAGCTGCATTTTGTGGACAACTCCAGAAGCGTCAAATCGCCTGTCTGCATTTAAGTGCTTTAGCTGGTGTCATGCCCTGTTCGGCCTCATCAGAAGAGGAGGATATGCCTGCAGTGCGACCACAGGCTGAGGAGCAGCCACAGCAGGGCATTGCAGGCATGGAAGAGCTAAGGCCGGGCCCAGGTGAGCAGCCAGACAGCTCTGGTGATGAATCCACCAGCAGTGCGCCTAATCAAGGGCTCTCTCATCGCCTGCTTAGGCAGCAGAAGCAGGTGAGACGGAGATCAGAGAGATTAGCCCAGCTGCACCATGGGCGTGGCTCCGACTCCTCTATTTAAGAACAAGCTCATCTTGCCTCAAGTTGCTGCAGACAACGTCTTAGCAGCCTCGTTTTACTTGAGCTTGAAATCCTGGACTCCTTGTGACCTGCTGACCCTTGGACTGCCTGACCCTTGCTGACTTCAGGACTCCTAGACCCCGGACCGGAACTGACCTCGAGTACACCTGGAACCCTTGGGACTGAGTAGCTGCGCAAGCGTTTGCCTGTTGCCTGACCGGCCTGCGATGTGACAGTTGGCTTCATTCCATGCCAGCCAGACGAAGGATGCGCAAACAGACAGTGTTTGCTCATAGGCTCCTTTCTATCACGTCCAGTGCCTTGTCTCAGTCTTTGGATGAGGAATTCCAGATGAATGCACCTCCAGACATTGAACCCTCACCTTTGGAAGTAGCACAGGACAACCAGTTGGAGCACAAGCAAGGCAGACACTGGGGCTGTTCCAGACCAAACAGACCTGGCTGACAGTAGGCTAAGGGTGAGTCGGCTCCACAGGGGAAAGGCACAGCTGCATCACTCTGCCTGACGTCCGGAGAAACACCTGCAGTGGAGGGAACGCTGCAGCGACAGCCCATCTAAGCAGCCCTGAGCTGTTTCCTGTTGCAAACAACAGACTGCTTCTGGCAACCCCTTGATTTCCTGGTCATGACTGATGACCCTCGGACTGACTGACTGTTGCAACCTGAGACCTATTCATACGATGGCCTCCGGAATGCCTGTAGGACACCCTGGGATGGAGCATTCACTCCGCTGGGCTGGCGGTTCCCTTCAGAACTACCCCAGCCCATCCCAGGGCACCCTACCCGCGTTCCGGGTGTAGAGAACAAAATCATGCTCTACACCCGGCCCGGGGTGTTCCGAGCCGTCCTGGGCTGTCCCACAGCTGTTCAGGAGGGAGAGTGTTTGCATGCTCCCTCCCTGACAGCTGCAGGCCCTGCCCCATTCCTGTCGCCACTGGGTCAGGTAAGACCCAGGGGCAGGCAGGGCTGTCCAGTCCCTTCCCTGGGTTCCTAGACGCTCCAGGGGACCGGATTAGGTCTCCAAGAGCCCGCAGTAACCCCCAGGCACCCCCTGGGGCGAGGCCTACCCAGACACGCAGGCAAGGCACTTACCTCGTGGTTGCCGGGTTCCAAAGTGGCCAGCATGACTAGCGGCACTGTGCATCTGCACACGCTGCCAGCTCTGATTGGCTAACCTGGCCTAATGGCGACAGGCCTGGGAGGAGCACCCTGCCCCCATGTCGGCCTTTTTGGGCTAGGACGGTGATGGCCAACCTATGACACGTGTGTCCCAGGTGACACACCAGGCCCTTTTGGGTGACACACATGGTCATCCTGGCAACTGGACGTGTATTCTTGCTTGTTCTTGAAGTGTATGAAATACCAACTTTCAGTTGAAAATTTAGCAACAAAAGTCACTAATGTAAAGAATTATTTGTTTTTGCTTTTAATAAAATGCATATGTCAAAAATATAACTTTTTACTAGAGCTACAAATATCACAAAATTATGGCTATTTCTAGATGTGACACAGCACCCGAGTTAAGCTAGGTTTTCTTGCGAATTTTGACACACCGAGCTCAAAAGGTTCGCCATCACTGTGCTAAGACGTGCGGGGACGGCTTTCCCTTTTGCACATAGGCAGGTAGGAACGCATGCCCACGCGTTCCTTACCTGCCAAGGTGTGAATGAGGAATCCATCCCCACATGTCCTAGCCTTACTGCTAGCCGTTTGGCTGTAGTGTGAAAAGGCCTCTGATCTCTTCTCCCAATAAACTAATTTCCCTGACTGGCTTTTGGAACTGACTTTGTGTTGTTGTTGCTGCTGCTGCTGCTGCCGCCGCCACCACATGCGTACGGACGTCGTTCCAAAGTGCTGCCTGCGCTGGACTGGAGACCTGCAATCAGAGGCCTATATTCTGTGTGCTCCAACCAGCCAGTACCGCAAATACCATTTTTAAACAGCAAGGATTCTGTTCCCCCATAAGTGGCTCCCACAAAATAACAGAAACCGCAGGGTTTTGTATGAGTTTGCCCGCATAAGTATGCGCCATGTGCAAAAATGCCTTTGCAACATGAGCCCTTTGTTCTTTTCCTCACCCACACCCCCAGTATCCATTAGAAAGATTTAATGTTCATCTAGCTCCTTTTAACAAATTGAAATATCCAGCAGGGTTTGGCAACCTTGCACAACCCTAATGCAACTTTAGGACAATGTGGCTTTCTTATTTGGGTTTTTTTTATCCTTTTGGTATTGATTTTTAGAGTTTGCAGGGCTTTCTTTTCTTTTTTACCAACCACAACTCCCATAATCCTTTGCCAAAGAGGCCAACAGAGAGTGGCTTCAAGAGCTTAGATGTACAGACTCATCCCACTAACTGCAATTTTGGGGAATGCAGAATGTCTCCGGTGCAGTTTTTCAGCTGGAGACAACAGTGTGTTCCACATCGGGTTCCAGAAACAGCCCACAGGTCTTTCTGCGGGTCTTACGCCCACCTACCATTTAGGACAGTGATGGCGAACCTTTTGAGCTCAGTGTGTCAAAATTCAAAAGAAAACCTAGCTTAACTCGGGTGCTGTGTCACATCTAGAAATATCCATAATTTTGTCATATTTGTAGCTCTAGTAAAAAAGTTATAGTTTTGATATATGTGTTTTATTAAAAGCAAAAATAAATAATTATTTACATTAGTGACTTTTGTTGCTGAATTTCGTTTGCTAAATCTTCATTTGAAAGTTGGTATTCTGTACCCTTCAAGAACAAGCAAGCACTACACGCCCAGGTGCCAGGGTGACCAGGTGTGTCACCCAAAAGGGCCTGGCGTGTCACCTGTGACACACGTGTCATAGGTTGGCCATCACTGCACTAGACCAAACTGGATGTGCTGTGGCCTGATCCAGCAGGGCTCCTCTGATGTTCTCACGTTCTTATGATTCCCAGAGGCAACTGACAGGTCTCTGTGTGAGACAGGAATGTCAACTTAGATGGGCTGTGGCCAGATCCAGCAGGGCTCCTCTGATGTCCTTATGTTCATTTGGTAGCTCTTGTTTTGCCTCTGCGCCGCTACTCATTCTTAGATATTAGAAACTGCAAGTATTACATGCTCTGACTTGTGCCGGCAGCTCACTTCTCCGCTGCTACTTATCCTGAAGTCCACTAGAACATTTCCAGATTAATTTCCACAGGAAGCGCTAAGGCAAGGTGGCACAGCAAGCAGTATCTCTCCTTCCACAGGTCAGCGGCTTTCCCTGTTTGATTTGTTTTCCGACAGGACAAATAAACATATACCAGCCACCTTTGTCTGAATTGACTATCGTAAGACTGAGAAGGGAAAGAAGCCAAGGAGGTGGTGAAAATCTATGCATATCAATAGGGTTTTTTTCTCTCTCCAAGGAACACCAGCAGCTTAACAAACTGTAGCAATTCATACATCTTTAAGAGCCAACAAAAGATAACTATAAATAAAATATTTGGTTCATTTTGTCTCTGGCTTCAGAAATGACTCCAGCGGAGCGAAGGCAAACCGTTTAAGAGCTTGCAAGTTTTTCATTTAGTTCCAGGGATGCCAAAACCATCATCAGGCCTTTATCTTTAAAGCAAAGGGTTCCAAGCTGACTGCAAAAAAGACGTTTTACAGGGAGGAAGATGATAGCTGACTCAGCGATGACAGAGAACAAGCGCGTCCAAATGGCACAGCGATGAAACTGCTTTTGCTCACGCTCATTCACAACTAGCTGGTTACACCGACAAGTGGCAAGTTACATGCGCCGCGCACAGAAAACCCCGACGCTTTCCAAAGCAGGAGGCAGCTGACACATTTGGTTCAATTATTGATTTACTTACGGTCAGGGGGTGCTCACAAAAACAATCTTCAACATTCTATTCCTAACGAATTGACTATTCGAAAGTCTGGATTTATACAAATAAGGAAAAACGAATGTTTGGACATTCGAACCTATACAAACACATTTCTATGTATTTGTTTGAATAATTTGGATAGTCGTATCTCTACGAGTACATCCGCATCTTGTAGACATCCTGTAGGCATCCTGTTTTCATCCCATATGGATGCGTATGAGATGTGTATGGGTACATACTATATTCGTATGTACCCATAGAGATGCGAATGTCCAAATTATTCATATGAATAACTCAAAATGTTCATATTCGTTCAAATTCAATTTGTATACAAATGCCCAAATTTGTACGAATAATGAATATTTTGAATTATTCATATGAATAATTCGGATGTTTGTATCTCTACAGGTACTGAGGCATCTCATACACATCTGTACACATCCTGTATTCGTGTTTCCCAAACCTTTGACATATGTGTACTCCTTCTATAATTTCCGTAACGCTGAGGACCCCTCATAAAAAACATATGCTTTAATAAAAATCAGAATATATTTATTTATTAATTCTGGTACATACACAACAAAGTGCAGTATATTCATGCCGCGTCACGCCTCACAAGACCGTTAGATAACACTGCAATTCTCCGGCGTTTAAATGGCTCCGTGGCTCAACATCAACTGTTAATGTTCCCGCAGTTTAAAAATGGCCGAACCCGAGCTGCGCGAAGGATGCGCAGAAGTTCCCGCCATCATGAGTTGCGATACGATGTACGATGGCCCCAGTTCCCGTGTAAAAACTGCGACACGCGCCTATTTCTTTCCTTGTTCTGTGGGCGCAGCTAAGCACGGTGCAGTGGATATTCCCACGTGATCCCCACCAAACTCCGGTGCAACGCGTACCCCCACCAAACTCTTCCCGTACCCCTGGGGGTACGCGTACCACACTTTGGGAAACACTGCTGTATTCGTATATGAATGTCTGAATTTGTATGAATGATGAATATTTCAAATATTCGTGCCCATCCCTACTTACTGTCAACAGAAGAGGATTGCTGCAGGATCAGGCCACAGTCCATCTAATCCAGCCTCCTGGGGTGGTTTTCACACTCCCCTTCCCGTCCCATGGATGGAAAGGAGTGCAGTCAACCAGCACTAACTAGCGGTTGCACTTGGGGTCGCTAGTCAACGTTAGCCTACCCCGCTCTGTGATCAAACGCTTACCCCTGTTTGATCGTCAGCTGGTCCTCTTCTGGGTGCCGCCATCTTGTGCGCAACACTCTTCACAATTATGCATGCATCAGTGCCATTGCTGTGATGACACTGACGCCCTGCGCAATTGCGGCCGTGTCAGGAGGCCAACAGAGCCGCCAGCGCGGTAGCTCCTTTGACCTCCCGATCCAGCAGAGGGGCAGATAGTCACCGCTGGATGCTCCCAGGTAAGTTTGGGTAAGGGTTGATAAGGTTGTGGAGGCACCCTGTCCTCAATGGGGCTGTAATGCCCTGGAAGGGACAGGTGAGAAATTTGGGGGTGCTCTTGGACTCTGCGCTGATGCTTGAAGCTCAGGTAGAGGCTATGGCCAAGAGTGCCTATTCCTAACTATGGCTGGTACACCAGTTGAAGCCTTTTCTGGGACAGAGATGGCTTGGCCACAGTTATCCATGTTCTGGCAATCTCCAGACTAGACTACTGTAATGCGCTCTACATGGGGCTGCCCTTGAAGACGGTTCAGAAGCTGCAGCTGGTGCAGCTGCTAGACTACTGACCGGGATAGTTGGCCGGACTCACATCACGCCAGTCTTAAAAGAGTGGCATTGGCTGCCAATTCACTACCGAGCCCAATTCAAGGTGTTAACTATGACTTGTAAGGCCCTAAGTGTCTCGGGCCCCAAATATCTAAAGGAACGCCCTCTTCCATATCGACCTGCCTGTGCCCTAAGATCTGGATGGGAGGCCCTCCTGGTTGCCCCACCACCCTCAGTAGTAAAAGGGGTGGGCAGCCAGGAGGGGCCTTCTCAGTGATGGCCCCTAGGCTATAGTACCGTCTCCCCCTCCAGGAGTGTCAGGCTCCTTCACTGGATATGTTTAGGAGGGCAGTGAAGACGCATCTCTTTGCCCTGGCCTTCGGCTAAATAGGAATATACTGTTTTAATCTTTACTGTTGTTTTACTACAGGTCTGATTTTAAATGTTGTTACCCACCCTAAGACCTCCGGATATAGGGCTGGATGGAAATGCAAATAATCAGTCAGTCCCAAGGCTGGGAAATGGTGCAGAAAAAGGAACTTCAACAGATGTAGCTGGTAATACAGGCATATACCTGTTGAACTTCTGGTGCAAAAGCTCTGTCCTCTTTTCCATATGGTAACCCTCCCGTGCCCCTGCTTTTTACAGAGCCATGAATAGACTCTATAAATCCTCGTTCTAAAAAAGCATACAGCAAAAAAGGAATAAATCCTTCCTTTCCCCTTACAATTACATAACAAGAGAAAATCTCTTCTGCTCAGGAAATCCAGATTCTCCAAATAGATTAAATTACATAAATTGAACCTAAGTTCCTTGACCCAGGTTTTTAACAGCCAGATGTTCAAAGCATTTCCAGCTTTCTTGGAGACAGTTAAGAGTCACGGCAGGGAAGGGAACTGATTAACATTCTGAGGAAGGGAAACGGAATGGCCTCTAGCCTGATATCTGGATAACAATGTACAAGAGAAGAAGAAGGGACCTCAAAGTGGCTGATAAACCTTCTGTTCTTCTCCCCACAATAGACACCCTGTGAGGTAGGTGGGGCTGTGAGAGCTCAGCAACAGAACTGTGACTAGCCTAAGGCGGCCTAGCTGGCTTCATGGAGGAAGTGGAAGAGGAGGAGAAGAGATAGCTTTTATACCCTGTTTTTGTCACCCTTTAGGGGACTCAAAGCGGCTGACAAACCTTCTGTTCTTCTCCCCACAACAGACACCCTGTGAGGTAGGTGGGGCTGTGAGAGCTCAGCAACAGAACTGTGACTAGCCCAAGGTGGCCTAGCTGGCTTCATGGAGGAAGTGGAAGAGGAGGAGAAGAGATAGCTTTTATACCCTGTTTTTGTCACCCTTTAGGGGACTCAAAGCGGCTGACAAACCTTCTGTTCTTCTCCCCACAACAGACACCCTGTGAGGCAGGTGGGGCTGTGAGAGCTCCTCAGAAGAGAGCTGTGACTCACCCAAGGTCACCCAGCTGGTGTCGTGGAGGAGTGCAGAATCAAACCCGTTATCCCCAGATAAGAGTCCAGCTTCTTAACCACTAGGCCAAGAGGCAATCTGGGCAAGTAGTTGATAAGCCAAGCAACTCCAGTTGGAATTCCTTCTTCAGTACAGTTATTATAGGCATGGCTGTGACTCAGGGGCACAGAAAAGTGCTTGGAAACCCCCCCAAGAAGGCAATGCCAAACCATCTCTGGGCCCGTTTGCACTTCTCTTCCAGGAACAGTTCCAGCTGCACCCATTTCCATCCCAGAGTTCACTCCAGCTGCCCCAGTCTGCACTAGCTAGGGAACTACAGATAAGGTGTGGTGTGTTGCAGCGGTACCACAGGCTGATAGCCATGACAGTGTCCAAGCATATGCCAGATGCTGCCGCCGCCATTCCTGTTGGGATCCAGCCTGCCTGGGAGGGGCCGTCTGCACCTCACATGGGGACAGGTTGGGGACGCCAGCAGCACCTGAAGTGCAGATAGCCTGACGACACAGAGGGCCATCGGTCCATGGAATCTGCTGCCAGAAGAGGCGGTGACAGCAACCAGCGTAGATGGCTTTAAGGAAGGGTAAGACCAGTGATGGTGAACCTTTTGAGCTCGGTGTGTCAAAATTCGCAAGAAAACCCAGCTTAACTCAGGTGCTGTGAAAGAAGGGAGGGAGGGAGGGAGGAAGAGAGGGAGGGAGGGAGGGAAGGAAGGAAGAGAGGGAGGAAAGGAGGGAGGGAACGAGGAAATGAGGAAATGAGGGAGGGAGGGAAGGAGGAAGGGAGGGAGGGGGGAGGGAAGGAAGGAAGAGAGGGAGGGAGGGAGGGAAGGAAGGAAGAGAGGGAGGGAGGGAAGGAAGGAGGGAGGGAGGGAGGAAGAGAGGAAGAGAGGGAGGAAAGGAGGGAGGGAACGAGGAAAGGAGGAAATGAGGGAGGGAGGGAAGGAGGAAGGGAGGGAGGGGGGAGGGAGGGAAGAAGGGAGGGAGGAAGAGAGGAAGAGAGGGAGGGAGGGAAGGAAGGAAGAGAGAGAGGGAGGGAAGGAAGGAAGGAGGGAGGGAGGGAGGGAGGAAGAGAGGAAGAGAGGGAGGAAAGGAGGGAGGGAACGAGGAAAGGAGGGAGGGAGGGAAGGAGGGAGGGAGGGGGAGGGGGAGGGAGGGAAGGGGGGAGGGAGGGAAGGAGGGGAGGGGGAGGGGAGGGGGAGGGAGGGAGGGAGGGAGGAAGAGAGGGATGGAAGGAGGGAGGGAGGAAGGAAGAAAAAGAGGGAGGGAGGGAAGGAGGAAGGAAGAAAAGTAGCAGCTGCTCTACTTGAGTATTTTATAGAGTCATCAAAATTTAATTGGAGTGCACATTTAGTCAATTAGTTGAAGAATTAGTCAATTAGATCTGCATAAGCCCTCATGTAAGAAAAGGGCCCACTCTGTTGCTAAATTATACATGCATTTCTCACAGCAAACATCATTTTAAATGAAACCTTCCTCTCTCTCTTTCTCTCTCATATACAGGCCAGAATCACAAAACAGTGTTTAGTCTAGTGCTTAGGGAGCCGGACTCGTATCTGGGAGTACCAGGTTTGATTCCGCACTCCTCCATGAAGCCAGCTGGGTGACCCTGGGCTAGTCACAGCTCTCTTCTGAGCTCTCACAGCCCCATCTACCGCACAGGATGTCCTGTTGTGGGGAGAAGAACAGAAGGTTTGTCAGCCACTTTGAGTCCCCTTAAATGGGTGAGAAAAGCAGGGTAGAAAAATCAACTCTTCTTCTTCTACTACTATCTACATTGGTCATTTTTAAAATTCTCATCAGTACAAGCGGAAGTAAGTTCATACCCATCCCAGACCTTCACCCACTATCCTTCACCCACTATCCCTCTCCTGAAATAAGCCACCTGTTCCACGTTGGGCCATCCATGTTGGGCATGTTCCACTCCAGGCCCACATGCTACCTCTGAAGAGCCTTGAGAAGCCAAGCAAAGAAAGTGAAGGCTTGGAGTGAAAGTCTAAGCACTTTCCGGCCTGACCAGTTTTGGAGAGGGCCTGCATCACACAAGCTTCACGGGTCCTCCACCCATGTCTCAAAAGGCTAGGAATCCCTAGCCTCCAAAGTCTGGGGGTGGGTGGTTTTGGGTGGTGCACCATGGTCTCCATGATCCAGAACAGGCCCTTCTCTGGATGTAGACGCAATGAAATGGGTCCACAAGAGGTCTGGTTTAAGGGCCTCCTGCATCCAGATCTGGCTCTGTCCAGTGTAGATGGAGTCAGACCATGGGGGTGGGACCTCTTGGATCCACATTAAGATGTGGATCAGGAGACCCATAATTCACACTAAGATGCTCCTTAACCCAGATCACCAATGAGTGCAGAAAGGGTCTTTGTCTTCACAAACGAAGGCAGATACCCTCAGGGAACAGGATATCTGAGGAAAACACATTAAGGCTGCATCCCCAAAAGACTTATTTGCCTCTCTGGGTCCCCTCTGCCATCACTCTATTGAAGTGGACTTTAAAAGTGCCATGCACTTCCGGAATAAGCATCTGCATGAGGCTCAGCAAAACACGCATTTAAAATGCACCATCCGTCCCCACGGAAGCGTGTTTTCTTTCCCTGCATCTTTTTCTCCCCGCCCCCTCTCTTGTTCAAAGGAAAAATAACAATCGGTTCTCTGTTAGTCTCCCAGATCTCTGTCCCCCGAAATGGCTTCCCGTGCTGGCTGCAGCCATCCGCCGGGCGATCGTTTGCTCATTCACTCCTAGCACTTTCACAGATCACTGTCTAAATCCACCCAGTAGAGCAGCGGTGGCTAGCAATACACCCACTTCATGACTGGTAACAATGTTGCAATCCATCCACTTCACACCTGATAACACTTCACGCCTGATAACAGTGTTGCAATTCTCCACAATTCTGGCTCTTTGAAAGTTCTGAGCTTTAGAAAGGGAAGGGAAGGGAAGCTGCTGCATTCCTGGGAGATGTGTGAATGCTTTATGGCTGTGTGTGCAGGCAGCAATCCCTGGCCCTTTTGCCACAGAGCGTCCCTAACTTAAATGCTGCGAGGAAAACCTGTGACTTCTAAAAAGAGCGATGGAACTCTTCTTTAAAGGGCACGTATTTTGTTGCGGGTTTTCCTGCTTTTGTAATGCTGGAAGCTCATTCAAAACCCTGGCATGGGGGCGCGCAGAGGCAAAAGAAGAGTTTTAGCACACTTTAAATTGCTTGTGTCAACAAAAGAGACATTAATGTAAAAACCTGGGCCACACACATATCCCCTTTCCACACTTGGCAGTAGATGGAACTGTGGTCCACTTCTGGCTAGATGTGTGCACAAATGCTTTTTTGACATTCTGTTTGGATCGAATCGTATACCCAAAAATCCAATTCGATTCGAACCTTTAAAATTCAAATTTAACAAGATTCTATTCATATTTACCAAATTCGAACCTGTTCATTCAAATTCCTGATTCGAATCTTCATGTACGAATGTCGACAACACTCGTATGTCCCCATACACATATTCCCCACATCTGTATGCATCCCGTAGTTATCCCATACGCAACCCATTTTCGTCCCGTATGGATCTGTACAAAAGCCTATGGATGCGAGAAAGATGCGGATCTTCAAGTACGAATACACATACGAATGTCTGGATAATTCGAACGAGTAGATCCTAAGTTCAAAATTCGATTCAAATGTTTACATCCAAATTTCGGGACATTCTATTTGAGTTCGAATGTCAAAATCCGGCACATTCGATCACATTTCGAATGCCTACGAATATTCATTTGCCTCCCTAGAATGCATTGAAACACTCAATTGGAATACAAATGTCTGAATTCGGCTAAATTGTTATGAATTTCGAACATTGTGAATATATGGCCACATTCCTAGTTTCTTTTGGAGCACAGAACATGCCGTCCCAGTGCGGACAACCTTGTACCGGAATAGCGACCTCCAGTTTTAATACACCCGCATGCTTCTTTCTTCCGAGCTCGCATTTTTAATTTGAACACATAGCCCAGAAGTCTGATCTGCAGTCTTGAAATAACCAGGGAGGCCAGTGCCAAAAAGATCTTTAAAATTATTCATTGCTTATTCCTCTGCAATGGACGAATGTTCCCCAGAGATCGGCTGAATACATTCCAGTGCCTGAAACAGACATTTCTAATCCTTCCTCCCAATGCTGGGTGGAAAATCTAAATAAACTAACAATTTGCTCTCTCTTTTGACAAAACCCTCAAAATCTACCACCTGAGGCAATTGGCTTCGCTGCTTAGTAAACAGATCTTGAGTTCGCCTCTCGTTTCATGCGCCGTTCTGAAGTTCTTTTAGCACTTGGCAAATATTTTCAAGCGTGCATAATGCGCTAGAGCTGACGCCTCCCCACTTCTGTGTGCTGGGGGGGGGGAAAGACTCGCATGCAGAATTTCCTCCTAGCTGTCTCACGGGAAGAAATGACAGGAAGCCCATATTTTTAGCATCACCTGGAACAGACTCAGGTTGAGTTCATAGATAGCAAAAGGAAAAAAAGGTTCAAAAACTCCCTTAGAGGTGGAATCATGGGATCAGGACGTGCATGAATGGTTTTTCCACATTTGACTCAATATGAATCAAAAGTTCAAGAATCTGAGCTTTCTGCATCACACCAGGAAAGGGATCTTGGGGTTTTGGTGGACAGTTCAATGAAGGTGTCAATCCAGTGCGCGGCAGCAGCGAAAAAAGCAAATTCAATGCTGGGAATAATTAGGAAGGGAATAGAAAATAAGACAGCAAGTGTCATTTTGCCCCTTTATAAATCTATGGTGAGGCCACATTTGGAGTATTGTGTACAATTCTGGTCACCACACCTCAAAAAGGATATTGTGGAACTAGAGAAGGGGCAGAGAAGGGCAACCGGAATGATTAAGGGTCTGGAACAAAATCCCTTACGAAACCAGGCTGCAACGTCTAGGCCTCTTCAGTCTGGAGAGACGGCGTTTGAGAGGGGACCTGATTGAAGTATATAAAATTATGCACGGTATAAAAAAGGTGGATAGAGAAAATTTCTTTTCTCTATCACACAACACTAGAACCAGGGGGCATCTATGAAGCTGATGGGTAGGAGAATAAGGTCTGACAGGGGGAAGTATTTCTTCACCCAGAGGGTCATTGGCTTATGGAATGTGCTGCTGGAAGAGGTGGTGACAGCTACCAGTCTAGATGGCTTTAAGGAAGGGTTAGACAAATTTATGGATGACAGATGTTTCAATGGCTACTAGAACAAATGCCTAGATGAATCTTTCAGGCTGAGGGGGGGAGGAACTGGGGCGCTTCTAAGGCCATCTGCTGGGACTTGAGAGCAGGAGAAGGTTTGTCCTTGTCTTTGCTTGAGATGCCCATGAGCATTTGGTGGGCCACTGTGTGCGACAGGATGCTGGACTAGACGGGCTGTGGCCTGATCCAGCAGGGCCTCTCTTATGTTCTTATGTTCATATTCGTACAAATAGATTGCATATGAATGTGGTTGAATTCTATTCAATGTGAATCTATTTGTACACATTCATACGAACATTCAATACGCATCGGATACGTATTGGATATGTACAAATACGTATCTGATACAAATGAGTAAGTATCAGATACGTATCGGATATGTATCCATAACATATCCATGCTCTGAGAATGTCAAATCTGACCTGAATCCACTTTTAATATGCACTCAAGATGGCAGCACCCTGAAGGGGACCTGTCCCAAATTGATCCCAGGTAGGTGACCACGCAGGGCGTGGTCCGCACATTAAGGTTAGGTGATCACACTTCTTTCCCGTCCGGTGGATGGGAAGGGAAGTGTGAAATTGCCCCTGTTTAATGCACAAGAAGAAGAAGAAGAAGAAGAAGGAGGAGGAGGAGGAGGAGGGTCAGCTTTTCTACCCCACTTTTCTCACCCATTTAAGGGGACTCAAAGTGGCTGACGAAGTGTCTGTTCTCCCCACAACAGAACACCCTGTGAGGTGGGTGGGTCTGTGAAAGCTCAGAAGAGAGCTGTGACTTGCCCAAGGTCCCCCAGCCGGCTTTATGGAGGAGTGCGGAATCAAACCTGGTATTCCCAGATAAGAGTCCGGCTCCTTAACCACTAGACCCTGACAGACATTTGCAAGCTCAGCCTTCATTAGCCTTCTAATAACCCAAGGTATCCCACAAGAGCTCAGAATATCTCTACACTATCATACACTTCACAGTTTGGGCTCGAATCTGCAGTTTTCTTGGCAGAGGTACGGAAGTGGTTTTCTATTGCCTCCTTCTGGGGAAAGGCTGGAGATCAAACCAGCAACTCTCTGCTTTCCAAGCAGTTTGCTCTGCCGCTGAGCTTCAGCCGCTCCCAGCCTCCACGGCCCCCCTGATGCAGTTTCCTTGGCAGAGATACAAAAGTGGTTTACCATTGCCTACTTTCAGTGAGAGGCTGGGGACAAAACCAACAACCCTCTGCTTTCTAGTCCGTTCGCTATACCATGCAGCCACAGGCGCTCCAAGACCCCATGGGCAGATCTATGCAGTTTTCATCCAGAGGGCGTCTCATTGAGCATGTTGGTTCGCACCCTGTTTCTTACAACGCAGCTATAAGAAGAACAGAGCAAAAAAATGGGGTGTTGCTGCTTTGCACCCTGGTCTCAGGATGCATTCACACATATCAGAAAAGCAGCCCAAAAGCAGCACAGGAGTCATAGCATAAGGACACTAGTTTTCCCATCATACTTCTAATCCACATTTAACGCCAGAGAGCGCACTCTGCAAATGCGTTTTTTGGCGTTTGTGCAGATCAAGGCGCTAGCATGTAGACGCTACCACCTCCAAACCGCTTTTGAGCCACTTTTAATTTTTCTTCTATTTGTAGGATACAGCCTGCATGCTCCTTTCTCTAGTTCCATCCTTGGCAGTCCTGCGGCCTACCAACGCTCACGGTTTTCCCGGAACCGGGGTAAAGAGTCCTCTGGTCTCCGGAGAAAACAACGGTGCGATCCTGAGCGGGCGTAGAACGGACTAACAAAAGCCACACTCCTTCCTGCCCCGTGTAGGCCTAGCCCAAGAGCATGCGCAGAGTGCAATTCTAAACTCCAGGGCCTGCGATCAACCAAATACTTCCAAAAGGGACCTTTCCCCTTCGCTGTCTGCCCCCTCCCCACCTAAAAAACCGCCCTGGCCCCTGAAACATCCAGTAACATTTCCCCAAGGTGAGAAGGCGTGCCGGGGCAGGTGGGAGGATGGCGTCGTTTGGGACATCTTTCAGCACGGCTTGGCATTCTGCTGAAAAATCCTGCCCCTTTAATGCCCGTCCGCACTGGAGAATTACATTGTTCCCTTTGCCTGGAGTATCTTCCTCTTCCACGGCTCACAGCTGGCAGGAGACAAGCCAGAAAAGACCGTCAGATGTTCCCGACAAACAATTGCCTTACATAACCGTCTTTGCTAGTTTGCGGTGTGAAAAGCCCTGTTATTGGATGCCGCCGCTTCTTTAACTCTCGTCAACGGCACGAGGTTTACCTTGCACGGTCCTTTCTCAGCTGGCTACAATCTGCACTGATTCTTGAGGAAGGGGGTCCCTCTCCCCCACCCCCTTTTCGTCCCAGGTTTTAAAGGGCAGCCCAGACTTTTCTTCTGCAATTCCATTTCACCTTTCCAAGCGCAGGTCTGGCTGGTTATCACCCTAGCCGGTCGCCGAAATCACATTCTTCCCCAGATCATTCAGATCTTGCCTCTAAGTCGTGCCAAGTGGAAAACGACGCTCAAGACAATAAATGCCGCGTCCCTGCCGGGAAACACAATGAATCACTTCTCATTAGACACGCAAGCTTTATGGCTTTAAGGCGAGTAGACAGGCAGGATCAGGTCATGGCCAGACGCGGGGATAGTGGAAGCCTTTCTGAGATGCCAAGCCGGGTTGCGGCACCTCCGGTGCCTAATCCAAGGCATCCAATTGCAGAAGATTTCTGCTGCCACAAGAACCACACTCTAAGCCCCCACCCCACCCCAGGACTTAAAAGTGGCACCGGTCCAACAAACATGTGATCTCCTCCAGGGGCAGAAGGACAAATGCATTTTGTCATCCCCGGCTGGGGAGGCAATGAGGTGCAATTTTTGAATTTGATTCATAACTGAATATTCAAAAGTCCAACTGGATCTGAATAAGTAAAACAGGAATGTTTGGATAGTCGATTCAATATGAATACATTTGGATGTATTCGTGTTAATAACTCAGACATTCATAGCTGTACAAGTACATACACAGCTCATGCGCACCTGGGTGTATCCCATAAACATCCTGTATGTGTATGCCATATGCATCTCATATGCTACTGTTCACACTTTTCTTACTGAATAGGTATTAATTATTATAGTATAGCAGGGAAGCAAAAGGTCAAGTCTGCACTTGCTGTCCTGTCTGGGGGGCGAGATTGGTGGACTTCCATTGGTGAACGTTAGTCCATGCCAAGTCACCCCCATTTGCACCTGGACACTTACCTGAGTGTGGACACATGGTGTGGGTGTCGCCATCTTGGGTCCCGATGGCGGCACTAGCACACATGCAACGCTGACATGCCATCTCTGGTAAAGGTACGTCTACGTGTGGAACACGTGAGGGCGGCTGGGCAATGGAGGCCACGGCGCATGCATGCGCAATGGACGCTGGACCTCCCGCTGCCAGAAGCTGTTCAGCAGTGACCAGGTAAGATGGCGAGCGCGAGCACAGGACCCCCAGTGTGTGTGGGGGGGGGGGGTAGGCCGCAGCTCCCCCTCGCAAAAGAAGGGGCGATCGCCCCTTCTCGGGTGAAGGGGAACCCGGCTGCCGGCCTCGCCATGCAGGCTTCGAAGGAGCCAATGGCACAGGCCGGTGGGCAGGCCCAGCTGTCAAACAGGTGAGCATGCGCTCGCCCTGTTTGACAGCTGGGCATGCGCCAGCAATCTGGCTCTTTCCCCTGCCGCTGCGGAAGCGTTCTCTTCTGAAACAGTTTCAGGGAAGAAGCCAGATGTAAGACCTAATTTTTCAGGTCTTACATCTGGGTTGAATTTTGGCGGCAAAACCGGTTTAAGCAACCGGTTTTGCGTGCCGACATGCAGACGTGGCGTCCTCAAAGGGACCCTAATTCCGTTCCCTTTGCGGAAGCCATTTCTTAATCCCTCCCTGAACCGGCTCTAAATCCATTTTTAGAGCCTGTGCGGAAAGGCCCCCTGAATTCAAGTCTCTTCCTGGACAGAAAAGCTCACCAAGGCAGTGATCATACCTATATTTTAATCCAGCTTCAGTCCACTTTCAGAGAGAGACAAGGCACTGGCAAAGTAACAAGCTGTTTGCTTTTGGTTATATCTAATGGAGAAAAACCACCTTTGGGTTAGATAATGTGGAAAGAAAATGCCAATTTACTTTGCCGATGTGATTTCTCACTCTGAGGGCGGTATGAAGCTGGATTGAAACTCAGGTGTGAATTAGGGGTGACCTGTGCTTTTCAGCTTAGCCTATTACAATCATCTTTAGTGACATCTTTTTAACTTTGGGCAAATTTGCACTTGCTTCTCGCCTGTACTGGAGAATGCTAGTACGCACAATCCCTCTCACCCCTACACACGTCTGGACACCTACCTGAAGTGTGAATGGTGTTCAGGTGCCACCATCTTCTGTCCCCAATGTCGACGCCATCATGTGATGCGTCAGTGTGGTTGAGCACATCAGACGACCATCTGGCATGTCTTCCAAACAGGAAGATGTGTGAATGGTCACCCTGGGGTCTTGCTGGTTCTGACCATGGTTGGAAGTGAGTGCACATGTGGACGACTTAAGTGGGCGCCATGCGTAGTCGCCTCGTGGTGCGCGCCTGCACCGAATGAAATGGTCATAGTTTGGAAAAGGTTTCTTGCCATGCAGATGTTCTGTTTTGGAGTCCACCACAAGGTGACTACCATGCCAAGTGCATAAACAGTTGCTAGCCATGTCGTGGGACTGGCAAGACCATCAGAACCTCAGAGGAGCTATTGTGGATCAGGCCCCAGGCCATCTAGTCCAGTATCCTGTCTCACACAGTGGCCCATCAATTACTTCTGGGCACCTCAAGCAGAAGACAAAGGCAAAACCCTCAGAGGTATCCTGCCTGTCTCGCCATCCTGAGGTAAGGACCTAGGCATCCATTCTAGTAGCCATCAATACACCTGACCTCCATGAATTTGTCTATCCTTTCTCGGAAGATGTTTATAAGAACGTAAGAATCTAAGAGGAGCCTTGCTGGATCAGGCCATGACCCATCTAGTCCAGCATCCTGTCCTATACAGTGGCCCACCAACTGCCCACGGGCATCTCAAGCAGAGACAAGGGCAAACCTTCTCCTGCTCCCATAAGAAGCTAAGAGGAGCCCTGCTGGATCAGGCCACAGCCCATCTAGTCCATAAGAACCTAAGAGGAGCCCTGCTGGATCAGGCCACAGCCCATCTAGTCCATAAGAACCTAAGAGGGGCCCTGCTGGATCAGGGCACAGCCCATCTAGTCCATAAGAACCTAAGAGGAGCCCTGCTGGATCAGGCCACAGCCCATCTAGTCCATAAGAACCTAAGAGGGGCCCTGCTGGATCAGGGCACAGCCCATCTAGTCCAGCATCCTGTCTCACACTGTGGCCCACCAATCGCCCATGGGCATCTCAAGCAGAGACAAAGGCAAACCTTCACCTGTTCTCAAATCCCAGCAAATGGTCCTTGATTATCCTGTTGCTCTTTTCTGCACCTTTTCCAATTCCAAAATAGCATTCCTGAGCTGTGGTGACCAGAACTGATCTCCAGATGGTATATATAATTTCACTCAAAAGAAGTTTGGCCCTAATTTTATTTATTTGTTTTCTTTGTTTGCAGTTTTAATCCTACCCTATAGCCGAAGGTCTCAAAGCGGGTACCAACATTTAAAACCAGCTACATATATTTTAAAAGAACATTCTACATTAAAACAATAGCAGTGTCTGAAAAGTGGGAAGAGAAGATATATCCCCATTTAACCAAAGTCCAGGTCCAACGCCTCCTTCGAAACCAAAAACTATGGGTTGCACCTTTTGAGCCTCTTGACTTGAATTAACAAGTGCTCTAAGCAGCAACCAGCTGGCCCTTTATAGGCAGTAGGTTATAATTTAGTTCCCATAGCAACATATCTCCATTAATTTACCTAACAATGGACATTATACCAGCCTTTGGTTGGCTGGCTTCAGTTAAGCGCATTAACCCTCCCTGGATAGAAAATTAGCAGGATGGAGGGGTCCGGTGTGGTGGTACAGTCCAACCCACCCAACTACATTTCTAACCTTATAGGTTTTTCAGCTGCTAACCACTTACAAGCTCTGCACCCATCCCTCTACAGGCAGAAAATACCCCAGATCTGACCAACTGTGAGATCCCATCAAGAACTAAACCCGATCCAGAGTTTGAACTGGTAAGAAACCACCCCCTGTATGGGAATCAGAGTTCCTCCAAAGCACAGCTGAAGTGATGGAGACACTGAACCGGATCACAGGATCACAGATCTACTAAGTTGGAAGAATCCACAAGGGTCAGGTAGCTCAACCCTTGGCAGGGTTTGTGAGAAGGTCCACAGGGATCATCGGAATGGTTTTTGGAACTGGTTTTTCCTCCCAATAGGATGATCTGTCCAAATGCAGTACAAATCCCATACATATCGCCTAGGTATCCACTATGAATGCATCAAATCCACTCTTAATCCACTTTGAATCCACTCTGGGCCTGTTGCAGATGGGACTGGGGTAGCCGCTTTCCCATCTCCCCCAGTTTCACATATTCAACGAAGCTTCGTGCAAACTTACGGAAGCTTTTGATTCAAATTTGAACAACAGTCTCGGAATGTGCCAACATTCAAATTTGAATTCAGATGTCCAAATCTGGACAAATCCATATGAATTTTGAATGTTACAAATACTTGTGCACATGTCCAGACTTTCTTCTGCACCATCCTAGGCTGACTAGGGCTTGTAATGGGAGCTTTCATTTGGGAACATCTGCAGGGCTACAGCTGGGTACCCCTGCAGGACATCTAAACATCAAGGAATCCAATTCACTGTAACAATTCAGAAGGAATCTTCCTCTGGGATTCTTTTTCATATTAACTACACGTCCCTCCATCTGCACCATTCCAAGGAAATCCAGGAGCAATTGCACCACAAAGGAAGCAAGTAAAGATCCAGGTGTCAGATTCTAAGCTGCCCTCCGCGGAATTAGGAATCAGGTTTCCGAAATTCACCGAAGGATCTCACTCAGGTCTGAACCCAAACTCCACTCTTTCAACCCTCATCAAGACTGGTTGGATCGTTTTATTACGCTTCATTCAGCTGCCTAATTCACAGATCCAGTTCGATATGGTATTTGGTATCATTTTCATTTTGCACTTTAGCCAAGTAAAACAGTACTTCAATAGTAGCAGCAGCAGCAGCAGCAGCAGCAGCAGCAGCAGCAGCAGCAGTAGTAGTAGTAGTAGTAGTAGTAGTAGTAGTATTTATTTATTTATATTTATATCCCGCCCCATACCCAAGGGTCTCTGGGCGGCTCACAACATTTAAAAACAAATGTATCAAAACTGTATCAAACAATACTAAAACCAGTATGAGGTTTAAAAATCCAAAATAATAATAATAATTTTTAAAAATGATAATAATAATAATACTTATTATTATTAAGTAGCATAATTTTACATTTTCAAGACCGTCGTGCTCCAGAGGAAAAAATAATGCGGAAATCAGGCCAATGCCATCTCTGCTCTGGACACAGGGATTGTGGGAAAAAAAGGTGGGGTACAGAACAACCCCACTATGGACAAACTGTGTACATTTTTACACCAACCACCTAGTGTTAAATGATGAAGAAGAAGAGGTTGATATGCTAAACTCTGCATCTCCTTCCATAGCATTTTGGATAGCCTAACCCCAAATGTATCTGTGAAACCATTGTGTAGGGCAAGATACTATTATCATACAGCCAGATGCCCAAACATTAAGTCCCTCGACTTCACATTTATTTGACTTATTTCTGTCCCTTTGCCAAAGGTCTCAGGGTGGGTGACCCATCTACTAAAATTACAGAAAGCAATAGGGGAGGTATTGCATAAAAATGCGAGATAGGTGGATGGATGGATGGATGGATGGATGGATGGATGGATGGATGGATGGATGGATGGATGGATGGACGGACGGATGGACGGACGGATAGACAGATAAAAGAAAGAAAGAAAGAAATTCAGGCACTATTATGGTTCTAAAACATTCATTTTCTAAGTTCACTGGTTTTTAATGTTGTAACTCACTTTAAGACCTTTGGGTAAAGGGTGGAATAAAAATTTGAATAAATAAATAAAATACCTGTGCACAGTCCCGCAGCATTAATGGGGGAGATTAAACCCCAAAATCCTGGTTGAAGAGGTGGACTTCAACCAGGCATCAAACTCCCTGGTCCTAACAAAACAAGGCGTAGAAACAAAAGGGCTTCGGGATAAATGCTGAAAGCATCATTCCGCCACCCAACTCTACCCAGATCACTTGTGACAACAAAATGCGACTTGCACAGGGAAAGGTCTTGCTGGTCACACTGGAAAGGAACTAGAAGCAGCAGCAGAAGAAGAAGAAGACGAAATCAGACCACAGCCCTAGTGTGCAGCCCCATAACTCCAGCCAAAGAATTAACAAGGGTGCAAAGGGGGGTCATCCAAACGTACCCCCTTCAGAGTGGCTTCCTCCTGCTTAAGGGAGGAGCATTTATGTGTTCACCTGGTTTGTTTATATGCCACCCTTAGGCCTAAAAGGACTCTCAGAGCAGCTTACAACACATAACGTCAGACATGCTGACATAATAATCTTTATTATATGCTGGCATATAATCTTTAAAATAAAACATACGAAGGAAAAGTGGACTAGGAGGGGATGGAGGGAATTCATAGCAGGGCCGGTCTGTTGTAGAGCAAATTCAAATATGCTAAAATGCCACCACCAGGGAGAGATTCAAGCTTTGCTCTTCCAGATGAGGAAACATCTGGTTCTGTACCCAGTTCAGGATCTTGCAGGTACCCCACCAGCTGCCAGGCTAAAAGAAAAGTGCCTTATGCTAGGGGCTCTGGGCAGCCACAGAAAAGCTTGACATTTCACACTGCACATAATGTGCGTTGCATGGGTCTTTGTGCATACTCTTTATTAAACTTGCCAAACCAATCGATTCCGGCCTTCCCTTCTTTGCTGAGTTACATGTTCTCATGCTCCAAATCAGAGAAAGATCCCAGGGATACAATTTCTGGTTACGCGACCAAAGGCCAGCTAAAAATAGGCAGGTGGATGGTGCCCATGTAACGTTGGGGCCTGGCATGGCGCATGTTCCTGCGCAGGGGCGCATGCGTGCGCACTGTGAGGGTGATTCAAAAACCTCACGCCGCTGAACCACGGTTAAAATGCCTTGTCACCCCTCTGAGCATGAATCTTGGGCGTTTCTCCACAACAGCCAAGGGGGAAAAAACGGAAGGAAAAAAGTACCACCTGATTTTCCAGGATAATGAACGAAATGTGGAAAATCCAACAGCCATCTATTAGAAAAATGAACAGTAAACTTATCATTTCAATGACACAATGATTCGTTTTCCCCTCGGTAAAGTACTACACATTCCAGGCAAATGCTGCAATATCAATTGTCGGCGCATAAATGTACTGACTCTTGAGAGACTGAAAAATAAAAATACACGCAGACCCTTTCTTAAAGAACAAGAAAGCAAGAAGAGAGGCAGTAATTGGGTTGCCATGTTTTCCTCAGCTGGATTTCACCCAGGGTTTACAGATAGGATGGGATGTGCCCCTCATTAAGAGAAGAGCAAACCATGCAGACTGAGGTTAAAAATAAAGCATGCACAGAGCAGAAGAATAAGCACCAATGTCAGCAGCCAGCCAAATACTTCCTGTTCTCCCAGGAAAAAACGGAACCTTCAATTAATAGTTACTCCCCCATCACGGCTTTCAACCCAAAGGTAAGCAATCCACTGAAACACCCAACAAAATAGTTAAAATAATTTTTTGGGAGGGAAAGAACTTTGAGGAGCAATAAAAGCAGAACAGGGAAAAACAAACAGGCAGGACTCCTGCAACTTTAAGAGGTGGGCAAAGGAGGAATTTTCAACAGGATCTCTCTGTGGGCTAAGTAGGGATTGCATGAATATTTGAAATATTCATTATTCGTACGAATGAACGAATACAAATAGCTGGAATTATTTGTACTAATAATCCAGACATTCATATCCATACAGGTACATATACATCACGTACGTACCTGTACACATCTCGTACGCATCCATACGGGATGAAAACGTATGGATGGATGGATGGATGGATGGATGGATGGATGGATGGATGGATGGATGGATGGATGGATGGATGGATGGATTCATACCGAATTGAATGTCTGGAATTCTTTTTCTGTTATTTGGATACATTCCAATTTTCGAATACTCGATTTGTTATGGATTGAATTTAAAAACTGGATTTGTGCACACTTTAGTGCCAAGGGACACCTGCTATAAAATGTGCTCTCCTTTGCATGGTGAGCAGAAATGTTGAGAGCCCACATCCCTTTTTTCACGTGGCAACTCTATCAGCATGTGAAACAGAAGAGTTGGCTTTTCTACCCCACTTTTCCCACCCATTTAAGGGGACTCAAAGCGGCTGACAAACCTTCTGTTCCTCTCCCCACAAAAGAACACTCTGTGAGGCAGGTGGACCTGTGAGAGCTCAGGAGAGAGCTGTGACTAGCCCAAGGCCACCCAGCTGGCTTCATGGGGGAGGGCAGAATCGAACCTGGTATTCCCAGGTAAGAGTCCGGCTCCCTAACCACTAGACCAAAGGGCCCTGACAGTCAGAAACAAGAACTCAACCAACATTTTTCTCTATGCAAATGTAGAGCCCTATAGTTAATTTCCCACTGACCGACCCTCTGCTAAAGGCAGAGGAGCCCCACAGAGAAAAGCTGCTGGCAACACTGCAATGAAATAAGTCTTGCAGCCTAATGTCAGCTGCAGATGTGCAGGCTTTACCATCAGGGTGTCTTAAAGGAGGATATTTATACTGATGTTCCCACCACGAACGCAATGGCCACTCTCTTGGGTTCACTCTCGGGTTCTCCCTCCCCGCGGTGGGTTTGCGGAATGTTTCAGACGAAACAGAGGCGGAAACGTCCGCAAGGGAGGTCTGCACTGCTGCAGAGAGGGAAGGCGGTCAGCCCTCCTGGCAGATACTCCTGGCCACTGTTCAAAGCACGCCTGCAGTGCCATCGGAGACGTGGCCACTCGGGGAAGCGGTTGCAAGCCAGTCGGAGGGTTCTCATGACCGCCAAAGCAAGAGAGACCAAGACCTGGGAGGTTAAGCATCCCTTGGTCCAGCGGGCCCTTCTTGAGCCCCCTGGGTGGCCATTTGGGAGGAGGGCCCAGGGCTCCCACCTCTGGGCTCAGCAGGCAGAGGCAAAGCCGCCTCGGGAAAGGTACGGGAAGTTGCAGCGCCGTTTCTAAGGGTGCAGGATCCGGGCCACACTTTCCACAGGGCAACTCCATCCCCACCCTTAGGGACAGTAACAGCGTTTACAAGGAACTGCCAAAGTCCCTGGGGAAAGCATGGCATCAAGTGGCGGTGAGTTCCCCCGGCATCCTGACTCTGCCCTGCGGTTCGGCTGGCCCAGCAGCCTGGCCGCCCTTCCCGGGGAAGGAAGACAGCGTGCGACCCGTGTTGGAAGCCACCCCACGGACCTAGGCACCCAAATCTCTCGATCCCCCCCCCCCTTCCACGCACGACAGCCGGCACAGCCACACGACCCCACGTCCGGAGTTGTGGGTGGGGGTGGGTGGGGGGTCTCCTGGGCTCTCTCGCCCCGTCCACACACGCCGCTGCCACCGCCTTCGCACTGGAAAGCCCAGCACGGGCGCCCACCCATTCACACGTGCGCCAGCTGGCCTGGACAGCTCCCGGGCCGGCTCGGTTCCCCCATCGCTTTCCTTGGGAAGACAAAAAGTTGCGCCCAACGAAACCCGTCGCTGCAAAAAAACCCTAGGCAGGCCTATTGGGGGGGGGGGAGGGGAGGGGGCATACACGGGACCTCCCCCCTCCCCACTAGCAAAGTGAAAAATGGGAAGGCGGGGGGGGGCGGAGAGAGGGGAGCCCACACCACTTTCCTCTCTCCCCCCCCCTGCAGTTTTTCCAACTCCTTCGCCCCTTTTAGAACTGCAAAGAAAGAAGGGGGGGAGGAACCCATGCGACACCCCCACCCGAGAAGGGGGGGAGAGAGAGACAGAGAGAGCGCATCACTTGGCTGCAGTTTTTCCTCCCCCCCCACGACCCCCCCCCCCGCCGATCAAATCTGGACTGCAAGCAGGCAAGCCGAGCGAGCTGCCCACCCCCACCCCTGCCCTCCCCCGCGCCGCCCGCCTTACTTTTCTGGCTGCTGCTGCTGCTGCCGGCATAGCCCGGGTAGTAGCCATAGTAGCCGGTGATGCGCAGGATGCGGTCCTCGATAGTGGCCACGCCGTTGGGCGCCGCCTTGACATCCATGCGGGGCCGCCGGAGGAGGAGGAGGAGGAGGAGGAGGAGGAGGAAGGCGGGCGGGCCGGTAGCAGCCCCCGGAGCAGGCGGCGGGCGCCCCGAGCGCTCCTGGTGCTGCTGCTGCTGCTGGTGCGGATGCTGCGGGCGGATGCACGGATGCACGGACGGATGGACCAGAGCAGCGCGGCGCAGCGCCGCTGCGGATGCCGATCCGGAGCAGCACGCCGGCCCGGGCCGCTCGGGGCGCCGCTGCCGCCGCTGCTCTCGTTGGACGGGCGCGCCCGCTCTGCTCCGGGGGCGGCAGGTCCTCGCTTCTCCGCCGGTGTGTGTGTGTGTGTGTGTGTCGCCTCCGGCTGGGCTCCTCTGCAGGATCGCAGGGGGGAGGGAGGGAGAGGACGGAACCCCCCTCCCCCTCCCTCCCTCCCTCCTTCCTCCCCCTCCCTCTCCATCCTCCCCCTCAATAAGCCGCCGCCCGCCTCCGAGGAAGTTTTGCCAAGGGTGGGCGCCCAACCTCGCCATGCCTGCCTGCCTGGCGCGCCGCCCCGATGGCACAAAGTTACTTGGACTTTCCTCCTCCTCCTCCTCCTCCTCCTTCCTTCCTTCCCTGGGGACGGAGATCCTCCCCTCCCCTCCCCTCCCCTCCCCACCTCAGCTCAGCTCAGCCGCCCCTCCAGTCAAGAGAGGGTGGGAGAACCCCCCCCCCATTTCAGTTCTGGGGAGAGGGAGGGGAAGGGAGGCAGCAGGGCTGGTAGCGCCACCATCACCAATGGGACTACGGGAGAGGAAGAGAGTGGCAATATCCAGTAGGATGGAGCCTGGCGGGCGTCTGCTGGGAAGCGCAGGGCCTGCAGGGCATGGCTCCTCCTGTGGCATGGTAGCCCTGTGGTCTGGGCTTGGCCCACTGGCGGGCGTGGAGAGTGAACCAGTTTGGTCTAGCGGTTAGGGAGCCGGGCTCTTATCTGGGAATACGGGGTTCAGTTCAGCCCTCCCCCATGAAGCCCCCCATGAAGGGTGACCTTGGGCTAGCCACAAGTCTCTTCTGAGCTCTCACAGCCCCACCTACCTCACAGGGTGTTCTGTGGTGGGGAGAAGATCAGAAGGTTTGTCAGCTGCTTTGAGTCCCCTTAAATGGGTGAGAAAAGCAGGGTAGAAAAGCCAACTCTTCTTCTTCTTCTGCCCAAGAGCATTCCAGCCAGGGTTGGGCCACTTTAAAGTGCTCTGAGAGCTGGCCAGGCTACCTTCTGATCCTGGTGGCCACCATGGCCCTTTCTGCACTTGGCCCTATTCTGGAATATATCTCGGGACAGGGGTCCATTGTCCAGAGACTGTTGTAGATGATGAATGTTATAGACGTTCGTATTTTCAAATTCAAATCGGATTTTCGAATGTGCGGATTCGAATAATCCGGATTCGAATTGGATTTTCAGAAATTCGGATTTTTCCCATTTGAATAAAAATGGATTTTCAAATATTTGAATCGACTCAAATTCGAATGCAAAAAAAATACATTCTTGGACACCCTTAGTGGGAGCATGATTCTGTGGTGCACGGAGGTCACGTGATGCACCACACAAGTGCACTGGAGGAACACATGACTGTGGTGCCAGCGCACGTGTGTGACGTATCACCGTTGTCCCGGCAACAGCTCCAACATGTGCTCAGTGACATTGGTATTGGGAAGCAAGATGGCGGCTCCCGGACCACACATCCGCACCTCAGGTAAGTCTGCAAATGCATGGGAGGAGGGATGTTGGGGGAAGGGATTCACAAGTGAAAACGCTAGTGCACACCAGGCCAAGTTCACCATTCGAACGTCTGAATGCTAGTACACACTGGGCCGAGTTCACCATTCAACAGGAAATGCAAACATCCCCCATGTGGCTCTTTTAGGCTATCTAGGGGGTTTTTTCCACTTACCTCCCTTAATCCGGATCTAAGATGATCTGGATCTAAGGGTGTTTTTCCACTGTCAAAAAGTACCCATTTTTGCACCCATCTAGGACCCATTTGGGTGTGAGCCGGATGACCCCATTTCCACCACGGCACCCATTTGGGACCCGATTGTTTCCACTGCCATGGGGGAAATCCAGATCTATTAGGTTCATTTTGGCCTTTAATCCGGATTTTCTGTAGACCCCATTAATGGGGTCTAGAATGGGGTCTTCTGCCAGAAAATCCGGATTAAAGAGAGCCTGTTTCCACTGGAAACAGGCAATAGGGTCCAAAGGAGGCTAGGGGGAGGGGGCACCCTTGGGACCCCCCCTAAGTTTGGCTTCGAAGTCACTTCAAAGTGACTTTGAAGTCAACTTCAAAGGGATTCTCCCAGACTTTGGAATGACTTCGAAGTCATTTCGAAGTGACTTCGAAGACTGCATCCCCGCTCCCCCCCCCCCGAAACACCTGGGGTAACGGACCGACCCCTTGGGGGTCGATCCAGAATTCCCTACATGGGTGCAAAGCTGTTTCCACAGCAGGGGTGTTAACACCTCCCGTGGAAACACATTGGGTGCTTCCCTTAATCTGGATCTACTAGATCCGGATTAAGGAATGTACCAATTCCTTAGATCCGGATCTTCTTAGATCCGGATCTAAGGGCTGCAGTGGAAAAACACCCTAAGAAATGGCTCCTTCAACTAATCTGGATTTAGAGGATCCAGATCTAAGGAAGTACCCAATGCGTCTCCACAGGCAGTGTAGCATCCAGTTGCAGTGGGTGCTAAGCAAGCTCACAGTGGGAACGCCAGCGCACCCATGTGGAGCATCCATCTGTAGCCAGTGGGAGACGTCCACCACGCCATGGGTTTTTTTTTTGGGGGGGGGTGGCGCATCTAATCCAGATTTGATGCCTGAAGACCAGATTGTAGACCCCTTTAATGGGGTCCACAGGAAATCCAGATTATAGGTCCTGAAGGACCCATTTAATCCGGATTTCCCTAGTATAGGTGTGAACAAATCGGATTCTAATGGGGTCTGCAGTGGAAATGGGGTCTTCCTGCTCTGAGCCTAATGAGTCCTTAATGGGGCCCTAATAGGTACTTGATGGGTACTTAGTGGAAAAAAACCCTAGGTATTTACTTATCTGTTAGAATCATTTTCTATTTGGAGCAAATGTAGCAATACGAGGCCTTCTATTTTTGCAGCGTCCTGCCTACTCTTTCTGAAGTGTTTTACACTTCCCACGGTTGCTATCTGTTTGTCTGCCTGTCTTAGGTACAGACAGGTACAGCGCAGTTGAGACAAGCTGTATTCTTGGCAGATGCGCAGTCTTCTTGGCAACTGTATAAAAGTGATTTGCCATTGCCACTCCCGAGGGAGATAACCGGGTCTGGACCTTGTACAAGCAGAGCAGATATCCTTCTGTTCAGCTGTAGGGGGAACTGGGGCGCTTCTAAGGCCATTTGCTGAGATTCTAGAGCAGGAACAGGTTTGTCCTTGTCTCTGTTCAAGATGCCCAAGAGCATTTGGTGGGCCACTGTGTGCGACAGGATGCTGGACTAGATGGGCTGTGGCCTGATCCAGCAGGGCTTCTCTTATGTTCTTATGTTCTTATGTATCTGCACTTGTTCACTAGATTGGACCAAGTGACTCCCTAGTACACTTTGGCCGCACAGGACTAGTGCCCTTCTAAGACAGAATCACTCCAAATGGTCCCTATTCTGGATACACCACGCAGCCTTACTAACACCACTGTTCTGATTCAGGCATTGGCACATCCACACCTGGGCTGGGATAAGGAAAATGCCACAATCCCACCTTGGAAGCATAGGCAAGCTTCAAAGTTCACACCTGGAACCCTGGCCGGCATGCTGCCTTTGGGAATTGTTCAGCCCCGCCGTTGTACACCAGATGTGATATGAGTGATAGGGCCTGGAACAACCGCTGGCAGAGGTGGGTGGTACCTTGGACGGGAGATCGATTATGTGCCCCACACAGCAGTTATGGGGTCTATGCTTTGCTGTTAGTGTTAGCCTGGGAAGAACAGAACCTGGGCGTTTTTGCACTTCCCGTCACATCTGTGGGACAGGGATGGCGAAGCGGCATGCGCTAGCAGTAACATTTGTGAATGCTAGCGCATGCCATCCCTTCCCCCCACAGGCCTGCAGACTTACTTGTCATGGAGATGAACATCTGGACACCACCATCTTTGTCTTGGAGACCAGCACCACTGTGCATATTCCAGTGCCACCACCAGGACAACGGTGCACGCCGCGCGTGTCCACGTGCATTTGAGGTCATCTGAGGCGTGGAGCAGAAAGTCATGCTTGGTAAGTGCGCTCCTGCATGGAAGGAGGGATATCTCCTTCAGCCTGGAGAGACGGCGTTTGAGAGGGGACCTGATTGAAGTATATAAAATCATGCACGGTGTAGAAAAGGTGGATAGAGAAAATTTCTTTTCTCTATCACACAATACTATGAAGCTGATGGGTAGGAGAGTCAGATCAGACAAGGGGAAGGATTTCTTCACCCAAGGGTCATCGGTTTATGGAATGTGCTGCTGGAAGAGGTGGTGACAGCTACCAGCCTAGAAGGCTTTAAGGTAGGGTTAGACAAATTTATGGATGATAGATGTATCAATGGCTACTAGAATGGATGGCTAAGTACATCTTTTAGGCTGTGGGGGGAGCAGGACGCTTCTAAGGCCATTTGCTGGGATCTGAGAGCAGGAGAAGGTTTGCCCTTGTCTCTACTTGAGATGCCCATGAGCATTTGGTGGGCCACCGTGTGCGACAGGATGCTGGACTAGATGGGCTGTGGCCTGATCCAGCAGGGCCTCTCTTATGTTCTTATGTTCTTGTGGAAGGTGCTATTTCTGAGCTGGAAACAGCCCCTTCAAGGGCACATGCTCCATCTGGGGGTGTACTGCATGCAGACTGCAGGAGCAAATGCAAAAAGCCCCTCAGCCCCGGCTTTGCTTGCTCTGGAAGAGTTAAACCAAACAACATGAGTGTGCAAACAGCCATAGTCATCGCCATCTGCATTGACATTTACATGCGAGGCAACCTGCCTCCTGCAATGCACAAAAGCCAAGTTAGCCATTGCTTGCTGGCATCAAAGTCACGCCAAGAAACCGACCCTTAGCTTTGATGCCGGCTACACCTAGACCTTCCCCTGGATGGACTTCATGAGTTGGGGCTGTTTGTATGTTTACAAAAGGCCCAGCAACGCCCGCTGGCGTTCGACCAGATGCACCATTTTGCCCCCAACTGGCTGAAACACAGACCAGCTGGATTTCTGCATCTGATCAGCAGGGGCATATGTTCGCACATGCCTTTATTCTGGAATACATCCTAGAATAGAGGCCTGCTGTCCAAATGCTAGTCACAGCTCTCTTCTGAGCTCTCACAGCCCCAGCCACCTCACAGGGTGTTCTGTTGTGGGGAGAAGAACAGAGGGTTTGTCAACCACTTTGAGTCCCCTTAAAAGGGTGAGAAAAGTGGGGTAGAAAAGCCAAGCCGCCTTCTTCATCATCTCTGGCCTAAAGTTTTATCTAATGAATCAATGAATGAATCCCGCCAGGGAGTGAAAGTTTGCTTTCCCTGGGTTGCATAAGAGACTTAGCTGCATTCCTTTTGTATCTGTTTCAGGAAGAAGAAGAAAAAAGCAGCAATTAAGATCAAAACTCTCCTTGGGATCCACGGTACATTCATTAAGCCCCCACTGGAAGCTTTGAAGCTCAAAACTGCATCACAGGCCCCACAAATGCTAGCCAGCTAATGAAACTGCAAACTTGTGTATCGGGTGGGCTTTTCAACTTGCCTGGGTTTGGTAGATCTCCAGATGATTTTGCTGGCCTTCAGCTGGCGCTGCAGGTGAAAGAGGCACTGACTGATTTTATATACTCCCTTCCCCGGATGTACGAAATCCACAGAACTGGGCAATTTGCAAAATCTCTAAAATGCGCTGGAGAAGGAAGAAGAGGAACTCTGAGGATGGCCAAGCTGTGTTACAGTTTTGAAAAGGCAGCAGCGCTTAAATTTGGCAAAAAGCACAGCACTGAAGCAGAGGGGGAGACACCCAATTCAGCCTCCCCTTGCCCCTTTCCAGGGCGGGGGGAGGTTGGACTGCCAGCTGTCTATGTGCAGGGGAATGTGGGCCCCATCGGTAGACCGGGCCCACGTGGTCCCGGTCTACCAAGGGCTTCACATCCCCCTGTCCATTGGGGCAGATCACCGGCCTCTGTGGGGCTCAGCCACCTGCATCCAGGTGGCTGAGCCCCTCAGTGGGCCCTCGCGACCCCGCCCTGGGCACCCCGCTGGGGCCGGGAGATGTGCACACATGCACCTACCTGCTGTCTGTGCTGGGTCAGAATGCGCGGTGCTGCCTATGCTGTAATCCGAAAAGGCCTCTGGTGTTTTGCAGGGTGAATGAACCAGAGAAGTAAATTTCAACACAGCTGCAACCTTTTATGCAAATCCTTAACAAGCTGTGCATAAGCCCAAAAGATTGAGGATGAAGAAGAGTTGGCTTTTCTACCCTGCTTTTCTCACCCATTTAAGGGGACTCAAGGTGGCTGACAAAGCTTCTGTTCTCCCCACAACAGACACCCTGGGAGGTAGGTAGGGCTGTGAGAACTCAGGAGAGAGCTGTGACTAGTCCAAGGTCACCCAGCTGGCTTCATGGGGGAGGGCGGAATCGAACCCAGTATTCCCAGATAAGAGTCCGGCTTCCTAACCACTAGACCAACTGGCTGCAAACCAACCAACCAACAAACCGGAGTAGCACAGCTCATCTTGGGTAAATTTCTATTGTCTTATGGCTACCAATATACACACCTGCACCTGCTGTAACCTGCCGTGAGACTTTTTGGGATAAGGCAGGATATAAAATGCAAATAAATAAATAATACTGTGTCATCTTAATGGGGAATCATTCTGGAAAGGAAATTGCTGCTTCGCCACCTTCGTCTGAGTTGAAGGTTGCTTGTTAAAAATGGAATATTTAAAGGCCAGAAATTGGAGGCTGAAAAATGATTGTGGAAAAAAATCACGCTTCTGCAGAAAGCTGCAGCAAAAGAAGTAGGTTTACCCTTATACCCTTATACTTTGGTCCTGTGGTTAGGAAGCTGGACTCTTATCTGGCAATATCGAGTTCGATTCCACCCTCCCCCACAAAGCCAGGTGGGTGACCTTGGGCTAGTCACAGCTCTCTGCTGAGCCCTCACAGCCCCACCTACTTCACAGGGTGTTCTGTTGTGGGGAGAAGAACAGAAGCTTTGTCAGCCACTTTGAGTCCCCTTAAATGGGTGAGAAAAGCAGGGTAGAACAGCCAACTCTTCTTCTTCTCCCTCCATGAAACCAACTGGGTGACCTTGGGCTAGTCACAGCTCTCTGCTGAGTCCTCACAGCCCCACCTACTTCACAGGGTGTTCTGTTGTGGGGAGAAGAACAGAAGCTTTGTCAGCCACTTTGAGTCCCCTTAAATGGGTGAGAAAAGCAGGGTAGAAAAGCCAAGTCTCTTCTTCTTCTTCTTCTTCTTCTTCTCCACAAGTGCCTATTCCCAACTACGGCTGGTGCATCAGCTGAAGCCTTTTTTGGATAGAGATGACTTTGCCACAGTTATCCATGCTCTGGTAACCTCCTGATTGGGCTATGTTCACTCTACATGGAGCTGCCCTTGAAGACGTTGCGGAAGCTGCAGCTGGTGCAGAATGGAGCTGCTAGGCTGCTGGCCAGGTGCACATCATGCTGGTCTTAAAAGAGTGGCATTAGCTGTTAATTCCCTACCGATCCCAATTCAAGGTGTTAATTCTGACTTATAAGACCCTAGACTTGGGTTCCAAATATCTAAAGGAACGCCAGTGCCACTCTTTTAAGACCAGGCCACAGCCCATCTAGTCCAGCATCCTGCCTCACAGAGTGGCCCACCAATTGCCCATTGATACATCTGTTGTCCATAAACTTGTCTGTGCCTCGCTTAAAGCCTTCTAGGCTGGTAGCTGTCACCACCTCTTCTGGCAGCAAATTCCATAGACCGATGACCCTCTTGGGTGAAGAAATCCTTCTCCTTGTCTGATCCGACTCTCCTACCCATCAGCTTCATAGATGCCCACTGGTTCTAGTGTTGTGTGATAGAGAAAATGATTTTTCTCTGTCTACCTTTTCCATGCCATGCATGATTTTATATACAGTACTTCAATCAGGTCCCCTCTTAAAACGCCATGGTCCTTTCTGCACTCGGTCTTATTCTGGAATATATCTCAGGATTGCTGGCCACAAGCTAATGTAGACTATGGCAGACCTCACTTGGGGCCTTCCATAGCCTGCCCTCAGATGCAGATAGCATCTGTTCTGAGATACATTCCAGAATAAGACCAAGTGCAGAAAGGACCCATCTTTCCAGGCTAAAAAGGCCAAATGTTGCAGTCTGATTTCATAGGTGTTCCAGACCCTTAATCTTTCTGGTTGCCCTTTCCTGCACCTTTTCCAGTTCCACAATATCCTTTTTGGGGTGCGGTGACCAGAATTGCGCACAATATTTCAAATGTGGCCTCACCATAGATTTATAAAGAGGCAAAATGACACTTGCTGACTTGTTTTCTATTCCCTTCCTAATTATTCCCAGCATGGAAATGGTGCAAATGCTCACCACTAGACATGACAGGAAAGTTTCTTGTCCCAATCGGTAAAGGTCAGGTCGCGTGTGGCGCAGGATTCATGCACTGCCACTAGTTTACAATAGGTGAACATCTGGGCAGGCTGTGGCCATTTCTAGGCTATAAATGCCTCCTGCAAGTGGAGATTAACCTACCCAGATTTCCACCTATTACAAAATATGTGATGAAGTATGAATTGGCATCTGGTTCCTTATGGGGTACACATTTCAGTGACACACTAGGGCACACTACTGAAATGCATCCCCCAGTAGTCCAAAACATGGGAGGTACACCTTTTGTACACCTTTCCTGTTCTAGATCCTATGCCGGTAGACAAGGGGTGTTTTTCCACTGTCACTAAAAGTACCCATTAAGTACCCATTAATGGGTACGAAATGGCATTTTTGTACCCATTAATGGGTACTTAATGGGTACTTCTAGTGACAGTGGAAAAACACCCATTAAATGCCTAGGTGAAAAGATAGGTCTAACACCCCTAAGATGTATGTATAGGCGCCTCACAACAGCAGAGGGGAGGGCTCCCCAGAGTGAAGGTGCCGCCACTGAGAAGGCCCAATCTGCGCGCAATCATAACACAACATTCTGAATTATGTAATATTTGCATAATATACAAAATGAGCCTTTTCCTTCTCCCCTTGTGAGTAGGGATGGGCACGAATATTCGTAGGCATTCGAAATGCAATCAAATGTGCCAAATTTCAACATTCGAACTCAAATAGAATGTCCCGAAGTTCAAATGTAAACATTCGAATCGAATTTCAAACTTCAGATCTATTTGTTTGAATTTTCCAGACATTCTTAAGTGTACAGGTTCGTAGACAATGTGTACTTGAAGAGCCACATCTTTCCCGCATCCGTACACATTTGCACGGATCCATATGGGACAAAAACGGGTTGCATACGGAATAGCTACGGGATGCATATGGATATGTACAGATGCATACGGGTGTCGGGAAGAGGTTTTTTAATGTGTTTTCAAAATGTTGGTTGATTCGTTGTCACCCGCCCAGAGACCTTCGGGTATGGGGCAGGATAGAAAGTGAAATAAATAAATAATAATAATTAATAACGTGCGCATGCGCATACAAATGTTGTCGACATTTGCATGTGCAGATTCGAATCAAAAATCCGAACGAATAGATTCGAAATTTGGTAAATACGAATCGAATCTTGTTACAATTCAAATTTAAAAGATTCAAATTGGATTTTCGGGTACTCGATTTGATTCAAAGAGAACTTCACGCGCTTCCCTACTTGTGAGCAATAATTCTATGAAGACAGACCCATTCCATGTGTCTTATTACCCATAATGGATGGGCACAGTGTGCCAAGATTGGCTGCAGAAGTGGAAAAGTAGGCAGAATAAACACTCTCCTCTTTGGGAACCCTGGGAATGAAATTCCTCCTCCCCGCCGGGCCTCGGTTTGCATTCTAAGACTCTCCTTCCCTTCACGACGTTCTCCATGTCAGGTTGTCTCCCCAAGGGCACGACGGTTTCTGCACCAGTAGCTTTTCACGCAAGATGCCTCCAGTTCCACCAGCCATTGGCGCCTTTGCTTCTGAGCAAGGAATGTGTGTCCTAAATTATAAGCACCTCCTTGATGTTTTCAGTCTGGAGAGACTGGAGTCTTCAAGAACATTATCTGCATTGATCTCAGCTTCAAAGTCAACTTTTAAATAACTGCGGAGGGGGGGGGGACGCTCTTGTTTCAAGGGGGAATGGAAACATCAGCATTGATTTCCTGCATTTGAAGGTTAAAACTAACAGGACATAGAGCAAGCCGCAAAGTTCACGCCACTATGTGAACCTCTCGTTTGAGGATTTTTGCCCTGTCTTCTGCGTGGACGAGTCGTGCATGTGTAAGTATCCACCAGAAAAACAGCAAAAAAACCAAACAATGAAAAGGAAACTCATTCTGCAGGATTGTTTTGTGGCGATGGCCCCATTCCAAGCAACAAAACGAGGGCGCATGAAGTGGCGGCCACTCAGAAATACTTTGAAAATGCTCTCTGTTGTTTATGATGGTTTTCAATAATTGCTTCCTGGGATCGTTAGGTTGTTTTAACACTGCGAAAAGTGTATAATTAGGCAAAGTTCTGCCCACCTGCCCGCTTGCCGGTTCATTAGCAGAAGAGAAAGCTGATAGATTTATCGATTTGGGGTGCAACTACAAAGCAGAGACAATCTGGCTTCTGCTCACCATCCTAGTGGTTTGCACAAGCTTGCCAAGAGGAAGAGAAGCACTAGAGATATGGGGTGTTTTTCCACTAGCACTAGGTACCCATTAAGGACCCATTAGGGACCCATTAAGGACCCATTAGGCTCAGAGCAGGAAGACCCCGTTTCCACTGCAGACCCCATTAGAGCCACATTTGTTTCCAGGGAAATCTGGATTACATGGGTCCTTCAGGACCCCATTAAAGGGGTCTACAATGGGGTCTTCAGGCATCAAATCCAGATTATACGGGGCACGGTTCCACCATGATCAGGCAATGGGGTCTAGGGGGGGGCACACCCATGGGGGGGGGGTGCCCTGAAATCCAAAGCTCCAAAGCCCGTGCACAATCTCTGAAGCCAGCTCCAAGGAATATCACAGGCTTTGAAGAGGATCCCACACGAGAGCAACACCATTCCTATGGATCTTTGTCAAAAGCTCTGGAGGATCTTCAGAGTTTGCAGCAAATCTTTGGAGTTTATGGCAACGCTCCGGAGAATCTCCGGAGCGTCAATGGAGATTGCACCCCCTGTCCCCCCAAAAACCTGGGGTGACGGGCGGGCCCCATGTGGGTAGGTCCGGATTCGCCACGTGGGTGCTCCGGCGTTTCTACTGCAGGCAAGCTAGCACCCATTGCAATTGGGTGCTTCACCACCTGTGAGGACGCATCAGGTACCTCCCTTAATCTCTTATTCTCTTCCTTCCCTAATCACAGGCACTACAAACAAGATGAGAACTCATGGGAACAATAGGGAATGTACTGTTCTAAATTTACTGAACTTTTAAGTGTTTTTAATCTATATTTTATGTCTATATTGTTTTTAATTTACTTTTCATTTTTAATGTGTATCTTGTGATTAATTGGCTGTTACCCGCCCAGAGACCTTAGGGTATGGGGTGGGATAGAAATGTAAACAAACAAACAAATAAATAAATAAATCTACTAGATCCAGATTAGTTGCGGGACCCATTCCTTAAATCTGGATCATCTTAGATCCAGATTAAGGGAGGTAAGTGGGAAAAACTCCATGCTGAACTCCAGTTTCTTGAAGCAAGAACTGCAGTAGAGACCCAGGATGGTCAAATGTTTTACCTGATAGAGCTGGGGCATTTTTGCACTTAGCTGATTAGGCTGCCATAAACTAGGGCTGGTTAGGGATATGCACAAATATTTGTAGGCATTCAAAATTCGATCGAATGTGCCGAATTTCAGCATTCGAATTCAAATAGAATGTCCTGAAATTCACATTTAAACATTTGATTCAAATTTTGAATTTCGAGTCTATTTGTTCGAATTATCCAGACATTCGTGCGTGTATGGGTTAGTGCTCAATGTGTACTTGAAGATCCACACCTTTCCCGCATCTGTACTCATTTGTACGGATCCGTACGAGACAAAAACGGGTTGTGTACGGGATAACTACGGGATGCATACACATGTGTACAGACGTATATGGATGTCTGGAAGATGCTTATAGGCATCTATGCATGTTGTTGACATTCGTAAGTGCAAATTCGAATAAAAAATCCGAACAAATAGATTGGAATTTGCTTAATTCAAATCAAATTTTGTTAAATTTGAATTTAAATAATTTGCATCGAATTGAATTTTTGAGTATTTGAATTGACTCGAATAGAATGTCAGAAAAACATTATTGCACATCCCTAGGGCTGGTCTAAAGGAGCGCCTTCTCCCATATTGACCTGCCCGTGTCTTAATATCTGGAGGGGAGGCCCTCCTGGTTGTCCCACCACCCTCAGCAGTTAGGCAGGTGGGCATCTGGTAGAGGGCCTTCTCAGTAGTGGCCCCCAGGCTATGGAATGGCCTCCCTCTGGAGGTGCGTCAGGCCCCTTCTCTGTTTGTGTTTAGAAAGGTGGTAAAGACACACCTCTTTAACCATTTTAAAGGTTGTTAGCTGCCTGGAGACCCTTAGGTATAGGGCAGGATATAAATAAACAAACAAACAAACAAACTTCTGGTAAAGGTGGACCATTCACACTTGTCGTGAGGAAAGCTTCCCCAAAGCATCCATTACTGGCCAGAAGTGACAATGGTCCCCCTGTTTACCAGCCCACGGCACTGCGTCCTACCTTCCCGCTGCTGCCATTGGCTGCCATCAGCTGCAGCATCATGTTAGGTGACATGCTCAGATACCGTTGCAGAGGGGCATGTTTAAGGACAGGTATGTATTGCGGCCAATCACATCAGCGCCCAGGAGCATGACCAAACGTGGCTGTGATTGAACTCTGACGTGATCAAACATGGATGTAATAGAACGTGCAGTGTCCACTACACCATCGTTGATTGAACGCTCTTCTCATGACTCTATGACTGGACGCCAATCCCACCACAGCCGTGGCGGTCATGGGAATCAACGCTCCAGTCAGGTCAGAAGCCTGGGCAGAGGCCACCTCCTCTGCCCACCATCCTCAGGGAACCAGGTAAGCTTTCGGACCTCATCTAGAATACTGTCTCCAGTTCTGGGCACCCCAATTTTAAAAAGACATTGACAAAGTAGAGCGAGTCCAAAGGAATGCTACCAAAATGGTTAGTGGTCTGGAAACCATGTCCTACAAGGAACAGTTGAAGGATCTAGGAATGCTTGGCCTACAGAAGAGAAGACTCGGAGGAGACATGATAGGGGTCTTCAAGTCTCCAAAGGGCTGTCACAGTGCAGAGGGATCGTCCCTATTCTCACTTGCACAAGATGGGAGGACTGGAAGCAATGGTATGAAACTTCAAGGGAGTCAATACAGATTAGATATTAGGAAAAACTTCCTGACAGTGAGAGAGATCAGTCAATTGAATAGGTTGCCACGTGAGGTGGTGGGTTCTCCTTCACTGGAGGTCTTCAAGCAGAGCTGGACCTATATCTTTCTGGGATGGTTTAGGAAGTCCTGCATTGAGCAGGGGATTGGATTCGATGACCCTGGAGATCCCTTCCAACTCGATGATTCTATGGTTGCATATGTCCCACTGTGCCACATGCATACATTATGACACACACCAGTGCGCACGAAACAACGCTGTCCACAGAGTGAGCTAAAACGGCACTGGGAAATGTTCACATTCCCTATGACTCTGGGACTTCTAGCAAGTTATTTAATGGTGCGGATGAGAGCCAGGACTATCAAGCAAAGTCCCTGTCCCCTGTTGCTGTTCAGCATTTTCCCAGTAAATTCCGTCATGCCTTTCTGAAGCCAAAACAGAGCTCCAAAAATGGTGGTGAGCTTGGCAGGAAACGGCAGATTATGCTTGATTAGAGAAAGAACATCGGCGTTATTAGGAAACCTTATTGATTTTCCGAGTAAGGGAAAAAATGATATAATGATTTTGGGATTTGATGATCAGTAAGATTGAATTACCAAAAGAAGTGGTTATAAATCTGAGGGCGAGGTATGAAAATGAATATACGTTTAATCATCCAAAGGAAGATTAGAAGCCGTATTCCTTTGCTATATTTTACTGTAACCTCTAATATACCGTAAATCTTTCTCCCTTTCTCTATCTTTGAAGATTTTAAAAAATATTAGTATCCCGCCCTTCACCTGGAATAAAACAAACACTAAAAAATATTTAAGACTGATCCCAGAAATGCTTCCCTCCACCCCCATTTCTAGGATTCCAGTGGCCCTTTTCTACTAGGGTTAGAACCCTTCTGATACCCCATTAGGAACCTGATTGGTGCCAATTGGGAAGTCCATTCCCACCTGGACCCCACTGAAGACCCCATTTGCAAGGCTCTATCACCACCAGGGAAGGGGAAATCCGGATTTAATGGGTCCTTCAGGCCCTTAAATCTGGATTTCGTGTGGACCTGATTAAAGGTGTCCACAATGGGGTCTTCAGGCAACTTCAAGATCCGGATCTCCAGGAGGACACCATCTCAAAGATCTAGATCAGCGGTTCTCAACCAGTGGGTCGTGACCCCTTTGGGGGTTGAACTACCCTTCCAGAGGTGGGCATCCGGGTGAGGGCCTTCTCAGTGTTGGCCCCTAGGCTATGGAATAGTCTCCCCCCTGAGAGGTGCAACTGTCACCTTCACTGTACATGTTAAGGAAGGCAGTGAAGACGCAGCTCCTGGCCTTCGGTTAACTGGAGATACACTTTCCCTTCCCACAGGCAGATGCTATTGTTTTAATACATACTGATATTGTTTTAATAATGTTTGATTTTAGATGTCCTTACCAACCTGGAGACCTTTGGGTATAGGGTAGGATAAAAATGTAAAAGAAAGAAAGAAAGAAAGAAAGAAAGAAAGAAAATAAATAAATAAATAAATAAATAAATAAATAAATAAATAAATAAATAAATAAATAAATAAATAAATAAAAAAAAAGGAACGCTATAGATACTTCGGACCTCTATTATACCTTCGCACCCTCCTAGTCAGAGACAGAACTTGTGATGGTCCAAAAAATTGTCAAAAAATCAGATTCGATCCAGATATTTAAGATCCGAATGTCATAAAATCCGATTCGAATCTGCAACATTCGAATCGGTACATTCGAATGTTAGATTCGTATTTAAAGATACAAATGTTGACAAACATTTGTATCTGTTATACATATCCATATGCATCCTGTATTACCCCGTACGCATACCGTTTTAATCCCGTATTTTAAGCACAAGATGCATATAATTTTCGCGCAGATTTCTTTTGGCAAGGCGGTGTATAAATAAAAATGGAATGGAAAAAAAATGGAATGGAATCTACACATTCGAATTATTCAAAAATCCGTATCGGGTTTTCAGAAATCCAATGCGAGTTTGAATGCGCAAATTCATATTTCTGAAAATCCGATTCAAGTTCGAATGCCGGCGTTCGTCGGATTCAAATAGAAGCTTTGAATTTTCGAATGTTCGAATGTTCACGCGCACCCCTAGCGCAAGGAGAGACACTGATTTTGCAGCATGGAGTTCCATAGAAAAACTGGGATCCCTGCTCCCCCTACTGGGGAGATTCATACATGTATTCACACTGCAGCAGAAGCGCAAGCCAAGTCAGAATGTACATGATTTCCCATTAAGCACTCAGGTGGGAAGGATGCAGGCCGTAAGCACTTTTTCTCTCACAAAGAGGTGCTTTAAGGAGTTGGTGTTCAGGAGAAGAGGAAGAACTGTGTAGGGATGGAAAAAATGGGTGTTTTTTCCAATAAGCAGCTCATACTAGGGATATGCACGAATGTTCTAAGCATTCAAAATTGGATCGAATGTGGGTCGAATTTGATCAAATGTGGACATTCAAATTCAAACAGAATGTCTTCACATTCGAATTTGAACATTCGAACCGATTTCGAATGTTCCGAAACATTTGCTGGAATGATTTGAAACATTCGAAAGTGCAGATATGCGTGTATGGCGTACGTATCTGTACGAATCTCAAATGCTCCTGTGCGCATTTGCGCTTACAGTATGGGATGAAAATGGGCTGCATACGAGATAAAACGGGATGTGTACGAAACGCGTACAGATACGTATAATACATACGAATGTTGTCGACATCTTCAGATCTGAGTCTAACATTCCAATAGTTTCGAACGTATTCGGTTCGAATCGGATTTTGTTGCATTCAGATACTAAGCTTTCCAATCGAATCGAATGTTTAGACATTTGATTTGACTCAAATTTGAATGGAAAAACACATGCATGAGGGTGCCTTTTGGATTCTGCCCTCTCGTGGGTTCAAGGGAAGACCTCACAGATGGGCCAGTTTCGTGTGGTGGTTAGAATGTCAGAAACTTAACTGACAGTCTCCCAGTTCAATTCCACACCCCTACATGACGTTGGGTGGCCTTGGGCTAGTCACAGCTCTCCTTCTGAGCAATCAAAGCCTCACCTGCCTCTGTTCTTCTGTTGTTGGGAGAAGAACGGAAGGTTTGTCAGCAGCTTTGAGGCCCCTTAAGGGTGAAAAAAGCAGAACATAAAAGTCAACTCTTCTTCTTCTCCTCTTCCTTCTCCTCCATGAAGCCAGCTGGGTGACCTTGGACTAGTCACAGTTCTCCTTCTTACAGCCCCGTCTACCTCACAGGTATCTGTTGTGGGGAGAAAAACCGGGCATTTGTCAGCAGCTTTAAGGCCCCTTAAAGGGTGAAAAAAGTGGTGTATAAAAGCCAACTCTTCTCTTCCTCCTCCTAGAAGCCAGCTGGGTGACCTTGGCCTAGTCACAGCCTAGTCCTGAGCTCTCACAGCCCCACCTACCTCACAGGGTGTTCTGTTGTGGGGAGAAGAACGGAAGGTTTGTCAGCCCCTCTGAGTCCCCTTCAACCAAAAAGATAAGGCAACACCACGATTCCCTCAGAGCTTCCATGACTGGCTGGGAATTTGAACCCAGAGTTGTTTGTTCTAGTTCAGACAAGAGTGTCTGCCACCCTTTGTCTGAGGAGGGACCAAGTTCCAATGTGGGGATGAAGTACCATTCATTAGGCCTCTCTGGCTGCTGCCAAATGAGGGAATCTCTGGTGATGATTTAAAGCCCTTGCTCAGCCGTTGGGCTTATTCTTCCTTCAGAGACATTTTAATCAAAGTCCCTGTTGCGGTAATCTCCTCACAATGTGTGTGTGTGTCCCCCATCTTTGAGGGGACTGCTCCATGGCTGTACATCACCAGGCAATAACTCAATTATATCAGCGTTGACATGGCTGGGGCCATAATAAATTACTCCTTTGCTAGGGATTTAATTACAGCATAAATCAGCCGTCGGGTTTCACAAGCTGACGCCAAGCTTGTGTATATGGGAAACAGCAAAGGATCGTGGGATCTGTACACGGAGAGGCGAACCAGTGGCTGTGACAAGCATGGGGTTCATTCAGACAGGGTGAAAAATGCGTGTGGAAAGCGCAGCGGCACTCACTCACACAGACGCATTTAGCGATTCGTTGCTGCTTTACCTGCGCATTGTACGCCCGATACTGCAGGTTTAAAATAGAGAACTTTTAAGTAGAGATATGCACAAGTAATATTTGTTACTCGGATGTATTTCAGAGCGTGGATACCTTATGGAATACATATTGGATTTGTCTGTGTTCGTATCAGGTATGTATTGGATATTCATACAAATTTGTACAAATACATTTGTACAGAATAGAATCCTACCATGTTTGAAGGTACAGATCGAATGTCAAAAAAAACCATTCGCACCCAACCCTACTTTTAAGTACTATATTTTATGGGGTCCACCCATTTTAAGGGGTGCATTCAGACAGGACAAAAATGGGTGCTGCTCTGGTGGGGTCGCCTCACATATCGTGGGCAATTCCACCTTTGTTCTTCTTCTTTGGTTTGGTCTAGTGGTTAGGAAGCTGGACTCTTATCTGGGAATACCGGGTTCGATTCTGCCCTCCTCCATGAAGCCAGCTGGGTAACCTTGGGCAAGTCAGAGCTCTCTTCTGAGGTCTCACTGACCCACCTAACAGGATGTTCTGTTTTGGGGAGAAGAACTGAGGTTTGACTGTAGCTTTGGGTCCCCTTAAATGAGTGAAAAAAGTGGGGTAAAAAAGCCAACTCTTCTTCCTCCTCCTCCATGAAACCAGATGGGTGGCCTTGGGCTAGTCACAGCTCTCTCTCTGAGCTCTCACAGCCCCACCTGCCTCACAGAGCGTCTGTTGTGGAGAGAAGAACAGAAGGTTTGTCAGCTGCTTGGAGTCCCCTTAAGGGTGAGAAAAGGAGGGTATAAAAAACAATTCTTCCGCTCTTCTTCTACTGCTATTCTTTTTCTGTCTGTCTGGGCAAAGTGCACAAGAACTAACAGCTTCACCCAAGATAGCAAGCAAGAAATATTGTGAATTTGAAGCTCGCTTTTGATTGGTTCCCACCCTTTAGTGATTATCCAGTCATACAATGCTGCAGCAATGCAGAGAGTGTAACAGGGTCTGAGTGTCACGCAGGGGTGTGGTGGCAGGTCAGCGCAAGTGAAGATGGATCAGGAATCAGAAAACCACAACCTAGAGGAGGGTCTTCTGCTGGACCTATCAGAATGACCCTCATAGCAAGCACAAAAGGAAGGGCTGAGCATGTGAACAGAAGAATCTCACCATCGCAACATCACAAAAAAGGAAAACACAAAGTACCATCTCTAAGGCTGCATCCCCAAGCAATAAAAAGTTTGTTAAAAAGCTTATTTTGCCATGGTGCGTCTCCATGCACGGCGTTTCTCCAAGCTTCCAGCGGCACAAAAGGAGGAAAATGCGCTGAAAAAAAGTGCCCTTTAAGCGAGACTACCAGCGCACTTTTTGGAAACCGCGGGTATTCCTAACAACATTGTGTATGGAGATGCTCCATGGCAAAAGGGGCGGGGATTGGCAGCCAAGATCTCCAAAAAAGGCACCCTGCTCTGCTGCTGCCGCCCGCAAACTCAGCCGTAAACATTCACACATCTCCCAGAACTGCAGCACCTTCCCTTCCTTTCCCTTTCTAAAGGTCAGAACTTTTAAAGAGCCAGAATTGCGCAGAATTGCAACATTGTTATCAGGTGTGAAGTGGGTGGATTGCTATAGTGTAACCACTGCTGTACGGGATGGATTTTTACAGTGAAATTACTATCTTTGGAAGCAAGCTCTGGATCCCAAAGTGATAAGTGTTTCTGGTGGGTTTTGCAGGCAGGGGAGATGAACAGAAAACTTGTAAATATGGCTATATTTCTTTTGGACTTGTCGGGGGTTGTCTCCCTGGCACCCTATCAAGCAGAGAGGGGGCAAGGAGAAAAAGATGCAAGCAAACAAAACATGCTTCCTTGGGGATGGTAGGTGCATTTAAAAGATGTGTTTTACTGAACCTCATGGGGATGCTTATTCTGGAATTGAACGGCACTTTTAAAGTCTGCTGGAATAGAGGGACAATAGAGGGACAATAGAGAGGCAGATAAGTTGCTTGGGGATGTGCCCTTTGTGCTGACTAAATCGTGCTCCACACCTTTACCAGTCTTAACTAGAAGCTTACCCGAAGCACCCGGCGATGTGACCATTCGCCCTTCTTCCGGTTGCCTGCGTTTGGTGGGTGAGGGAGGCTGTGTCCACGCAGGCGCAATGGCGGTGGCGGCTGTGATGGATCCCGTGATGGGTCATAGGGTCACAAGAGGTGGGTTTCATTGGTGATGAGCAGTGGGCACTAAGTGTTCAATCACGGGTGCTGACGTGACCGGCCACCACACGTCCCTGCACTCAAATACTCAGCTGATAGCAGCCAATCGCGGCAGCAAGGAGGCGGGACTTCTGGCTTTGAAGGAGGAGGCACAGGCTGATAAACAGGACGATTCGCATCTCTTGGCGCTGATGGACACTTTGGGGCAGCTTTCCTCCCAGCAAATAAGAATGGTCCACTTGTACCTGAAGTTCACCAGCTCTAGTTCATGGCAGCCTAATCAGGTGAATGCAGAAAGGACTCTGGGTGTTTCCTCACTGGCCGCGGAAACCCATTTAGAGACACATTACAGACACTTAGGAACATACCTTCAGCACTGGAGGCCGCATCCAGGACCCTTCAAGGCAGCCACTTCCGCACACTGGCGCGCGAGGCCCATTCTTAATGGGGTCTCACCGCTGAAAAATCCGGCCTCCGGGAGGACCTGGAAAACCAGGTCTTCCATCCGTCCCCTCGCCGCGATCCATTCGGAAGCAGGGCGCTTCCGCACATGGAGAGGCGAGGGGCTGGATGTGCCAGTGGCCGCCATCTTGAGGAGGGCGGAAGCAGGCCAGTCTGCCTCCGAAGCCCCTCCTCCACGTGCCGCGCACTGGCGGAAGCACACAGTGGCTGGCAACTGAATGCTCCAGTCCCATGGCTCCAGAGGTGACACTGGGGGCGCAGGAGGCCGGCTGCCTTGGTGAATGGTTGCTGTGGCCTCCACACCGCACCCAGAGGATCTGGCCGGCAGAATCCATCCTCCGCGTGCGTGTGCGGGAGGCCTCCTCGGATCTGTCCCTATTTTGGATGGATCTTGCAGAAGACAGATCGCCAGGAAACGGATTTTCTTCAATCCATTTCTCGGCGGGCAGTGTGAAAACACCTTCTGGTTCCTCATAGATCCAAATCTCAAGAACCTCTCTGAGGAAGTGGCCAGTGGCCGGTAAAATATCTTGCTGACATAATGGGCCAGAATTTTGCTAATTCAGCTGCCCATCGAAAAATCATTTCACTGTCCTACAGTTCCGCGTACAAAGGCTATGAAGCATTGCTCCAAATCAATATAATTTGAGGAGGGATCAATATAAATGTTTCATTAAGGTAATAAATAATAGGGAGAAATAACCCAGGCTGTCAAAATGATAGGTTGTTCCGTGTTCTAGCAAAAGAGTTTCCAGACAGCAACCACATGCGATGTTAAAAATACCAGTTCTTGAACTGGAGTCAAGTCTTACCCATCAATCAAATCTTTCTTTCTTTCTTTCTTTCTTTCTTTCTTTCTTTCTTTCTTTCTTTCTTTCTTTCTTTCTTTCTTTCTTTCTTTCTTTCTTTCTTTCTTTCTTTCCCCAAAGGTTCCAAGGTGGGTTACAGTATTTTTAAAAAACAAATATAAACGTATTAAAAGAATAAAAGGGTGCGTCCCCATGCTGAAAATACTCCAAACGCGAACCTGAGTTCGCCTCAGAGCGTCCCCATGAAAAGCCTCTAATCTGGGACAAATGCAGGACAAATGGCACAAATCCACAGCAAAAAAACACACCCTTTCCAACTGTTCTCACCATGAATTAGGAGGCAATCACACATTATCCTGGAGGCTTGGGGATGCTCCTGGGGTATTGGAGCAGAGATTGGCGATCGGGGTTTCGCCTGTGCTTGCTGTCCCTGCCATGCGCACTGCGATGATTACCCTCAAGGCAGGTGAAGGTTTTGCCTCCATCTTCTTGGGAATGCCCATAAGCAATCAGTGGACCACTGTATGAGACGGGATCCTGGATTAGATTACCTGTGGCTAACAGGCTGGCAAAGAGAGACCATGAGACTCTTTCTTTAAAAAGATGAACAGTGATTTATTTCAGCTCAGCGTTAGGCCATTTCTTGTTGGGAGCAACTTGGAACAGAAAGCCCAGCATATTTATATGTTTCATAGCTGGGCAGGGTTTGGCCTTCAACCAATGAACAATAACTATTTTTCAAAACCCAGTTTAAACTTGACCCCAGCAGGGAGGGGGGAGTCAACTGTCACTTCCAAAACAACAGGCAGGTACTATATACATATATAGAGAATCACATAGGTGGCAGAGATCTTACATTCAAATATTACGGCAGGCAGCTAGCCCTGCCTGACAGTGGCCCTCTTACATTCTTATGGAGTAGATGGACCATGGGTCCAACCCAGTGGAGAAACAGTGAGGATGCCTCTAAAGGCCATCTGCAGAAAGTCAAGAGCAGGTGAATGTTTTGCCCTCATCTTTTGCTTGAGATGCAGAGAAGCAACGGGTGGACCACTGTGAGAGACAGGAAGCTGGACTAGATGGGCTCCGGCCTGATCCACCAGGGCTCCTCTTATTTCGTTCTGATGTTCTTAGCAAATCTCCAGGCCCGGTGGACTCCATGATAGGTCTCCCAGTGATGCCCACTAAGGGTAAGTTCTGCTGGCTGCATTTGAAGGACTTTTTCCAAACAATTAGCTGCCCGTGTAGTAAGGATGATAAATCCTGACTTGTGCCAGAGCAGACACACCCACCCTCCCTCTGGCTGTCAAAAAAGCGAGACAGGTTGCCTGAGGAAAATGAAGGAGGTGATGGACAGCCTGTGTTTGTGCTGGCTGGTTTAAAAACGGTAATTTATTATGTTTCAAAGACATGTCTTACTGTGAATTTGCTTCAGGAGAATTGCCTACCCCTCGGAGGCCCTTCCCACATTCACTGACGATCCAGATTAAGGAGCCCTTAATCTGGATCAGAAGCTTCCTGGGGCACCACAGCCCTTAGTGCCTAATTAGGGAACTTCTGAGGAAGAGCATCCACACCTTAAGGAGGCCAGTGCAGGCTCCAGGCACCCCCTGCCTTCTCAGAAGTTCCCTAATCATGCACTACCTGTGGATCATGAAATCATGCTCCACATACTCCTCAACCTTCCCCCAATCACTTACCTTTTACGTCCAGCCGGGGAGCATCCGTATCTCTGCTGGACGAGGTCAACAGAGCAGACACATAAGCTTGCTGGCAGCCCTGCCGCCCCCCTGCCGCGGCCACGACTGCACAGAGCTCTGGCGGCATCGTGGCAACGGTGCCGATGCGCACGCAGTCACGCAGGGCGCTGCCGCCAAAATGGCGGCACTCTGAAGAGGACTGGCCCCGCTGATTGGCTAACGCACACAGACACATAGAGCTGACGGCCACTTTGGAAACCGGCGAGCATGAGGTAAGTGCCTTGCGCTTGTCTCTGAGTAGGCACATGCCCGGGGGGGGGGTTTCCTGGGGGCCCTAGGGGACTCAGGTCCCCTAGGGCCTGTGGGAACCCAGGGAAGGAACGCAACAGGCCTGCCCACCCCTGGGTCAAATTGGTAGGAACCTGGGGAAGGAACGCAACAGGCCTGCCTGCCCTTGGGTCAAATTCGACCCAATGGAGGGCAGGCCAGGGAGGGGCGTCCCACCCCCACACCAGCTTTATTGAGCTAGGCCATGTGGGGACAGATACCCCTTTTGCACTTAGGCAGGTAGGAACATGTGCCCATGCATTCCTTACCTGCCTAGGTGTGAATGGGAAAGGCGTCCCCACATGGCCTAGCCTTACTGCACTAAAGCCATTTGGCTGTAGTACGAAAAGGCCTAAGGTAAGTATTCAATTATGGGATGGGGCGGGTAATGTAGATTAGTGCTCCAAGTGCCACAGACTATCGTACCTCCTCTGTTACTCACCCAGACACACGCACAAGATGCCGCAGCATGTCAAAATAGATGTGTTTGTATGGTTGGGGGAGCTGAACCCTAAAATATCACCCATCTTCAAAGCCAACGACAACAACAAATTCCCATCCTACTGGGAATTTCAGATTCATCAAGTAATGTGGCAACCCTCACAGCTTCCAGCAATTAAGAATATAAGAACACAAGAGGAGCCCTGCGGGATCAGGCCACAGCCCATTTAGTCCAGCATCCCATCACACACAGTGGCCCACCAATTGCCCATGGGCATCTCATGCAGAAAACAAAGGGAGAACCTTCCGGAAGCCCTGCCACGAATGCAATTTTCAGGATTCAATTCAATTTGAATCCAATATCCAAAAATTCTATTCGAATCAAATCTTTAAAATTCAAATTTAACCAAATTCGATTCGAATTAAGCAAATTCGAATCTATTTGTTCGAATTTTGGGATTGAATTTGCACTTGTGAATGTCGACAACATTTGTATGTGCCCGTATGCATCATATGTGACAAGCTGTTTTCTTTCTGTGTTAAACAACTCAAAAAATTCACCTTTGGGACAGATCGTGTGGGAAGAAAATTATTAGTCACTTTGATGATGTGTTCTCTCGCTCTGAAGTTGGAGTGAAGCTGGATTAAACCATAGGTGTGACCACAGCCCTGGTGCCATGAGGTGGTACCTGCATCCCGTCCAGGTTGTACATCCACACGTACTGTTGCAAAGGCTCTTGGTAGCGACAGAGCAACAGAATTTTTATTAGGCCTGTTTCCCCCAGTAGCTCTGGGCGTCACCCGCACTTGGCCATGCTGTAGTGACAACTGATCCACGGTTGGTAGCCTCCTCCTTCACTGCGCAACTATGAGAATGCAGCATTTCAGCTCTGGACACAGTTGCAAGACCCCAGCTGCTTCCTCTGCCTGGTCAGGGAAATATGCCAGAACCCTGCAGTCCATCAGGGGAAAAATCTTCTCACATTTACACAGCGTGGCAAAGAAATGCCATGAATGTGTCTCATTTCTTCCAGACTGCAAAACCCAGGACACCGTACACCCAGCACTCAGCACTTTGCACGGCGTGGCTTCCTGGCAGCTGATGGAGCAGAAAAACCCTTTAATTTCTTGCTCCGTTTGTTGCCAACAATGGTGGGAAACTGTAAAGCCGGAGAGCGAAAGGCCGTCCTCTGACCCACACCTGATGTCTTCCCTCCGCTCTGGGGAAAGGTGAACCCAGAGATCAAAGAGAGCTTTTCGATGTTGGTGAAAACAGAAGCAAAGACCAGATCTGCACTGGGAAGGGAAGGAGCACTTTAAGTATTCCATTCTATCCTTCCACTCCCCTCTGTATCCCTCTCACTCCTTCCATTCCCCTTTGCATTACACTCCTTCCTTCCACTCCAATCTGCATTACACTCCCTTCTTCTGCTCCCCCCCGCATTACACTCCCTCCTTCCACTCCAATCCACATTATACTCCCTCTTTCTGCTCCCCTCCACATTACACTCCCTCCTTCCCCTCCCCTTCACATTACACTCCCTCCCTCTGCTACCCCCCACATTGCACTCCTTCCTTCTGCTCCCCTCCACATTACACTCCCTCCTTCCCCTCCCCTTCACATTACACTCCCTCCCTCTGCTCTCCCCCGCACTGCACTCCCTCCTTCTGCTCCCCTCCACATTACACTCCCTCCTTCCCCTCCCCCCTGCATTGCACTCCCTTCTTCTGCTCCCCTCCACATTACACTCCCTCCTTCCCCTCCCCTTCACATTACACTCCCTCCCTCTGCTCTCCCCCCCACATTGCACTCCCTCCTCCTGCTCCCCTCCACACTACACTCCCTCCTTCCCCTCCCCCCGCATTGCACTCCCTCCTTCTGCTTCCCTCCACATTACACTCCCTCCTTCTGCTCCCCTCCATATTACACTCCCTCCTTTGTCCCCCCTCCACATTACACTCCCTCCTTACACTCCAATGCACATTACACTCCCTCCTTCCCCTCCCCTCAACATTACACTCCCTCCCTCTGCTCCCCTCTGCATTACACTCCCTCCTTCTGCTGCCCCCCACATTGCACTCCCTCCTTCTGCTCCCCTCCACATTGCACTCCCTCTTTCCCCTCCCCTTCACATTACACTCCCTCCCTCTGCTCTCCCCCCCGCATTGCACTCCCTCCTTCTGCTCCCCTCCACATAACACTCCCTCCTTCCCCTCCCCTTCACATTACACTCCCTCCCTCTGCTCCCCTCTGCATTACACTCCCTCCTTCTGCTCCCCCTGCATTGCACTCCCTCCTTCTGCTCCCCTCCACATTACACTCCCTCCTTCCCCTCCCCTTCACATTACACTCCCTCCCTCTGCTACCCCCCACATTGCACTCCTTCCTTCTGCTCCCCTCCACATTACACTCCCTCCTTCCCCTCCCCTTCACATTACACTCCCTCCCTCTGCTCTCCCCCGCACTGCACTCCCTCCTTCTGCTCCCCTCCACATTACACTCCCTCCTTCCCCTCCCCCCTGCATTGCACTCCCTTCTTCTGCTCCCCTCCACATTACACTCCCTCCTTCCCCTCCCCTTCACATTACACTCCCTCCCTCTGCTCTCCCCCCCACATTGCACTCCCTCCTCCTGCTCCCCTCCACACTACACTCCCTCCTTCCCCTCCCCCCGCATTGCACTCCCTCCTTCTGCTTCCCTCCACATTACACTCCCTCCTTCCCCTTCCCTTCACATTACACTCCCTCCCTCTGCTCTCCCCCCCACATTGCACTCCCTCCTTCTGCTCCCCTCCACATTACACTCCCTCCTCCCCTCCCCCCGCATTGCACTCGCTCCTTCTGCTCCCCTCCACATTACAGTCCCTCCTTCCCCTCCCCTTCACATTACACTCCCTCCCTCTGCTCTCCCCCCCCCACATTGCACTCCCTCCTTCTGCTCCCCTCCACATTACACTCCCTCCTTCCTCCCCCCTCCACATTATACTCCCTCCTTCTGCTCCCCTCCACATTACACTCCCTGGGATTATCTGGTGTCTGGATCCTTCCATTCCAGGCAGGAAAGTCCTTGGAGAAAACAGAAACACACTTTGGTGCCAGGTTTCCAAAGATGGCCTCTGTCCTGCTAAAATATAAGGTCCCACAAGTAAGCAGCAATGTGGCAGGTGTGATTAGGCCAGCTGTGCAGGGGAACCTGGATTTTCTTGGGCCTCGGTCAGTTGCTGCTGCTGTCAGCAATCCTCAAAAGCCACCTGAGCCTTGGTGCTCCTTGCTTCATGAACCCTCGTACTGCATTCCTGGCCTGACTCAGGATGGACTCTGCAAAAACCTTTGATTCATGTTTGCTGCTCTTCTCATTCCCACAGCATTTCCTTAAAGCTGACAGTTGCCGTTGCTGCGAAGCCTTTTACTTTCCAGGAGATTTATTGCTGGTAATTGCGAAGCATAACATATGCATGCATTGACCTACGAAATCTTGCAGGTTCTGCAGTTTTTATTGAACTAGATTGGACTATCCAAAGGCAAGAGTTCCATCCCTGTCCGAGTTTGCTTCAGCACTTTCGATGGCCTTAACTACTGCAGTGCCTTGATAAATGAGGACAGGAATGCAGGAATCCACCGGATCATAAACGATCCTCCTGTTATTTGCTGGTTCTTCCGCCTGGATCAGCTTTACCCTGTTTTGTGTCAAGGTGGAAAATGAAGGCATGCAGACAATGCCTCTTCTCCAAAGGGAGGAAGAAGAACCCAAATATTGTTGGGTATTTTAACAAGAAAACTGTGTTGCTGACCTCTTGCCTCCATCTTCCAGGCTGCCTAAAGGACCAGGGCTCTGGTCACACCTGTATGAGACAGGACGTCTTATTCATAATTCAAACTGAGGTCATACAAGTTCTGTCCACACCTAGATCCTTATAGGTCGTCGTCAGGCCGTTCTCAATCTGGACTGCATCCCTCAAACCTTTCTCTGCAATCGACCTGAGTCTCTTCCATGGAACTCCACCCCTTTTGTTGCATCAAATCTACCTCCTTTCTGATTGGATGCCATTGTGTCACTCAAGGGAGGCGAGGGTGTGTATTTTAATTTTTAAAATAATAATAATAATAAATTTGTGGAAAAACACTAAATAGAGAAATAATTTAGACTGAGGAGAGAAGGGGAGGTGCCTCATGAACTCTGCCTGTGCCCATTGGCTGAAGGAAAGACTTGACCCACCCACCACAGCATGGTTCAGCCTCCTTTAGCCCATCTCCCCGCTCACACTGTGACTAGCCCAGGGTCACCCAGCTGGCTTCATGGGGGAGGGAGGAATCGAACCCGGTATTCCCAGATAGGAGTCCAGCTCCCTAACCACTAGACCAAACTGGCTCACCTAAAGTTGTCTTAAACTAAAGGTGTGACCAGGTGTTTGGCCCTTTCTGTACCAACACGATCCAGTTATTCCAGACTCACTAATCCAAGGGCCAATTTGCACTTGGCCCGATGGTGAATGGTGGGGCAACTCCTGGGAGGCACCAGAAACTAGGAATGTGCACAAATATTCAAAAACTCAAATATTTGATTCAAATCCGACGAATCTCAACATTTGAACTCGGATCAGATTTTTGAAAATCCGAATTTGACATTCGGACTCAAATACGGATTTTCAAAAATCTGATACAGATTTTCAAATATGTAGATTCGTACCTGTCGTCTACGAATCTGCCCAAAAATTATCCGTATCTTGCGCTTAAAATACAGGATTAAAACGGGATGCGTACGGGATAATACGGGATGCATACAGATTTTTCTGGCATGTGCACAGATACATATAACAGAGACCAATGTTGTCGACATTCGTATCTTTAAATTCAAATCTTAAATATCCTAATCAAATTGGATTTATGACATTCAAATCTACTCGGATTCAAATGTCAAATATACATTTGTCTGCATCCCCACCAGAAAGGGCTTATGCTATCCCAGAAGCTAGTCCAGTGTCCACTAGTGCAGTGTTTCCTACAGTGTGGTACGCGTACCCCCAGGGGTACAGGAAGAGTTTGGTGGGGGTCCGCATTGCACCGGAGTTTGGTGGGGATCACGTGGGAATACCCACTGCACCGTGCTTAGCTGCGCCCACAGAACAAGGAAAGAAATAGGCGCGTATCGCAGTTTTTACACGGGAACTGGGGCCATCGTACATCGTATCGCAACTCATTATGGCGGGAACTTCTGCGCATCCTTCGCGCAGCTCGGGTTCGGCCATTTTTAAACTGCGGGAACATTAACAGTTGACGTTGAGCCGCGGAGCTGTTTAAACGCCGGAGAACTGCAGTGTTATCTAACGGTCGTGTGAGGCGTGACGCGGCGTGAATATACTGCACTTCGTTGCAGAGACAACTTACTTCTTTAATAGTTCGTTCCGGGCGCCTGTTATCGTGCTTTAGTAAGTTCCACTGATTTTGATTCTTTTTATAAAATACAATTTTTATCCCTAATGTTTTTTATGAGGGGTACTCGGCGTTACAAAAATTATATGTCAAAAGTTTGGGAAACACTGCACTAGTGGTACACAGGCCTGGTACCTTCCCCAGGCACTGTTGTCCCGGTGACAGTGCTGGCACCAGCCCCGGAGAGAAGATGGCAGCCCCCAGGCATGAATCCAGACTCAGGTGGGCTTTCAGGCACATGGTTTGATGTGTACTAGGATTTGCAAATGCCCATGTGAGTACATACCAGTGAAAGTTCACTATTCCTGTCCCCCAACGGGACGAAGTGTGAACTCCCCCCAGATCTAACACTGACAAGTGCAGAAAAAATCAGGCGTTTCCATTTTCTTGGCCAATAACAAAGCGCTGTGCCCTGACCGTCTTTCAAGGAGGCAGGAGGGCTAGAACCTGTGACCTTCTGCTCCCCAGCAGGAAGCCACTTTACCGCTGTGCTACGTTTGTTCCCTAAGCATCTGTAGGGTATGCTTCTGCAGGGTCACACACCTCCCTGACATAATGAGGCTCATCATGTCCCTCATCATAGTTAAATATATATACTAGTATATAAAAACATAAGATGAGACCTGCTGGATCAGGCCACAGCCCATCTAGTCCAGCATCCTGCCTCACACAGTGGCCACCAGTTGCCCATGGGCATCTTAAGCAGAGACAAGGACAAACCTTCTCCTGCTCTCAAATCCCAGCAAATGGCCTTAGAGGCATCCTGCTTGTCCCCCCAGCCTGAAAGATGTACTTAGGCATCTAGTCGTCTGATCCAGCAGGGCTCCTCTTATGTTCTTATGTTCTAATATATACTGTTGTTGTTTTAGTATGTTTGATTTTAAATCTCGTTACCCACCCTGAGACCTCCAGGTAGATGGATGGATGGATGGATGGATGGATGGATGGATGGATGGATGGATGGATGGATGGATGGATGGATGGATGGATGGATGGATGGATGGATGGATGGATATCTAACTGTGTGATAAGAATCGTAACAGTCTCACATTTTATATAGGACGGAAGAATAAGGAAAAATAAAATGTCTCAGGCTTTGGATGAGTTGATAAGGCAGAGAGCCCTTGCTGAGCAAGAACCACAATTGCAATCACAGGAAGCTTTTGGATTCCCAGCTTGATCCCTCAAACATCAGCAAAGTACTGTAGGCTGCGTGCCCCCCAAGCCCTCTCTTCTCTCTGAGACATTGACAAGCAAGGCTGCCTTATAGCCTTTATGGCACATGTGACTGTTGGTATTTATTCGTTGAATGTCGTAATTCCAAGCTAGGCCTATCAAAATGCACAAAGCTGGATGCAAGGAGTTGTGAGTAGAAAATAATGCCTTGAAAAATTGTGCTTTCAGGAGGATTTGGAATTTCCTGGAAATGAGACAAACAAAAGGATCTCTTCTTGACCACTTCTTAAGTTTGCTTGCATGCAGGGCAGACCTGAACAATACATAGCCGAAATGCCACCTCAATGGGAAACCATGAGCTTTCCTTTACTAAGACAAATAGGAGCAACCTGAAATAGTTAGCACCTGAACAGCTTTTCTGTTTACCAAAATGCTTTTTGTTTAAGATGCAGCAGCTGGAAGCAACTGGTTATCTCCAGTGGCCACTATTGTAAAGACAAACTCTGATTCATGGAAGTGGAAGCATTTTCTGCTTTTGACTCTCCCACGTGTTCACTTTCCTTTAAAAAAGACCAGGAAGGCAGCCGCTCCAGTGAACACCCAAATTCCTACAAATCACTTACCAGGGTTATTTGCATTTTCCAAAGAGGCGGCGGCAAAAGTGCAGCAGGGCTTGCTAATTGCTTTCTTAACATCAGTCCAGTCATGGATTTCCCAGCGGGCTGCACAAACGCAGCAACGTCTGACCAGGCAGCTCACGGGTCTCCATCAACCTGAGGTCCCCCGTGGCATCTGCCTGCCCCTCTCAGCAGGGCCAGGTTGCTGCCACCTTTGCACTCACACACCTGCCTACAGATGCACTTTGGACTATCTGCCTTTCTCTGCAAGCTACAGCCCGTCCTCATCAGGAGAGAGAGGAGGAATGAAGCCATGAAGGCAGAAAGATTTCAGTAGGTGGGGGCTGCCCTTCGGGGTAGGCACAAAGCCAAATCACCCAGATTTGATTCACTGCAAATTGAATGGGGGAGATATTCTGCTTTGTCAAAGTCCCCCTCTCATGAACGCTGGGTAGGGATATGTGTGACGGATTCATATTGCAAGCTGCAAAACGCGGAAATATTTCCTGGGGAATTTGCAGACCTGAGTGACAGGAGGGAGGAGTTCCCTCGGAAAGCTCCAAAATTGCACCAATCAGAGCAGCCGGTTCTCGCTGTATTTAAGCCAGCAGTCCGGGGCTCTCAGCATCTCTTGCTTGGCAGATTTTGCAAGGAGTTGATCATTGGGGAGTTAGCTGAAATCTCTGGGTTTCTAGACCTTGTGCTCGCAGCTCGTGGGGCAGGGAATAGAAGGAGAGGTGGTGCCTCTATTTGGGGTAGATCTCGAGGCAAACCCAGGGAGATACAGGAATGCTGTTGGGGCTGCTTGGCTCCAGTTTGAGCAAGACAGACTCCTGGTTTGCAGTTAGCATTTACTGCTGGGATTCATTCTTCATTTTAGGAAGGACTTTCACACTGAACATCTGAAAGATTCCTTCGGGTTAAGGGGAGCTGGTGGCTTGAGTCATTTATTTTGCTTTCAGTGATTTAGCTTGGGAGAGCTGAGCTTAATTTTGTTCACAGTAACTTGTTTCCTTTAACTGCTTAAGGACTATTGAGCAGACCTTATCTCTGCTTCTATTTATTTATTTATCTCTTTATTTATCTCTTTATCTCTATTTACCTATTTATTTATCTATTTATTTATTTATCTGCTTGTAAATAATAAACAGTGGGTGTTGGATTACACTGGTGTTTATAGTGCTGCTTCAGGTGGAGGCTAGGTACTAAGCCTTTGGAGCGGGACGCCTGGGCAAGGGGGTATAGTCCAGTTCATATCTGGACACCAGCCCAGTGGCAGGCCACTGGGCCATGGTGCTCAATGGCCGCTTCCTTGACTGCGTTACTCGGCTACCACTAATTCAAAGAAGGGGGCAGAGCTGAGTCATCACAATGTGCATGAATGTTTTTTTTGGCATTTGATTCGTAATGAATCAAATATAAGAAAATTCATATTTGTTTGAATAGATCCCCTTCGAATGTGGTAGGATTCTATTCCATACGAATGTATTCATACGAATACCTGATACGAATGAATATATATCCGATACATACCTGACAAAAACGCATATGTATCCAATACTTACCCAATATGTATCCGACACAAACGCATACCTATCGGATACGTAGCCGATACATATCCTGCAACAAATCTGCTCTGAAAGCGTCAAATCCAACCTGAATCCACTTTGAATCCGCTCTCGATCCATGTTGAATGCAATCGGGATCCGCTGCAGATGTGACTGGCGCAGCCGCTTTCCTACCTGCCCAGTTTAACTAATGTGTGAGCTATTCATACTAATGTTCCGAAACACCTGTATTCGTATGAATGTTAATGTACAAATGCTGTAACATTCAATTTGCACACAAATGTCTGAATTGTACAAATCTGTATGAATAACAAATTATGAATATTTGTCCACATCCCTAATGCTTCGGCTTCATGCATGTATATTCACAAATGAAGGGATCCCCCGCTCCTTTCCCATCCACCCCCATTCACCTGCTGCCTGTCATTGTGACACGCTGCTCTGAGCCTGAAATAGGCCTTCCCCAGGTGTGACCACAGCCAAAATGAGGGCTTTCTTACAGTTCTGCTATCCTCAGAGGTGTGTGAACGGCTAGCATGAGAAGGCCTTCTCTGTGGTGTCCCCTCGGTTTCGGAATAGATGCCTGATGGAGGAATGCCAGGCAGCAACTTTGTATGCTATCGGACACTTGGTTAAAATGAACTTGTGCACTGGGGTTTTTGGTTCATATGTCCTGCCAGGGTGGGAGGGATGGAGGGAGATTGAGAAAGATTAGGTGGATTACACTTGTCCAGTAATGCCCTTTTGGTTTGGATTCCTTCTACCACAATCCTCGTCTTCTGCTCATCTGGCGGTAAGAATCCTGAGTAAGAATTCCTCCCCAGAGGCAGTTCTTGCTGTACCTCGGTTCCAGACCTGTGGATCGTCCAAAAGGGGATTGAAATCTTGTGAGAATTGTCAGAAGGACTGAACTGGATTCTCCTCCGACCTTCCCCCCCCCAACCCCATCTTTTCAAAAGCACATCCAGGGTGCTTCCACACCTGCCACCGGGAAACTGATTTAAGAAATCTGTTTCCCGGCAATCCGGGCCCCTGAGGATCCATCCGAAACAGAGATGGATCCTCAGAGGCCTCCCGCGCGTCCGCACATCTGCAAGGCGGCCGGATCAGGTGGCCGGATCCCCTGGGTGCTGCATGGAGGCTGCAGCACCCATTCCAAAGGGCATCCGGCCTCCCGTGCCACCAACACCGTCCCCAAGCCGCAGGCCTGGAGCATACAGCTGCCAGTCACTGCACTTTTCCAGAGGTGCGCGGCACATGGGGGAAGGGCGAAGGAAGGCAGACAGGCCTACTTCTGCCCTGCCCAAGATGGTGGCCGCCGGCAAATCCAGCCCCTCGCCTCTCTGGATGCGGAAGCGTCCTGCTTCTGACCGGATCGAGGCGTGGGACCGGATGGGAGACCTAATTTTCGAGGTCTTCCTGGAGGCCAGATTCTTTGGTGGCAAGACCCGATTAAGGTCGGATCTTGCGCACCAGAGTGCGGAAGCGGCCGCACGAAGAGTCCCGGATCCGGCCTTCTGCGTGGAAGGTAAGTCTTAATATGTCCTGTATGTGTTTTTAAACGTGTTTTAAGGCCCTGTGAGGAAGCACCCCCAGATATCTTCAGTAATTGTGTATCTCCAAAGTGAGTTCCGCAGGCTCTAATGGAAAGACAGCGCTAACCTTTGCAACGGATGCAGGGAAACCTCTGCTGCTCAGAACTTCACTTACCTTCTTCAGATGTCTTGGGGAGGGAGGTGCCCTCGTTGCCATGGCCTGGTTGGAGTAGCCCCCCATCTCCTTTGCCACCAGGCCAGGGGAGCTGCTGAACCACCAGCACAGCTGCTTGTAAGGAGTCAAGAGCAGGTGAAGGTTTTGCCTTTGTCTTCTGCTTGACGATGCCTGGAAGCAATTCATGGGCCACCATGTGAGGGAGTGACCGAACCAACCTCCCCCCTCCCCTGGCTCCACCAGAGCCATTAGGCCTACCTGAGGCTTCTTGGAGGCCTGAAACAGTCAGGAAGTTGTTTGTGCAAAATCATGCAAGATTTCCTATGATTCCTGTAAAATCTCGCAGGATTTCACAGGAGTCACGGGAAATTAAGTGCAAATTCCCCTCTGTTTGAAATAATCTGCAGTTTTTCAGTAACTGTGGTAGGACCTGGAACGTATTCCCCACAGATATGGAGGTCCAACCGTAGAACAATCTTCCAGGTCCTTATATTTTACATTGAATGACAGTCCTTTTGGAGGCTGTTTCTACAAGAGATGCTTAAAACCATTTATTTAGACTCTCGATCTTTCGTCATGTCTTACATTGCGCTTTGAACATTGCTTTGTGAGCTTTTATTGTTTGCCCTCACAACAGCCCTGTGAGGTAGGCCACTGCTATTCCTATCATAGAGATGACAAAGCAAGTGGTTTAACACCTGCGGAGATTGCAAGACAACGGTGGGAACTAGATTCAAATCTCCTTCCAGTGTGACCCAGAGTCCTTTATCTACTAGAACAGACTTTACCAAGCTAAGCCCCTCCCAAGGTTTTGGAGTGTATCAGCCCCTTATTAGAACAACCTTAATTTAGCCTGCAAATGTTGTTTATAAAGTGAACGTTGTATAATCTGTTCCCATTATGCTGCAACATCTTACAGTCAAACACATGCTTGTTTTGTGGAAAACAGGCAACAATTTGTATACCTCTTGCAAAGGGTAATTGTTAGAGCAGGTTTTATGGTATTGGAACTCTGACCTGGATTATAGAAGGGATTGCTGTATTGGAACCCTGACTTTGAACCTGAACCTTTGCCCATGGGAGTCGTAGTCCAAAACTTCAGGAGGGCATCACGTTTGAATTACAAACATAAAGGAATACAAGAAGAAGAGTTGGCTTTTCTACCCCGCTTTTCTTACCCATTTAAGGGGACTCAAGGCGGCTGACAAACTTTCTGTTCTTCTCCCTTCAAAAACACCCTGTGAAGGGAGCAGGGCTGTGAGAGCTCAGGAAGAGAACTGTGAGTAGCCCAAGGTCACCCAGCTGGCTTCATGTAGGAAGAAGAAGACAGCTGGTTTTGTGGAAGAGTGCAGAATCAGACCAGGAGTCCATCACTCTAACCACAAGACCATATTCCTTTTCCTACATTAGGAACTCAAATGCCAAATCTAAATGGGTTAGAATCTACATCTACAATAAACCTCTAAACCATTTATTTACCATGGAATGCCGCATAGTTAGTACCAAGAGGTAACCCATTTCAAACTACGAGTTAGTCAAGATCAGACTTTGGATAATTTCCCCTTCTAGACTACCTGTTCCCATGATTCTTAAACAAATCTCTCTCTGCTTCTAAGCCCCTTTACCAAGTGGTTTGGATGAAGATAGACCATCTTGCTTACCTTTGCAAACGTGACTCCTTGTGGATTTAGCTAAGGATCGTGGGACTTCATAGTCCAAAGGAGGAACTTTTCGAAATTCCCCACGCATTCGAAAATTCAGAACCAGAGGCCTTTTCGCACTTAGTCCAGTGGTGAATAATTAGGGAACTTCTGGGGAAGAGCATGGGCACCTAGAGGCTGTTACAGCCTCCAGGCGCCCCTTGCCTTCCCAGAAATGCCCTAATTATTCTCTAGGTGTGCGGCACCTCAGATAACCCGCCCAGCGCATAGAGCGCGAATGGGCTTTCCCAGAGGCGGCCAAGGCCGCATCTCTGGTCAAGGTAACTCTGCACGTGGAGCACCACTGAAATGTGTCCCCCTGCTAAACTCATCCATGGTGATGTGAGCCACGCTGCACACCTCCCTGGGCTGTTCTCAGTGGCCCCTGGACCACAAGTAGAGCTATTAATAAAGGGCTACCAGTATTCCAGTCCCGGTGGCCACTTTGACTATCTGGACCAGCCTGCTGCGCATCCAATGCAGACACAGAACGCTAGCAGGGACCGCGGCCTCTCTCTTCTGTTCCCGAATAAGGAGAAGAGAGGCCCAGAAGGAGGCGCCCCGCTTACCCCATTCTACAGTAAGTAAGTGCAGAAAGGGCCTATTTCTGACAGATGCTATCAGTAAATGTGTACCATATTGGGTGACAAGCATCACTATTATCCTCCATTTGAATTCCTCCCTATGGAAGCCCTGCCCAAGGAGGAGTAGAACCTTGCCATCCCTCTAGGGTTGGTAGTCTAGTGGTGGCATCCTAGACCCCTCTGCCCTCTGGGTGACTCTCCAGCCTGGGTGGGCCCTGGTCATTTGGAGCTGCTTCCTTGCAGACTGGGTCCCTCTTGTCAGATGATCTGGACGCCACCTGGTCTCAGCTACACCAGAGACCATAAAGGACAGCTGCTTATGCTATCTCTCCTGGGGGTGGTCTAATGGTGGCAGCCTAGACCCCACCGCCCTCTGGATGACTCTCCAGCCTGGATGGGCACAGACATCTTGGAGGAGGCGATTCTTTGTGGGACTGGGGCCTTTGGTCAGCTGCTCTGGACTCCACTTGGCCGCAGCTGCCTCAATTTTCTGTGTGTGTGTGTGTGTGTGGTTTATTTTGCAATATTTTGTATGATGTGCAATTTTTATTATGTATTTTTATTATAAAGTTGTGATCATTATTTTGTATTGTATATTTCCTGTTTGTTGTAAACCACCTTGGGCAAATTTTCCTTCGGAAAGGCGGCATACAAATAAAATAGAAATTTAAAAAATGAAGTTTACCTTGCTGGGGAACTCCAGGTATGCTCTCAAACGAATCATGCGGACTAGGCGGATCTGCCTCTAAACCAGTAGCAGCTCTGTGCATACTGGAGTTGCCCCAGTACATACAGCTCTACAGCATACAGCCCTGCATGCTCCATCCACTTCTCTTCCAGGTGGAAGAGGTTAGCGTGGGGCGTGTGACCGGTGTGATGCACAGGTGTGGTTGTGTGCTGCGTCACCCAGTAACCTATGGAACAGTGCTCTGCTTGCGCGCTGGCACCACTGCTGTGGCAATGTGATCACCTCCTCAACGGAGGTGATTTGCACTTACCTGTCCGCACTTGGTCATATTCTGGGATTTATCTCAGGAGAGGGGTCTGCTGTACACATGCTGACACAGACTCAGGTAGGCCTCACACGGGGCCAGGTGTAGCCTGCATTAGCATATGGACAGCAGACCCCTGCTCCAGGATATATTCCAGAATAAAGCCAAGTGTGAACAGGCCCTTAGCTGGAGCCAGTTAAACCCCACGTGAGTTTAAAACGGCTTGGGCCTCTTGAAGTGTGGACGCCCAGAGCATTCCCTGGGATGAAGTGTGAAAAGGGCCTATGGATTAGAAGCCTAGATTCACTTCTGCTTTTGAAGTGGATCTCCTCTCTTTTCCCCGTTTCCTCCCTACTGGTTTTGGGAAAGTGAACTTCGGTTCATACTTCTACACAGAGACCTCACTCTAGAAGCTGATACCAGGTAAAGATGTAGAAAGGCTGTACCTCCGGCTGCCTCCTGTTCCCATCACCCTGGGATGCTGACCGATTGTCCCTATTCCACTTCTGGGCCACACTTCTGAACACTCCAGATTGCATATTCTCCTATCCTATCCACTCCAGTAAAGCCGTGAAGAGGAAAACAAAAGGCGAGCCAAGTGAGAATGGTTTTGGTACAGTTCGCATGATTCGGAATCCAGGTTCTGTGCATCTAACAGTTGGATATAACGGCATGAACTGAAGGGGCAAGGTGATAGATGGCAGGTGCCCTTGCCCGGGGAGTCCAAAACCATGTGGTGCAAAAAGGCCTGAAGGGTACCTTGGAACCATTTTAACCACTCTGCTGGAAGTAGCTGCCACCACGTCATTACCCACTGCCCTTCAGAGCAGGGACTTATCAGAACGGCCCCACCGTTACTGTTATGAAAGAAGTCTTGGGGGGAAATAATGGAAGCTCATCTTGAGAGCCTGTGCTTTGCATGTCCAAAGCCCCCAAGTTCAATGTGTGGGATCTTCTGCACGGGAGGGGGGAAGGAAGCAACTCTAGATGCCCTGAGAAGTCTCTGCCAGCCAGTGCCCAGAGGCACCGCTGAGCTGCCAGTCAGAGCCAGGCTTAGACCGCTATACTTGGCAAGGGTGGGGGGCCTCTCAAAATCCTTTATATGCCGCATAGCTCCATCCAAAACCCTTCTCAGAGCATAAAAGGGAAGACAGGCTACGAAGAATCAGTGTTAAGGAAGCCATCCGAGGAGCTGCAAGGTGGATGCCTACCCTCTTTAAACGGGTGCCTTTATATAAAATATGTCTGTGTTTTTCTTCTGAAGGCAAAAAGGAAGCTCATTCTTAGGGTTTTTGCAGAGTGATGGGGAATTACTGTGGTCCAGGCATCAAAATTTGGGGGGGACGCTATGCTGACATATAGGAACTGGTTTAGATACACAGTGCGCCCTTTCGCACTTTGCTTCCCGTCTGCTGGATGTGAAAGGAGCGTGATTAACCAACATTGACTAGCACTCACACTTGGAGCCCTAGTCAACTTTGGCCATCCCCATCCCCGGCAATAAAATACTTACCTGATTTGATCTGGGGTCCGGTCCTCCTCTGGGTGGCGCCATTTTGGCTGCGGGGCCCTCCACGACAGTGCGTGCATCAGCGCCATTGCTGACACTCTGCACACATGCGGCCATATCTACGGTTGTCCGGGGCACCAGCGCGCTTGCGCAGCACCTCAGACAACCCCGGAGCACCAAAGGAGATGATAATGCTCCTGCCCCGGACGCTTCAGGTAAGTGTCTGGTAAACGCTGGTCAATGATTAGTGAACTTCTGGTGAGGGCAGGCATGTTTGGAGGCTGTAGCAGCCTCCAACACACATGGATCCTCTTCACCAGAGGTTCACTAATTCTTGACTAGAGGCCGTAGTGTGAGTAGGCCTAGTTTCATCACTTTATGCCCAGAGCCACTTAAATGGTAATTTGAATATGGGAAACACCAGGGATGGTTATGTGTCTTCTCAACTATTGTGCCCACAGATTCAATTTGAACTTTTTTTTTTCTCCAGGTGTGACTGCTGGGGGAAAAAATTGAGTGTGATTCATGCACCTTGTCTATTGGGGGTGCTTTGCTTTAGATTCCAGAAGCTGGAATCCACAGCCTAAATATCAGCCAACACGGCCTTTTAATCTTAGGGATAAAATAGGCCTTTTTGTATAAAGCTGGTTTAAAAAAAAGATCTGGACTCTAAAGAAACAGAGAGGGGTTAATCTTCAGCCCCCTATCATACGTCCTATCAGAATTCAGCAACGTGAGGCAATCGCCATAAAAAAATAAAATAAAAAACTGGCTTGCCTTGACAACATAAAAGGGAATTCCCCCTGGGCATCCACATAGCAACTGGTTTTCTCCTATAATAAATGCTGTGAGGCGCCCTAGTCAGAAAGTCAAATGAGATGCTGCTATCTTGGAAATGGTTTCCTGATTTTGCCACTGCTCCGTTGAAATGCAGTTGAGAGAGGCCAAAGTGAGCAGAGCAATGGCAAGAGATTGTGGGGGGAGCTGAACTTCTGAACATGCATCCCAGAATGCAAATAAGAAGAAGGAGCTGCTTTTCTACCCCACTTTTCTCACCCATTTAAGGGGACTCAAAGCGGCTGACAAACCTTCTGTTCTTCTCCCCACAACAGAACACCCTGTGAGCTCAGAAGAGAGCTGTGACTAGCCCAAGGTCACCCAGCTGGCTTCATGGGGAGGGTGGAATCAAACCTAGTGACTCCCAGATAAGAGTCCGGCTCCTTAACCACTAGACCAGACTGGCCAAAGGGAGAAGTTTTCCTTTGGTGGGGGGGGGGGAGGCTGTTTCTGAGCCCCCATGTTGTTTCTTTCATGGGACCAGAGGAACATCTGCGTAAGAAAGAAAAGCAGAAACCCAGCAGGACGGCCAGGGGTTAAACTTTGCTGTATCCCTTAAACAGCCTCCTTTCTCCCCCAAATTTAGCAGTTCAAAAAGGAAGATGTATCTGCGTGTCCCTCCCATGTAAACTGCATGCTTGGCGTCTTCTGTGTATTGTTAATGTACATCTAACCGTATTGTACTCTGCACAGACAGAACCCTGCCAGTGAGGCTGCTTGCCTGCTCCGGGCGAGCATTTCATTAATTAAACAGAACAGCTAATTTTAGATGCTCCTCTGAACTCCGGTTCAGGTAGCTTCAGCATTTTTAAGCGTTAGCGGCTCCCCGCTTGGAGGCAGGGAGGGAGACAGGCAGACCTTACCGGAACCCCTTAAGAGCTCCTAATTGGATTGGTCACAAGCTGACAGCGATAGGTTGAAATAAAAGCCCAGATCTAAAGACTAGCGTAACTCACCCTGCTTGGCACCTGCTTGTCTTTGCCTTTGAGAAGACGTGAAATGCAATAAAATGATGCTGCACTACAACATGGGGGCGGGGGTGGGGTGGGTGGGAGAAAGAAATGAAAAGTTGTGCCTTACGCTTAGGCTGTGAAATGCTGTTATCGGGGTGCTCTGTGTATCTTTCGGGGGTAAACCCCAGTGCCACGTGAATGCACAACAGATTTGGCGGCTCTCCTTTCAGCAGAAACCCTTCACCTCCCTTGCAAGAAAAAGAAACGTATGGGTTTTTTGGGGGGGGGGGCAGAGGAGAAAAACACGGAGATCTCAACGCGGTCATCACAGGATGAGTCAGAATTCATCTTCGGAGCTGTCCGCTAAAAGCATCACTTGGTCTTGCATGCTGTTAAACTCCCTATGCTGCTTGGGTTGGGGGAAGACAGATAGACAGACAGACAGACAGACAGACAAAAGAGAGGGGGGGATTAGATTCAAGGAATACTGTTGAATTACTTTTGCTGGCTTTCTGGCCCATCTCCAAGTAGGGCTGTGCAGGAACGTTCTAAACATTCGAAAGCTGATCGAATCCAATCGAATGTGGACATTCGAATTCTAATAGAATTCTAATTCTAATAGAATGTCTTTACATTCGAATTTAAACACTCGAACGAACTTCGAACGTTCCAAAACCATTCGTTCGAATAATCTGAATGATTCTAACGTACAGACACGTATGTATTGCATATGTATCCGTAAAAATATCTTATGTACCTGTACGCATTTGCACTTATAATACAGAACGAAAAGGGGACGCATACGTGATAAAACGGGACGTGTACAAAATGCGTACAGATACGTATAACACATATGGATGCTGTCGACATTCGTATCTTCAAATTCGAAAAGGTCAGCCTGACTCCAGAAGCAAATGCTGCAGCATGGCTGGACACAAGAAACCATGTAACTGTGCGTTGAGAATCATATCCTTCTACTCATACACACGTAACTATTCGCCTTTCTCTCATCTATCTTCTGACATTCGCTTGTCGTGCATTTACTCGTATATCCATGCATTTAACCATTAAGTATTAGTATTATTTACTTTATTTTATGCCTTATGCCAGTGATGGCGAACCTTTTGAGCTCGGTGTGTCAAAATTCGCAAGAAAACCTAGATTAACTCGGGTGCTGTGCCACATCTAGAAATATCCATAATTTAGTGATATTTGTAGCTCTAGTAAAAAAATTATATTTTTGATATATGTTTTTTATTAAAAGCAAAAAAAAAATTCTCTACATTAGTGACTTTTGTTGCTGAATTTCGTTTGCTAAATCTTCAATTGAAAGCTGGTATTTCGTACACAAGAACAAGCAAGCACTACATGCCCAGGTGGCAGGGTGACCGTGTGTGTCACCCAAAAGGTCTTGGCGTGTCACCAGTGACACGCGTGTCATAGGTTCACCATCACTGTCTTATGCTGTAATCAAGCAATAGACCTCCTTCCAGATGAACTGCCACCTTGACTCCTTGTCTTGGAATTCTCCTGTTCTTCAGCCTACTGCGTTGGTGCCTGGAAGCTCTATCTCAGGCCGGATTTCTGCTGAAATCAGCTCCGCAGAGTCCCCCCTGGTTCTATTTTTTAGAGGAAATATTTTTTCTCTATCCACTTCTTCAGTCAGGTTACCTCTTAATGGCACCTTCATCGCATCATTTAGTGAATACTCATTTCTTCACTCGTGTCTCCACCAAGTCAAAGTCTGTTGTTGCTTTTCCCATCTACCGCTAGTTTTAATATTGTTCTTAATATGCTGGAATGCTGTTTTTAATTGTTTTTTAAAGTTATACATAACTTGCTCTGAGATCTTGATGTGGAAAAGCAGAGAACTGTTTCAAATCCTAATTACAAATGCTGGTTTGCACAAATCCTTTAAGTAAAGGCTGTGAAAAGCCCATGAAAGGCAATATAAACACAGATCGCTCTAGCTGCTGGGCAAAATCCACCCACGTCTTGAATGGGCCTGGAGGCTGGAATCCTACAGGGTTACCACTACGGCCACAGCTAGGGAGGTCCACGAATATTAGTAACATTTGATATACGTACAAATTTGGACATCTGTATACAAATCGAATGTTACAGCATTTGTACACTGGCATTTATACAAACACAAACACTTTGGAACATTCATGAAACGGAGAGGTGGGAAAACAGCTGTGCCAATCACATCTGCAACAGATTCGGAGTGAATTTGACATGGGATGTTTTTCCACCATGCTCCTTTAATCCGGATCTAAGAAGATCCGGATCTAAGGAATGGGTACTTCCCTTAATCCAGATCTAGTAGATCCAGATTAAGGGAAGTACCCAATGTGCTTCCATGGGTGGTCTAGCACCCAATAGCAATGGGTGCTAGCCTTCCTGCTATGGAAACACAGGAACACCCATTTGCAAATCCGGATTGACCCACAAGGGGTCTGCCTGTCACCCCAGGTGTTTTGGGTCACAGGGGATGCAATCTCCAAAGTTGCCTTTGGAGATTAGCAAAGGCTCCAAAGTCCCTCCAAAGTCATTCCAAAGTTGCATAGGCTCTGCAGAAAAACCCCTTCGGAGCCTTTGCTAATGACTTCGGAGGGACTTCAGAGTTTTGATTTGGGGGCACCCATGGGGCACATCCCCCGAGCCTCCTCTAGACCCCATTGCCCAATTGCAAGCTCCCTATAATCCAGATTTGATGCCTGAAGACCCCACTGTAGACCCCATTCTACACGAAATCCAGATTATAGGTCCTGAAGGACCCATATGATCCGGATTTCCCTATCTGTGGTGGAAACAGATGTGTCCCTAATGGGGTCCTTAGTGGAAATGGAGTCATCCAGCTCTCAGCCAAATGGGTCCTTAATGGGTGCTAAAATGGGTACTTAACTGCCAGTGGAAAAACACCCATGGTTTGGGAGCGGATTTAAAGTGGACTCAGGGCAGGCTTGACACTTTCAGAGCAGATAGGTTATGGGATACGTATTGGATACATTCATACTGAATAGAACCCTAACACGTTCGAAGGGGATCTATTCAAACGAATACGAATTTTCTGACATTCGATTCAATACAAACTGAATGCCAAAGAAACCAATTCATGCATATCCCTAGCCATGGCCAAAGAGAAAAGTTAAACCCAGCAAGCCACACCCTGTTTATTTAATCAAGGTATAAAAGCCAAATGGTGTCTGCTGAAGGGCTGATCGAAAGGGTGCTTACCTTTCGCTTGTGTCTCTTGAAGCCATTTCTGCGCCGACGGTTCATGATCTTTATGCTGTAAAGAGCACCCAGAATGAAAAGGGCTCCGGCAATGCCAACCCCCACTGGCACCAGCATTCCAGACATGTAACCTGCCTGCGGGGGGCATGGGAAGGAGAGAGGGAGAAAGAGGCAAATATGTGAATAGTACATAGAAGAAGAAGGGTTGGCTTTTCTGCCCCACTTTTCTCACCCGTTGAAGGGGACTCAAAGGAGCTGACACACCTTCTGTTCTTCTCCCCACAACAGAACACCCTGTGAGGTTGGTGCGGTGTGAGAGCTCATCCGTATTTCCGAATCCGTATTTTCCAAAATGCAATTCAAATCAAATGATACGAATGTCGGGAACATTCATATCCAATTTTCGAATTCGCGCGCATCCTGTTGTCAACCCGTGTTATAAGCGCAAATAGGCCCGATATTCGGAAGCAATATACGATGTTCTGTTCAGTCGAATTATTCAAAAATCCTATCGGATTTTCAAAAACCCGATTCAAATTCAAATATCGATATCCGTCGAATCCAAATTGGATTTTCGAGTTTTCAAATATCTCTACTCTTCTTCTTCTTCTTCTTCAAGGTGAGAAGGAACACCAACGTGTGACGCCACAGCCCCTAGGCTACTTTTGAGCCACTTTTAAAAACACATGTAGCTGCAACCTGTTCCTCTAAAACCAAAGCACTTTTCAGACCTCTACTTTTCTCCAAGTTTATCAAAGGGTGTTTTTCCACCGCGCTCCTTTAATCCGGATCTAAGAAGATCCGGATCTAAGGAATGGATACATGCCTTAATCTGGATCTAGTAGATCCGGATTAAGGGAAGTACCCAGTGTGTTTCCATGGGTGGTCTAGCACCCAATAGCAATGGGTGCTAGCCTCCCTGCCGTGGAAACACTGGAGCACCCATTTGGAAATCCAGATCTACCCGTGGGGGGTCTGCTTGTCACCCCAGGTGTTTGGGGGGACAGGGGGTGCAATCTCCAAAGTGGCTTCAAAGTCATTTCGAAGTCATTTCGAAGTCACTTCGAAGTCTGTGCAAAACAGCTCCATTGAAGTCTGTGCTGATCTTCAGAGTGAACTTCGAAGTGACTTCGGAGTCACTTCAAAGTTCACTATGAAGATCAGCACAGACTTCAAAGACGCTCTGGAGCTATTTTGCACAGACTTCGAAGTGACTTCGAAATGACTTCAAAGCTTAGTTTGGGGGCTTCCCCCCGCATGGGTGCCCCCTCCCCCTAGCCTCCTCTAGACCCCATTGCCACACAAGCGTGGAAACAGGCTCCCTTTAATCCGGATTTACTGCCTGAAGACCCCATTGTTGACCCCATTAATGGGGTCTACAGAAAATCCGGATTAAAGGCCAGAAAGTACCCATTTGATCCAGATTTCCCCAGCGGCAGTTGAAACAATCGGGTCCCAAATGGGTGTCGTGGTGGAAATGGGATCATCCAGCTCACACCCAAATGGGTCCTTAATGGGTGCAAAAATGGGTACTTTCTGACAAATGAATGGAGAAATGTATCTCACCTGTTCCTCTTCCAGCATTGTTATTTCTGAATCGTACAGAGTCACATTGTGAGCTGTGTCTATATTATTTTATTTTGAATATCCATAGGCCACTGAGGAAGTCTTTTAGTTGAAACGCGTCTGGCCTCTTGCTTGGTAATTTGGAAAATTATCTGATTAAATTGTATTTAGTAATTTTAACTTTTCAGTGGGGTATTGTACCCTTCCAGTAATTACATTGGCTTCTCTGCGTTTGAATTCAGTTATTTCTTTACATATTTGCTTTTGTATTATATTTGTAAAAAGGGATTTATTTTACCCTGTTTATGACTTATTTTATACTTTTTGGCAAACCCTTTTTTTTTGTTCGGTTTTCCTCTTCCAGTTTAATCATATAACCACAGGCTCTACGGTCCTGATAGGAGAAAATACTATTCAATCTAATATTTTCAAACTTAGTTTTCTCTTTAGTTGACTTCTTTCTAAACTAAAGAGCCGAACTGATGTTTGCCAATAGGCTGCCTTCCAAAAGTTTCCCTGGGGACCAATACATCCACACACGACGGATTTTTAATATCTGTTTTTATTGCAGATTCTATTATTTTAACAAACCAATGTTGTCCATTTTATTACTGAACATGGCACTAAAATTTGTAGTATATAAGAAAGATACATTTAAAGTGTTGAATAAATAATATATGAGTCTTATGGCTTTTAGGAAAAAATCAATTAAGTGCATAACTGTTGGTTAAGAATTTTACAGGAAAGGAAGAGCGACAGAAGAACAGTTTGTGGTTATTTATTTAATTCGGAATATATATATCCTGACCAGGGATGTGTGTATGTATTCGTATAAATTCAAACATTCGAATTTGAATCAAATGTTTGCACATTTGAAGATTGACATTTGAATTCAAATCGAATGCTTTTTGGAACATTTGTAGAAATCTGTTACCCGTATATTCCGGCGTATAAGACGACTGGGCATATAAGACGACCCCCAACTTTTCCAGTTAAAATATAGAGTTTGGGATATACTCGCCGTATAAGAAGATGACCCCCAGCGTATAAGACGACCCCCGACTTTTGAGAAGATTTTCCTGGGTTAAAGAGTAGTCTTATATGCCAGAATATACTGTACATTTGTCAACCTGGGGAGGTGAGAAAGTGGCTGCACCAGTCACATCTGTAACAGATCCAGAGTGGATTTGAAGTGGAATGAGAGCAGATTCAGGGTGGATTTGATGTGTTCAGAGTGGATACATAGGGCAGTGTTTCCCAAAGTGTGGTACGTGGAAGAGTTTGGTTGGGGTACGCATTGCACCGGAGTTTGGTGGGGATCATGTGGGAATATCCACTGCACCGTGCTTAGCTGCGCCTACAGAACAAAGTAAGAAATGGGTGCGTATCGCAGTTTTTACACGGGAACTGGGGCCGTCGTACATCGTATCACAACTCATTATGGCGGGAACTTCTGCGCATCCTTCGCGCAGCTCGGGTTCGGCCATTTTTAAACTGCGGGAACATTAACAGTTGACGTTGAGCTGCGGAGCTGTTTAAACACCGGAGAACTGCAGTGTTATCTAACGGTCTTGTGAGGCGTGACACGGCGTGAATATACTGCACTTTGTTGTGTATGTACCAAAAAAAGAATAAATAAATATATTTTGATTTTTATTAAAGCATATGTTTTTTATGAGGGGTACTCAGCGTTACGAAAATTATAGAAGGGGTACACATACGTCAAAAGTTTGGGAAACACTGACATAGAGGATTCTTATGGGAGACGTAGGGGATTCATGTGTAATTTGTATCAAACACTTGTACCAAATTTGTATCAAATATTTGTATCAAATAGAACACCTAGGCTTCAGCGGTTTTGCGCATGACTGCAAAATATTTTTCAAGCGCTTTTTTGCAAAAGCTCAGGTCCCTAAGCACATTCCTGGGTAGGGATGTGCATAAATGGGTTTGGGGGCATTTGATTTCGAACGTTAGGAAATTCGTATTCGTTCTAATAGATCCCCTTCAAATGTGGTAGGATTCTATTCAATACAAATGTTTGATACAAATGATCATAGGCACCACTGCATGTGTGCACTGTTATGGCGATGGCACTGACACACACTCAGCCGCGCAGGGTATCGCAGCCAAAATGGCAGCACCCGGAAGAGGACAGGCCCTGCAGGTGAATCAAGGTACAGTTGACTAGCACTCCAAGTGCGAGTGCTAGTCAACATTAGTTCATTGTGCTCCTTTCCCTTCTAGTAGACGAAAAAGGAAGTGTAAAAACACCCATGAAGTTATCGGGCTTACAAGATCCAGTACTGTACAATGAAATATTAATCCAATGGACTGGGGGGCATTTCCAAGCTTCAACATGAAGCAGAAGGGCGCCACAACGCCCATTCAAAGATGCAAAGCATTCTGCTTCTTAGGAATATCTTGTTAAATCTCACCTTGAATCTAACCCTTAATACTTGAGAACCATAGGTTCTGGAATTAGAAGAAACAGCAGTTTCTAAAAACAAAATAAGCATGATCAAGTGTCACCTACCTTATCTTTTAGTTTTTCCATCCAGCTTCTTACTGCAAAAGGAAAAACATCAATTGTAAGTTGGCAACATCAGTCTAGCAAAAGCCACACACAGGTTTTAAGGCAGATTTGAAACAGTTTCCATGGCAGAAAAATCACATCTAAAAGGGAAATTGCAGGGCCGATTACAGCCTTGCAATCAGAGTTTTTTTCCCAGAGAGTTATTTCCACACGAAAAGTTTGCCCTTTACCTTCATATACTTCATTTCCATGCTGTGACCATACATTTTATTTATTTATTTTTATTAAAATATGTATATCTCACCCCATATCCCAAGATCTCTGGGTGGCTTACAATTGAAAAAATTATATATACAAGCAACCATTAAATACACAACCGATTAAAACAAACCTGATGGATATTCATGCACATACTTACTTGACATGAATAGCCAGAGCTGTAGCCTAAAGGTATATTAGCAAGGTGATCTTCCTCCCTTCCGAAACGGCCTGCCTCCTCCTTTCCCAGTGACATCCGCCTGACCACCCTCACCAAGCTCTTGAGAAATCTTCCAGAGTAATTTCCCCCCAGCCTTGCCCACTGTCAGCCCTTCATATGGCTAATTGCCTAATTATTCACTCCAGAGAGTGTGGCTACACAGGCCCTTAATAATGATGTTCGCTTCTCTCATTTTCCCTCTTTTCCTTGGGCCTGTTCACACTTAGGCCTCTGGTATGCAGTTAGGGCAGCTCTGGTACAGATACTCTGTACTAGAGCTGTCCTAAATGCATACCAGAGGCCTAAGTACCAGTAAGACCCTTTTTGCCACTGAGCAAACTGTCAGCCTCATAGGGAGCGAGCCACCTCCCACCCCCCTGCATGCAGCGATGCCTTACCTTGCTGGCCCGGGGTTGCCATTGCGCGGGCGCGTACGCTCCCAGTAGACGGGGCCCTGTGGGTCCTATCTACCAGAATCGGCGCGCCTGTGCATACCGCAGCAGAGGGCAACCCCGGAGCCGGCAAGGTAAGTGATTTCCGCGCCCCCATCACCTGGCCTTCAGAGGCATCCTGCCTGTCTCTCCAACCTGAAGGCAGTACCCGCTGTGAGGCCTTCATGAACCCCTGGGGGGCCACGGACCCCAGGTTAAGAACTGCTGGTCTAAATAATCCACTTCCTCCAAGCATGCCTGCAGTTAAATGTCTTTTAGCGCTGTGACCCTATTCCTCAGTAAAAAACGAAGATATATACTAATCTGCCACCAACTGATTCGGTCATTTTTCATGAATCAGCCACTGCCATTCCAAGAATTAACCAATTAAATGGAAATTAATTTCCTTATTAATCAACGTTCAATATAGACGCTTCTTTGGAGACATTAATGGAAATGTGAGATAACTTGAAATATAATCAACAAAAGCCATCATTTTTTGTTTGGCAGGACGACTACTTGTTAACGATGCTTCCCTGACTCTCCTTTTTCGTCTTTTCCTGTTGCTCACTCCAGTTTTCTTATTTCAACAATATTCAAATGTTTTAAACCATCGTTGGTACAAAATCTTGGCTGACTACCCGACGATCCATTATTTAGCAAACCCTGCAGTGTGAGACCTCTCTGAATAATTTATTTATTTATTTATTTATTTGTATTTCTATCCCGCCCTATACCCGAAGGTCTTGATCGCTTGGCGCTGAATTACAGAGGAAATTTTACTAAAGTGGGAACAAATGAAGTCATATTATTGATAAGCAACTTTGGTGTTCCCGTAAGCAATTAAAAAGAAAAAAAAATACTGAAAAGTAGACCAATGTTCACAATTATTCCATGGGAGGAGGAGGAAGAGGAGGAGGAGGAAGAGATAAGTTGGCTTTTCTACCCTGCTTTTCTCACCCTTTAAGGCGATGATGGCCAACCTATGACACGCGTGTCACAGGTGACACGCCACGCCCTTTTGGGTGACACACCTGGTCACCCTGGCACCTGGATGTGTAGTGCTTGCTTGTTCTTGAAGTGTATGAAATACCAACTTTCAGTTTGAAGATTTAGCAACAAAAGTCACTAATGTAAAGAATTATTTGTTTTTGCTTTTAATAAAATACATATATCAAAAATATAACTTTTTTTCCTAGAGCTACAAATATCACAGAATTATGGATATTTCTAGATGTGACACAGCACCCGAGTTAAGCTAGGTTTTCTTGCGAATTTTGACACACGGAGCTCAAAAGGTTCGCCATCACTGCTTTAAGGGAACTCAAAGCTGCTGACAAACCTTCTGTTCTTCTCCCCACCACAGACACCCTGTGAGGTAGGTGGGGCTCAGAAAGACAGCTGTGACTCACCCAAGGTCACCCAGCTGGCTTCTTGGAGGAGTGTGGAATCAAACCTGGTGACTATGAGATATGAGCCTGGTGCTCCAACCACAAGCGGACTGCGCCAGAGGGCCTTGTTCCATTCCAGGGACAGATCCATCTATACCTGGGATGGCTTCCTTGGAGCTGCTGCCTATTCACACTACAGCCAGTCGTGCATGGTTAGTGAACTGCCTATTCACACTACAGCTAGTCGTGCATGATTAGTGAACTTCCGGTAAAGAGCATCTGCACTTCAAGGAGACTGCTACAACCTCCAATCACGCCCTGCCACCCCAAAAGTTCACTAATTGTTGATTAGTTGTGGAGCACAAAATCGTGTTTTGGGAGCTGCTGGATCAGGCCACAGCCCATCAAGTCCTTAACCAACAAGGACCAATAGCTTACCTGGAGCGGCTGGTCAGTGGCCATTCGCACCTCTTCCGTTGCTCCGGGGTCGTCTGAGGTGCCACAAAATTCTCTGGCACCTCAGACACACCATAGGCATGCCTACACCTGCCCAGAGTGTCAGCATGGTCATGGCTATGGCGCTGGCACAAGGGCAGTCGCAGAGGCTACCACAGCCAAAATGGCAGTGTCCTGAAGAGGACCGGCCCCACAATCAAATCAGGTAAGTCCACGATCATGGAGGGTGGAATGGCTAAAGGTGACAGGTGTCCAGCAGACAGGAAGGGAAGTGTGAAAACGCCCCAGATCTGGTCCACTGAACATATATCCTGAGTTTAACTTTCTTTCTCCTTCCACTTGCTGAAACACTGAAGAAGCAAAATATTCACAAAATACAAAGGAAATGCGACCTCTTCTCACCCCTTGAAATAAGCTGTTCTGCTGCTCATTAAAACTGACCTCCATGGATTAATCAGTCAAAATTTACACTGATCAGCCTGCTGCTTAAAGCATGCAGCTTTTTCCCAAATCATCCCAAAAGGCAATTTAAAATAAATAAATTTGAAAGCCCTTCCTCCCATCCTGACCTGGACTCATTTTCTAACCTGACCCCAGCCAAACAGACGGCCAGAATTACTTGTAGGATCATATTTATTTATTTAGAAAATGGAAATCCCACAAATGTGGAGGGGATGGCAGCTCATGTCTACAGTGAGCACACGCACTGCAAAATAGAGATGTCCATAAACGTTTTTTTCATGTTCAATTCAAATTGAATGTGAAGAAAATTCGCATTCGTATGAACAGAGCCCCTTCGAATGTGGTAGTATTCGAATCTGCTGAGAACGGTCTCCAAATACTATTTGAATCCAGTTTGCACCTGTAAATCTACATGTCCCTTACAAACCCACTGCAGATGTAAGAACATAAGAACTTAAGAGAAGCCCTGCTGGATCAGGCCACAGCCCATCTAGTCCATAAAAAGCTAAGAGGAGCCCTGCTGGATCAGGCTACAGCCCATCTAATCCATAAGAACTTAAGAGAAGCCCTGCTGGATCAGGCCACAGCCCATCTAGTCCATGAAAACCTAAGAGGAGCCCCTGCTGGATCAGGCCACAGACCATCTAGTCCATAAGAACCTAAGAGGAGCCCCTGCTGGATCAGGCCACAGACCATCTAGTCCATAAGAACCTAAGAGGAGCCCCTGCTGGATCAGGCCACAGCCCATCTAGTCCATAAAAAGCTAAGAGGAGCCCTGCTGGATCAGGCTACAGCCCATCTAATCCATAAGAACTTAAGAGAAGCCCTGCTGGATCAGGCCACAGCCCATCTAGTCCATGAAAACCTAAGAGGAGCCCCTGCTGGATCAGGCCACAGACCATCTAGTCCATAAGAACCTAAGAGGAGCCCCTGCTAGATCAGGCCACAGACCATCTAGTCCATAAGAACCTAAGAGGAGCCCCTGCTGGATCAGGCCACAGCCCATCTAGTCCATAAAAAGCTAAGAGGAGCCCCTGCTGGATCAGGCCACAGCCCATCTAATCCATAAGAACTTAAGAGAAGCCCTGCTGGATCAGGCCACAGCCCATCTAGTCCATGAAAACCTAAGAGGAGCCCTGCTGGATCAGACCACAGCCCATCTAGTCTATAAGAAGCTAAGAGAAGCCCTGCTGGATCAGGCCACAGCCCATCTAATCCATAAGAACCTAAGAGGAGCCCTGCTGGATCAGGCCACAGCCCATCTAGTCCATAAAAAGCTAAGAGGAGCCCTGCTGGATCAGGCTACAGCCCATCTAATCCATAAGAACTTAAGAGAAACCCTACTGGATCAGGCCACAGCCCATCTAGTCCATGAAAACCTAAGAGGAGCCCTGCTGGATCAGACCACAGCCCATGTAGTCTATAAGAAGCTAAGAGAAGCCCTGCTGGATCAGGCCACAGCCCATCTAATCCATAAGAACTTAAGAGAACCCCTGCTGGATCAGGCCACAGCCCATCTAGTCCAGTGTCCTGTCGCACACAGTGACCCACCAATTGCCCATGGGCATCTCAAGCAGAGGCAAGGGCAAACGTTTTCCTGCCCTTGAATCCCAGCAAATGCCCTTAGAAGCGTCCTACTTCCCCGCCCCGCCCCCAGCCTGAAAGATGCACCTAGGCATTCATTCTAGTAGCCATTGATACATCTGTCATCCGTAAATTTGTCCAACCCTTCCTTAAAGCCATCCAGGCTGGTAGCTGTCACCACCTCTTCTAGCACCAAATTCCATAAACCGATGACCTTCTGGGTGAAGAAATGCATCCCTTTGTCGGATCTGACTCTCCTACCCATCAGCTTCACGTGCCTGGTGCCTCCCCATGTTGGTAAAAATAACGAAGCATCGAACAAATGCACAAAAGCACTCACTTTGCATTCGACTGTCAGTCTTTGAATGTATGGATTTGTTTGAATTTTGAATGGGGCAAATATTTGGGCACATCCCTTCTGCAAAAGTAAACTTTGCCATAATTCGTCTGAGCAGAGGTTTGCAGAACCCCCAGCTGACACCCCCATGAGTCTATCTGCTCCAGGTCAGGAAACAAAAGCTTCTGCTCCATGTGCCTTGATATGCATGTCTATGAACCTATTGGTTTTCAGTTAGATCACTCCTGTAAAGCATAATGCAGACAGGTTAGGGCTGTTCCACTGCTATCAGTGAAGGGGCTTTATGGAAGGGGCACACCTTGGGGATCGTAGAGTCACAGAATATACCTTGGAGCCCCATACCTGGGCCTTTGGGCTGGGTCAGCAAGAAATCTAGAGGCCTCCTTCTGCCCGCTGGTGCAGTTTATGTGGAGTATCCTTCTTCCTCACCAGGCTACCAGTGTGCCTTTACAACTGCTTAGTTGAGAGCTGTGTACACATCTAAGTGTTAATCCAGCTTCAGTCCACTTTCAGAGTATGAGAAACATCAGCAAAGTGAATAGTAGTGTTCATGCTGCTGCCTTAGTCGCTATTAAAGGCCAGAAAAATGCATGTCCAAAATTCATGCTCTGGCCTGATGGATGGATGGATGGATGGATGGATGGATGGATGGATGGATGGATGGATGGATGGATGGATGGATGGATGGATGGATGGATGGATGGATGGGCGGACGAGCGGGCAGGCAGATTATATAACAGCCCTTATAACCAAAGGTCTTGGGGTGGGTTTCAGTAAAAAACAACAATAAAGGTAAAAAGAAACTACTGAAAACAAAATGTCCTGGAATAGAGGCCTACTATAGTCTGCACAGCTCCTATTCCAGGATATATTTTGAAATGAAGTTCATTGTAGAAAGAGTCTTAGGGCCTTTTCACACTTTGATTAGGCATGAAGGCTGAATAACCAGTAGGATAACCTTGCAATGCCCAATATATCTGAAACTTACCTGGCGCTTCCCCAAGCATTTAGCTTAGTGTGATTGTCACTTAACTAGCAGCAACTACCTTGATAATTTTGCCATGGAAGAGATGCATGTGGGAGCATACTAGTCACACCCTTGATTTTGTGCTCCATGGCTATCCTGGGCAGAGGATGGTCCAGGGCGCATGGAGAGGCTTCCGGGATGGAAGCGTCTCCATGCAAAGTGGGAGCTCTGGCTCGGAACATCTCCGGACTTCCCCCACTGGCCAAGTGTGAACATACCCTTAGTTTCCTTCATATGTTAGAGTTACTCCACACCATTTTCAACCCAATCTGCTTTTGACAGAAAACCATCCTTAAATCTTTTTATTATTTATTTACTATTATTTACATTTCTATCCCGCCCCATACCCAAAGGTCTCTGGGTGGGTAACAGCAGATTAAAATAGAATATACATTAAAAGACGTTAAAAATTCAGCAAATATAAAACAGTATACAATATGTTTAAAATGATAGTGTCTGTACTGAGGGAGGGAACATAAGCAGCTCAGCCAAAGGCCAGGGCAAAGAGGTATGTCTTCACTGCCCTCCTAAATATATATAAGGAAGGGGCATGACGCTCCTTGAGGGGAGGCTATTCCATAGTCTGGGGGCCATCACAGAAAAGGCTCTCTCCCGGCATGGGCAGGTCGATATTATTATGCTATTTTGGGTTATCTGAGAGATGTTGCTGAGGGAAATCTTTGGTTCTTGGTCAGTTCTTGGTGAGCCAGTTTGGTCTAGGGCAGCAGTTCTCAACCTGTGGGTCGCGACCCCATTCGGGGTCGAATAGAGTTTTGGGCGGGGTCGCAGAATTAGATGGAGTGTGGAGAAGAACAGAAGGTTTGTCAGCTGCTTTGAGTCCCATTAAATGGGTGAGAAAAGCCTCTGGTTGCTTTGGGAGGGAAACTTCTGGTTTGAATGGTTGAGTTTGGAGGTTTGCTGTGGTGGGAACCATACTACAGGTATATAAAGGTTTTTCAGTGTCAGCCAGAGCTGGAATGAGGTAGTATGTGAACTGGAATTTCAAAGGCCAAATCAGGCTGTGGCCTGATTTGTGATTCTTTCACTGGCAATTTTTCTGCTGTGAATCCTATGATGCTTGGATAGGCCGGTGTGTGGGTGTGGACTGAGCAGGTTTGTATTGTTGTTCGTTCATTGGTTGACTTCAGTTCCATGCATGAATTATTTGTTTTGTTTTGTTCTTTGTCTTTCTGTGCCCTGGCTCCACCCCCTGGCCCATCAGCCCCGCCCCTGCCCCTGCCCCTGCCCCCGCCCCCATGGCTGCGGGGTCCCTGGAGCATGGGGAGCTGCACTGGGGGGTCACGGCATTGGGAAGGTTGAGAACCACTGGTCTAGGGGTTAGGGAGCAAGACTCTTATCTTGGAATATCGGGTTCAATTCCGCCCTCTCCTATGAAGCCAGCTGGGTGACCTTGGGCTAGTCACAGCTCTCTTCTGAGTTCTCACAGCCCCATCTACCTCACAGGGTGTTCTGTTGTGGGGAGAAGAATAGAAAAAGCTTTGTCAGCCGCTTTGAGTCTCCTTAAATGGGTGAGGAAAGTGGGGTAGAAAAGCCAACTCTTCTTCTTCTTCTTCTTCTTCTTCTAAGCCCCTCTAAACCACCTCTGAGGTGCTTTTTAAAAAAAAATGTGTGTGAACACAAGCAAGCGAAGCTTTTGCCTTTGTCTTCTGCTTGAGATGCCCAGAAGCCATTGGTGGGCCATAGTGTAAGACAGGACTCAAAACAGAATTGGCTTCCTGTGTCAGATCTTTGAACGCTGCCTTCAGGTTTTCCTCAAGAACTACCAGGGTCTCTCTCTGAGGAACACCTGCATTTAAAATATCTGTCACAGAACTGTGTGAAAGCAATAATTACGCCACTTCTCCATTTAGAGAAACACCGGTGCTTTGTAAACATGGGACTGTGTTAATGTGCCATTCTCCACAAAGGCTGTAATTACAACTAGAGCTATTCATTAACATTCAAAGGGATAATGGGGTATAATGAGGCAGAATTGAATTTATACAGCTGAGGGAAGGAAAACAAAAATCTAACAAAGGTAAGGGTGGGGAAAATCTCAATTCTGCTGAAATCTCATTAGTTCTTGGTAGCACTGAAATTCACAGTTGATAAGAGAGATGCCAAAACTCTTTCAAAACCGGAAATCTTTCAAAGGAGAACTAAATGGTTGTTTCTGGAAGATTCCCACCACTTTGGGAAGATACGGTTCTCTTACATTAAGCCAGTGGTTCTCAACCTGTGGTTCTCAACCCCTTGGGGGGTCAACCTACTCTTTCACAGGGGTTGTCTAAGACAGTGGTTCTCTGTCAGGGGGTATTGGGGTGTCAGGTACCCCCGTTGGTAATAAATCTTCACAGAGTTGCACGTCCGTGCTGAAAAGGCTGGCCTGTGCCTCTCGGCTTGCTGGCTGTCAGCATTCTCGTCGCTGTCCAAAATTTCAGGAGCCCCTCCTTTCTCTGCCCACAGTTTAAGCAAACAGACCGAGGCAGTTTCTCCGTAGAGGCCGTTTATTCGTTAGCTGTTACATCTTTCTCCCTCTCCAGTCTTGAACAATCAACAATCAACGAACACCACACAGCCGTGTGTGATCACTTTTATACCCTTGCTTTATCACAAGAAGGTGACTCACATCCTTTGTATTACACAAGGTGTTGCAATTCTTACTTCATTCAGCCTTCAGCAACTCGTGATAGTCTGGTGATTCTTGTGACTCCTAGTTACCTCTCTGCACACATCTCTACATTTTCTTTATATGGGCTTTCCAGCCTAACATTCTCAACCTGGGGGTCGGGACCCCTTTGGGGGTCGAATTACCCTTTCAGAGGGGTCGCGACAAGCCTTCTGCCGCCCTTCCCTCCCACCTCCCAGCTGCTCCGCCCCCGTGGTTGGGGGTCCCCACAACATGAGGAACTCCATTAAGGGGTTGCAGCACTAGGAAGGTTGAGAACTGCTGGTCTAAGACCATTGGAAAACACATAGGAATGGGGACACCGCTCCTCTATCCATCTCCAGGTGGGTCCACCCACATGCAGGTACGCCCACGTACGAGTACCTGGCGTGATGACATCATTGCGCCAACCCCATCACATACACCCCATGCAAATACAGTAGACAGCAGCTAATAATAATAATAATAATAATAATATTTATTTGTATACCGCCCTATGGCAAACCAATCCGGGCGGTTAACAACAGTAAAATATAAAATATAACAATTAAAAACACCTTATCCCTCCCCCCCTTAAGACAGTATTAAACAATATAACATATTAAAACACAATATCAATGCGTAAAACAATAATTTAAAAACTAAAAACTAAAAACCCTGATGTCCCTCTGTTGATCCTCAACCATCACTAAGATGGGGCCACGGGAGGAATCAGGGAATCTGGGCCGGGATGGTTAATCTGGAAAGGCCTGCCGGAAGAGATCCATCTTGACCGCCTTTTTAAAGCTGTCTAATGATGTTATCTGACGGATCTCATCCGACAGGTCGTTCCAGAGTTTGGGGGCGACAGCAGAGAACGCCCTCTGGGAGGTCGCCGCAAGCCTAGATTTTAGAGGCTGCAGTAAGTTCCTCCCAGAGGACCGGAGAGTGCGGGGAGGATTGTACAGGAGGAGGCGGTCCCTGAGATAGCTTGGACCCAAGCTACTGTGTAGAAAGCAGCAGTACTGGAGGTAAAGCGACACTTTTATATTCAGCTGTGGTTGATGTGAATATTTTAATTATGTTCAATTTGTAACAATGAAAATACATCCTGCATATCAGATATTTACAGTTCATAACAGTAGCAAAATTATAGTTATGAATTAGCAACGAAAATAATTTTATGGTTGGCTGTTAGGGATAGGGATAGGGATAGGGATAGGCTTAGGTTTAGGCTTAGGCTTAGGCTTAGGCTGGGAGTCACCACAACATGAGGAACTGTATTAAAGGGTCGTGGCATTAGGAAGGTTGAGAACCACTGCATTAAGCCAAGTATCTGTTTGCCACAAGCCACCGCTGTTTCAACAGGTCACATTCGGTGGGTTGTGCAGCTATCAGAAATGGAAGACTCTATTTCCTCCTAAATCAGGAAGTACTGGTAGGAATTCTACTTAAGTAAAAAGGTACATGGACCGGGATTCACCCAATGAAGATGAGTCGCAGAGCAATCAAGAGGGGCAAAGCAAAATATTGGAACTTGTTACCACAAGATATGGTACTACCCACTAGAATGAATGATTTTTTAAAAGACTGAGGACTTTTCATGCTTATGTGTGGAACAGACCAGAATGGGAAGCCTAAAATTGTGTCCTGTTTTAGTAGACCTCAATATAGATCCACTGGCTTACCGGGGGGGTGAGGGGGAGGGGGAGGAGCGGGGCATACAGGACCATAGAAGAATGGTCCAACATACCAGGGTGGTTGTATTTGGTGATGTATCAAGGCAATCCACCAAAATGGACCTTCCTGGTCTTTGAAGCATTGAAAGACACCTCATACCAGCTCCAAAGCGGGAATGAGATTCAGGTACCCAGCAAGAGGGTTGGTACAGAACTGGTAGTCCTGGACTAAGAACATAAGAGGAGCCCACCTAGATCGGGCCACACAGCCCATCTAGTCTAGATTATTGTCTCACATTGTGGCCCACCAATTGCTTCTGGGCGTCTCAAACAAAGGCAAAACTTTCACCTGTTCTTGAATCCCTGCAAATGGTCCTTAGAGGCATCCTGCCTGTCTCTCCAGCCTGGAACAAGCACCTGAACATCCATTCTAGTAGCCATTGATACATCTGCCATCCATGAGTTGTCTAACCCTTCCTTAAAGCCATGTAGGCTGGCAGCTTTTACCACCTCTTCTGGCAGCAAATTCCATAGACAGATGACCTTCTGGGTGAAGGAATACTTCCCCTTGTCTGATCTGACTCTCCTGCCCATCACCTGAAGTGGACTGAAATGTCTCACTGACCTGGAAATTGTGTTGATGCCACTTCAGAACTTCTGTTCATTCTGCAAACTTGCAACTACAAAAGGAAACCCGTTTTCCTAATAATCAAACACCTCATATGTAACTCAACTAAAACCTGACAGTGTGTTCAACCTAGGAATTCCAAAGGTGTGCAAAGTGACTGGATCCTCTGGAGTCGTCCAGTACTCCTTATCGCAAACTGTTGTTGAATTATATATGACTCCAGTACTTAAAATACACAGGCGTTGAATTATATATGTGCCTTCATTCCTCTGTGATTTCTTGATATATAATTAACTTGCTATGGACAAGCAACACCTTTACAGGTTCACACAAAATTTTTGAAAGCATTGATTTACTTGCTCCAAGACCTATGGGGGAGGCACTCTTGGCGATGCTACCCACTTCTGCAGTTAAGAGGAGAACCTTCCTGGTGGTAGGATCACAGCTATCGGTCAGGCACCCTCGTTGTGACCATTTCAGGGTTCAGGCTGCAATGGGCAGTAATATTTCTTTGCTCCCTTGCACGCCTCTTTGCAAACTGTATTTGCAAGCCCTGGCTCTGTTGCATTGATTGGCTGCTGGCAAATTGGAGGGAAAACCTGCCCAGGGACCTGGAGGCTTGATAGACAGGCAGGAGGAGGTTCCCTCGGTTGCCAGTGGTTACAGCCAATTGGAGCCCGAGAGGCTGAAGGGTATAATAAGCAGTGAAAGCAGCAGGCTGTGTCTTTTGGCTGGGCAATTTCTGAAGGGGACTGATAGCAGAGATCTGTCTCTGAGGGAGACTTTGCCAGCAACTGACCAAGGGTCTTTTCTCTGAAGGGGAATTGATCAGACTGGTCCTGTTCTTTGGGAAGGGGAGCTGAAGGAGGCAACTGTGGCTGGTTGTTTCTCTGAAGGAGCTCAGATAAGGACTGACCAGAGGCTGGAACCCTCAGCCTAGCAAGGAGGTGCTAAGCCTTGCTGAACCGGGACTGAATTGCTGTTCTTTGGGGAGGCTTGGGTAAAGCTGAGCAAACCAAAGGGGAAAAGTGGATAGGCATATCTGCTTAGAAGCAACTGGTTACCTGTAAGCTAAGAAAGCTGTTTGCTTGAAGCTAGCTATATTGAGAGACTTGTGATCTTTCTCTTGCTTTATCTGGACTTTCTATTTTCTCCCTTACCTTTCTAAATGTTATTCTTAATAAACTTGTTTTGGTTTACTATTATAACGCTTGCTACCAGTTTATTGCTTTAGACCTGTAGTACTCACTCAGCCTGGTGCACGCTTCCAGCAACCTAAAAGTGCCCAGCTACTTTCCGGAGGGCAGGCACTGATCAGTCTGCTAGAAGTCGTGACACTCGTTGTATGTCCTTAGACTAGGGATGTGCACAAATATTTGTAACCTGTTATTCATACGAATTCATATGAATTCGGACATTCGTAGATCAACATTCTTATGAATACAAAAGTTTCAGAACTTTCGTACAAATAGTTCAGACATTTGTTAAACTGAGGATACATATCCAATATATATCAGATTCGTATCCATTTGTATCGGATACATATTGGATATGTATTTGTTCATATCTGATATTCGTAGAAATCTGTATGAATGCTTTCATATAAGAACATAAGGATGTAAGAGAAGCCCTGCTGGATCAGGCCACAGCCCATCTAGTCCAGGGTCCCATTAAGCACACATTGGGAAATCCGCGTCCACACACACATACCTATTTAGCACACTTCCGGCGAGGCGCATCCACGCAGCAACACCCATTAAGCACACATTGGGAAACCCGCGTCCGCACAGGCAGACCTATTTAGCACACTTCCAGCGAGGCGCGTCCGCACATATCCATCTCTAATGGGCGCTTAATGGGGTTTAACGGAACACCACATTGAAGGTGGGCTTAATGGGTGCTTTGCTCTAAATCCACATTAACAGAGGACGGGTCCGCACACGGATGGGAGAGAGAACACATGGGGCGGGACAGGAAGTCGCCATGGTGAGAGAGGCGGCAGCAGGAAGCCGCCATGTTGAGTGAGCCAGGAGAAGCACAGTCCAGCCACGAAGTCCCTCTCACATGAGCTTTGCATCAGGCAGGTACCCAGCTACGGCGGCAGAGGGACAGCAAGTCTGAATGTAGAGATTCCATGCACAAAAAGCCGGCTTCGGTGCCAGGTGGGCACTGGATCTTAGACACGCCACTGATTGGTCCAGGAAAGGAGCAGTCACACGGCTCCTGGGGCAGCAGTCTTGCAATCTGTGCTACTGCGTCTGCACAGCGAAGGCAGAATCTGTTCCTCGCAATCCATCCTTCCCACGCATGTGCGGATGGAAGGGGTGTTGGTAGATCCATATCTAATAGATACGGATCTACCTTAAACCGGATTTAGTTAATCCGGATCTACCACAAACTAGAGTTAGTAAATCCGGATCTATCCTAAACCAGATTTAGTAAATCCGGATCTATTCTAAACCGGATTTAGTAAATCCGGATGTAATAGATCCGGATTTCCAGCGGTAATTGCGGAAGCACCCTTGGTGAAGACCTCCTTTCCCTGGCCTTTGGCTGAGGAAACAACATAATCTCACCATACAGGTATGTCACTGTTTTAATCATCCCTTTTTAATCTGTTTTTATAATGATTTTATTGCGACCTGCTCTGAGATCTTAGGTTATAGGGTAGGATAGAAATATAAACAAACAAACATTATATCAGCCACAATGTCTTCTCTTCCATATGGTCATTTGGCAATCACACTGACTTGTCAGTTTTTGGTGCAAATGTACATACAGAAGTGCTAATATTCCCAGGCCCTAGCAATTTACTATGGAGTCAAAGTTTCGATCCCAAAAATTACCTGTTAACTAGGGTTAATTGCTGACCTTGGCTTATTGGGCTGACTTATCTGGCCCAGACAACTCAAGACATGATTCTGCATTTCAATTCATTCTTATCAGTTAACCAGAGCAGTTTGGTTCTTCTTATGTGAAGAAGAAGAAAACAGTTGTTAAGACAAATTTGCTCAGCCAATTACATACTTGGAACCTCATGGAGGGAAAGAAATATGGCAGGCAAAAGCATAAGAAGACAAAAGAGGAGCCTTGCTGGATCAAGCCACAACCCATTTAGTCCAGCATCCTGGCTCACACAGTGGTCCACCAACTGAGCATCTCAAGCAGAAGGCAAAGGCAAAACCTTCACCTGCTCTCCACATGGCCTTCAGAGGCATCCTGCCTGCCTCTCCAACCTGGAGGCAGTACCTAATCGTTGATTCTAATAGCCATTGTTACACCTGTTCTCCATGAAGAGGAGCCCTGCTGGATCAGACCACAGCCCATGTAGTCCAGCATCGTGCCTCACACAGTAGTCCACCAATTGCTTCCAGGGTTCTCAAGCAGAAGACAAAGGTAAAACCTTCATCTGTAGGACCCAGGCATCCACTATAGTAACCATTGACATACCTGTCCTCCATGGATTTGTCTATAAGAACATAAGAGGAACCCTATTGGATCAGGCCACAGCCCATCTAGTCCAGCATCCTGCCTCACACAGTGGGCCACCAATTGCTTCCAGGCATCTCAAGCAGAAGACAAAGGCAAAACCTTCATCTGGAGTTCCTAGGCATCCACTCTAGTAACCATTGATATACCTGTCCTCCATGGATTTATCTATAAGAACGTAAGAAGAACCCTGCTGGATCAGGCCACAGCCCATCTAATCTGCTGTCTTGTCTCACACAGTGGCCCACCAATTGCTTCTGGTATCACAAGCAGAAAACAAAGGCAAAACCTTCACCTGCTCTCAAATCCCTGCAGATGGTCTTTAGAGGCATCCGACCTGCCGTACATCTGTCACACACAGAATAATTCTGCATACAATTTGGTTTTCAAAGAACCCCAACGAATCTATACATGACACCTCCAGGCTCATTCCTGGTGCCGGGCGCTAATACGCATAGCAGTGTGAAGAAGCTCAGTGGAAGGGTACAATGCACAAAGAAATTATTCCCTACAATCGCAGCAGGTTAGTGTATGTTCTTGCTCAGCCAGTGGCAGAGAAACCGCAAATACTTCTAAATTACTAACAGCTTAATGGGAAGCTGTCCTTTTCAGACTCCCTTCTATTTCTGAGTTCTCTTTGATCTTTATCTAACAAGAAATAAAACCAAAGGGCATACTGCAGAAATATCCATTCTATTGACCCCTCTTTTGGATTAACTCCAATTTCGCCATTCTGGAAGGGAACAGTAAAATTGTTGGAAGCAAATATTTTGTTATTAGAAACTGACAACTGCATTAATATAGGTGCTCCTCTCTGCAGATTCTCCTAGAGCAAAATATGTGATTTATTTGTTTACTGGAAAATGGAGTGCACATCTGCAGGCCTTTTGATTTCAGAAGCTCTCGAGAGGGCTTCGCCTTCCCACTTACAATTTTCAAGCTTTTGCAGAATAAAGACAAGAAAAATAATCTTATAAATGAAACAGGCTGCCATGAAGATAAGGACATTGCTCAAAGGTTGTATATCAATAAGGCTCCTTCCATTCTTTTGGAGGTCTACAGAGAGTAAACAATTTATTTATATTTAAATTTATTTATTTATTTATATTTATATTTATATCCCGCCCCATACCCTAGTAGTCAATGATGACTACTAAGTGAGCAAGACTTAAGAACATAAGAGAAGCCCTGCTGGATCAGGCCACAGCCCATCTAGTCCGGCATCCTGACTCCCACAGTCGCCCGCCAATTGCTTTGGGCATCTCAGGCAGGAGACAAAGGCAAAACATTTCACCTGCTCTCACATTCCTTGCAAATGGCCTTTAGAGGCATCTTGCCCACCTGTCCAACCTGGAGATGGTTCCTGGGCATCATATCTAGATAAACATTTGTCTGAATACGAATGTTTCAGACATTTGTACGAATAGTTTGGACATTTGTTAAACTGAGGTGAGGAAGCTGCTGCACCAGTCACATCTGCAATGGATCTAGAGTGCATTCAACATGGATTGAGAGCATATTAAAAGTGGGTTCAGGTTGGATTTCACACTTTCAGAGTGGATTTGTTATGGGATATGTATCGGATATGTATTTGTTCGTATCAGACATTCCTATGAATTTGTACGAATACATTTATATCAAATAGAATTTAACCACATTCAAAAGAGTCTATTCCTACGAATACGAATTTTCGAACATTCGATTCGGCACTAATCGAATGCCAAGAAACACATTTGTGCGCATCCCTAGTCTTGAGCTCTAACCACCTTAAATGTTCAAATGAAAGTACTTTCATGCACATCTCTATTGCGAACACAAGGGCCACAGGCTGTCTTCTCTGAGGTGCCTCTGAGGCAACTTAGAGAAGGCTTTGAGGTGGGATTGTTCACAAACCCAGCCTGCCCCTTCCCACTCTTCTGAACATTCAGTTCTAGAAAAGGTGGATTTGAGAAGAATTGGGAACAGGAGGGCCACACACTCTTCTCTGAGGTGCCTCTGAGGCAACTTAGAGAAGGCTTTGAGGTGGGATTGTTCACAAACCCAGCCTGCCCCTTCCCACTCTTCTGAACATTCAGTTCTAGAAAAGGTGGATTTGAGAAGAATTGGGAACAGGAGGGCCACACACGCTTCTCTGAGGTGCGTCTGAGGTGGCTTAGAGAAGGCTTTGAGGTGGGATTGTCCACACAACAGTCCTCCCCTTCTCCTGTCCTAGGAAAAATTGATTCAAAAAGTGTTAGGAACACGAGGGCCACACACTGTCTCTCTGAGGCACTTCTGAGGCGCCTTCTTTGTCATGTCTGAATGCAGCCTGGCTTTCCTTCAGTCTTCCATCTTTTCCAAAAACTAAAAGCTACTTGGAAAAACCACAGATTTAAAGAGATAAATGGTGGCAGTCAGGCAAAGGCCTATTTAACCAATACCATCCTATCCCCCTTCAAAACCTGTTCCACATGCACACTGGCTGGAAAAAACAGCCGGAAGAAAAGTAATTGGAATTCACCCTTCCCAATCCATCACTGTTTTGCTTAAAAAACTGATTCTCCAAGGCTGTTGTGGGTTTTGTAAACAACCCTAGTAAAGACAGATGTGTCTGAATGTGAAGCAGACTACAGACCTGAACGTGGCAAGTGATAGATGTCAATAGTCTCTCCTCTGAATCATGTTTTTATTTACTTTTGTCATGGCTCTTCTGCAGATCTAAACATTACAGGGAATACTCCACTGAATTAGACCTCTAACCCATCTAGCCCAGCAATCTATTGTGAGAGCATCCAACCAGCTGGCCATAGAGTACCCTATCCTTCAAGACAGCAACATGCCAAGCTCACAGGTCTCTGGGAAACTAGCCACCAGAGGCATAAGAACATAAGAAATTCTTGGATGAACCACATAGAAGTCCACAAGCAGGGATCAGGAAACATCTTGCCCTGCTCTTAAGTCTCCTAGGCTGCATTCGCAGACAGTAAAAAAAAAAATAGTGTCTCAAAAGCAACCTAGAGGGGTAGTGTCCAAATGCTGATATCTTAACCCTTATTAAAGTAGGGATGTACAAGAATGTTTTTTTGACATTCGAGTTGAGTCAAATAATCAAAAGTTTGATTTGATTCGAATTATTTAAATTTGAATTTAACAAAATTTGATTCGAATTAAACAAATTCGAATCTATTCGTTTGAATTTTTTGTTAGAATTTGCATTTACAAATGTCGACAAGATGCATAGATACCTCCACGCATCTTCCCAACATCTGTACACATCCATACGTGTCTGTACACGCGTGTATGCATCCCGTAGTTATCCCGTACGCAACCCGTTTTAATCTCATACGGATCCGTACAAATGCGTAAAGATGCAGGAAAGGTGTGGATCTTCAAGCATGCATCATGTACCAACCCATACACATATGAACAGCTAGGGATGCGCATGAATGAAAAATCCACATTTGATTCACTGTCAAAATGTCCAAAACTTTATTCCATCATCAAATCATTAATTCAAACATTCGGACTTTCACATTCAGAGATGAACATTTTTTGGGGGGGGGGTGTCCACTGAAAAAGCTTGTCTTAACCAATAAAATGCTGCAAACTGAATGTTTGTATTCATGAGCCGGGAGCATTATTTGATTATTTCAAATGTCCGAATGTTCATACTTTTGATTCAATGTGAAAATTTGCGAATGTGAAAATTTGATCAAATTTTCAAATGTGAATTCACTTGTGCACATTCCTGCCCGCAGATTTTATAATGGAAACCATTATTAAAGACAAAATTAGTGTGCATATGGAGCAGCAGGCATTGCTGAACAAAAGCCAGCATGGCTTCTGCAAAGGTAAATCATGCCTCACAAATTTGTTGGAATTCTTTGAGAGTGTCAATAAACACGTGGATAAAGGTGAACCAGTAGACATTGTCTATCTGGACTTTCAGAAGGCTTTTGACAAAGTCCCACATCAAAGGCTACTGAGTAAACTCACCAGCCATGGAATAAAAGGACAGGTTCTGTCCTGGATTTGTGACTGGCTTAAGGGCAGAAAGCAGAGAGTAGTAGTAAACGGCAATTTCTCAGGGTGGAAAGAAGTAAAAAGTGGGGTCCCTCAAGGCTCAGTACTGGGACCAATGCTTTTTAATTTATTCATCAATGATCTAGAAAAAGGGGTACATAGTAAAATAGCAAAATTTGCTGATGATACTAAATTATTTAGGGTAGTAAAATCTGAAAGAGATTGCCAAGAGCTCCAGAGGGATCTCTTAGCATTGGGTGAGTGGGCAACCAAGTGGCAAATGTGCTTTAATCTTAACAAGTGTAAAGTAATGCACATTGGGGCCAAGAATCCAAATTACGTCTATAAACTGATGGGGTCTGAGCTTTCTGCAACACGCCAGGAAAGGGATCTCGGGGTTTTGGTGGACAGTTCAATGAAGGTGTTAACCCAGTGTGCGGCAGCAGCAAAAAAAGCAAATTCAATGCTGGGAATAATTAGGAAGGGAATAGAAAATAAGTCAGCAAGTGTCATTTTGCCCCTTTATAAATCTATAGTGAGGCCACATTTGGAATACTGTGTACAATTCTGGTCACCACACCTCAAAAAGGATATTGTGGAACTAGAGAAGGTGCAGAGAAGGGCAACCAGAATGATTAAGGGTCTGGAACACCTCCCTTACGAAACCAGGCTGCAACGTCTAGGCCTCTTCAGTCTGGAGAGACGGCGTTTGAGAGGGGACCTGATTGAAGTATATAAAATTATGCACGGCATAGAAAAGGTGGATAGAGAAAATTTCTTTTCTCTATCGCACAACACTAGAACCAGGGGGCATCTATGAAGCTGATGGGTAGGAGCGTAAGGTCTGACAGGGGGAAGTATTTCTTCACACAGAGGGTCATCGGCCTATGGAATGTGCTGCCAGAAGAGGTGGTGACAGCTACCAGTCTGGATGGCTTTAAGGTAGGGTTAGACAAATTTATGGATGACAGATGTATCAGTGGCTACTAGAACGAATGCCTAGGTGCATCTTTCAGGCTGAGGGGGGGGGAAAATGGGGCGCTTCTAGGGCCATCTGCTGGGACTCGAGAGCAGGAGAAGGTTTGTCCTTGTCTCTGCTTGAGATGCCCATGGGTAGTTAGTGGGCCACTGTGTGCGACAGGATGCTGGACTAGATGGGCTGTGGCCTGATCCAGCAGGGCTTCTCTTATGTTCTTATGTTCTTATGTTCCTCTGTGTCCTATATATTTACCTTTCCTAAATACTCCTTGCCAAATTAAAGATGCAACTTCTATGCCACTGTGTCCTATCAGCTGCAAAATCCAGGAGTTTCCACAAGAAAGATGGAAGATGAGCAACCACAACTTATTTGGTTTCAGATTGCTCAATAAAGTATCATCCTCCATTTGCTTACAAGGGTTTATACTGGGAATAGGCTTCCAAAATGCCAACCTCGGGGTTCACTCACCAAGTCCTTGGTTCTGCTGTTCCCATTCAATTGCACTCGGCAGTTGATAAGATACTCCGGAAAGCTCTTCATTGGGGTTCTCCAATCCTTCCAAAGGCTCTTGTGAGATCTCCCCAGGAAGGGTGAAACTAGACAGGTTGATGTCTTCATCCAAACTTTCGTCCATCGAATTGAGATCTCGATCATCTTCATTGTCGTCGTCTCCTTCATCTTCCTCCTCCTCCTCATCTGGTTCTTCTTCCTCCTCCTCCTCCTCTTCCTCTTCCTCCTCCTCCTCTTCCTCTAGAAAGGCAAGAAAGAAGGAAACTTTGAGACAGCTAAAAAGACTTTACTCATCAGTATCATTAGTGGCAATGAATTAGATTTTGAGCACTTTCCTTCTGAACAGCCAGAACACTAAATTAGACTGAAATTAGAAAGAGTGCAAAAATTGGGCAAAATCAGTGGTTAAGACTGCATTGTGGAAAGGGTTAAGCTCCTCATTTTTCAGAATTGTCTGCACAATTTATTCCAGAAGCATGCAAACTGTGGACCTGTTTGCACTAAGAGTTGCACTTGAAAGATGGCGTTTTAGAGGGGACCTGACTGAAGTGCATTCTGGGAGGAAGGCGGCGAGTCACTGCAACCAGGAAGATGGGGGGACAGACCCATACTGCAGGAAACCAGCAGACAGAACCTGAGCTGTGGGGATAATTTGTACAGAACCTATTACACAAGATGGGAGGACTAGAAACAATAGTATGAAACTTCAAAGTAATCAGTACAGATTACGGTAGATATTAGAAGAAACTTCCTGATAGTAAGGGGAACCCAGACAATGGAAGAGGTTGCCATGGTGGGTGATGAGCTCTCCTTTGTTGGTGGCCTTCAAGCAGAAGCTGGACAGACATCTATCTAGGATGGTTTAGGAAATCCTGCATTGAGCAGCGGGTTGGACTAGATGGCCCTAGAGGTCCCTTCCAACTCGATGATTCTAAGTATCTAAAATCATGCATGGTGTAGAAAAGGTGGATTCTAGTATCCACTGATCCACCTGTCTTCCCTGAGTTTGTCTAGCCCTTTCTTAAAGCCACCTAGGCTGGTTGCTGTCACCGCCTCTTCTGGCAGCAAATTCCATAGACTTGTGAGGAATATTTTCATAGTGTGTTTGTCAAAAGACATGATATATATCTTCAAGGACAGTGTGTTTGCCAAGAGACATGATAAGATGTCTTCCAAGAGTAACTGGTCTAAACCAGTCAGCCATTTGGACTTTTCATTACTGCGCATGTCAGAGAAATCTGATATGTATGTTTTTCTATATAGGCGTTACGGGTATATTGTAATCACGGCCGTGGTTTAGGATATAAATTGTGTTCTGGAATGTGGGAGGTTCGAAGTTCTGGCTGATGGGGTTGTTGAAAGCGGGCTTCCTATGCTGCAGCATACCAACAATTAAAGGAATCTTTCTCTCTGACCCATCTGCTTATTAAGAAATTAATATGAATAGCATTTGCTGATAGAGCGGCAACTTGTTTTCATAATGGTCTGGAATTTTCCTAACAGACTGATGACCCTCTGGGTGAAGAAATACTTCCCCTTGTCTGATCCAACATACTGTGCACCGCTATCTGTCCCCCTCAATTTGTCCACATGGGCTTATTCTGGAATATATCTGAGATTAGGCGACTGTTGTCCTCATGCTAATGTAGACCATGGTAGGCCTCACCTGCCAAAGCTTGCACTAGCATATGGGCAGCAGGTCTCTATCCCAATATATATTCCAGAATAAGGCCAAGTGCACAAAGGACCATTGTCTCATGCTCAAGCTGTGCTGCATTTCCTAGCAGCAAAGCAGCGATCTGGTGGATGCACAATTCATGCAGCAATGCACAGACAAATCCTCAATGGCCATACCATGCACAGAAGAGCCCCTCACTTCAACCCTGGATGGTTCAGTATCAGAAATAGTAGGAAATACTGCCACCTTTCAGCCACTGAGAGACACTGCAGCTTTCAAAAAAATATAATGCAGAATAAGGTGTGTTTCGCAGCGACCCACCAGATGTTCCAAACTACATCTCCCATCATTCCATGGCAGACCTTGGGAGTTCTAATTCAGGAAGATCTGAAAGGACAGATAGGATGCCCATGTCTGTCTCTCTCTCTCTCTCTCTCTCTCTCTGTCGAGGCAGCCTTCATGATACCAGCTCAGGATAGTTTTATGTAATTACAGTAAATTCCTTGAAGTAACTGATAAAAATACTACAAAAAAGGAAAATTGTGCATTTTCCTCTCACTAAGTATTCAAGAGGGGACAGAGAGGGTATGGGTGGAGAGGGCAGGAAAGCTCTGTATTATGTACAACAGTGAAATTATAAACAATATATGTATTTATCGAAAATCTGCAAAGTGCACACAAATAAAAGTCTGCTTAATTGTTTGCAAGGGGAAATACAGGATAAAATATTTACAGGCACTTTGCATTAAGAGACACATGCGCTGCGATCCTTGAAGAATGAATGGCTGAAATGCAACAATGGGTGTTTTTCCACCACGCTCCTTTAATCTGGACCTAAGAAGATCCAGTTCTAAGGAATGGGTACAAATAGAGATTAAAAAGCATGGTGGATAGACTGACCCCTGAGGACCCCCACAGGAGACCAACAACAAGAAGAAAACTCTCTGGTATCAACTTTAGAAGTAAGAGTGAAACCACAATTTAGTGCCTCCAACTCCCAGTTGCCTTCCCAGGAGGACATGGTGGTTGGTGGTTTCCAAAGTCAACAAAAGATCAAGGAGAACCACCAGGGTATCAAGGAGAACCATCCATCTTTTGGTAAGTCATCGGCCAGGGCAACCAAGGCAATTTCAGTGCCATGGCTATGCCTGAAGCCAAACTGACATGGGTCAAGATAATTACCTTCCTTCGGGCACACATGAAGATAAGCGAACAGAATCTGGCCCAAGATAAAAAACTGAGCAACAGTTGTCTAATACTTCTGCCTCTTAAGGAAGGAGGGTGTTACCACCTCTCTGAGAGGCCATAGAACAACCCTCTCCCACGGTGAGACATCCAAACTCACCTGGCTATACCCTTCTGGCTAGCCCTTATCAGCCATGATGGGCAAGGAACCAGGCATCAAGAGGTTGCCCAGTTCTCTGTAAGCAGCTTGCTGACGGCCTCATATGCTTTGGTGTGAATTTCTTGGAAGAAGAACAGAACCGCCGCACCTAAGCCCAGATTCCCTACGGGTGGACTTGGAGCTGAATTTCCAGTCCCAGCTGTCAGCAGATGAGGAAGTTAATCCCAAGCAAATATATTAGGCTTATTTAGTATAGTAATCTCACTAGCTGTGTTAGTAGCAAAGAATAAAAACACAGGCTTAGGAGATTATCTCTTCCATTGTAAGTGCGAAGGCCGGAGGATTCAGCATGTGAAAAATACATTTCACACCACCTCCACCCGCATCCCCACATAGAGCTTTGCTAAGTATCATGGAAGTTAGGAGCCAGAAAGTGAACTTTTCCCATTTCTGATCTGGCCTATAGCCTAGTGTCCCCTTCCAGTGGTCAGTTCCTATGGTAGCTCACCTTAATGCCCTCATTGAGTGCAGCACTGACTACCCTGGGAGCCCTGCTTTGATCTTACTGAAATGCCCAAGCTTGATTAATGCACTTGTATCTTTAATTAAGATCTGGAGGGGAGGCCCTCCTGGTTATCCTACCACCATCAGCAGCTAGGCGGGTGGGCACCCAGGAGACGGCCTTCTCAGTAGTGGCCCCCAGGCTGTGGAATGGTCTCCCCCTGGAGGTGCGTCAGGCTCCTTCTCTGTTTATGTTTAGGAAGGTGGTGAAGACGTACCTCTTCACCCAGGCCTTTGGTTAAATGCTCCCTACGCTTTCCCCACTGCAGACTCTGTTTTTTAAACTGTTTTTGTATTTTTAAAATATTATTATTATTATGTTGGACTTTTAAAATTTGTACTGGTTTTAGTATTTTATACAGTTTTGATATGCTTGTTTTAAATGTTGTGAGCTGCCCAGAGACCCTTGGGTATGGGGCGGGATATAAATATAAATAAAAATAAATAAATGTTATATAATGTGTTCAGGGTAAAGGCGCTGACCAGGAAGGTTAGTAAACAGAGAAGGAGGGGCTAAACCAGGTCCAATTAGCATATTGAAGAAGGGGGGGCAGCCCAGAGAGAACTAGCCAATCAGAAGGGATGGAACCCTGGCAGAGACTATAAAAAGGGCCTTCCTGTCAGAGCCATTGTTCTGTAACTGGGGCTAGACTTAGGAAGAAGTTAGACAGTACAGATCCGGGTCCTGAGGAGAATCTAGAAGGGATTAGTCAGGGTCCTGAGTTAGCAAATAAGTTATTGAAAAGTTAAAGTGAACTGTTTGTGCTGAAGTTGAACTGACTCAAGAGTTGTAAACAAATAAAGATACACTTACCTTAGTTTAAAAGTCACTCTGCTTGAGGCCTGTTACTGACTCAGACGCTCAAGTGAGGAGGGAAGTGTTGTCATAGTAACGTAACTGACTATAGTGTAACTGAAGTTTTGAACCTTGGTGCTGGCAGAAGAAAAAGGCTTAGAGGCCTACAGTTGAAAAAGGCATTTGAAGTCTGTGGCTATAGTGGCCAGACTAGAGAGAGTTGGATGCCCGACTAGGGCCTAGTAAATGGTGGCAGTTGGCTGTGGCCATCACAGTCTGGACATCCAAATCTGTACGAATGCATTCATAAGTATTCATTCGAATAATTCAGAAATTCGTATCACTACGGTTACATACATATCCTGTACGCATCCTGTTTTCATCCCGCACGGATATGTACAGATGTGTACGAGATGCGTACGGGTATATACGAGATACTTTTGTACCAGTACAGATATGAACATCCAAATTATTCATATGAATAACTCAGAATATTCGTACTCATTCAAATTCCAAAATTCAAATGTCTGGACATTCAATTCATATGCGAATGTCCAAATTCATACGAATTTTGAATATTTGTGCGCATCCCTAGCCGTGACTCCACCCAAGCAGCAGTAGGCACCTGAGGAAAGTGCTTTCACAATAGTCCCAAATATCTTTAAAAACACCTCTTCCCATATAGACCTGCTTATGCCCTAAGATCTACTGATGAGACATTCTGGGCAATCTCCCCACCTGCAATAGCAGGAGGTGGGGCTGGGAAGACCTGGAGAGGCATTCTCGGTTGTAGGTCACAGGCTATGGAATACTCTCCCCTCTGAAGTGCATCAGGTACTTTCATTGTACGTGTTCAGAAGACAAGAAAAGACGTAAGAACATAAGAGGAGCCCTGCTGGATCAGGCCACAGCCCATCTAGTTCAGCATCCTGCCTCACACAGCGGGCCACCAATTGCCCTCCTCTCTGCCCCCTCTCCCCTCATTGGAAGTCGGACTGACGCTGCCCCACCCCTGTGCTGCCTGCTGCAAATGCCGCATCCCCCTTAGCAGGAACGGAAAAAATAATAATTTTTGAAAACCAAAGCCACTGCAAGGTTTTGACACCTGCGGCAGTTGCGCAGCTTTGCACACCTTCGCTCTTCCCGGGAACCGCGAGAACCCCTGGCAAGCAGAAAATCAAGCTATTATCATGCTCGCATTGGCGACTGGGAAACGGGGGTGGAATTTTTGCCATGTAAAAGGGAGAGAAACCAAGCCATTATCCTGCCTGCCTTGGTGATCAGGGAAGGGGGGTGGAATACTTGTATAAAAGAGCCTCGTGGGGCAGTGAAGGCCATTTGACCCCCTCATTGTTTTGGCTTTAACACCATTTATTCCCAAAAAATCTCAGTGGTTGCGATCTCCAATGCACAGGGCAGGAATGGCAAGCCCAGGACATGAAACCCCACCTCCCACTGACGCAAGCCCCAATCTCCTCAGCAAATAGCCCAGAATTGTCCCCATGCACAGTCTCAGCTCACAAAGCAATATGTGCCAGGACACCAAACTATGACAAGAGCTTTTTTTTCTGGTACCAAATCTGGCACGGCTTTTATACGCGTTTTGGCGGTTTGGTCCGCGGGAACTAAACCAAATCAAAAGTGAATGGGGACGACCATTGCCGAACCTGATTTCAATTCAGACTAAAATATGCATGGGGACACGCCTGCTGGCATTCTGCAGGGTGATAAAGACCCATACAGCAAGCTATGTGGGACCGTACTTTGACTTAGTCCTGCTAGGTTGTTTATGGAACTCCCTTTTCTATTCAGCAACAGGAAAGATTTTCTCTTTTCCATTACAGTCAAATTATTATCAGTGAGTGGATTTAGGGAGCTGCGGCAATAAATAAGATAGCATTTTATTTCCAAGGGGAACAAAGGTTTTGATGGCTTTCACCCCTTGCTGGGACTATTTCAGCCGTGGCAGGCAATCCCAGCTGGGGTGCAAAATCTCATGACTCCCTGGCCCTCCCTGCAGATACAATTTAACAGAGCAATCAGATTCAAACAGGGAAGCAAAAGGGGAAAAAATCACACTAATCACAATAGAAGATCTATACTGTGTTATCCATCTTTGTACATCTGTGAAGGAAAGCTTAGACCAAGATATTGGTCTAACTTACATATTTATATCTCATAGAAGAACTGGCTTTTCTACCCTGCTTTTCTCATGGGGACTCAAAACGACTGACACAGACATCTTGTGAGGTGGGTGACGCTGTGGGAGCTCAGCTGTGACTAGCCCAAGGCCACCCATATGGCTTCACAGAGGAGGGTGTAATCAAACCCGGTATTCCCAGATAAGAGTCCGGCTCCCTAACCACTAGACCAAACAGGTGACCATTCTGCACTGAGCCTTATTCCGGATTATATCTTGGAACAGGCACCTATCATCCACATGCTAGTGCAAACTATGGCAAGCCATGGAGAGGACAGCATGTAGACCTCAGGTTTTCATCCTATCTCTAATCCAGCTTTTCTAGCCTAAAATGTTCATGAGAGGGGAGGGGGCAGACTGGCATGTGAACAATCCCATCTACTAACTATTAACAAAACTATTACCCCCTCCCCCAGGCTGCCTTCAAACTTTTCCTAGAAGGGAGAAGTTCAAAAGGAGCCATGCCAGACAGCAAGGAGTTGTAAACGCAGAGCAGTTAAAATGCTCTAGGAGAACCGCTGCTTCCATGCACCTACCCTTGGAATAGTAACTGCTCCGGGAAATGCGGATGCTGCATGCAGCCGTTCCCTCAGAGTTCTCTTGACACTTAAATGTGAAAAGGCTCCAAGCCATCTCTATGGAGAAGCTCTGATTAGAACCTTAGCCCTTTTCACACTACAGCCTCTAATGCACAATTAGTGTACCTTTGCATGTCGAGTAGTCTGCTACAGCTTACAACCGTGCCCGCCCTCCCCAGAAGTGCACTAATGGTTGATTTCATGCTCCACACCTTAATCAATGTTACCTAATTGCTTACCTGAAGCGTCCAGTAGAGCGACGATTTGCTCTTGCCAGCGCTCCGGGGTTGTTTGAGGTGCCGCGCAAGTGCGCTGCCACCTCAGACGACCATGGATGTGACTGCGACTGCGCGTGTACAGAGCATCAGTTTCGTCGAGGCGACGGCGCTGGTGCGAGCACAGTCATGGAGGCACTGCTGTCAAAATGGCCACGCCCAGAAGAGGACCAGGCCCCGGGCTCGAATAAGGTGAGTATCCGATCCCGGGGGAAGGGAGCGTTCCAATCTGAATGCAAGCTCAGGAGAATCAGAACAGGAAGACCAACAGTCAAAAGCGGGCCCCACAAAATTCTCAGCCACCTCTTACTGGCATAGGTACCTTCTGACTCCAACCTATCCAGTCCGTAGGTTGCTGCCGTGGTGATCCGGTGGGCAGCTGGCGCAGTGGCTCTCCTTGCAGAAGACACTGAGGATGGTGGACCTGTCATGGCCTCCACCGTATCAAGAATCCCTTCCACCTGTGTTCTGAGCTCAGGCAGCATTTCAGGAGCATTGGTGAGAAACAGAAATCCTTCTCCTTTTCCAAGGGTTTGGACAACCCCTAAAAGGGAGACCAAGAAAAAGGGAAACCAGGTGTACCAAATACATCAATATGGATCACAAGAGAGTTATTTGGGTAAGCAGTAACTACAGGAGATGCTGTTGATGAAAGAGAGATCATTCCATAATAGGCATGCGCATGAATATTTGAATGCATTTGGAATTCAATTGAATCAACCGAATTTTGACATTCGAATTTGAATCAAATGTCCTTAAATTCGAATCTAAAGATTTGATGCGAATTTTGAATTTCCGATCCATTGGTTCGAATTATTCGGACATCCGTATGTGTACGGGTTTGGACACGATGCGTACTTGAAGATCTGCATCTTTCCCACATCTGTACGCATCTGTACGGATCCATACGGGATGAAAACGGGTTGCATACGGGATAACTATCAGATGCATATGGATGTGTATGGACGTGCACGGACCCGGGGAAGATGCGTACCACCATCTACGTAAGTGCAAATTTGAATTAAAAATTCAAACGAATAGACTTGAATTTGCCTAATTTGAATCGAAGAAGAAGAAGAGTTGGCTTTTCTACCCTGCTTTTCTCACCCATTTAAGGGGACTCAAAGCAGCTGACAAACCTTCTGTTCTTCTCTCCACAACAGATACCCTGTGAGGTGGCTGGGGCTGTGAGAGCTCAGGAGAGAGCTGTGACTAGCCCAAGGTCACCCAGCTGGCTTCATGGGGGAGGGCAGAATCAAACCTGGTATTCCCAGATGAGAGTCCGACTCCCTAACCACTAGACCAAACTGGCAAATTTGAGCCTCTTCTTTTCTCTGCCAGTCACAACCAGCCTGGTAGCCACAGTAACCAGGAAAACTGGTTGTCCTTCCATAGTCCCACCTACGCTTCCAAGATGCAAATGAAGCAGCTGAACAGGGTTTTTTTGGCACAGCAGCTCTTGAAAGCTTTTCTGCAGCTGTCCCCCATTTCTCCTCTGTAAATACTTTGGTCTATTAATTGCTGCTAGACTCTGTTTAGAACTAAAAGCACACACACCCCTTACTTTTCCAATGAATCAATTAATCAACCGACCAATTGTGTATTTGTATGGTCGGGAAACCACCATAACGTATGTTTTCCATCAAAAGGACATCAGTCCCTTTTGTTAATTTTGTTTGCTTTGACAGGGGCCTTGTGACAGTTTCAAGGGAAAGGCCATTCCGTAGCCAAAGGCCAAGGGAAAGCTGGGTTTCTTCACTGTCCTCCTGTTCTTTGCACCTCAGGGGGAAGACTATTCCATAATCTAGGGGCCATCAGTGAGAAGGCCCTATCTTGAGTGCCCGTCCTTTTTGCTACCGAGTGTGGTGGTACAACCAGAAAGGCCACCCCTACAGAGTTTAAGGCAAGGGCAGGTTGATATGGTAGAAGGTGTTCCTAGATATTTGACCCTCAAGTCATTTAGTGCCTTGTAAGTTAAGGTTAACACCTTGAATTGAACGGAAATCTGCATTTGTGCGAATAGAGTCGCTTCAAATGCACTGGCTTCGAATTCTCTTTGAATGTTTATTTATTTATTATTTATGTTTCTATCCCGCCCTTTACCCAAAGGTTTCAGGATGGGTAACTACCTTTAAAACAACAAATTAAAGCCAATTTTAAAACCAATAATATACATAAAAACCTTTAAAAGATTCAGCATATTAATATAATAGTATCTGCCGTGGGAGGGGGAGTATAATCACATCAGCCCAAGGCCAGGGCAAAGAGATGCATCTTCACTGCCTTCCTGAATACAGTATATACAGAGAAGGGGCATGACGCACCTCAAGGGGGAGGCTATTCCAAAACTTGGGGGCCATTACTGAGAAGGCCCTTTCCCGGGTGCCCCCCTGTTTCACTACTGAGGGCAGTGGGACAACCAGGAGGGCCTCACCGCTTGATCTTAAGGCACGGGCAGGTCGATATGGGAGAAGGCGTTCCTTTAGATATTTGGGGCCCAAGTAAGTCAGAGTTAACGCCTTGAATTGGGCTCGGTAGTGAATTGGCAGCCAGTGCAATCCTTTTAATGCTGGCGTAATGTGCATCCGGTTGGCTGTTCCAGTGGATCCCTGTTGCCACCTTTCAGTGTTCCAAATCTTCTCCAAATCCGCTCTGGAGGCAACTGGGCAGCTGCTTTGCCTAGCAGCTATGCTGCCCAAATGCTACCAGCAAACGTAACGACGCTTCAAATGGAGGCACAAAAGCTTTCACTTTGCACACAAAGGTGAGCCTTCGAACACAGCCAGTATTCATTTGCAATTCATATGAACTGTGAAGGTGACAAACATTTCCCACCCATGCCGCCGGAAAAGCTCTTTTAAATTATCCGCTTATGTTATATCCACTTTAAGGAACTAATCGCTTCTGAGCCCAGTTCAAGGTGTTAATGACTTGGGCCTCAAATATCTGAAGGAATGTCTACTCGCATATCGATCTGCCCATCTGGAGGGGAGGCCCTCCTGGTTGTACCACCACCCTCAGCAGCAAAAGTCCTGGGCACTTGGGAGAGGGCCTTCTCAGTGATGGCCCCTACACTGTGGAATAGTCTCACCCTTGACATGCATCAATCACCTTCATTGTACATATTTCGGAAGGCAGTGAAGACACACCTCTTTGCCCTGGCCTTCAGTTAAATGGACAAATTTATGGACAACAGATGTATCAATGGCTACTGGAATGGATGCCTAGTTACATCTTTCAGAGTGGGGGGACAAGCAGGATGCTTCTAAGGCCATTTGCTGGGATTCGAGAGCAGGAGAAGGTTTGCTCTTTGCTTGAGATGCCCATGGGCAATTGGTGGGCCACTGTGTGAGACAGCATGCTGGACTAGATGGGCTGTGGCCTGATCCAGCAGGGCTCCTTTGGGTTCTTATAGACCAGATGGGCTGTGGCCTGATCCAGCAGGGCTCCTTTAGGTTCTTATGGACTAGATGGGTTGTGGCCTGATCCAGCAGGGCTCCCCTTAGGTTCTTATGGACTAGATGGACTGTGGCCTGATCCAGCAGGCTCCTCTTAGGTTCTTATGGACTAGATGGGCTGTGGCCTGATCCAGCAGGGCTCCTCTTAGGTTCTTATGGACTAGATGGGCTGTGGCCTGATCCAGCAGGGCTCCCCTTAGGTTCTTATGGACTAGATGGGCTGTGGCCTGATCCAGCAGGGCTCCCCTTAGGTTCTTAGGTTCTTATGGACTAGATGGGCTGTGGCCTGATCCAGCAGGGTTCCCCTTAGGTTCTAATGGACTAGATGGTCTGTGGCCTGATCCAGCAGGCTCCTCTTAGGTTCTTATGGACTAGATGGGCTGTGGCCTGAACCAGCAGGGCTCCCCTTAGGTTCCTATGGACTAGATGGGCTGTGGCCTGATCCAGCAGGGCTCCCCTTAGGTTCTTATGGACTAGATGGGCTGTGGCCTGATCCAGCAGGGTTCCCCTTAGGTTCTTATGGACTAGATGGTCTGTGGCCTGATCCAGCAGGGCTCATCTTAGGTTCTTATGGACGAGATCGGCTGTGGCCTGAACCAGCAGGGCTCCCCTTAGGTTCTTATGGACTAGATGGGCTGTGGCCTGATCCAGCAGGGCTCCCCTTAGGTTCTTATGGACTAGATGGGCTGTGGCCTGATCCAGCAGGGCTCCTCTTGTATTCTTATGATACACTTTCCCTTCCCACTTCCAGGCACTGTTTTAATATATACTGTTATTGTTTTACTATGTTGATTTTAAATGTTGTTACCTGCCCTGAGACCTTTAGGTATAAGGCGGGATAGAAATACAAATAATAAATAATCAGGTGAGGATAAGGAAGGATTTGTGCACCAGGATGGGCAAAGAAGGACCTTGATAGTCATCCTACAACTGAGTAGGAGAAGGCATTTCCCCGTTATACCTACTACCTCTAGGTGTGCCAGGGTTTAAATATGGATCCTCCAAACCATAGCTTTGAAACAAACAAACAAATAAATCTGTGCCACCCACAGCCTCCATAACTAACCTTCAGCTTCCCCTGTTTTATCAACAGGCAAATGGGTGGCGAGGGGAGAAACATTGGTTGGAAAATTCTCCAACTCCTTCCGCAGTTCAGACATGCTGGAAACTGTTGCTGTTTGGGCTGCTAATTGTCTCTCTTCCTCCATTGGTGTCTCTTGCCCGAGGCTTTCCTGGGTAGTAAAATCTTGTGGCGTCACAGCTGGTAGATCAGGAGCAATTTCATGGGGAGCTTGAGTAATGCCTAGGGGAAATTAATACAAAAACCACTCAAGTATTAGTCACAGAATACATTAGGAAGGATAGAGGAGACCCCAGGACTATACAGAAGAAGAAGAAGAAGAAGAAGAAGAAGAAGAAGAAGAAGAAGAAGAAGAAGAAGAAGAAGAAGAAGAAGAGTTGGCGTTTCTACCCTGCTTTTCTCACCCATTTAAGGGGACTCAAAGCGGCTGACAAAGCTTCTGTTCTCCCCACAACAAAACCCTGTGAAGTGGGTGGGACTATGAGAGCTCACAAAGAGAGCTGTGACTAGCCCAAGGTCACCCAGCTGACTTCATGGAGGAGGGCGGAATCAAACCCGGTATTCCCAGATAAGAGTCCGGCTCCCTAACCACTAGGCCAAACTGGCAGACTCTGCTCAAGTGTGGAATTCTCCTTGCCAAAGCTAGGGCCCTTTCTGGACTGGGTTTCATCCCAGATTATATTCCGCACAGGGACCTGCCATCCACATATTCTGAACCTGTCATAGTCTGCACTAGCATGCAGATGGCTGGCCCCTATTCCAGGATATCAAGCCTTTTCACACTTGGCAAAAAGGCGAAGACACGGGGAAGTCCTGAACTATGTGGAGAGCTCCGCATCATTCCATCACCACGCCAATGGAACCATGCAGGCATGTTGGTGCTGTTATCAGGGCTCTGGGGTCGCCTCCATAATGGAGGTGATTTACACTGATGAGGTAAGGGATTAGAAATGAGCTTGGATGTTTTTTTTTTGTTGTTGTTGTTGTTTTCGATTCAAATTGAATCGCATGCAAGGGAATTTGCATTCATACGAATAGGGCACCTTTGAAACTGCTGCAAATGTTCTTCGGATGCTATTTGAATCTGATTAAAATCCCTGCCACCAGTAGTGCCTTCAAATCCCAAATGAATCCCCTACAAATCCACTCTGAACGCTTCAAATCCGCTCTGGATCCACTCTGGATCCACTCCGGACCCACTGCAGATATGGCTGACAGCTACTGTGCTTCCTCCTCATGTTCACGAATACAACGAAGCTTTAACAAACGCACAAAAGCATTCACTTGTGAGCCAGTTTGGTCTTGTGGTTAGGGAGCCAGACTCTTATCTGGGAATATTGGGTTTGATTCCGTACTCATCCATGAAGTCAGCTGGGTGACCTTGGGCTAGTCACAGCTCTCTTCTGAGCTCTCACAGCCCCACCTCATTCCCTCACAGTGTGTTCTGTTGTGGGGAGAAGAACAGAAGCTTTGTCAGCTGCTTGGAGTCCCCTTGAATGGGTGAGAAAGCATGGTAGAAAAACCAACTCTTATTATTATTCACTTTGCATTCGAATATCAGTCTCTAAATGTAGCCAATATCTGATCAAATTTTTAATGTGCCAAATATTCATGTACTTCCCTATTAGAGATAAATAGATCCGGTATCCCAAGGTCCAGACACTGGATGGGGGATCTTCACTTCCCTGGAAGATTTTCCTGGGGAAACGGAAGTGCAAAAACACCCATAATCTGAAATAAGTTTCAGGCCACCTCCAGATGGTAGCCTGATACATCATTAACAAGCAATAATCCAAAGTATTAACACCTAAATCTTTGCACATTTTAGTGACATGCACATAGGAGTTATTTGGCCGGCGCATCCACTTCTATCTGCTTTCCAGACAGAGGCTTGGAAATTTCCCCTTCCTTCACACATTAATAAATGTGGATAAAGGATTCCTATCACTGCAGAACCATTAGAATGCAGCAGTCAGTTTCCTTTTATAGGTTTATGTGTAGCTTAGCCTTCAATATCCTTATGCAATGTTTCCCATTGATCCTTAGTTTAGACCCTCTTGCCAAAGACTGTGTGGAAAGCGAGCCATCAGGAGTTGCTATTTCTGTGGTTACTCCGGCTCCAGAGTGCTGACAGCTACTTTCCTGCTATAATTCACCTGATTTACTTGGGGGTGCAATATTTTTGTTCCCTGCACCTGCACCTATATAAAGATTGCTGCGGAGGCAGAGAGGAAATAACAGAGCCAGGCTGCAGGAGTTTGTTGTCTGCAGAAAAAATTCACAACAGCAGCAGCAGCAGCAGCAGGACTTGCTCCAGAATGCAGAGCCTGAAGGTCAAAAAAAGCATTCACTCTTCCTTGCTGTCACAGCAAGAATCTCAGACACCCAGTTCAAGATATAAAAAATTCATAGAACTGCCAATTTCCATCCCATGGAACTCATTCATGGGGTCAGGCATCTGCAACTCTTGCTCTATTCTATAAGTTTTTAAAAATACCCATGCAAAGAGATCACTTCTCATGCAATCTTTTCCTTAAAGTATGTTTGCTGTATACATTTTTGCATATTTTGTAAACAGAATACAAGTACATAAGAACTACTCTGTGGCCGCATCCCGTTTGATGTTGTTTGGGCGCCGACTGGGCTCGCATGGGACCGGGTGCGGGACCAAGACTGAATCTCAGGCATCCCCACGCCATTCGTCCTAACCCAGGCTGGGGACGGATTCAGCCACCCCCAAGTAAACCACGCCAGAATTGTGGTTTTGCTCACTTTCCCAGACAATCTGCTTGCTTGCCTCAAAAGGGGAGTAAAGGCAAGGGAGTGAAGGGGAGCAGAGGCCTGAGTTTTCTCTCTTTTCCAGGGAGGCAACCTTATTGCCCTCCTGGAAAAGTGAGAAATCTCAAGCCTCTGCACCTCTTTTTGATCTGCCGACAGAAAGAGGCTTGGCTTTACTGCCAAAGTAAAGGATCACTTCAGCAGTAAAGCCAAGCCCCTTTCTGTCAGCAGATCAGCCCTGCTGGTTTGTGCTGGAACCCCAAACCATGCTGAGACTTGCTTTTTCAGGTACCAAATTTGGTCCTGGTCTGACACGGTTTGGGGCAATTTGGTCCATCTTCCTCTGACCAAATCTAAAATGCATGGAGACGCCCTTTGCCAAGACCATGTTCAGTACCGGACCAAACGTGCCCTGTGCCCTTCTAAGGCCGTTTCTGCACTACTTGGGCTGTTCCAGACTATGGCCCTGGTCAGAACGAGTCTGAAACAGGTCGGCTTATTCATGAGTTTGAATTGAGATCATCCCAGTGCTGGTTAGATGTGGATCAATATCGGTCATCCTGAGGCCATCCCCGCCTTGGTCACACATCTCTGCAGAGATCGGCCTGGGGTTCCTCCATGGAGCTCTTGGCTTCCCACTCCTTTTACTACATCACATCTATCTCATTTCCTATTGGATGCTGTTCATGTCACTCAAGGGAGGGGAAGGTGTGTGTTTGCAGTTCTTTTTAAAGCCTGCTCTCCCACTTCCATACGCACCCTTCCTTTTTGATGTGCTTTTCTTCTTGCAATTAGAACTAGAGAGAGGAATCATACACATAAACCAAGGAGAGGGGGAGGTGCCTTGTGAACTCTGTGCGTGCCGATTGGCCAAAGGGGAGGTGCCTCACAAACTCCGCACATGCCAATTGGCCGAAAGGAAATACTGGGCGCCACCCACCACAGCACTGTTCTGCCTCCTTTAGGCCATCCCTCCACTCAAGCGGAATATGGACTGGAATTCCAGGCTGGCCTGAGTCCCTGTCAGGACTACATTTTAGGACAGCCTAACAGATGTAGGCTGGCTTGGAATACAGTTTTGATAAAATGAATGTGAGTAACAGGGCTGGGCGGCCGACTCAAGTTGACCTAAAAAACATGTGTGACCATGGCCTATTTAGTGCAAGCCAGTGGGACAACATGTATTATGTGGACATTGCCAGTGGTGGATAGTGGAATTCTAAGCATATATGATGTTTATTCATCTACACTATACCCAAGCAACAGTAAACCACAAAGAAAAATTCCACACATCAGTCTTTGTAAGCCAGTTTGGTCTAGGGGATAGAGGGCCGGACTCTGGGAATACCGGGTTCGATTCCACCCTCCCCCATGAAGCCAGCTGGGTGACCTTGGGCTAGTCACAGCTCTCTTCTGAGCTCTCACAGCCCCACCTGCCTCACAGGGTGTCTGTTGTGGGGAGAACAGAAGGCTTGTCAGCCGCTTTGAGCTCCTTTAAATGGGTGAGAAAAGCGGGGTAGAAAAGCCAACTCTTCTTCTTCTTCTTCTTCTTCTTTACACCCTCACTGACATCCAGAAACTATTTGGCGCCGTATATTAACTGTTACCCTCCAGTTCTTCAGTCTCCCTAGCAACACTTTCTATCTCCAACCTAACTTCTGTTTTATTTTGCTTAATTTTATAGCCCACTGCCCAAAAACTTTAGGGCAGCGTACAGACAATAAAATCCAAGATAGTAGAAGTCAGCAGCAGAAAACTCCTTCTCAGATGAAAAGGGTTTCCAAGGCTCTCTGGAAGGCCATAAGGGATGGTGCATAAGAAGAGTTGGCTTTTCTACCCCACTTTCCTCACCCATTTAAGGGGACTCAAACCATCTGACAAACCTTCTGTTCTTCTCCCCACAACAGACATGCTGTGAGGTAGGTGGGGCTGTGAGAGCTCAGAAGAGGAATCAAACCTGGTATTCCCAGATCAGTCTAGCTCCTTAACAGGCTAGACCAATCTGGACCAAACCACCCTAAAGCAGAGGAGCTGCTACCAAATAGGTTCAAGTCTATGTGCTGATCAGCTATGCTTCTCCTACTGACAGCACATATGTGGCGAGCAGTCCACTAGCAGGAGAAGGTGGTCCTTCAGGTACTTAGGATCCAAGTCCTATGAGTCGCAACCAGCACCTTGATTTGAACCTGGAACCACCGTAATCTTCTTGCCACTTGTGCTCAGATGTTGCCATGACAATCTAGACGTCGTGCGCAATTGGGCAGCACCATTGAACCACACCTGTAGAAGGGCTTGGATGCAGAACCCAGAGGCCTTTTCACACCACAGCAATTAGGCTGTAGTGCATTAAGGCCAGTACACTCCTGGTACAGGAGGAGCATACGCTATTCTGGCTGCTGAGGACAGAAACGGGAACGGTCATCCTGTACCCGGAGCATACCAGCCCACGCCACAGCTGAGCCCTGCCCCCTGGCTGGCGTGATTGGCCACTGCCACCCAGGTCACGCGTTCTGTGATGCAGTGGCTGGCAGGCAGCCGATCCAGGGGGGTTCGAACCAACCCAATGTGTTGGAGTGGCGCGCCTCACCACACCTGGATCGCCTCCCCCCCCCCCATGCTGCCCTCTCACAGACCTGTCCATGCATGGCAATGCCCAGGGGGCATCCTTGGATGTCCCCCTGCTAGCCTCCCTCCTTCCTCTCGGGAATCGCAGGGCTTTTCCAAATGAGGAAGAAGAAGTTTTTGTTTCAAATCTTCATCCTCCTCGCTTGGTAAAGCCCAGCGATCGCAGCGAGGAGGGAGGGAGGCTGGTAAAGTGCCATCCAGGCACGTTGCCCAAGTGATGCTATGCATCAACAGGTTGGCAGGGGTGGCGAGGCACATCACAGGGTCAGACCGGTCTCCCATAACCCCCATCAGCTGCCTGCCAGCCAGCGCATCACAGAATGCATGACGCCAGCCAGAGGGCGGGACTCCCGCAGCAGGCCTGGAGGAAGAGCAGATGCTCTTGACGCTGGACACTCCCACTAAGTCCAGGGTAAAGGTTGGGGTAGATGAGGAGCACGATTTATTGCTCCACACACCTCATGTGCAACCAGGACAGCTCTGGTGAGGGCGGGCACACTTCTAGGCTGTAGCAGCCTAGTGAGTGTGTGTATGCTCTTCACCAGAGCTATCCTGATTGCACATCAGAGGCCGTAGTGCGAATTGGCCTGAGTGGTGAACTAACCACGCCTAGTAAACTGGATGACGCCTGGGAAGGCTGCAGCTACTCCCAGCCCTTTCTGCACTGAGCTTTATTCTGGTTTATTGGCCAGGGCCACGTCTGGCTTCAGGAGGCTCTCTGCGCAGGTGCGCAGCCCTGGCCATAGTGCGCCTCCCGATTGGCCAGGGTTGGCGCCTGCACAGAGAGCCTCCTGAAGCCAGGCGCTGCTCTGGCCAATCGGGAGGCGCGCAGGACGCAGGTGCGAAGGACCCTGGGGACCCCGCTCAGTCGCCCCAGGGTGGGCTGGGTGGTGGTGGTAGGTGAAGCCCCCCCTGGCTCCAGAAGCAGCGAAATGCCGCTTCTGGGGTGAGGACGAGCCCCAAAATCGGAATCCCCCGGCTCGCCATGCTCAGCTCCAGAGGAGCCAATCATGGTGGGCCAGGGGAGGGCCCAGTTAGAGACCCTTTTCGCTGTGTGGACACATCCGTTTCAGATGTGTCCTAACAGCAAAAACACCCAGTAAGACTACCTTTTATGCGGTCTTATGGGAAACTGGTGTAAGGGCCACTTAACACCCATTAACAACACATCTGGCGGGAGTCAATGCGGAAGTGGACTCCCCAATGTGGTCTTAACGGGTGTTAAAGGGTCAATGCGGAAGCACCCTGAGTGTGTATTCAGCCCTACTCTGGGCCTGCTGTAGTTTGCACTAACATGTAGATGTCAGGTCCCTACTCTGAGATCCAATCCGGAATAAGGGCCAGTGCAGAAAAGGCCCCGGTGAACAGCAGCAGCAGCAGCTAGGTACAGACACACCTCACCAGCAAGCAGAGAAGAGCTCACCAAGAGGTCAATGCAAACTGGCCCTCTCTTTCCATTCCAACACAAGAGTTTTTAAATATCCTTGCAGGAAAATGCCTCCCTGAAACCCCTGCATGAGAGAACCATTGCTGTGACAATCAACCAAAGTTCAGCATAAAAGAAAGGATTACCTCTTAAAGAATTCCTCGGCGTCTGGAAGACTTCTGATTTGGTCACGTCTGTGGAAGTCACTGTCTCTGGAAGCCATTGAGAAGGGAATGCCAAGTCTGCCTTTTCCATTCTGCTTTCCAGCTTTCCTGAAGCACTGCTGTGGTGGACAGGATCCAGGCCAGCCAAGGAAGAACCTAAAGTTTCCTCCTCCGTGGGAGGTTGACCTGATCCACCCTGCGTGACCTTGCTCCCTTTGGCCGACGTCGCTGAGGCCTTTGGCGGCAAGAATTTCTTCACCTCATCTTCCTCCTCCTCCTCCTCTTCTCTTCCTGAAATCCGATAAGCCTCTGTGACCCCTTGGAGTGGGGCCACCGCCACGGGCTGCGTGGATTTCATGGGCCCCAATTTTGTATCGTCCCACTCATCGCTTTGTGGCAAGGAGGGAGCGACTGCTGTGGCGTTGCAGCTTGAAGCGTCTTCCGGCTGCCCCCAGTTGGTAGACGTTTCCGCTTCCAGATGCAAGACAGCATCAGCAGCGGCCAGCGGAAGCCTCGTGCCGGTGTCTGTGCTTGCCAAAACGGTCCCTTGCCCAAAATCCAGAGATTGACTTGTTGGAGGGAAAGGGCTTGTGAAACGGTCTGCGGCTTCTGCAACCGGAAGACTTTCCCTGCCTTCCTCCACAGTCAGCTGCGGCGTGTCTGAATGGCCTTCCGACACGCTTGGGGTATTGACCACCTCGTCCGGTTGCCCAGTAGACCCAGCTCCCACCACACTCTCAGCCCCTTCCTGCACGTTTCCGGTGCTGCTGTTAAATCCATCATCCATCAAGCCAGAGTCTAGATGGGCGGCAGCTGGAGAAAATGGCATCCCAACGGTCTCGGGCTTATCCAACCCCTCAGTGGGCCTGCTCAAAGTGGGCGCTTTCCCAGTTCCACCAGTCTCTGGGACTGCAGTGGGGTAGGAATCTGGATTACCATGCCCCGAGAGACTGGGCTCACCACCCAAAATGATTTCCAGTGTTGCTCGAACAGCAGTGACAGCGTTCAACGGCCTCCCAGATGGCACTGTGGAGGGACCGTGGAGATCTTCAGATGAAGATGGGTTGGATGCCTGGGGAGAGCTTGCATGACGCCCTAGAGCTGAAATGCTCACAGTTGTGATGCCTTCCAAACTCTCCCCTGCCGCTATATCCTCACGGAGTTGCCTTATATGTCTTTCCTTCCCGTTTCTCAAAGCGAGACACTGCAGGCTGCAGGAGCTGAGCAGAACAAAGCAGATGATGAGGCACCCTGGATGTCGACTCATATTGGAGAAAAAGGGTGCATCCAAAAATAAAATAAAAATAAAAAAGTCCTGCAAGCAAGAAAAAGATTCCTCATTTCCCGTTCCATGTGAATTAATTCTCCCTCCCTAGTAAATGGGAATGCCCTCCCACCACATAGGGAAATTAACACAATCGGACCCCTGTATCCACTGATTCGGTAACCACGGTTTCAGTTAACCATGGTTACCGGATCAGGCCGCCCCCCCCCGCCCCCCACCCCACCCCCGAGGTGCTGTAAGAAAAAACACCCCAAACCGGACGGCCTATTTCGGGCTCCAGAAGGCCTACTTTGACCTCCGTAGAGGGTTGGAATAGGCACGTGATGCCACCAGAGCGCATTCCAAAATGTACGAGGGCGCATGGGCGACGGGTGGGAGTCCGGTGGCATCGCACACCTATTCCAACGCTCTCCAGAAGGTGAAATAGGCCTTCCGGAGGCCAGAAAAGCACTTCCAGTTCTGGAGTTGCACAGCCCCATAACTGTAAGGCCTGTTCGCGATTATCCACGGTTTCAGGCAACCATGGAAGGAGCTGGAATGTATCCCCAGCGGATACGGGGTCCGACTGTATTGCAGATCATGACCCTATAAACAAATTTCTGTAGCAGAGGCAGCTTGCACTGTTACCCCATAAACCTTCCCCAATGCAGCTGCTGTATAGGACACCCTAAAACCTAGAAATGTCTCTCCCCAAAAAGCCACACAAAGTTTGCACAAATACTCTGTCGTATAGCCAGAGCTGTCCTAATTGCAAACCAGAGGCCTACGTGTGAATAGGCCTCTGGTCACTGCACACCATACACACAAAAAGGAAGGAGAAGGAGAAGGAAAAGACTTTGCTTTTATACCCCTACTTTTCTCACCGGTTTAAGGGGACTCAAAGTAGCTAACAAACCTTCTCCTTTTCTGCCCACAACCGACACCCTGTGAGGTAGATGGGGTTGTGAGAACTCAGAAAGAGAGCTGTGACTAGCCCAAGGCCACCCAGCTGGCTAAATGGAGGAGTGTGGAATCAAACCTGGTGACTACAAGATACGAGTCCAGCACTCTGACCACAAGACCAAACGGGGAGTCTGCAAAGAAACATGGATGCTACATCCAAGCCATTCCCCACATGGACCAGTGGTTCAGGTGTGACAACTCAGGGCATATATTATATGGTGAGAAGCAGGCAAATGGTGTGGCCAACTGAGCCTGGCACCTCCTGCCTATCCAAGGCCACGTCTCCACACCACTTCCTTGTGCACCTAGGACTACGCCCCCAGCTCCTCCCGTCTTTGGGGCTACACACCTTGCTGTCTACTGCCTGGATGGGTTTCTTGGCTCAGGAAAGTGGGATGGGGCGAGGCATGTTACATAGGCTTCTTGTTTGAAATTTTACAGGCAGTTGGATCACAAATCCCCCCAAACCGTGCCAGAACAGGGCCAGATTTGATACCTGAAAATACAAGTCTCGGCACGGTTTGGGGTACCAGTACACATTGGTTAGCGTGCCAAGACCGCGCATGGGGACGATCAGCCCATGCGAGCCCAATCAGCGCCGAAATTGCACGAAATGGCTTGCATGGGGACATGGCCTTTGTCTATCTGTCTGCTGCCAAGGGTGAGAGTTGAGAAAGAGAAAAAAAACAAGAACAGAGAACAAGTTGCTGGTCACACTTTATTTGCTAGCTCAGGAAAAACGTAGAGAAAGAGGGTCCCCAAGGCCTCGGTTTACTTTTTACCTCATCAATTTGGAAAGGGCTATAAAAGCTCCGCCTCTCACAGCTGCCACTTCGTGGCCACAGTCACGCTACAACAAACTAGTGCTCTGGGAGGTGGGGGGGGAGGGGCAAGGGATACAGAGTGCAGTTTTGATGAGATCAGACCGTTATGATTTAATCTGCACTGAGGCTCTGATCAGACAAAGCAACATTTTTAAAAAGCATCTCTGAGGTGCCTGAGAGAAAGCTTTGAGGTGGGGCTGTTCTCCTGAACTTTCTGCACCAGAAAAGGGAAGGCTTGGGAACAGGACAGCCACAGACTGTCTCTCTGAGGTGCCTCAGAGGCAACTCTGAGGTGACTTTGAGGTGGGATTGTTCACACACCAGTCTGCCTTTCCCCCCTCTCATGAACACTGGGTGCTAGAAAAGGCAAATTAGGGAAGGCTTGAGGACATGAGGGCCACAGACCGTCCCTCTGAGGCAGCTCAAAGAAGGCTTAGAGGTGGGGTTGTTCGCATACCAACCTTCCTCTCCCCCTCTCATGAACATTCTGTGGTAGAAAAAGTGGATTACAGAAGGGTTGGGAACATGAGGACCACACACTGTCTCTGAGGTGCCTCTAAGGTGTCTTTGAAAAGGCTTCAAGGTGGGACTGTTCACACACCTCTCAGCCCCTCCCTTTCTCCTAAACATTCTGTGCTAGAAAAGGCAGACTAGAGAAGAGTTGGAAACACGAGGGCTACACATTGTCTCTGGGTGTGTCCCCATGGGCGTTTTAATCCACATTGAATTCAAATTCAGGAAGGACTGTCCCCATGACTTATGTAATTAATCCAAATAGAATCCAAACTCAGAACCCAGTGTCCTCATGCAATTCCTTATTCCCTGATTTCATGGGGACTATGCTGCCTAAATCCGGAGAAAAAAAAGTCCTGATGAAAACAGGACTTTTTCGAGACCATCTATTTCCCCCCACATGGGGACGATACTGGGCTATTTGGGGTGGAGGTCTAGTCTTCTGGCCAATGGCAGCAAGCTGTTGGTGTTTTTTTACAGATGCAACACTCCCATCCACCCTTGCCAGGCTCACAATGCTAGGGCCTTTATTGAAAAAGGCAAAAAGGGGGGACAGCTGCTTGCCTTTTAAAACATTTTCGCTGGAAACGTTTGTATCTTTTTGTATTGTTATCAGAAAAGATACATTTGAGAAGCTTTGCAGTGCTTTTAAATACTTGAAATACTCTGAAATGCTTTGCAAAGATACATTTTATCGTGCTGCACTCGGTCCTTCACTGATCTGCTTGAGCGCACATTTGCGGGTAATATCAAAAGGGAGAGGTGTGAAATAGAAAGTAATTGTGTAGAAAATGTTTTTAAAACTGCCTTCAACGAGAGTTTTGCTGCCTTTACCGCAGGCAAGGTTTGCAGGGGGGGATTTAAAAGTCCTGTTCTTTATGTTTAAAAATAGTTCCCAAAATAGTCCAAGCAGGACTAAAAATGCTGCATTCAGATTAATTGATGGGCCCTCTGTCTATTCAGATCAAAAATAGTCCTAATGGGACTAAAAAAATAGTCCAAACAGGATTAAACCAGGACTAAAAAAGCTGCTTGGGCACCTTAGAGAAGACTTTGAGGTGGGACTGTTCACATGCCAATCTACCCAATCCTGAACATTCTGTGCTAGAAAAAGTGGATTGGAGAAGGAAGGGGAACACAAGGGCCACACACTATTGACTCTTTTGTTATGTCTGGTCACAGCTTGAGACTATTTTCTTTGTCCACATGTTTCAGACTATCTCCTCCCCTCAGTCCTCTCTACCCCATCCCTCTGTGACTGTACACCCACCTCTCTCTGTCTACATCCCTCCCCAGACTTGCCGCCTTTTCCCCTTTTTTCTTTGAGGTGTTTAGAAGTAGTAACTGACTGATTCTCCCTGAAGAGCTCCCATGAAGGGTGGCGGAAAAACAGTGTGGCTAGAATTCCCTGCTACACACACAGCAGACCAGGGCATTAGTGGCTGCGGTCACTACAAGCAGTGAAGAAAACCCCAAAGTTTTGTTCCAAAGCCAGACCCAACTTTGTGTGTCACCTAAATGGACCAGTTAACTCACAAGGAGGACCACCTAGACCAGATTACACTCCATCCAATGCAGACAGAGCAAGCTAGCAGGGGGCAGGGCCTCCCTTAAGTTGCTCTGTCCACTGTTCTGAAGGCCTCTGGGCCCCTTTCTGCACCAGGCAAATGTGGAAGAGCCCTCTGTTGCCTTTGGCCAGAATCTGGTCATCAAAAGTGCACTAGTTCTGATCCTTTGGGTTCTCATCATTAACAGCAGCCTGCAGGCATTATCTATCCTATTTTCCCATTAATATCTAACCTAGTTCTGGGAAATATATAACCAGAGCCTGCTATCTGTTCAGGAGGGGAGCGATCTCCTCCTAAGGACTTAAATAATGACGAGAACAAGCAAGAAAGACTTGCTTGCAAAATGAGGGCATAGTAGCAACATCAGGAATAGAAAGACCTTTTATGGCTTCATAAATTTTCCCACAATCAGGCCAGATAGCAATATAGGCCTGCATGCATCTCACGGTGCCTCCAGATGTGGATAAAACCTCCTGATGTTGCCAGGACTTTTTAGGACCCACCTACTTCCCAGATGTCCCCTGGCATGCGCCACATTGCCCCACTGCATTTTTGGCACAGGTCACGCATCCAGGTCAAGAACAGACTTAACACTGTGCCCCAAGGCATGCAAGGTGAAGGTTCTCGCTATGTTAAATGAGCTTTGCACTTAATTTGAGGGAACATTGCCTAAACAGCACCAGGTAGTTTTTGGCCCGTAGTTAATGATTAGGCAACATCTAGGCAAGAGCATTTGCACTCAGAGGGGGCTGTTACAGCCTTCAAGCACCTCCTGCCCTTCCCAGAGGTTGCTTAATTATCAACTACCTGTGGAGAATGAAACTGTGCTCCACAAGCTACCTAACTTTCCCCAATCACTTACCTATCGCGTCCAGCCGGTGAGTGTTCACACCTCTGGCTGGGCGGGGAGGTCAACGGAGCTGCTACACAAGCACGCTAGCAGCTATGCTGATCTTCTCTACGACTGCAACTGCGCAGAGCGTCAGCGTCAACATGGCAACGGCGCTGATGCACACACAGGGTGCCGCACTCAAGGTGGTGGCGCCCTGAAGAGGACCGGCTGGCGCTTGAACAGGAGGAGGTAACTGTTCAATTTGGGGGCAGGGTCAGCTAACACTGACTAGGGCTCCCAAGTACCAGTGCTATTCAACATTAGTTTATTGTATTCCTTCCCTGTCCAGCAGACAGGAAGGGAAGTGCAAGATTGCCCCAGGCTCAGTGTGAACACTATTTGTGCTGTCCCAGTAAATTTTGGATGCTGAACATTGTCTTCCGGTGACCCGCCTGGGCTGCAGAGCTTAACTATAGCTTCAACCAGACAGCACTTACTTAACCAATATTGTTTGGATAATAAGACATAAAATTATTCTGAATTACCCATGCTTTGGATTATCTAAATACAGTGGTACCTTGACATACGAGTTTAATTTGTTCCGTAACCTTGCTCTTATGTCAAATCGCTCGTATCTCAAAGCAATTTTCCCATTAATCCATTCCAGCTCCCAAAACACCACCTCAGTTGTTTTTGTTATGTACTGTACTGTATTTACATACTCGTATCTCAAATCTTGCTCTCATCTCAAAGCAAAATATCACTCGCTTGGCCGCTTGTATCTCAAAACACTTGTATGTCAGGGCACTTGGATGTCGAGGTACCACTGTAATGTGGATTAAGTAAAGTGCTGTCTGGATGAAACTAAAGTTTACCAGCCTATTAGTGTCATGGAGGGACATTTCAGCGGTGCATCATCTTGCGCAAGCTTTGGAACCTGCCAGTTTGGTCTAGTGGTTAGGGAGATAAACTCTTATCTGGGAATACCGGGTTCGATTCCGCCCTCCCCCACGAAGCCAGCTGGGTAACCCTGGGCTAGTCACAGCTCTCTTCTGACCTCTCACAGCACCACCCACCTCACTGAGTGTCTGTTCTGGGGAGAAGAACAGAAGCTTTGTCAGCTGCTTTGAGTCCCCTTAAATGGGTGAGAAAAGCGGGGTAGAAAAGCCAACTCTTCTTCTTCTTCTTCTAATGGTCAGGAATAAAGGATCCTGTCTTTGGAACGACCTGGGGGACCCATTTCGGTACACCACTGAAGGTGTACCAATGAAATACATCCCTGAGAGTCTCCAAAACCAGGAACGTTCGTTCCCAACCATTAGGGCAGGGTCTGAAGTTTGCATAAGCTTCAGAGCCAATATGGTGGCTAATCCAGAACATATTGGGCCCAGCCCTACCTGATCCAGATCTGCAGATACAGACCAGCACAGATAAGGACATAAAAGTCCATGGCGGCAGAGTTCATTTCTATTTTAATCTTTCCATCTACTGAAATCCCTTTGCTGAGATAAATATAGGAGCCAACCTTTCCTAATTCCAGATTACTAATTTGTGTTTTTTTCCTTTCCAGTGAAGCTGTTTGTGTATTACTTTTCTTTGTTAACATTAATCCTCTGCTTCCTTGCTTCCCTTTGTCATAAGAACATAAGAGGGAACATAAGAGGAGCCCTGCTGGATCAGGCCACTGCCCATCTAGTCCAGCATCCTGCCCAACACAGTGGCCCACCAACTGTCTTCAAGCAGAAGACAAAAGTAAAGCCTTATCTGCTCTCAAATCCCTGCAAATGGCCTTTAGAGGCCCCCTGCCTATCTCCCAGCCTGGAGGATGTTCTTAGACATCCATTCTAGTAGCCATTGATACACCTGTGCTCCATCAATTTGTCTATAGGAACATAAGGCTGGATCAGGCCACAGGCCATCTAGTCAAGCAACCTATCTCATGCCAGTTGCTTCTGAGCATCTGAAGCAGAAGATAAAGGCAAAATCTTCACCTTGGGTCTTTTTGCACTTGGTCATATTCTATAATATATCTCAGGATAAGGGTATGTTGTCTGCATGCTATTGCAGACACTGGCGGGGCCTGCTGTAGCCTGCACTAGCATGTGGACAGCAGGGACCTACTCCAGAATAAATCCAAGTGCGAACAGGCTCCTGCTCTCAAATCCCTTTAAAGGCCTTCTGCCTCTCTCTGCAACCTGGAGATGGTTTCTGGCAGCCATTCTGGTAGCCACTGATACACCTCTTCTCCGTGAATTTATCTAATCCTTTCTTAAAGCTATCCAGTCTGACTGCTGTCAACACTTAAAACCTATCCTATCGTTCTGAGGAGCTAGTTCCAAAAACATAATCAACAATCCATTCTAGTAGCCATTGATGCGTCTGCCATCCATAAATTTGTCTAACTCTTCCTTAAAGCCATCTAGGCTGGTTAATCTACAGAGAGAAAATATTAATAGGAAAGGTCTGCAAAACTTTGAGTCCAGTCAATCAATCAGCCAACCAATCAATGGCTACTAGAATGGATGCCTAAGTACATCTTTCAGGCTTGGGGGACAAGCAGGATGCCTCTAAGGCCATTTGGGTATAGGGCGGGATAGAAATGTAAATAAATAATAATAAATAATAAAATAATTTGTTGGGATTCAAGAGCAGGAGAAGGTTTGCCCTTGTCCCTGCTTGAGATGCCCATGGGCAATTGGTGGCCACTGTATGGTCGCATCCCCATTATAAGCTTAATCCAGTTTCCCTAAACCGAAATAATAGAACTGGATGCAAATGTGAATTTGCCTGATCCCATTACTTTCAACTCAGTCGCATTGGATCCGGATTCTGAGGATCGTACGTGGCGTACGTGACTCAAGGGGGGACTCAAGTGGCTACTTTCTAAAAGCCGCCTTTCGGGGCTGCCCTGCCCTCTTCCTCCTGGTGTGAACACGCCACCCATAAGGGACCCCTTCACGGAGCCTAGCTGGGTGGCTGCGTGGCTGCACTTGCCTGGATGGATGGATGAAAAAATGGCACCGGGCAGCCAGCGATTCTTTCCCCTCCTCTCCCCATTGCCCAGGGCACACAGCAGCAGCAGCAACTCAAGCCCCCTTGCTTTAAACATTCACACATCTCCCAGAACCTGCAGCTGCTTTCCTTTCCGTTTCTAAAGGTCAGAACTCCAAAGAGCTAGAATTGCGCAAAATAGCAACATTGTTATCAGGTGTCAAGTGGTTGGATTGCTACAGTGTAGCGGCTGCTGTAAAGGGTGGATATTTACACTGAAATCACTATCTTTGGAAGCAAGCTATTGGGGGAGGGAAACCCTAAACATGGATTCTCATCCCTTAAAACAGTACGGTCCCCACAGTAAAAAATGTAACACTATCAAGCACACGAACCAGAGTGAGACCTGTTGAAATGAGGGTTAACATTTACAACGCTTTGGGGCGATTTAACATGCGGAAAGCATGTTAAGCCAAACTGACATGAGGTCTGTGAGGATTGAAACTGTATCAAAACCAAAATAAGCTTGTAATGGGGATGCAGCCTACGAGACAGAATGCTGGACTAGATGGGCTGTGGCCTGATCCAGCAGGGCTCCTCTTATCTTCAGTCAGTCAGTCAGTCCCTCTGTTTTGTGTGCAGTCCTGTAGGCACATAGCGGGGGGTGGATATGGCATTTCCCTTTGCTGGTTCACAATACCTGAACCCCCACCCCTTAGGGTAGGTACTGAAGCAATTGTAGCTCACCAGCACCTTAGCTAGAGAGAGCTTAGATGGGCACATGTGCAAATGGTATTTTTAAACTCTTCTAACCCACAAGCCTGGTCTTTCTACTCTTCACCAAAACCCAGCCATCTGCTTCTTATAGAAATACACAGAAACCAAAAGAAATAACAAAAGGAAAAGATACCATTTCTGCAGATGAATACTCCCTTAATTTTTGGACGAGATTTGTTTGGGGTTTTTGTTTGGGTTTTTGGTGTGTGTGTGTGTGTGTGTGTGTGTTTGTATTTTTATTTTGAAGACCATCCCTTATTGCAGACTATCACAGCTGCATGGAAAACAACATGTATCTGATTATGTATCACTGCAGCAGAGTTCCACCTTGCACTTTTTTAAAGCCGCTATTTTTAAAGCCGCGATTGCACAGGTACAGCAATGGCCCCAGCAGCGTCTACGCACAACAGAGAAACGGCAAAAAATTGTCTGAAGTTTTCTTCTGCTCGTCCCCCCCAGCCACCCCTGTCTCCAGAGAAATCCCACAGCCCCGCATCAAATTCCAAGCACTTTGTGTTTTCTTTTTTTCAAGGTGGGCTACAAAAAGTTAGAAGAGAGAGGGATGGAGAAAGGGAAAGAGATTGGGAGGGAGGGAGGGAGGGAGATTGCATTTAGATTTTTGCAGACAGGTTTGCAGCCATTTAGCCCTGGCATTCCAGAAGGCAGCTGACCCAGAGCAGAGAGAAATGAAGGCAATCCAAGCCGTGAATTGAAGGGAATTCGATCTTTGTATAAGAAAGTGGAGGGGGAGGGAGAGAGAGAGAAAGAGAGAGAGAGAGAGAGACGTGGAGGGAGAAGGAGGCAAGCAAAATAATCCCCAGACAAAAGAAAAAGAGAGTCAGCCAGCCAGCCAGCCGCAAGAAAGCCATGGGCAGCAGGCAGGCACAGCAGCATCCATTCGCTCTGGGTGCACAAAGGAAGCTCCACACACAGCCAGCCATTCTCTCCACTCTCCTTCTGGAATGCAAAGCTTTTAGCTTTCCCCCCACCAAAACAAAAAACAGGAGGGGAGGGAGTGTGCCCCCCCCCACACCTCCTCCTGTCCTGTTTCTCCCATCCCTGCACAAAACAGGCCAAGAGGCATCCATTGTCTAGCTGTGATTGGGCAAAGAGACTTAGGCTAAGTTGCTCTGTCTTGGGCCTCCTGCCCTGATCCTGGGGGGCTTCTTCTTTTCACCACCACCCCTCCTTGGCCCGAAAGAGCAACCCCTGGAAGATCCTGCCTGGAAGCCTCTTACCTGTGCGGCCACGCAAAGCCTTTCAGTTGGGCAGCATTGTCAAGGCACCTAGGGAGAGATGCTCGCTGTGGTCCTCAGCATCCTTCCTTACGCGCTCAGGCTGCTCTGCTGCTGCTGCTGCTGCTGCTCCGCACTCTTGCCTTCATGGCTAGGAGGAGACTGGGAGAGAGAATGGAGGGAGGGGGCCGGGCTGGGCGAGGGGGGGGGAGAGGCAAGGAGGGAGGGAGGGAGGGAGTTCAGATGCTTTTCATATTTATGAGTCAGTCCTTATCAGGCTCACCGATTGGATGGAGGCGGCAGCCAGACACACCCTCCCCACCTCAACCTTCCACAGCCCGCCTCCTTCTAGCCCTGCTGGGTTCGCTTGCTTTGTGACTGTGCCCATAAGGCAAAGCAGCAGGTGCTGGCTGCTGCTGGGGGCCGACGGTGGCGCGCAGTTACCAGCCGTGCCCTTTGAGCGAGCAAACTGGCCCACAGCACTTTGCGCTGTCTGGATGGAAAGCATCCATCCGAAGGGGACATCCAGATGGGGGCATCTCTGGCCTTGCTCGCAGCAGTGCCCAAGGGCCAGGGGAAGCCTTGAAAGTTAGAGCAGACAGTCAGAGAAGGACTAGGGCCTTTTTCCACTGACCAGCCTAGCATCATATAACAATTCTATATTAAAAAATACATCGGGTTTGTAGACCATACAAATACATTTGATTTGATTTGATATTAAAATAGTGGCATGGTGGAGGCAATTCACACTTCAACCACTGGCAAAGCCCTGAACTGGGCCAGCAGCAGCACTCACAGTGCAGATAGGCAGGGCAGATCACCATGGCAATGACCAAAGCAAAATCCAGTGTGCACTGGGACATTGCCATGGCAATCGGTGGCATTGCCATGCCCACTTGCAGCGATGCAAGAGAGTGCAGACACTGGTGTCCGGAAGAGGGGTTAGCCAAGTCTGGGGTGGCAACAGTGACAACACAGACAGGTCTTACAAGTAAGCAGGCCCTAGGACTGGTTTTATTGACCTTCTGCCCATTGCAGAACACTTCTGTCCCACTTCTTAGTCTAGTAGGATGTCTCAAGGTAAGCTTCTGAAAGCATCTGGCAGCAAAAAACACATTCAGTAATTCAGGTACAAACTATGGATGAAGTGCAGTGGTGAGAATGCTTTGGCCTCCGTTTTGCTTCTCCTAGGGTGCATCCCCATGGCCATTTTAATCCAAATTTGATTAGAATTCGGGAAGGAGTGTCCCCATGCCCATTGTAATTAATCCGAATTGATTCCAAATTTGACACCCAGTGTCCCCATGCAATTCCTTATTCCCGGATTATATGAGGACTATCCTGCCTAAATCTGGAGGAAAAAATCCTGATGAAGCCGAGTCCACTCCCCCACCCCCACATGGGAACGATACTGGGCTATTTGGGATGGAGGTCTAGCATTCTGGCCAGTGGCAGCCAGCTGTGGGTGGTTTTTCACAGATGTAAAGCTCACCCCTCCCTTGTCATGCTTGCAAAAGCTCTGTACAGTATGAAAGGCAAGAAAAGGGGCAGAAGGGGCTTTTATTTTTCTTTTATTTAAAGGGGCTTTTAAACTTTTTTTGCTGGAAAATTGCTTTTAAAAGATTTTCACTGGGAACATGTATCTTTTGAATCATGTATCTTTTGAAAAGGACAGAAGTTTGGAAAGGCTTGAATTGATACATTTGTAATCGCAAAAGGGAAAGCTGTGAAAAATGAAAGTAATTCTGATTGTGTTTGAAGTCCCTTCCCTTCGCGTTTGCTTCTTTTATTGCAGGCAGGGTTTGCATGGGGGGCGTTAAAACTTTTGTTTTTCTGTTTTTATAGCAGGCAGTGTTTGCAGGGGGAGGGATTTACATTGCCTCACAGATGTGCATGAGTGCACTTTTTGCCAGTAATCTCAAAAGAGGTCAGGGGTGTGAGAAAGAAAGTATTTCCAGCTAGAATTTATCTTTAAAACTTCCATTTTTTCTGCTTTTATTGCAGGCAGGGTTTGCATGGGGGGATGGGAATTTAAAAGCCTTTTTTAAATGTTTAAAAATAGTCCCCAAACCAGGAATAAAAAGCTGCATGGGGACAGCTATATTGACAAGAACTCACTCCAGATTAAAAATAGTCCCCAAAAATAGTCCAAAAGGGACTATTTCAGGACAAAAATTCCTGCATGAGGAAACAGCCTGTGGGCAGCTTCCTGACAGTAAGGGTAATGAGTCAATGAAATAGGTTTCCACAGGAAGTAATAAGCTCTCCTTCTCTGGAAGTCTTCAAGCAGAAACTGGATGTATATCTGCCTGGGATGGTTTAGGAAATCCTGCATTGAGCAGAGGGTTGGACTTGATAACCTCGCCGCCAGGGCGAGCTTGCCTAAAGCCCACCTTAGCCCACCTTGGGGAGAGCCCGGCGAAACCCCTCCTTACCTCGTCAGTGTCGGCGTCTTTCTGAGGGTCTTCGCCCAGGATGCCACGCGCCTGCATCCTGCGCGGCTCCTGAGTGGCTGGGGCTGCTACTGGCAGCCCTTGCCCTCAGGAGTCATTCTGAGCAGGCGCGCTGTCTACTAAGGGCTAGGGTAGGCTTTAGGCAAGCTCACCCTGGCTCCAGAAGTGGCGATCCGCCACTTCTGGGGCAAGGGCGAGCCGATAGGTAGGATCTCCTTCCCACACAAAGCAACTAGGTGCACAAGTACCTAGGTCGAAGGCCATGTGGGAAAAAGTGAGAAATTTTCCCTCTCTGCACTAGGCCTTATTTTGGATTAAATTTTGGAATAAGGGCCTGCCATCCACATGCTGGTGGCACACTAAAATGCAGAAATGCCCTTTCATTTCTCCTGTGCCTGATCACGTAGTGACCTAGGGCAACTCCACACTGGCTAGTATATTGGACCAGGAGCAACTATGGAGATTCCTTTGGTCTTGTGGTTAGAGTGTTGGATTCTTATCTGGCAGTCCCCTGGTTCAATTCCACAGTCCTGCTCAAAGCCAGCTGGGTGACCATCACAGCTCTCTTTCTATTACAGCCCTACCTTCCTCACAGGGTATCTGTTCTGGGGAGAAGAAGACAAAGTTTGTCAGCTCCTTAAGGGTGAGAAAAGTGAAGTATAAAACCAAACTCTTCTTCTTTCCACATGCTGGGCATAGGGATGCCCTGACTCTTTGGACCACATCTGCCTCTGCAGGCAGGATGATCTCTCTTAGGCCATAACTATATGACATACCGCAGTGGGTGAAAAAGAGGCTCTTATGCTTGCTAGTCTAGGGGCGTTTTTGCACTTCCCTTCCCATCTACTGGATGGGAAAGGAATGCGATGACCCAAAGTCAAACAGTGGTACCACTATGGCAGAGGGTCAAGGAGGTCTAGTTCAAAATAAACCAACCAAAAAGGATTTCCTACTTAGGCCCCTTTACCAGATGGCAGTTTCTCCACGGCTATGGTCACATTTAAGATTTAATCCAGCTTCAGTCCACTTTCAGAGTGAGAGAAAACATCAGCAAAGTTACAAGCTGTTTTCCTTCAGTGTGAAATAACTCAGAAAATTCCTCTTTGGGATAAATAATTTGGAAAGAAAATGACTGGTCACTTTGCTGGTGTGTCTCTCCTTCTGAAAGTGGACTGAAGCTGGATTAACCTTAGGTGTGACCACAGCCTCAGAAAATTCACCTTTGGGATAGATAACGTGGAAAGAAAACGACTGGTCACTTTGCTGATGTGTTATCCTGCTCTAAATGTGGACTGAAGCCGGATTAAACCTTAGCACCACAACCCATATGTCAATCCAAGCGCCCAGTCCAGATCCCTTAGCATCCCAGCTGCTACTTCCTTCATAGAAAGGAAAGGAGGGCTGTCCGTCAGATTGCCTGCGTACACTCAACTTCGCAGAAACAGATCAAACGAGGAGCTTTTATAGCCCTTCGAGATTTACCGCGGTAGAGAAAAGATGAACGGGGTTAAAACAAAGCTCCCCTTCGCGGCACGAGGGCCTCATTTTATTCCCGGGTACAGGCACCTCGGAAGACGACCCCGCCGTTGCCAGGGACGCGCGCGACTGCTGAGGCGGAAGGCCCCCGCTCTCTCGGCGCTGACCAATCAGCGGCGCGCGTCACGCGACGAGGAAGGACCCCCCTCCCCCCGTCCTTCTTCCCCGTTCCCGAGCCTCTCGGCCGAGGAGGCAACCGTGTGGAGGGAGAGTCGGTGAGGGGAGCCGCCGCCATGCCGCTTTACGAAGGACTCGGGAGCGGCGGCGAGAAGACCGCGGTGGTCATCGACTTGGGCGCCGCCTATACAAAGTGAGAGGAGCTGCTGGTCTTGTTAACCGCCCTGAAGCGCCGGCGGGCGCTGCCTTCCCCATCTCGGGGGGCCTATTCGCACTTGGCCTTTTTCTGGAGTATATCTCAGGATAGGGGTCTGTGGTCCACATGCTAATGCAGGCTCTAGCAGACCCCACTTTGGGACTGCTGAAGCCTGCACTAGCATATGGACAGCAAGTCCCTATTCCAGGATATATTCCAGAATAAAGCCAAGTGCGAATAGGCCCCATGTCTCCCCTGCTGCTAAGTTAAAATTTCTCTTTCACCAGCATATCGTGGTCGTCCCGCCTCATTCCCGCCCCCCCTCCCGTGTCGCGATACCCTTTGTTTGTTGTCATTCAGGGTGTTAGTCTTGATTTATAAGGCCCAATCTAGGGATATCCAACAACAAGAAGATTAATCCCCAGCCCTTCCTGTGAGGCAGTTTGGTCTAGTGGTTAGGGAGCCGGACTTTTATCTGGGAATACCGGGTTCGGTTCCGCCCTTCTCCACAAAACCAGCTGGGTGACCTTGGGCGAGTCACAGCTCTCTTCTGAGCTCTCACAGCCCCACCTACCTCACAGGGTGTCTGTTGTGGGGAGAAGAACATAAGGATTGTCAGCCACTTTGAGTTCCCTTAACTTAGTGAGAAAAGTGGGGTAGAAAAGCCAACTAAAGGAATGGCATAGGTCCCATTCCGTAACTTTTATGAGATAGGGGATTGCATCTAAGTGGTGGGATCCCTCTTCTTTCTTTCTCCCTCCCTCCCTCCCACTCAAAGGTTATGTTAAAAGTGTCAGAATGGTACCTTAAACTGGCAGAATTGGCAGTAAATGAACTAATTCCATCGTAATATAAAAAAGACTTTAAACCTTTATATGAATACAAAGAAGTGTGGTCCCCATTTATAACAAAACTCAGAGACCTGAATGGAAACAAAAAGATTCCACTCCATATTGAGAAATTCCTACTTGACTAAAGTAATATAATGGGTTTTGTATTATATCCTGCCTCAGACATAAAGACAAATGAAGTTTGTGATCGAAACGATGTAGAACAAAATATTGCTGCCATTATGTAAATAGTTCATGTTTGTTTGTAGTTATGTATATTATTTGCATATGTTTCTATGAAAGAAAGATTTATTGCTTTGTAACAATTTAATAAAAATTTTAAAAAAGAAAGAAAATATAAAATAATAAAAGCATGTATTAAAACAACAGTATCTGCAAATGGGAAGGGGGAGTGTATCCCTATCTAACTGAAGGCCAGAGTGAAGAGGTGCATCTTCATCACTTCTACCTCAAGGAGGAGACTTCCATAGCCTGAGGTCCATCACTGAGAAGGCTCTCTCCTGGGTGCCTATCTGTTTTGCTGGTGAGGGTGGCGGGACAACCAGGAGAGCCTCCCCTCCAGATTTTAGAGCATGGGCAGGTTGGTATGGGAGAAGGCATTCCTTTGAATATTTGGGGCCCAAATCATTTAGGGTCTTATAAGTCAGAGTTAACACCTTGAATTGGGCTCAGTAGCAAATCAGCAGCCAGTGCAACTCTTTTAAGACCGGCATGATGTGCATCCGGTTAGTAGTCCTGGTCAGCAACCTAGGAGCCACATTCTGCACTAGCTGCAGCTTCCAAACCATTTTCAAGGGCACCCCCATATAGAGTGCATATGTTTGCACAATTTTGCCACAGAAAAATGAAAGTTGCCTGGACAATTTTAGCAGTGTTTGCTCCTAAATGAGACTATTAGCGCTTTGCAACTTTTCCACGAAGGTCGGGCACTTGGCACCTGACATTTCAGGTTTTTCACAGGCAGGTTTTGTAAGATTTGCGCAAATGAACAGGGCATATCTAACACATGTATTCAGTTTCCCGAAGAGGAAGCTGTTGTGAATAGGGAAAACATTTATTCTTGATTTAAGCATTCTGTTCTGTCTCTCAGTTGTTTCTACCCTGGCTTGGCAGATTTATAGGCATCTTTCTGTTCGGCACCAATTCGGTTTGATGGTTATTGAGATTTACCTAAAAATGTCGCTTTTTTGCCAATCCACTTAATTGTCCTGCTACTTTGTCAATATATTTTGTTTTAAAATCTTAATATTATAGATGTGGCTTTGCTGGAGAAACAGGACCAAGATGTATTATTCCTAGCGAAATAAAGAAACCTGGCATGTCAAAGGTACGTACAAGGCATGTTTGTTGTTGCTTTGTAGTTCTGTGTCTTCATGACCCTATCCTCTGTGTCCTGAAGTCTGCCCAAACCCATATTTGTTGCTCCCATCGTATAGTATCTTCTTCGATCTTTCTAGTGAATCCAGTCTTTCTATTTTGTGGCAAAAGCATTTAAGCTTCTGGTCATTTGCCTTTTAAGTGAACAGTAAGGGCTGATATCCTTTAGTATTGACTGATTTAATCTCCATACAAGTTAAAGGGATTCTCCAAAGTCATCCCCCAACTCCATAATTTGAAAGTGTTGATTTTGAAATGATTTTGCACACTAAGAAGGCTAGGGCCTTCATGCACGGGCTCTTAATCTGGATTAAGGGTCCATGTCGGACAATTCTAGACCACAGGATCCACATGCTAATGTGGATCTATGAGGCCACGCCTCATGCTGGTACACCCTATCTGCACAAAACATAGTCAGATCTGGATTAAGGGAGTCCTTAATCTGGATCTGTTGTAGATCATTCAGTCAGGTCTACATCCAGCACAAGGGCCTTATTCTGGATCAAGGGAGGTGTGCAGATAGGGCACCTAATTGATCCGGAACTAGCGACTAGTGATTTTCTGTGGTGTGCCATCATATCCCGACAGACACTATTCTCCCCCAGGTGCTGAGGCTATTAATTGTAATTCATGGCCTTCAGAGGTGTGGGGGGTGGCTGTGAAACTCACATGAGCTTCACAGCTGCGGGGGAGTGTGAGCTGGATCGACGCCAACGGTGTGGATCGAGCTAATCTGCCCCACACTCCCACTGATCCAGATCCAACTGTGGTAAGTGCAGAAAAGGACCAAGGAGATGTGAACCTGAAAAGTGTTTTTCTTTTAATGATAATTCCTTTGAGTGTATGTTTGTGGAATTTCTTTGAGTCTAATAATTTTGATTTTCTTAAACATGCAACGCTGACCTTGTTAATTACAACAAATAACACATTTCTAATCATATTTAAATTCATGTGAGTCACAAATTCATTGTCACAAAGATTAGTCTTGAGAAAAATCCATTCTTTGTTTATTTTAGATTAGTTAATAATAATTTTGCATTTTAACTGATTTTTATCTATGGTAGTTCTACTTATTTTACTAGATAAACCAGAAGCTATAGTTTCACTCTGTTCATTACTGAAACATTCTTTAAGTTAAGATTTGATGACCCTAGAGATCCCTTCCAACTACAGTGGTACCTCGGCGTACAAGTGCCCTGACATACAAGTGTTTTGAGATACAAGCCGCCGAGCGAGTGATATTTTGCTTTGAGATGAGAGCAAGATTTGAGATACGAGTATGTAAATACAGTACAGTACATAACAAAAACAACGGAGGTGGTGTTTTGGGAGCTGGAATGGATTAATGGGAAAATTGCTTTGAGATACGAGCGATTTGACATAAGAGCAAGGTTACGGAACGAATTAAACTCGTATGTCAAGGTACCACTGTATATGATTCTATGAGGACAGAACATCTAGATTACATCAATGGAAGAATTTCAAAGAGACGGTTATGTCAGTTTTCCTATATGCAAGCAGACTGGGCATGGGACTGTTACTATTTCCACGTTACCCTTGACAAAGTTCCCAGTGTAGTATGTATTCATCAGAACCCTAAAAATTGACTTTTTTTTAACAGCCCATCAAAGTTGTCCAGTACAATATTAATACAGAAGAACTGTATTCGTATTTGAAAGAGTTCATCCACATGCTTTATTTCAGGTAAGAATTTGCTGTACCAGTGAATTTTCCTTTGATTTATTAACAAGAAAATATATGTTTGTCTTAACCATACCTTTGGATTGTATAGCATGGAGGATAGGTGTATCAATAGCTATTAGAATGGATTCGTAGTATAAGAATATAAGAGGAGCTCTCCTGGATCAGGCCACAGCCCATCTAGTCCAGCATCCTGTCTCACACAGTGGCCCACCAAATGCTCATGGGCATCTCAAGCAGAGACAAGGGCAAACCTCCTCTTGCTCTCAAATGCTAGCAAATGGCCTTAGAGGCATCCTGTTTGTCTCCACAGCCTGAAAGATATACTTAGGCATCCATTCCAAGTAACCACTGATATACCTGTCATCCATAAATTTGTCTAACCCTTCCTTAAAGTCATCTAGGCTAGTAGCTGTTGCCACCTCTTCTGGGGGCAAATTCCATAGACCGATGACCCTCCGAGTGAAGAAATACTTCCCCTTGTCTGATCTGACCCTTTTGTCTGCAAGTGGGAAGGGAAACATGTATTCCCATTTACCCAAAGGCCAGGGCAAATGTGCTGCTCAAAATCTTTCTTAGCATACTACCTCTGGGCTGGAGAAATAGGCAGGATTCCCCTCAAGGCCATTTTCAGGGAATTGAGAGCCTTTGTCTTCTGCTTGAAACCCAGTAGCCGGTGAAGCCACTGTGGGAGATGGGCTGCTGGACTAGATGGGCTGTGACCCAGTCCTGCAGGGCTCCTTCTTAGGTGCCAACTTTAATTCAGCTTTCTGTTCTCCTTCTTTACTTTCTAGGCACTTGCTGGTCAACCCCCGTGACCGCCGTGTTGTGATCGTGGAGTCTGTGCTCTGTCCTTCTCATTTCCGAGAGACACTCACAAAGGTTCTGTTCAGATATTTTGAGGTAACGTATACCAGACATTTGCTGCAGTTGTCCGTACCAACACTTGTCAGATTTACTTGGCTTGATAGCAGAAGGAGCTACTGCTGACCTCGATCTGATTTTTTTTTTCAATAACTTCTGCAGTTATCACTGAATGATTGCCAGAAACCAGCATCTGTGTTTAAAAAACAAACAAACACATAACTCAGCAGAACCTGCAAAGTAATATTCTTAAATTCTGCTTAGAAAGCTGCTTGAGTGCTGGAGGGGCCTCTTTTATTGCGCAGCTGAGGAACAAACTTGTTAGATGGCCCAGTGCAGAATTCTGGGCCTGCCCAGGAAGTGCTTCTCTGGCATTTTCACTCACAAAGTCGATCCTTCTGCATGGGATGGGGCACACTGCTGTGTATAAAAGCAGTAAAGAGAAGGGGAGAGCGTGCTGGGCTAGGGGTTTTTCAACAGCTTGTGGAAATTTCTCAGTATTATTATTTGTTCCTAAATATTTTTATCCCATCCTTCACCAAATGGGTAAAGAGATTGGTTTTAATTAGGTGGCAAAAACCACCAGCAGCTTACTTCAGACCTTGGAGGCCACCACAGAGAAGGCTTTCTTGCTTGCTGCCAGCCCTTGAACCTTTGAGTGTGGTGCAGCTACAAGAAGGCCCTTCCCCTTATGATCTTAATACTTAGGTAGGTCTATGTGGGAGAAGGTGCTTCAGATATTTAAGGCTCAAGTCATGTATAGCTTTATATATAAGAGTGAAGAATTGTCCAGTTGCAGTTTCCCAGGGTGACCGGATCAGTCTACCCCCCCACAGGCACCATAAGGCCTAACTTAAGCTCTTCCAAGCCCTGGGAAAGGCAGGAAATGGCCCAAAATGTTGCACAATTTCCCATAATGCCTGTGAAATGTTGTGGGATTTCACAAGATTTACGGGAAGTGGAGTCTATCTTGAGCGAGATTACCCATGATTCCTGTGAAATCCCGTGGCACTTCACCGGAATTATGGGAAATGGAATGCATCTCCCAGCATTTGCTATTATCCGCGGTGAGGCCTGGTAGGTATCTTTCATGGGTTCAGGGTTCCAGCTGTACAGATGCAAACATGCTCTACAACTCTCCGCTGTCTAGTATAGCCAAACATGCTCCGTACAAATGTGTGCCAAACATATAGAGTATGTGGTGCAACAGTACAAGTGAGGTTGTGCACTGCATCACCTGGTCACCAGAGCAACAGCATCCCCGTGCCCATTGTCGTGGTGAAGAGATCTCCTAATATACAGGCAATTTCGCTTAGCCAGTCCTTGAGTAAGCGCCGGCTCAGTTTAGAATGGATCGGGTGTTGCAAGGTGTGGACACCCAAACCATTCCAAACATTCACTGGCCATCACACCTAATTAAGGTGCAAATTAACCCTAAGTTTAGAACAGTCCTTCCAACCTACAGTAAAGAAATCCAACAAACGAGGAAACTTACACATAAGGCATGTTTTGTTGATCTACATGTAGTAAAATCAGTTGAAGAGTGAGTTGTAAGGTTTTACTTTAAGATGAAGTTTGGGATCTTTTGTTGGCTAATGTTTTCACACCCTCACCGTTTTCCCCAAAGTGAACTCAATTGGCCATGGACCTGTTTGTTCTAGGTACCTTCAGTGCTGTTTGCTCCAGGTCACCTGATGTCTCTCCTGACCCTCGGGATTAATTCCGCTCTGGTGCTGGACTGTGGCTATACAGAAAGTCTGGTGCTACCTGTATCTTTTGTCATGAGTGTCGTGCTTGGCATAGATTGCGTTTGGGGGAGGCGACTGTCATATTTTGACTGAACATTTTGAACCCATTCACAGATCTGCACGGGGTTGTTGACTGGATTCTTGCTGGTCAGAATGAATCTTCATCCGACTTGCAAGGAGCTTGAGTGGAGATTACCTTTGTAGCTAGAAATTTCTGTGCAGGAGTGCGTTTTTTCTGAAGACAAGCCTTATCTCAGTGTGGTTCTTAGGGTAAATTGTGGAGCCCTGTGAGCCAGTTTGGTCTAGTGGTTAGGGAGCCGGACTCTTACCTGGGAATACTGGGTTCGATTCTGCCCTCCCCCATGAAGCCAGCTGGGTGACCTTGGGCTAGTCACAGCTCTCTTCTGAGCTCTTACAGCCCCACCTACCTCACAGGGTGTTCTGTTGTGGGGAGAAGAACAGAAGCTTTGTCAGCCGCTTTGAGTCCCCTTAAATGGGTGAGAAAAGCGGGGTAGAAAAGCCAACTCTTCTTCTTCTTCTTCTTCTTCCTACTGCAATTCTTTCACCCAAAAAAGGTTGAGATGCAGCATGCAGAGCTGTACCAGCCTTACCACTATTTACAGGTGTGCAGCAATTTCACAGGGGAATTCTGGCGTGCCCAGAGCCATTTCCAGTTCAGCATCACACAGTGGTGCTCCAACTCCTTCTGGGCTTCTCAAGGAGGAGAGGTCAGAAGAGAGCTGTGGCTAGCCCAAGGCCACCCTGCTGGCTTTGTGGAGAAGTGCAGAATCAAACCCAGTATTCCCAGATAAGAGTCTGGCTCCCTAACCGCTAGACCAGACTGGCTCACAAAACCTTCACCTGGTGTCTCATCCCTGCAAATATCCTTTGGAGGCATCCTGCCTGTCTCTCCGTAACTAAGCCATGCATTCTAGAGAAGAAGATAAAACCTTCACCTGCTCTTGACTCTCTGGAAATGGCTTTTATGAAGATCCCGCCTATCAGTTTAGCTAGTTTCTATTAAGAACATAAGAGGAGCCCTGCTGGATCAGGCCACAGCCCATCTAGTCTAGCATCCTGTCACACAGCGACCCACTAATTGCCCATGGGCATCTCAGGCAGAGACAAGGGGAAACCTTCTCCTGCTCTTGAATCCCAGCAAATGGCCCTAGAGGCACCTTGCTTACCACCACCACCACCAGCTAGAAAGATGTACCCAGGAATCCATTCTAGTAGCCACTGGTACATCTGTCATCCATAAATGTGTCTAACCCTTCCTTAAAGCCATCTAGGTAGCTGTGACCACCTCTTCTAAACTGATGAGAGACAGCAAATTCCATAGACCAATGGCCCTCTGAGTGAAGAAATCCTTCCCTTTTTCTGATCTGACTCTCCAAACCATCAGCTTCATTATTTACCCCATGAAAGTCGAGGTGGAACTTTACTATCTAAAAAACCTCAAGTTTAAAAGCAAGTTAGAAGTGCCTAACCAGAAATATATAGTCATTATTTGGAAGTGATTCCTGCCATGAGTCATAATTACTAGCAACAGAATGTCCTTAACAACTTGTAGATCTATGAAGGAATTCCAGTTCTGAACTGCTGGGGTGCACTTCCATTGGGAGGAAAAGCTATTCACAAGTAAGTTACGGCAAACATTTTAGCAAAGCAAAACACCAAAAAAAAAATTTTTTTTTAATTTGTTTCTCTGCTGAAAATCTTAATTCAGTTTGTTGTCAAATTGTTGTATTGAAAAACTGGCTTATCACATTCATTTTTGAACTTTTTTGCAAAGAAAAATACCTTTTTTCATTGAAAAAGTCATTTTTGTGACCAAAAACAGAATGAAATGTGAATGTTTGATCAAATTATTTGTTTTCACAAGCAGGAAACGGGTTTGTTTTGACACAGATATCTGCGAATTTGAAATATTCAATTGAATTTGTGTATATGGGTTGAATTTTGCACATCCCTGCTCTTGACTAAGATTCTTCTTCTTCCTTTTTTCTTCTTTCTTCTTTCCTCTTTCCTCTTTCTTCTTCCTTTTTCTTTTTCTTCTTCAGAGAGCTGGAGAACCGGCTGTTGGAGCAAAGCACTGTTGATACCGGAACCACCAAAGGGCAGAACCTTCCCTCAGTTATGGGTAAGTTATTGTCATTCACATAAAAGAGAATCTTCCCTTGTCCTGGTCTGGGGAGGATAGGTAAAGTCAACCTTTATTCCTGAATGCTAAATACAGTCAGACCTCCATATCTGCAGGAGATAGGTTCCAGGTGTGATGGCCACTGCATGTTTAGAATGTATCTGGCTATACTAACCACCAGATAGTTGTAGAGCATGTTTGCATCTCTATAGTCGGACCCCCATATCCATGGGGTATACGTTCCAGGCCCAACCGCAAATGCTGGAAAATGCACTCCATTTTCCATAATTGCACAGGAATCATGGGAAATCTCACTCGAGATGCACTCCATTTCCCATAATCCCTGTGAAATCCCATGGATTTCAAAGGCATTATGGGAAATTGCACACCATTTCAGGCCATTTCCTGCCTGTCCCAAGCCTTAGAAGATGCTAAGTTAAGTCTAATGGCACCTGCGGAGCGTGGGGTGGGCTTTGATCCGGTCACCCCGGGAAACAAACTGTGGGGGATACAGGGGGCCGACTGTAATGTTACTGAAAGAAAACTAATAGGCAGAACTTGGCTTTGGCCAACGCCCTCAGGGCCGCCTTTCTGTACATCAGTGTGAAATATGGGAGGCCACACCCACCTCTAGTACACGTTGTCCGCGCAGGATGGAGCATGATCCAGATCAAGGGCCGTTGGTCTACATTGCCAGTGGACCCAATTAGACTGCAGGTTAGGTGATCCCATCTGTCTTCCTTGACAATTCCTACTCATTCACATGCCTAAGGAGAAATCTATCTTAGAGGTTCTTTAATGTGGAGCTTAAAAACTTAAGGGCCTGTTTGCACTTACCTAATGGGATGGTTCTGTCCACTCACAGGGCAATCCCCAAGCATGCACCAGATGTTGCCTTGAATGTTGCTTCGGTGATCCGACCAGGCCTGCCCAGTCGTTTGCACTGCAAGCGCTATTTACCAGATATGGGGCTGGTTTAGTTCTCATCATGCAAATGGCTGCCACCTTGCTGGATCCGTTTTGGCCCGGTATGGCATTGCTATATCATATCAAGCCAGCAAGTGCAAACAGGTCCTAGATTTGTTCTGGTCTACTAGTATGAATGCGTTTTGAACGCTGGCTGATTGAAAGGCGTGTCATTTTCTGCCTTCTTGTTTGAAATCATCAGGGCACATCTTTCTTTGGAGCCTGGCGTTTCTGTTATTCAGAGTTCCAAATCTGCTAGACATGAAATTTCTTCCTGTTTCTTAGGTTCTGTTCCAGAAGACATTGTGGAAGACATCAAAGGTAATATATCATTACTTTCGCGGTGTGGGTCTTTCTTCAAGACCCTGTTTGCATTTTCACCTCGACTGGAGCAAGTAAAGTAACTTTGCATGCTGCATCGCAAATGAGGATTTTAATTTTCCATCTTGGAATGTTGCAAGCCAAGTTTTTTTTTTAATGTTGTGGAGAATCTTAGACTGGAATGATCAGTGTTATAAACCACATTCATTCACACTCAGCTTGTGTTATTGCAGGGTATAACTTTGGCAAGTTTTTGAATCTTAAGAGGATTTCTGAAATGAGATGCCACCTATGGTGTCTCTCTAGGCCATTTCCATTCTTACCTTGCAGGCAGCAGGAATGATCCCGCTGTCCCAGAACAAGCCTTCTACGCTAGATGGCTGTTTCTGGACAGACACACACACAATTAGTCCCTGAGTTCCCTGATGGCTAAGAACTCAGGTTTCTAGCCTTAGAGTTCTGCAATTTGGTACTCCACCAAAATCCCCTCCCCCCACTAAACTAGAATGGGGAGCCACCTGGACTAGTGGCATCCCGGGACCTTTCAGTGGGCCAAATTTATGGATGACAATTGGATAAATGGCTACTAGAATGGATGCCTAAGTACATCTTTCAGGCTGGGGGGACAAGCAGGACGCTTCTAAGGCCATTTGCTCAGATTCAAGAGCAGGAAAAGGTTTGTCCTTGTCTCTGTTTGAGATGCCCATGGGCAGTTGGCAGGCCACTGTGTGTGACAGGATGCTGGACTAGATGGGCTGTGGCCTGATCCAGCAGGGCTCCTCTTTGGTTCTTCTGTTCTTATCTTTAAGGCTGGGGGGACAAGCAGGACGCTTCTAAGGCCATTTGCTCGGATTCGAGAGCAGGAAAAGGTTTGCCCTTGTCTCTGTTTGAAGTGCCCATGGGCAATTGGTAGGCCATCATATGTGACAGGATGCTGGACTAGAAGGGCTGTGGCCTGATCCAGCAGGGATCCTCTTCTGTTTTTATGTTCTTCAGGCTGGGGGACAAGCAGGATGCCTCTAAAACAATTTGCTGGGATTCGAGAGCAGGAGAAGGTTTGCTCTTGTCTCTGCTTGAGATGCCCATGGGCAGTTGACAGGCCACTGTGTGTGACAGGATGCTGGACTAGATGGGCTGTGGCGTGATCCAGCAGGGCTCCTCTTTGGTTCTTCTGTTCTTATCTTTAAGGCTGGGGGGACAAGCAGGACGCTTCTAAGGCCATTTGCTCAGATTCAAGAGCAGGAAAAGGTTTGTCCTTGTCTCTGTTTGAGATGCCCATGGGCAGTTGGCAGGCCACTGTGTGTGACAGGATGCTGGACTAGATGGGCTGTGGCCTGATCCAGCAGGGCTCCTCTTTGGTTCTTCTGTTCTTATCTTTAAGGCTGGGGGGACAAGCAGGACGCTTCTAAGGCCATTTGCTCGGATTCGAGAGCAGGAAAAGGTTTGCCCTTGTCTCTGTTTGAAGTGCCCATGGGCAATTGGTAGGCCATCATATGTGACAGGATGCTGGACTAGAAGGGCTGTGGCCTGATCCAGCAGGGATCCTCTTCTGTTTTTATGTTCTTCAGGCTGGGGGACAAGCAGGATGCCTCTAAAACAATTTGCTGGGATTCGAGAGCAGGAGAAGGTTTGCTCTTGTCTCTGCTTGAGATGCCCATGGGCAGTTGGCAGGCCACTGTGTGTGACAGGATGCTGGACTAGATGGGCTGTGGCCTGATCCAGCAGGGCTCCTCTTTGGTTCTTCTGTTCTTATCTTTAAGGCTGGGAGGACAAGCAGGATGCTTCTAAGGCCATTTGGTAGGGTTCGAGAGAGGGAAAAGGTTTGCCCTTGAGAAGCCAGTGGGCAATTGGCGGGCCACTGTGTGCACCAGGATGCTAGACTAGATGGGCTATGGCCTGAGACAGCAGGGCTCCTCTTATGCTCTTATCCCCACATGCCCAGGCACTCAGGTGTGTCTGGATGTGTGTCTGGGCACCATCAGCATGAATCCAAGTGCTGTCTTCTTGGGGTTGTACGCTGGCGCGACTGCACATGCACCATTGCCATCAACAGGATGATAGTAATGTTCCCCACACGTACAATTGCGTTTTCAGTCGCTTGACGTGCCATCATGCTTGTGGAGCTAACCCCCGGCACTGGGAGAGGTGTGAATGGTCTTTCTGGGAAAGGTACATTTGCAGATGTGTGTGGTGTACCATTTTGTCCACCATCTCTGGTAGCCGCTGAGGTAGCTTCTGGGAAGGCAGGAGACATTTCTGGTGTGGAAACACCTCCTGCAAGTGTAGATGCTTCTTCCCAGAAGGCACCCCAGTGTACATTAGCAGGCCAAGTGCAAAGAGCCTCCAGTCTAGGCAACCATTTTGGCTACCTGGAATGGGCTACACTCTGTCCTGTACGAATGGGGCGGCTTAAGTAGGGGGTGGAAGAGACGGCCCAGAAAAAGGCCTGGCCTCCCACTGGCTTGGACTACAGACCAGTGAGGAAAGGACCTAGGTTAGGCAAGGTGGGTGATGCTTGTTTTCCAAACAAATCCGTATGCAGACTAATTGCAGATTTCCATTTCTGAACCCAGAGAAGCCCAGCCTTTGTTGCACTTAAAGAAGCGGGTTTCATTTTTATTTTGTTTTCGCTTATATATGCAAATCAACAAGGACTTTATATGTACAGGTAGATTCCATGCACCCAGTGGGGCTTCCGTCCTCGAAGTCAATTTCTTTACCAGGGAAGGTGGTTTGAAGCATTTGCCGTGTCAAAGGGAGGGTGTTGTGAAAATAAGGGGAATAATCCAGAGGCTTTTTTTCTGTTTCTCTCCAAAGTACGGACCTGTTTTGTGAGTGACCTTCAGCGGGGCCTAAAAATTCAGGCCGCGAAGTTCAATTTGGATGGCAGTGCTGAGGTAAGTGAGAAATTTCAATTCTCAGAATATTGTTTTCGTTTTTACTTTTCACCTTTTTACAGCTTTTTTTCCCTCCCCCCTGTTGCAGCGCCCAACTCCACCTCCAGATGTGGACTATCCACTGGATGGAGAGAGGATTTTGCACATCACCGGCGCCATCAGGTTAGAGGCCTAACAGTGTGTGATGCGATTATAATAGGAATGAATTTATTCCGCCATTTGGCAAGGATTTTATCAGATGCTGCACTGGAGTTGGTAAGATTGTTTTCACATGCAGTCCTATAAAAGCATACATCCAAAGAGGAGGTAATGCAGATATTTGAGTGAGATAAATCACTCAGGCAAAGATGCAGCAGCCTGGAACGGCTTGGTAGATCCAAAACACGGACCCAGTTTGGTCTAGTGGTTAAGGAGCCAGACTCTTATCTGGGAATACTGGGTTTAATTCCTCCCTCCACCGCGAAGCTAGCTGGGTGACCCTGGGCTAGTCACAGCTCTCTTCTGAGCTCTCACAGAGCCACCTACCTCACAGGGTGTCTGTTGTGGAGAGAAGAACAGAAGGTTTGTCAGCAGCTTTGAGTTCCCTTAAATGGGTGAGGAAAGCCAGGTAGAAAAGCCAACTCTTCTTCTTCTTAAAGCTATCCAGACTGGTTTCTATCACCATTGTATTCTGTAAGAGTTTCCTGAGTTTGTTTCTGGGATAAATGAAAGGCTAGCTTTAAAAAAATGCAGGGATTTCCTGCCAATGCCACAAAGGAGACCTTTAGAGTATGTCAAGGAAAAGGCAGGGGGCTTTGTAGCTTTTCTCTGGCCTGCTGCATAATCCTACATGATCATTGCAGCACTAGGCTGCCATAAGCTGTGTCAAACATAGCCTGTAAGAACACTGGAAAAAAAGCTGGACATTTAAAGAAATCACAGGAACTCTTGCACTTTCTTAAATCAAGGCATTCTGCTGTTGGTTTTTTTTTTTAAAAAATAGAATAAAATAAAATAAATCCAGGCATTCAAGGGGATATACCAGTATTTTATGTGTCAAAACAGCACAGGGCACATTTTAAAAAATAGGCATGTCTTGTGCGAAAGAGCCAAAGACTTAGGTGAATAATACGTTTTGTTTTGGAAACAAAATTTGCACAGGGAATGTCATTCCACAAATGGGTGCCAACACAGAGGAGGCTCTGTCTCAGTCCTGGCAGCAATGAGCTGGGAAACTTGAACAGGGGAAGTGATCCTGGATTCATGTCCTCTGGGCATCTTCACAAGGCTAGCCATTAGAACACTTTCCAGATGATCGAGGAGAGCTGTTTATGGTCTTGGCATGAATCGGCTTGCCATAAAAAGTGTTTGCTTTTTTTCCCCATATCACTTGGGGCAACTTGGAGGGTGAGAGTGCCTTCAGCAGCACATTATATGTTAAAAAATGGTAGGAGTTGAAGAGAAACCAGAATAATTGCTGTATTCTGCCTGCCGATTATTCAGTGCTCTTCTTTATTTATTTACCATTAGGGATTCTGTGGTTGAAATCCTTTTTGAGCAGGACAATGAAGAGAAATCGGTGGCTACTTTAATTCTGGATTCACTTCTGGAGGTAGTATGATTAATATTGTTTTGGGTGTCCTTTTTCTTACTTCCACCCAGCTGCATTGCCTGACAATTCCTTCTCCAAGCCTACGGTGGAATTTTCAGAAATATCCTGTAAGGAGTCTGCTGGTACACTCATGCGCCCTTCTAAGCGCCCTTCTAGGTGTGCAAAGAATGCTTCACGTGCTTTCCGTGGCAGTGGCCCACAATTCTCGGCTGTGATTGACTTCCTGCCAGGTGGTACTTAGTTAGTCTCTATTATTTGGATAATCTGGAGTAAATCATATCCAGACGCATTTTATTCCAGATTATACATGCTTTACTCTGCAGTATCCAAATAATTCAGATTAAGTAAGTGCTGTCTGGATGAAGCTCACATCTGCTTTAGTTTATTTCTTGATTTATTTATTATGACAAGCATCTGTACATTTCTTGCCTTCACAAATTGGTCAAAGGCTTTCCCAATTTTCTCCCCTTTCTGCCAGTGCCCAATAGACACCCGGAAGCAACTGGCTGAAAACGTGGTGGTCATCGGCGGCACTGCCATGTTGCCAGGATTCCTGCATAGACTGATGGCAGAAATAAGATTCCTAGTGGAGAAACCCAAGTACCAGGAGATTCTGGGGTCCAAGACCTTCCGAGTGCATTCTCCGCCCGCAAAGCCCAACTGTGTAGCATGGCTAGGAGGTAAGTCCCAGTCTCTGTGAATTAGCTCTGGGATTATTTTGGGGTTGGAGAGCCAGATTAGTCTTAAGGTTAGAGTGTGAGACTCTTAGCTTGTAGTTTCCCAGGTGGATTCCATACTCCACAAAGCCAGCTGCGTGACCTTGGGCTAGTCACAGCTCTCTTTCTTGTCTCTCACAGCCCCACCTACCTCACAGGGTGTCTTTTGTGGGGAGAAGAACAGAAGGCTTGTCAGCCACTTTGAGTCCCCTTAAGGGAGAGAAAAGTGGGGTACAAAAGCCAACTCTTCTATATATCACCAGGTTGGCGAGACAGGCAGGATGCCTCTCAAGGCCTGGGCACACTCTATGAAGCTGGTGGGCAGAATAGGATGGAGAAAGGGAAATATTCATGGAATTCACTGAATATTCATCAGTTCATGGAATTTGCTACCAGAAGAGGTGGTGACAGCAACCAGCCCTCATAACCCATGTCTATCCACCTTTTCTACACTTTGCATAATTTTATATACTCCAGTCAGGTCACCTGTTAAACATCGTAACCCTCCCTCCCTGTACCTTGGAAGAAGAAGAAGAAGAGTTGGTTTTTCTACCCTGCTTTTCTCACCCATTTAAGGGGACTCAAAGCGGCTGACAAACCTATTCTTCTCCCCACAGCAGACACCCTGTGAGTTAGCTGGGGCTGTGAGAGCTCATAAGAGAGCTGTGACTAGCCCAAGGCCACCCAGCTGGCTTCATGAAGGAGTGCAGAATCAAACCCCGTATTCCCAGATTAAGAGTCTGGCTCCCTAATCGCTAGACTTGTTCACCTCTCCTCCATTTTATCCTCATAGCAACTCTGTGCCACAGTTTGTGTTGTGAGGAACACCAACAGGTGAGCTTACGTGGGCTACAGTATAAAACAGTTCAGTAAAATAAAACAGCTGTCCCTTGGCTGTGCCCAGTCCTCAGTGCCAGGGGAATGAGGGCAACTCACTCTTTTTGTGTTTTCCCCCCTTTTTGTAATTCCATTTCCTTTCTGAAGAGTCACAATCTTGTTATTTTTCCACACTCAGGAGCCATTTTTGGGGCCCTCCAGGACATCCTAGGAAGTCGGTCCGTGTCGAAGGAGTACTACAGCCAGACCGGGCGCGTTCCCGACTGGTGCTGCCTGAACAACCCTCCCTTAGAAATGATGTATGATGTTGGGAAGACACCGCCGCCGCTGATGAAAAGGGCGTTTTCCACCGAAAAGTAGATGCGCCCGAGACAGAAGTTCTGACTCCGTTGTGAAACCACTTTCTTGCTTCCCCCCTTTGTGTTAAGACTGTGAGGAAGCTGAAAAACCTATTGTCAGATAAACTAGCATGATGGTAGTAGGAACAGAGGTGCATCTTTGGTTCTTTGACCCTGTAATTAGCATCCCTAGCGTAAAATGATACCTTTGCCACCTGTTTGTTTTATATACCGTGCGAGATCCCCGGCCTAACTCCCTTCGTTTAAAGCAGTTAAACGCAGCAAAAGAAATCACAAAATGGCTTCTAAAACATGTGCAATATCCTTTCGCAAATGCGATGTTTTATTTCATACCAGTAAGTTATTAAAGCACTAAATTAAGAGGGTAGTTATTCTCTGTCTCCGGATCTTTGACTGTGTGTGGAAATGGGACTCTGAATAAAAACACTGATGTAATCAGGACTAGAGGATAACCTGGTTGCATTCACACATAAGTTTTAATCCAGCTTGAGTCTACTCTCAGAGTGGGGTTGTTTCCACTGCAGCAATTACTCTGGGTTTTAATCTGTGTCTTTTAAATCAGCAATGAGCTCTGTATTTTCGCAATCCCACTGGCAGCTTGTTCTGGCGGTTTTCCACTAGCACTAGAGTCCCCATGATGGATCCTTAATGGGCACTCTTGTGGCTAGTGGAAAAAACACCCAAAGTGGACTTTCAGGAAACCCCCTCCCCGCTTGCTTTTCCTCCATATCCTGGGAAAGGATCCAAGTCCCATCCCCTATGTAAACCTGATTCAGATCTGGGGATTCCACAGAAGCCTGGTTGACAAACTGTTTGCTGTTAAGAACATAAGAGAAGCCCTGCTGGATCAGGCCACAACCCATCTAGTCCAGCATTCTGTCGCACACAGTGGCCCACCAAATGCTCCTGGGCATCTCAAGCAGAGACAAGGACAAACCTTCTCCTGCTCTCAAGTCCCAGCAAATGGGCTTAGAAGCACCCCGGTTCCCCCACCCCCCAGCCTGAAAGATGCACCTAGGCATTCGTTCTAGTAGCCATTGATACATCTGTCGTCCATAAGTTTGTCTAACCCTACCTTAAAGCCATCTGGACTGGTAGCTGTCATCACCGATGACCCTCTGAGTGAAGAAATACTTCCCCCCGTCAGACCTTACTCTCCTACCCATCAGCTTCATAGATGCCCCCTGGTTCTAGTATTGTGTGATAGAGAAAATAAATTTTCTCTATCCACCTTTTCTATACCATGCCTAATTTTATCTGCTTCTGGGGAGATGCCAGGGACTGAAGCTATTTCTGCCCTTACCATTATCCCAGTTCAGGAAATGGACCCAGAGGCCTCCCTTCCACACCACTGATGCAATTTAAAGGAGACCCTCTGCCGTCCCAGTATGCTCTGTTCAAACCAGACTAGGAGGCCAAAAATGGCGGCCCAGACACTCAGCCTTTTAAAGAGGTTCACTGGTGTGGTAGGCCGGAACACAGGGCACATGGGACCCCCTGTGCTCTTGTACACCTAGGAACCTGTTTCAGCTAGGGATGCGCATGAATGTGTTTTTGACATTTGAATCCGAGTAGATCTGAATGCCATAAAATCCGATTTGATTCAGATATTTAAGATTCGAAGGTCTGATTTGAATCTGTACGTTCGAATGTTAGATTCGCATTTCTACCAATCCGTACGAGACGAAAATGGGTTGCGTACTGGATACACGCAGATGCTTGCACATGTGTACAGATGTGTCTGGATGTGGGTGGAAGATGGGTATGGCATCTACGAATGTTGTTGACATTTGTAAGTGCAAATTCGAATGAAAAATCTGAATGAATAGATTCGAATTTGCTTAATTCGAATCGAATTTGGTTAAACTGTAACTTTTAACGTTCGAATGGAATCCTGAAAATTGCATTTGTGCACACCTCTACATCCCATCTAAAGGCTTACCATCTAGGAAAGAAGACGGGGCTCCTGTCCCTTTAACTGCTGGGCAAAAGAGGAGATTTCTGCAGGTGTTGCCTGTATCAGAAGCTTCACCTGCTGAAATTTCCTCTTCTGTGCCTGTGGAGTGGTAGCTATTTTAAAAAGCAATTTATTTTCCAAATGAAGCCCTGCCTGCACAGCCCTTTGGGAGCCTGGAACATGCAGGAATTAGGGGTACTTGTACATGATGCATATTTTGATCTCGGAGAGTTACAAAATGCAAAGCTTCTGACCATTCTATTATAATCCTGGCTGTTCCAGTGAATTATTTGGAACATTACTAATGTTTAGGCCCGAGGAAACACTGGGAGAATGATTTCAAATTCACTATACTCTTTTGCAGGGTTTTTAGAGTCTCCCAAATGAGTCAGGCCTCACTCCTGGTTGACTGCATGAGCGCTCCTCTGTAGAGTTTTCTAGGCAGAGATACAGAAGTGGTTTGCTATTCCCTACTTGTGGGGAGAGGCTGTGGATCAAACTACCATCCCATGTTCTCCAGACAGTTTGTTCTACCACTGAACTACAGCCACCCCCAGATTCCATGGGCACCTCTGTGCAGTTTTCTTGGCAGGCAAACAGAAGTGGTTTGCCATTGCCTACTTCCTGAAAAAGGCTGGGAGTCAAACTGGAAACCATTTGCTTTCCAGGCAGTTTGCTTTACCACATTGAATGATGAGGTTAATTATTCCATCTGTCACGGAATCAACAAAAGAAAATGCCAACTCAGCATCATTTTTTTACCAATAGATTTTCCGTTAAGGTTTCTAGTCTCTGTGCTATCTAGAATGTTGAATTTAGGCACCATAAAAATTCAAGATTCAGGGACAGATTTCTTCCCTGTCCCTTTCAAATCTATTCGGGGGGGGGGGTCAAAGTCTAGCTTCCTGCATTGAGCAGGGGGTTGGATTTGATGACCCCAGAGGTTCCTTCCAACTCTATGATTCCACTTAACTGGTACCTGCAATACCAGGGAAACTGCAAATAAGAAATACCGATTATCAGTAGGACAAGACAAATTTAATCCTAAGGACTGATGCTCTCACTTACATTCTAGAAAACCTACATGTTTGGTGTTCTTTTTAATCAAAGATCACTTGTTCTCTTTTCAACTTGAGGATGTACCTAATGCAACCCAGCTGGGATCCCTCCTTACCAAAAGCATCAGGTGGAAACACTATTATCATGGTCTTGTGTTGCACCAATTTCTAACTGAATCTCTGCTCCAGGTGGAGGTTACTTAGGTGTTTTAGCACAGCAATGCATTACAAACATTACAGAAAGATCTTTTGCTTTTGCATGGAATACAGAAGCAAGCAATGGATGAAGAATTCTCACTAGAAAGTTACTTGGATCAATGTACAAACCAGGTAAAAAGCAGAATCTCATGCATGGATTTGGGTCGGCTGCCTCTTTATTTCAGCCACAGTCAGGGAATAACCATTTATTTTACAGATGCTTTTCATTCCTGAGTTCACTGTTATCCTAAGGTAACAGTAGAGTGAACGTTTGTCTTATTTCAAAATTTGTTTTGCTTGAATTTTTATTTATTTATTTGCATTATTATCTAACCTTATACCTGGTCTCAAGGTGGCAGACATCAACAGCAAACAAAACATAAAATGAACAAAATTAAAATAATGAGAAACTAAAACAGTAACTGAATGCAGGAAGAAATGTTTCCTTGTTGCAATCAAAATTGTGTTTTTAAGAATTTTCTGAATGTATTAGACCTGCCTGTGCCCTGGGATCTCAAGGAGAGGGCCTTCTTCTAGTTCCTTCTTTTACAGAGGTACGAGCACATCACAGCTGTGGTCACCTCTAAGGTTTAATCCAGCTTCAGTCCACCTTCAGAGCGAGAGAAGAACACATCAGCAAAGTGACCAGTAATTTTCTTTCCACATTATCTCTCCCAAAGGGGAATTTTCTGAGTTATTCAACACTGAAATAAAACTGCTTGTCACTTTGCTGATGTGTTCTCTCACTCTGAAAGTGTCCTGAAGCTGGATTAAACATTAGGGCTGTGGTCACACCTAAGGTTTAATCCAGTTTCAGTCCGCCTTCAGAGCAAGAGAACACATCAGCAAAGTGACCAGTAATTTTCTTTCCACATTATCTCTCCCAAAGAGGAATTTTCTGAGTTATTAAACACTGAAAGAAAACTGCTTGTCACATTGCTGATGTGTTCTCTCACTCTGAAAGTAAACTGATGCCTAAATTTAAGTATGACCACACATCTAGACACATTTTATTCCAGATTATCCAAATAATGTGGATTAACCAAATTCTGTCTGGGGGACCATCCAGACATGCGGAATAAATCTGCAATTAAAGGAAAAGTCGCAGCTTACCTGCTGCAAAGTGACAACCAACCATCCCAACTAAAAGCAGCTTCATTGGAAGCTGTGAGAGCTGAGTTGGGGTGTGCCATCATGTGGGATGAGGCAGCCAATCGGATTTGAGCTGCTCTTTTTGTCTCTTCTCGCCTTCCTGCCCAGACTGGCGGGAAGATTCAAATTTTCATCATACTGCGAGTGTCCTCTTTCCAGCATTAAGTTAAGTGCGCAGCAGCAACAGGATAATGCGTCGCCACAATGATCCATCAATCGTGGTGTGTGACACGCCCATTGCGACTGCGAATTCTGGCTGGACGCACCAGGGATGAAGCTATAAAGTCATGATTAGGGATGTGCATGGATATACGAAGACATTCAAAATTCAATCAAATCTGTCCAAATTTTGACATTCAAATTCAAATTGAATGTCCATAAATTCAAATTTAAACATTTGAATGAATTTTGGATTTTTGAATTCATTCATTCGAATTATTCAGACATTCACATGTGTACGGGATAAACACAATGCGTACTTGTATGTACGCATCTTTCCCGCATCCGTACGCTTTTGTATGGATCCATATGGGACAAAAACGGGTTGCATACAGAATAACTACAGGACGCATACAGACATGTGCAGATGCGTAACGATGCGTACAGGCACATACAAATGTTAACATTCGTATGTGCAAATTTGAACAAATTCGAATTTGCTTAATTCGAATCGAATTTGGATAGATTCGAATTTTAAAGATTAGAATCAAATTGAATTTTTGGATAATCTATTCGAATTGAATACTGAAAATTGCATTTGCGGACACCCCTACTCATGGTAGCAGGAGGGTCAGAACTGATGGGGAACCATGGAAGACAAAAAATTGAGGCCATTGTAAAAGATTTGTAAGAAGTATTATTTTGGTTCAGGGAGCAGACCGTCTGTTTACAGATACAGAGTCCCTGAAATGTAACCAGACACATATTACGCCGGTTCTAAAAGAACTGCACTGGCTGCCAATTTACTACTGAGCCCAATTCAAGGTTTTGACTCCGACTTATAAGGCCCTAAATGACTTGGGCCCCAGATATCTTAAAGAGCGCCTTCTCCCATATCGACCTGCCCGTGTTTTAAGATCTGGAGGGGAGGCCCTTCTGGTGATCCCCCTGCCTTCAGCAGCTAGGCGGGTGGGCACCCGGGACAGGGCCTTCTTGGTAGTGGCCCCCAGGCTATGGAATGGTCTCCCCCTCGGGGTGCGTCAGGCCCCTTCTTTGTTCCTATTCTGGAAGGCGGTTAAAGCGTTCCTCTTTATGCATTCCTTTGGTTAAATGTCCCCCACACTTCCCCCATTGAATATCACTGTTGTTTTAAACTATCTTTGTCATTTCTAATAGCTGCATCTTTTAACTTGTTTTTGGTTTTAGGGTTGATATAATTTTTAAATTGTCTGTTTTTAAATGTTGTGAGCCGCCCAGAGGCCCTCGGGTATGGGGCGGCATATCAATGTAAATATAAATAAATATATTTTAAAAATCGCATTTTTCTCTGCCGTTTTTCCGAAGGATGACCTCATGCCAAGCGGCCTGCAACTCTACAACCCCATGAGCCCCTTCATGGCCGACTTGCCGGTCCCCTCAGCCCCGGACGCCTCATTCAGTTCTCAGGCGGATGAGGCCAAAGACTTCGCTTCCGTGGACCTCAGCTTCCTGCCTGATGATTTTGGCCCGGATGACAAAAATGGCGAGTGCAGCTTGCTGGGCGAACAAGATGGAGTTTCCCAGCTGGCAAGGCAAGATGGCGGCGCATTCTTGGAGGATGCTGGGCTGTCCCAGGCGAGGGATGGCAGCGCAACTCAGGCTCTCCCGAACGGATCCGGGGCCTGCCTCCCCATGACGCCCATCACCCCCATGACGCCGGTGACTCCCACGTCGGAGGGGTCATCCGGCATCGTCCCACAGTTACAGTAAGTGAACCCCGACGGCTGGGTGTTTCAGTTTTATTAGGCTCGGTTCGCACCCAAGTTTAAATCCGGCTTCAGTCCACTTTCAAAGCGGAAGAACATATAAGGGTTTTTTTCCACTCAGCATTACCTGACTCAGAAAATCCGCCTTTGGGCTAAATAAAGGAGCAAGAGGGTGACGAGGCATTTAGGCCCCCTGAAATTATAAGGAAAAAGTGATATTCCAGAGTAGAGCCCCCCCAAGAAGAATTGCTTGTTGCCTGCCACAACACAAACCTGGCGTTTCCTTGCAAAATGTTGTGTTGCGCACATGTGGATATTTCGATGGGGTGGCGTACCCGTAATTTATTTATTTATTTATTTATTTATTTATTTATTTACATTTATATCCCGCCCCATACCCGAAGGTCTCTGGGCGGGTTACAACAGATTAAAATAGAATATACATTAAAAGACATTAAAAGTTCAACAAATATAAAACAGTATACAATATGTTTAAAATAATAGTGTCTGTACTGAGGGGGAACATAAACAGCTTAGCCAAAGGCCAGGGTAAAGAGGTGCGTCTTCACTGCCCTCCTAAATGTATATAGGGAAGGGGCATGACGCACCTCGAGGGGGAGGCTATTCCATAGTCTGGGGGCCATCACAGAGAAGGCCCTCTCCCGGGTGCCCACCAACCTCACTGTTGAAGGTGGTGGGACAACCAGGAGGGCCTCACCGCTTGATCTTAAGGCACGGGCAGGTCGATATGGGAGAAGGCGTTCCTTTAGATATTTGGGGCCCAAGTCATTTAGGGCCTTGTATGTTAGAGTCAAAACCTTGAATTGGGCTCGGTAGCGAATTGGCAGCCAGTGCAGTTCTTTTAAGACCGGCGTGATGCGCATCCAGCTAGATGTTCCAGTCAGCATTCTAGCGGCTGCATTTTGCACTAGCTGCAACTTCCGAACCGTCTTCAAGGGTAGCCCCATGTAGAGTGCATTACAGTAGTCCAATCTAGAGGTTACCAGAGCACGGGTAACTGTGGCCAAGACATCTCTATCCAGAAGAGGCTTCAGTTGACGGACTAGCCGTAGTTGGGAGTAGGAACTCCTGGCCACAGCCTCCACCTGCGCTTCAAGTGTTAGCGTGGAATCCAGGAGAACCCCCAAGTTGCGCACCTGTCCCTTCCAGGGCATTGCAACCCCATCAAGGACAGGGTATCGCCAGCACTGCGCAGGTGTGGCCACCTTTTCCAGCCTGCGCACATGTACGGTGGCTGTGACCAAGATGGAGTCCCTCAGAAGCAACGGCTGCGTCCGGAGAGGAAGGTTATAGCCAGTTTGTGAACCTTTTTGGTCTTGTGGTTAGAGTTAGTCTCCCAGTTCGATTCCACACTCCTTCACAAAGCCAGCTGGGTGACCTTGAGCGAGTCACAGCTCTCCTTCTGAGCTCTTACAGGCCAGCCTACCTCACAGGGTGTCTGTTGTGGGGAAAAGAACAGAAGGCTTGTCAGCCGCTTTGAGTCCCCTTAAATGGGTGAGAAAAGTGGGATGGCAAAGCCAACTCTTCTTCTCCTCCACAAACCTACCTAGTCATACCTCTCTTCTGAGCTCTCACAGCCCCACCCGCCTCGCAGGGAGTCTGTTGGGGGGAGAACAGAAGGTTTGCCAGCCGCTTTGAGTCCCCTTAAAAGGGTGAGAAGAAAAGGGGGTTATAAAAGCTACTTCAGATACATGTGGCAATCTCAACGTAGCCAAGACATTATTGTGCTATTTATCTGGATGCAGCCTAGGTTGGCATTTCCCCATGGCATGTGGAAGAGTCCCTTAGCTTTTAAAAATATTCCTCCGTTGTCTTTACATTTTCAAAATAAAATTATCCTTAACCTTTCACAAAATTATTGGAATGGCTTTTGGGTCAGGGTGGGGGAACATCTTTTATCTCTCACACACACACACCAAACAGCAGCTTTTTGCTCTGCTGACTAAATCAGGGGCTAAGATTTGGGAAATGAATTGTACCGTAAGTTTGAAAAGCTTTGGCAGGAAAAAGGTTTTTAAAATTGTGTTTTATCTTGTTTCTTTTCTTCCAGGAATATAGTGGCGACTGTAAATTTGGCTTGTAAATTGGACCTCAAGAATATCGCTCTTCATGCCAGGAATGCAGAATATAATCCAAAGGTAGGGGCTAAAAAGGCCGCCTAACTCTGCTCTGAGCCAGTTTGGTCTAGTGGTTAGGGAGCTGGACTCTTATCTGGGAATACTGGGTTTGATTCCACACTCCTCCATGAAGCCAGCTGGGGGACCTTAGGCTAGTCACAGCCCTCTTCTGAGCTCTCATAGCCCCACCTGCCTCGCAGGATGTTCGGTTCTGGAGAGAACCTAAGAGGAGCCCTGCTGGACGGAGGTGGGGGCATCTTTATTAGGCTGGGGGGACAGGCAGGATGGCTCTAAGGCCGTTTGCTGGGATTTGAGAGCAGGAGGTTTGCCAACTCTTCTTCTTCCTTCTCCATGAAACCAGCTGGGTGACCTTGGGCTAGTCAAAGCTGTCTTCTGAGCTCTCACAGCCCCACCTCCCTCACAGGGTGTCTGTTGTGGGGAGAAGAACAGAAGGTTTGTCAGCTGCTTTGAGTTCCTTTAACTGAGTGAGGAAAGTGGGATAGAAAAGCCAACCCTTCTTTCTTTTCCTTGAAGCCAGTTAGGTGACCTTGGGCTTGTCCCAGCTCTCTTCTGAGCTCTCACGGCCCCACCCACCTCACAGGGTGTCTGTTGTGTTGAGAACAACAGAAGGTTTGTCAGCCGCTTGGAGTCCCCTTAAATAGGTAAGAAAAGCAGGGTAGAAAAGCCAACTCTTCTTCTTCTTCAAAGGAGTTTCTTTTTTTGCCCGAAGTGGATTGAGGGAGTGAAGCGAGGGAGTTCTGCCAGGTGTCAGATGATGGAGGGACTTTCTGCAAAAGTCTCTATTCTAAGCAGGGAGTCCTAAGAATTTACCGAATTCTGTCAAGATGGAGGGATGAGCCAGTAGCATTTAGACACCGAGCTGTTTTTTTTTCATCATTTTTTAAACTCTTTGTACTATAGAGTCTCCCTTGGGCAGTCGTGAACTTGTTAGAGAGTCGTCTATTATTCCGTTTGCATTCTGTGGTGTTTGCTGAGCATGACTTTTTGGATTCTACTGGACCGCATCAAGCGTTCACCAGGTCCAGAGTTGAGGAACCTGGGACCCTGTTTTTATTGTTGAAATCCAACTGAGGAGGGGGGAAAACTTGGTTTTGCATCTAAATTGGCAGAAGGCAAACATAACCCCCCCCCCACTTGTGTTTTTCCATCCAAAAATAACCATTTAATGTTGATGGTTCTGAATTCCAGAGGTTTGCTGCCGTGATCATGAGGATAAGGGAACCAAGGACAACGGCTCTTATATTTAGTTCTGGCAAAATGGTTTGCACTGGGGCGAAAAGGTAGGATTTCCTAGCATTATTGTGAAGCTAGACTACCGGGGCTTTGTCGGAGCCCAGCTGATTATCAGAGGAAAAGAGCATCTTTAGGCAACTCTAGTTGTGTGGCTCTCCATAGGGCGCATTCCCACTTGATTTTTAAGATCTGGGTTGGACCTTTTAAATCTGGATTCAGGACAGAGTGCGCATTCTGGGTGTTCCCATTTCCTTGATAATAACATGGGTGTTCCCACTTATACTGGGGGCGAAAAAAACCAGCACAGAGAAACAGGACCTTTTAATCTCCACCCCTGTCCAACCCCTGTTAAGCCTGCCCCAAAGAACCAGCTGAGCGAAAGAACAAAGCAATAATCCCTTTCACACTCTCCTTTTCAAATTGGAAGCTCCCTCCCTGCTGGGAAGGCAGCATTTTTGCGCTTGAACAGGAGAACCAACAGCACAAATTCCCTTTCAAAATGGAGGCTGACAGCTTGCACGGGGGGGGGGGGGGAGAGAGGAGAGAAAGAGGCTATAATTCTCCCTTTCAGTTCCCTTCTGTTTCCCACTGTAAAATGGAGGCTCGGCTTAGTTTTCCCCTGCTGGGCCAGCCTTGCAACAATTCATCACTTGAGTGTTGTGTTTTTAAAAAGTTTTCTTGCAACTGTACCTCTTCTAATTGCAGTTTGTTTAAAAGCAGGCATGGCAAGGGGAGGGAGGGGGTCTTCCTGCTCTGAGCCTAATGGGTCCTTAATGGGTTCTTAAAGAACCCATTAGGCTCAGAGCAGGAAGACCCAATTTCCACTGCAGAATCCATTAGAGCCACATTTGTTTCCACCAGTTCTAGGGAAATCCAGATTGAATGGGTCCTTCAGGACCTATAATCCGGATTTCCTGTAGACCCTATTAAAGGGCTCTACAGTGGGGTCTTCAGGCATCAAATCCAGATTATATGGAGCGCGTTCTGACCGTGAACGGGTAATAAGGTCTAGGGGGCGCTCTGGGGGGTGCACCCATGGGGGGGTGTGCCCCAAAACCCGAAGCTCCAAAGCCTGTGCACAATCCCCAAAGCCAGCTCTGAAGAATAGCACAGGCATTGGCGAGAGCAATGCCAATCCTACAGACCTTTGTCAAAGGCTCCGGGGAATCTTCGAAGTTTGTGGCAAATTGCTCAGGAGGATTTCCAGAGTTTATGACAGAACTCTGGAGATTCTCCAGAGCTGCTCCAGAGAATCTTTGAAGAATCTCCAGAGTGTCTACGGAGATTTCACCCCCTGTCCCCCATAAAATCTTGGGGGACCGGCAGGCCCCACATTGGTCGATCCAGATTCACCAAATGCTCCGGTGTTTCCACTGCAGGCAGGCTAGCACCCGTTGCTATTGGGTGCCACACTGCCTGTGAGGATCCATTGGGTACTTCCCTTAATCCGGATCGATCAGATTCGGATTAGTTGAAGGACCCATTCCTTAGATCCGGATCATCTTAGATCTCGATTAAGGGAGGTCAGTGGAAAAAAACCCTATGTCCAGCCTTCCCAGTTCAGGTCCACATGTATAGAACAACTGAACCAAAGTTCATGCTTATGAAGCACCGGTCACGGCCTGCTTTGCCTAGCAGTTTGATGATGATTCTTTTCCTGTTCTGTGAGGCTGCAGTGAAGAGCAGTCACGGCTGGCCGCCAGGAAATACGCTCGCGTGGTGCAGAAGCTTGGGTTCCCTGCTAAGTTCTTGGATTTCAAAATACAGAATATGGTGGGCAGCTGTGACGTGAGGTTCCCCATCCGGCTGGAGGGCTTGGTTCTAACCCATCAACAGTTCAGCAGGTACGTCCAATGACTTTCTTCTGTGAGCCAATCTGGTCTTGTGGTCACGTAACTCCGAGTCACCGGGTTAGATTCCATACTCCTCCACGAAGCCAGCTGGGTGACTTTGGACTAGTCACAGCTCTCTTTCTGAGCTCTCACAGCCCCATCTACTCACGAGGTGTCTGTTGTGGGGAGAAGAACAGAAGGCTTGTCAGCCACTTTGAGGCCCCTTAAGACTGAGAGAAGAATGGAATAAAAGCCGAGTTGTTTTCTTCCTACATGACGCCTGCTGGGTGACTCTGGGCTAGTCAGCTCTCTTTCTGAGCTCTCACAGCCCCACCTACCTCAAAGGGTGATTGTGGTGGGGAGAAGAACAGAAGGCTTATCAACCACCTTGAGTCCCCTTAAATGGGTGAGAAAAGTGGGGTAGAAATGCCAACTCTTCTTCCTCCACAAAGCCAGCTGGGTGGCCTTGGGCTAGTCTCAGCTCCCTTCTGAGCTCTCACAGCCCCACCTACCTCACAGGGTGTCTGGGGTGGGGAGAAGAACAGGTTTGTCAGCTGCTTTGAGTCCCCTTAAGTGGGTGAGAAAAGAAGGGTAGAAAAGCCAGCTCTTCTTTGTAGAAAAGCAGGAAAGTAGGAAATAGTTTCTTTTTGGAGAAATGTTGTCCTGTCGTGATGCTGAACTATGAAGCCCTTCACTGACCCTGCCTCAAGACAACTGCTTCTCAGCTGCTTTATGCAACTTCTCTTATTAGATTCTCTTCAGACAAATAGGAGGCCCAATCCAGAGAGGATTATACTAGGCCTGTGCTGGGATTGACACACTTATCTGGGAAAAAGTGGTGGAATTCCACTTTATTGCTATTTGGGAAAAGTTAACTCCCAGTGCTGATTTTCCCTGAATAGGGATATGGACCCCATGGTCTCTTGACCCCACAGTCTTTGGCCTGGAAATGACCACTGTGCATGTGCAAGTTCAGAATCACCCACTGTGCATGTGTGAGGGGCAGCAGTCACACATTTAGGTATTTCATGACATCAAAATATCCAGACGTACATAGCTTTCCATTTTAGGAGGGCAAATATCCAGGCACTGATTCCTCTCACTTTCTCTGTGATTTTGCCCGCAAAGAAAAATACCATGTTTTTTTCATTGAAAGAAGCCCTTTTCTTGACCAAATCCACAGTGGAATACAAATGTTTTCACCAGTAAGAAACTGGTTTGTTTCGATCCACATTTTGGGTGTGCGAAACACCACATTTTCATTTTAATGTGAATATCTGCAAATATTTGATTGAATTAGTGAATGCAAATGAAATTTTGACCTTCTCTGAGTCCAAGAGCACCACCGGGTCTCACACCTGTCCCTTCCAGGGCATCGCAATCCCACCCAACTTCATGGACCCCAGATCCTGTGACACATAGCACCTCCATCTTGTTTGGAGGTATGGTAAAAATGGATCATGCTTTCTTAGATTGTTCAGATACTCATATGTAGTCGTCTTCTCTCTCTCCCTTCCCTCCTTTTGGAAACTACAGCTATGAACCGGAATTATTTCCTGGCCTGATTTACAGAATGGTCAAACCAAGGATTGTATTGCTGATCTTTGTGTCTGGAAAAGTTGTATTAACTGGTAAGTGACAAATGAGCAAAAAGGTGTCTGGGTGTGAAAAGTTGCACGTGAGAAGTCTGTTTAACAAATGAGCACCATCTGGTCAAAGTGTCCTCGCTGTGAAGTCATGGGGTGTTTTTCCATTAGCTCTAGAGTACCCATTAAGGACCCATTGTGGAAAACACCCATGGTCACACCTGGTTGAAATAATCCGGCTTATTAAGAAACCAGACTCAAAACTCACTAACTGTAACCACACCCAATGCCTGATAATCCTTCCTCAATTTGGGTTGCTCTGATCACACCTCTCTGCATCCTAAGACACCTTATGAGACCTTTTCAGATCTCCACCCCTCTCCCCTGTCACAACACACCCTGTGCTCTGATGGGATAAAGCTCTGTCCCTCAACCATGTGTCTTCACACACTGGGCTTCATAGATGTCCCCTGGTTCTAGTGTTGTACAATAGGGAAAAGACATTTTCTCTATCCACCTTTTCTATACCATGCATGATTCTATATACTTTGGGGAGGACTAAAGAGAGCTGAACTGTACCATGGTGGACCCCATACCTTTACTGTCTTTTTTTTCTCCTTAAGTGTGTGAGAACTTCTTTCAAGTTCATTCATCCCAGTCTTATTTTTTCTTTCCTGCTAACAATTTGCAAAGTAATTGCTGGACTTTGTTCTGAATCCATTTTCCCTAGGTGCTAAAGACCGCTCGGAAATATATGAAGCATTTGAAAACATCTATCCAATCCTGAAGGGTTTCAAGAAAGCCTCTTAAATTTTTGTAAAAAAAAAAAAAAAAGAACATTATAAAAGATGGGGGAGTCGTATGTGTTTAATTAAGTATAAATTCTCATATGTGAAATACAGAAATTGCTGATTGCAGAAGAAATTAATGGCTTGTGTGCACTAGTCTGTTTATTGGATTCTCGCGGTAAGTTATTTCAAGAAAAGACACTGAGGCCGCATCCCCATTACAAGCTTAATTCCGTTTCGATACGGTTTTAATCCTCGCAGACCCCACGTCAGTTTGGCTTAACACACTTTCCGCATGTTAAATTGCCCCAAAGCGTTGTAAATGTTAACCCTCATTTCAACAGGTTTGTGCGCTTGATACGTGTTACATTTTTTACTGTGGGGACTGTACCGTTTTAAGGGATGAGAAACCATGTTTAGGGTTTCCCTTCCCCAATAGCTTGCTTCCAAAGATAGTGATTTCAGTGTAAAAATCCACCCTTTACAGCAGCCGCTACACTGTAGCAATCTACCCACTTCACACCTGATAACAATGTTGCACTTCTGGGCAATTCTAGCTCTTTGGAGTTCTGACCTTTAGAAAGGGAAAGGAAAGCAGCTGCAGGTTCTGGGAGATGTGTGAATGTTTAAAGCAAGGAGGCTTGAGTTGCTGCTGCTGCTGTGCGCCCTGGGCAATGGGAAGAGGAGGGGAAAGAAGCGCTGGCTGCTCGCTGCCGTTTTTCCTCCATCCAGGCAAGCGGCAGCCACTGAGCCACCCAGCTAGGTTCCCTGAAGGGGTCCCTTATGGGTGGCGCATTCACGCCAGGAGGAAGAGGGCAGGGCAGCCCCAAAAAGCGGCTTTTAAAAAGTAGCCACTTGAGTCCCCCCTTGAGTCATGCACGCCACGTACGATCCTCAGAATCCGGATCAAATGCGATTGAGTTGAAAGTAATGGGATCAGGCAAATTCACGTTTGCATCCGGTTCTATTAGGTAAACTGGATTAAGCTTATAATGGGGGTGCGGCCTGAATTTTGAATGGGACAATTCAGAAGCCAACAGAAACATCTATCTAACTTCAGTATTGTGTCTTGCAGTACTGTTTAGGCATGTACATGAATGCAATTTTGGGGATTCGATTCAAATTGAATATCCAAAAATTCAAATCAATTCGAATGTTTAAAATTTCAATGTATTCACACTCAGTTAGATTTGAATACATTTGAATCTATTCATGCAAATTTCTGATCTGTATGTGCAAATACGAATGTCGACATATGTGCCCATATGCATCTGTACGCATCCCATATTTATCCCATATGCATCCCGTTTTTGCCCCATATGGATCCGTACAACTGTGTACGGATGTGGGAAAGATGCGTACAGGCAAGTACGCATCATGTACATATCCTTACGCATACAGATGTCCAAATAATTCATACGAATGATTCAAAAATTTGAAATTCGTTTGAATGTTTAAATTCGAATGTATACATTCAATTTGAATGTCCAAATTTGAACTAATTCGATTGAATTTCGAATGTTTTGAATATTCTGCTGCAGTATTTGTTTTCCAGCAACAGTTAAAACCTCTTTTTAGGGAGGCATCATCATCTTAGCAGCATCCTAGTGGTGCTATTTTCATCCCATCTGGATGCACTCATAATTTAAAACAATTGTTTCTACTGTTAGCCACTTTCACTGTGGTCACACATAAGGTTTAATCCAGCTTCAGTCCACCTTCACAGAGAGAGAACACATCGGCAAAGTGAACAGAGGTTTTCTTTCAGTGTTAAATAGCTCAGAAAATTCACCTTTCAGATAGATAATGTGAGAAGAAAATTACTGGTTACTTTGCCAATGTGTTCTCTTGCTCTGAAGGTGGACTGAAGCTGGATTAAACCTTACCATTAGCCATTCTTTCATTTTAAAAAAAAATATTTTGAATAACCCCTTTATCCTAATGACCATGGTTTGTAAACAAAAGCGAAAACTATGCTCTTTATTATTTATATTTTATTGCATTTATAACGTTTGTATCCTGCCCTTCAACTGGAGATCCAGTGGTGGGTTGAATTTGATTTCCTATGTAAAAATCAAGGAAATATTAAATTTGCATGCTCAAGGTTTTATTTGTCATAGGGGGCTGCATGCAGAGAACTGGTATGATATTTTGCTTCTCTATATAGTTGAAGAGTAGGAGTGGTTATAGTTCAGTGGTAGAGCAAATTGCCTGAAACAGGTCCCCACAGCCTCTCCTAGGAAGTAGGTCATGGCAAACCACTTCTGTATCTCTGCCAATAAAACTGCATAGAGGCGCCCATGGAGTCTGGAAGTGGGTGTAGCTCAGTGTACAGCAAAGCGCCTGGAAAGCGGAGTATTGCTGGTTCGGTACCCAGCCTTCTTCCAGAAGTGGGCAGTGGTAAACCACTTCTATACCTCTGCCTAGACATGCTTATGGAGTCAACCAGGAGTGGGCCATGACTCTGTGGCACCCAAAAATGTCAGGTAATGACAAAGAGGCTCTTTATTACACATTTTACACAAAGGACTGTGTACCAGTCCCGTCTAGCAGTTAAGGAGCCAGGGTTTGATTCTACACGCCTCCACGAAGCCAGCTGGGTGACCTTGGGCTAGTCACTTGTCTCTTTCTGAGCTCTCACAGCCCCTGTGGGAAGAAGAACAGAACATTTGTCAGCTGCTTTGAGGCCCCTTAAGGGTGAGAAAAGCGGGATAGAAAAGCCAACTCCTCCTACTTCTCCACGAAGCCAGCTGGGTGGCCTTGGGCTAGTCACAGCTCCCTTCTGAGCTCTCACAGGGTGTGTGTTGTGGAGAGAAGGTGGTTTGTCAGCAGCCTTGGGGTCCCCTTAGGGTGGGAAAAGCCAACTCTCCTCCTCCTCATTGCTCTCCACCGGGCTCTGTTTGGACTACAAATCCCATGAGCCCCCAAGCACAGCAACCTCTGAGGCGAAAGGTGCTGGGAAATGAAGTCAAAAAGGAGGCAACGCAGCGTACTGTATTGCCGGCCTACGGGCCCCGCCCCCTCGCGCTCCCGCCCTGGCGGCTGTCCCCGTTGGCCCCGCCCCCGGCCCCTCCTCCTCCTCCTCTTTCTCCCCGCCCTTCTGTTTTTGCTCCCAGCATGCCCCTGACTGAAAACAAGACCCCACGTGACCGCCGGGCTCCGCGAGCCCAGCGGCAACATGGCGTCTCCCAGGGGCGGCAGTTGGTCGGGCCCGGCGCGGCGGCCGGCGAGGCCCGGCTCCGGAGTGGCCGCCGCCGCCGCCGAGGGAGCGGAGCCCTCCGAGCCGGCGGAGTCCGGCGCCGAGGGCCTGTACGTGGCCGTGGAGCGCTGCCCGCTCTGCAATACCACCCGCCGCCGCCTCACCTGCGCCAAGTGCGTCCGGAGCGGCGACTTCGTCTTCTTCGATGGCCGCGACGCTGAGCGGTGAGGGGACGGGAAGGGGGCGGGGGGGCGGGCCGCTTCCCGGGGGAGCTTGGGGCCAAGGGGACGCTGCCACCCCCTGCCGTTGAGCAGGGCTGAGAGACAACCTGAGGGGAGGGGCCGGAGGGATTTGCACTCTGCACCTGCTCAGAGGCACGTTGGCTGGCGGGCTTCCGGGGGGCGCTTGGGCCAAAGCGGACGCTGTCACCCCTTGCCGTTTAGCAGGACTGAGAGACAACCTGAGGGGAGGGGCCGGGGGGATTTGCACTCTGCACCTGCTCAGAGGCACGTCGCCGGGCTGGCTGGCTGGCTGTCCGTTGATACCCCAGTAGGACGAATCCTCTCTGTTGTTGTTAAGGCTTAGTGGGGCTGGTCGAACTGAATCATGGGCTGTGGGTGAGAAGAGGAGGAAGGTGGGTCGCCCTTTGCACATGCCTAGTGGCACTAAGGTGATTGCTGCGATTGCTCCTGAGTTAGAATTATAGAATTGGAAGGGACCTCCATGGTCGTCATCCCAGGCAGATGTAGGTGCAGCCTCTGCTTGAAGACCCCCAGCAAAGGAGAACCCACTACCTCCACTTGCAACCTATTCCACCAACTGGTTGCCCTCACTATCAGGAAATTTTTCCTAATATATAATCTGTATTGACTCCCTTGAAGTTTCATCCCACCATTTCTAGTCCTCCCACCTTGTGCAAGTGAGAATAGGGATGATCCCTCTGCACTGTGACGGCCCTTCAGAGACTTGAAGACCACGATCATGTCTCCTCTCCGTCTTCTCTTCTGCAAGCTAAACATTCCTAGATCCTTCAACCTTTCCTCATAGGACATGGTTTCCAGACCGCTCACCATCTTTGGTAGCCCTCCTTTGGACTTGTTCTAGATTATTATTATTATTATTATTATTATTATTATTATTATTATTATTATTATTATTATTATTATTATTATTATTATTATTATTATTATTATTATTATTATTATTATAGTTTATTTATTTTCTTTCAGTTTGTCAATGTCTTTTTTAAATTTGGATGCCCAGAACTGAACATAGTATTTTAGCTGAGGTCCGAGCGAGGGGAGTAAAGAGGAATAATTACTTCTCATGATTTAGACTCAGTACTCCTCTTGATGCATCCTAGGATAGTGTTTGCCTTTTTTGCTGCTGTATCACATTGCTGACTCATGTTCATCCTATGATCAACCAGGACACCCAGATCCCTTTCACTTATGCAACTACTCAGCCAGATTCCTCCCATTCTGTATTCATTTTTACCACTTTTCTTACCAAGATGTAGGACTTTGCGTTTGTCAAGATTAAATATCATCCTGTTAGCTTCAGTTCTTTTCTTCTCCAGCCCCATGCTTTCTCTTTCTCCGCTGTCTTTGGAATGGCTTGTCTGATCTGATGGCACTTGGTCACTCTTTTAGGCAGGCTGAGGGGGAACCTTTGCTGAGTGAGAAGGTCCTTCCTTTTGGGTGTGGAGGAGAATCAGTGGCAGCTTCTTGAGCTGCTGTGCGTGGCTCCCTTGGACTGCTAAGAAATTTACCACGGACAGCAATGTGGGAGAGGAAAAGTCACTTTGCTACCTGCATCCAAGACAGGTGTGGTGGGAAAGAAAAGAGGGGAAATATGCTATGCACACACCCCATTACTTTTTGTGACCAAAGTGGCCCAAAGCAGTTTGGCTTGGCTCAGGCGAAGCTCAGAGCGAATGTTCTCTTTCTGAACTCGCACACCCTTGCAAAGCACCAAAGGTTATCTGGGCAGTAAAAATAAAACCTGAAGCTGGCAAAGAAAGACCAGAGAGGTTATCGGATAACCCTGTTCAAACACCTGACAGGATGCAAGAGAAGAGAAGGTTGTGATTGTTTCTCTCTCTGGTTTCAAAATCCAGGACATGATGCAATGGGCTGAAATTACCAGAAATACTCTTGTTAAAAACCTGATATTAGGGGTAGCTAAGAATGATGGCAGGCTCTCCCTCACGGGATGCATTAAGTGGAACAGGATGGTGATCGGTTGGAAATGTTTTTATTTGGATTCCTGTACTGGGCTGTGTGCACAAATGCCATTTTTTGGGATTCGATTTGAATTGAATAGCCAAAGATTCGAATTGATTTAAATCTTTAAAATTCCAGTGTATTCACATTCGATTTGAATAGAATACATTCAGGTCTATTCGTACAAATTTTTTATTTGTATTGGAAGATATGAATGTCGACAACATTTGAATGTGTCCATACACATTCGCACACATCCTGTTTTTATCCTGTATGCATCCCGTTTTCATCCCGTATATCCGTACAAATGCGTACGGATATGAGTAAGATGCATACAGACATGTATGTAATGCGTACGGATACGTATGCATACAAATGTCCAAATTATCTGAAAGATTCAAAAATTTGTTTGAATGTTAAATTCGAATATATAGACATTCAATTTGAATTCAAATGTCTGAATTGGATCGAATTTCAAATGTTTCAAATATTTGTGCACATCCCTATCCTGGACAAATCTATGGGTTAGATTTAGTAGCCTAAATCAGGGCTGCTCACCTCCTGACTCTCCTGATGTTAATGGAGTACTGATCCCAGCATTCTACTCCTGGCACTCTGTACCGGCCCCTTTGTCTGTTAGAGGAGAAACTTTAGCGTTTGAGATTCCTCGTGGGTGTGCGTCCCAGCACAAAGGCAGTTTGTTGTTGACATTTCTGGTGATGCCCTTTCCTGTTTCATCATGAGCAAACAAACAAAAACTTGTTTGTTTCTGGGAAATCAGAAGAAGTGGAGGTGGCTTTGAAAACCACCCTTCGTCAACTTGGCCTTCTTATTTTTCTTTTCCTTGTCTTACACCTGCAAGCAGCCCATTTCACTTGAAGAAATACTTGATGATCATAAAATGTAGCTTGTACAGGCCATTCACCGAATTTGTTCTTCTGGTTTTGTAGGTTATTCTTAACAAAGGGTTCTCCGGTATTGATATGAAGACTTCCAACAAAGGAGAACTCACAAGTCCATTGATAGGCCAGATCTGTCATTATGGAAGCTTTTTGATAATGTAAAGGAACACCTTTTCCCATATCAGTCTGCCCCTGCCTTGAGATCTGTAGGAGAGGCCCTCTCAGTTGAACCATTCCCCTCAGTAACAAAAGGGGTGGGCAGCTGGGATAGGGCCTTCTCAGTGATGGCTCTCAGATTATGGAATAATCTCCCCCCTGAGATGTATCAGGCTCCTTCACTTCACACATTCAGGGGGGCCGTGAAGACATACCTGTTTGCCCTGGCCTTTGGCTAAATAGATAAACCGCTTTTCCTTCCCACTTTCAGACCTTGCTCTTGTTTTAGTAAATTCATTTTATATTTGATTTTTAATGTTGTATCCTGCCCTGAGACCTTTGGATACAGGGCAGGATAAATATGCAAACAAACAAACAAAAAAATTCATCCTTTGTCCAACCAGTGCCATGTTATCTAAACAGGATGGTTTACTCTCTGCAAAGCATCACCAGTAGCTCTGAGTTATTCTATTTATTATTTGTATTTCTATCCCACTCTATACCCAAGAGTCTCAGGCCAGGTAACAACATTTAAAATCAAACATATTAAAACAATAACAGTATATATATTAAAACAACAGTGTCTGTAAGTGGGAAGGGAAAGTGTATCCCCATTTAACCAAAGGCCAGGGCCAAGAGGTGCGTCTTCACTGCCTTCCTAAACGTGTACAGTGAAGGTGATAGATGCACCTCAAAGGGGAAACCATGCCACAGCATAGGGACCCAGTCAACAATTAGGGGGCTTTTGGGAGGCAGGGGGTACTTGGAGGCTGTAGCAGCCTCCTCCAAATGCAGATGCTCTTCCCCAGAAGTTCTCTAATTGTTGCCTATGGGCCGAAGTGCGAATAGCCCCCTGGTTTTCCTAGAGCAGAGGTTCCCAAACTTGGGTCTTCAAATGTCATTGGACCACAGTTCCCAGTGGGACCAATCACTGTGACGTCAAAGACAAGAATGAGGGGAACTCTAGTTTTAACAGTGTTCAGAGACCTGTTTGGGAATTTCTAGCCTAGAGCTTAGAGAGGTATTCTATTTAAGCCCTATAGAGCGACATCAGTTAACGTCCATCTCCAGACAGCAGCCAAATGACCCACTAGCAAGAGATAATGCGAGATATCGATCCCCACCATTATCCCTTGCTGGCTAGCTAGCGCTGGCCTCAGCACTGTCTTTGCGTGTTTTAATGCGCGCATCCAGGGGTCTGGGATGCCCAGCTGTGCTTGCGGTCACCTCCGCACAAGCATGGTTGCCTACTTTGCTTCCACACATGTGTGCTGCACAGAGCAATTCATACCTGCCATTCAAGAGCTGAGAGAGTGGACTGCATTCTTGATGAGAGTTGTGCACAAATGTGTTTTTGACATTCAAATCGAATCAAATACCTGACAATCCGATTTGAATCTTTTAAATTCAAATTTAACAAGATTCGATCCAAATTTACCAAGTTTGATTCTATCTGTTTGAATTTTTTATTCGAATCTGCACATACGAATGTCAATAACTTTCGTATGTGCACGTACACATCTTCCCCACATCTGTATGCATCCCGTAGTTATCCTATATGCAACCCGTTTTTGTCCCGTATGGATCCATACAAATATGTACGGATGCAGGAAGAAGAAGAAGAAGAGTTGGCTTTTCTACCCCACTTTTCTCACCCATTTAAGGGGTCTCAAAGCGGCTGACAAGCCTTCTGTTCTTCTCCCCACAACAGAACACCCTGTGAAGTAGGTGGGTCTGTGAGAGCTCAGAAGAGAGCTGTGACTAGCCCAAGGTCACCCAGCTGACTTCATGGAGGATGGTGGAATTGAACCTGGTATTCCCAGATAAGATTCCGGCTCCCTAACCACTAGACCAAACTGGGAAGGATGCAGATCTTCAAGTACGCATCGTGTATGAACCCATACACTTATGAATGTCCAGATAATTCGAACAAATAGATTCGAAATTCGATTTGAATGTTTACATTCGAATTTCGGGACATTCTATTCAAGTTCGAATGTTGAAATTCGGCACGTTCAATCGGATTTTGAATGCCTACGAATATTAGTGCATATCCATATTTCTGATGGTTTGTTTTTTTTTTTTTTGCCTTAGGGAGCAGAAGAGGAAAAACAGCTGCTTTTTCTTTCTCAGCGTATAAAATACTGAACTTGGTTTGCTCAGCCGTGTCTTTCTGCTGATCATAAATTGAACTCGTGCTGGAAAACAACCCAGCTGCTTATATCGGTGGTTCCCTGTTCTGCTGAGATTGACAGTGGCTTCTGGGGAAACTCCCACCTGACCTTAGCTAAGAAGCAAGATCTCCTGCACGGGAGATAGATTGAACGGGCAGCACTCTGACAACTAAGCAAGGCCTCTTTCCCTGCTCACGGACCCAGCTCCCCGAGATCCATGCACAAAACCTGTTGATATGCCCAGCTCCTTAACTGGATTTTGTTTACTTAGGATTGAGATGTCTTCAGCATGACTCTTCATTCTGAAATGCAGCATTTCAGGAAGTGCCTTTTGTATCCCTTGTCTGTGTCATAAACTGTCACATAATCCTTGTGTGGACAGGATGTTGTGCAGGTGATAAAGACTCAGGTGCCCTCAGGTCCTTCTATCGCGCAACACTAGAACCAGGGGGCATCTATGAAGCTGATGGGTAGGAGAATAAGGTCCGACAGGGGGAAGTATTTCTTCACCCAGAGGGTCATCGGTTTATGGAATTTGCTGCTGGAAGAGGTGGTGACAGCTACCAGTCTAGGGTTAGACAAATTTATGGATGACAGATGTATCAATGGCTACTAGAACGAATGCCTGGGTGCATCTTTCAGGCTGGGGGGGGGAGGGACTGGGGCGCTTCTAAGGCCATCTGCTGGGACTCGAGAGCAGGAGAAGGTTTGTCCTTGTCTCTGCTTGAGATGCCCATGAGCATTTGGTGGGCCACTGTGTGCGACAGGATGCTGGACTAGACGGGCTGTGGCCTGATCCAGCTGGGCTCATCTTATGTTCTTATTTGGGGTAGCTGGAGCACAGCTCCAGGACAGTTTCAGGGTAGTGGAAAGACTCTACAGGAGGCAGCTGAGCTTGGTGACTAAAGGCTGCCCTTTTGCCAAGCTCAGTTCAAATCCTCACCTTCAGAATTCTGTTGGCAACCTTGCACAAGCCCTTTTCAGGATAAAGATGATAACCTGCCCTATTAAGAGGAGCCTTTCTGCTGGATCAGGCCACAGCCCATCTAGTTCAGCATCCTGTTCCACACAGTGGTCCACCAGTTGCCCATGGGCATCTCACCTACTCTCAGATCCCAGCAAATGGCCCTAAAAGCATCCTGCCTGTCCCCCCAGCCTGAAATATGCACTTGGGCATCCATTCTAGTAGCCATTGATACATCTGTCATCCATGAATTTGTCTAACCCTTCCTTAAAGCCATCTAGGCTGGTAGCTGTCACCACCTCTTCCGGCAGCAAATTCCATAAACTGGTGACCCTTTGGGTGAAGAAATTCTTCCCCTTGTCAGATCCGACTCTCCTACCCATCAGCTTCATAGATGCCCCCTGATTCTAGTGTTGTGTGATAGAGAAAAGAAATTTTCTCTCTCCACCTTTTCTATATCATGCATGATTTTATATCTCTCAATCAGGTCCCCTCTTAAACACCGTCTTTCTGGGCTGAAGAGGTCTAGTTTGGTCTAGTAGTTAAGGAGCTGGACTTTTATCTGGGAATACCGGTTTTGATTCTGCACTCTTACGTGAAACCTGCTGGGTGACCTTGGGCTAGTCACGGCTCTCTTCTGAGCTCTCACAGCCCCACACGCCTCACGGGGTGTTCTGTTGTGGGGAGGAGAATAGAAAGCTTTTTCAGCCGCTCTGAGTCCCCTTAAAGGGTGAGAAAATGTTCCAACGTTTTCTTCTTCTTCTAAAATGCCCTCTCTACATACTGATGTTGAAACCTTTTAACCACGTGAAATAGGATGTGTCCATTTTAAAAGACGACGTTGCTCCCTGACCTTAGCTGTAGTTGTGCCAAAATGGGTTCCTAAGAAAACACTTGTGTTTGTCTTAGCTTTGGTTACATTGCGTTGCAATCAGTTTATTTATATACCACCTTTCCAAATATTGCTCCAGCATTTGACAAAGAAAAACTCCCTAGTCGTATTTATTTACATGGTGCTCCCAGGAGAAATGAAGTCAGGCTCATGATCTCAGGAAAGTAAATAGTTTGGTTCACACGCAGCGCAAAGTGGAAGTGGCAAAGAAGAAATCTAAAGGTTACCTTTCAGGGGGCGCTTCCCGTGACTTAGTGGTTGTTAAATTGTTCTTGGAATCTGCTTTGTGTGTTCAGAAAACTCACTGCTAATATTTCAGAGTGTTTACAGGTTCCCTTGTATTACCAGCGAATGACATGCCTGATGCATTTCTTCCCAGTTAATATTTGTTTTAGTTTTGCATAAATATGAGGCCAGAGTGGCTGTTAATGGAGGCACAACATCTCATAATTAAAAGTGAATTTACAGATGATATAAATAAACTAAAGCCACAGAAAGAGGAGAGATGGAAAAATTTGCTTTTAAAAAATGCAGTCGCTTGCTGTGCTTTTTTATTTTTTTATTTTTGCACCATGTCTTCCACTGTTTTTTTACATACAGCTGATGGGAAGGAGGGTTAGTATTGTCAAGAGGAAATGTTTTTCACCCAGAGGCTTCTGAGCAGGTGGTCTGTGGAATTTACTAACAGAAGAAATGGTGATAGCAACCGGTCTGGATAGCTTTAAGGAAGAATGAGACAAATTCATGGTGGACGGGGGTACCAGTGGCTGCTAGAACAGATGACTAGTTTGGTGAGCCAGTATGGTCTAGTGGTTACGGAGCTAGACTCTTATCTGGGAATACTGGGTTTGATTCCGCCCTCCTTTATGAAGCCAGCTGGGTGACCTTGGGCTAGTCACAGCTCTCTTCTGAGCTCTCACAGACCCACCCACCTTGCAGGGTGTTCTGTTGTGAGGAGAATAGAAGGTGTGTCAGCCACTTTGAGTCCCCTTAAAAGAGTGAGAAAAGTGGGCTAGAAAAGCCAACTCTCTTCCTCCAGGTTGGAGAGACAGGCAGGATGCCTCTAAATGCCACTTGCAGGAAGTTGAGAGCAGATGAAGGTTCCCCTTGTCTCTGCTTGAGATGCCCATGGGCAATTTGTGGGCCACTATATGAGACAGGATGCTGGACTAGATAGGCTGTGGCCTGATCCAGCAGGGTTCCTCCTGTCTTGTCCGTCTGCCTGCCTGCCTGCCCGTCCATGAATGAATGAATGAGCAATTGATGGGCCACTGTGAGACAGGATGCTGGACTAGATGGGCTGTGGCCTGATCCAACAGGGCTCCTCTCCAGTTCTAGATTATGGGTCGAGTGGCTTAAGTCCTGCTTTACTTTCCCCTCAGGAATTCCTCTTAGGTTCCTTAAACTGGGAGGGAAGAGTTCGCCTTTGGAGATACCAGTAATTAGGGATAGATTCAGTAATGACGGCTCGTTTCCCTTTGTATATGAGAAATGCTGGTGTGAATGAAGCTATAGTTAGCTGGTCTGGCCTGTACTAGCCCAACGATTTGAGCGCAGGACTCCTGAATGGTGCCACACTTGAAAGTCCCATCCAAGAGGCTGGCAGATTTTACTCACAGGAAACCATCGTCTTACTTTTTTCCAGGTTTTCTGAAAAGAAGGAGAGATTAAAGCACCTTAGAAGCAACCAGTATGAGTTCCAGTCCCAGTAAGTTCAAACCCAGTTTCTGTGGCCTCTGTGACAGATTAATCTGTTGCACTTCTGGCCTTTTTTCCCTCAACAGCAGAAGGAATGCGATTGTTGTGCCAATTTTTCACAGCCCGCATCATTCCTGTCCTTGAAAGGAAAGGGCAGGGAGCAGTTATTGAGCAGTTCCCAGCTGGGCCTGTGCAGATGTCCAGGTGGGCTTCATGGTGCCTGCAATGCTTGGCGCACATGGTTCCAGCTTTGGCCCAAGCAGTGCTTTGCGCTACAGCCAGCAGATGTGCCCAGCGTCCTACACGTTTAAGAGTGGAATCTTTGCCCTTGGATAATCCTGGCATCCACGCTTGGGATGATGGTCCCTGCAGTGCAGAGGCAGAGCGTCTTTTTGTACTGAGTAGGTTTTCAGTCCCCAGCACCTCTCCGGAAGAAAGCTATGACAAACCACTGCTGTGTGAGTGCCAAGGAAAGCACATGGGTAAGTCCATGTAGCTGCCAAGGGTTGGCTCAATCTTTCACGGCCTGTGATTGTACCCAGAATGCATCCCGCCCAGCTCATTCGGCATGAGAAGGAGGTGGTGGCGGAGATTGGGACTGATCCTGAGAGTGAAGGATGCCTCCCTTTCTAGAGATGTCCTGTTTCGGGAGTTCTTTGGGGCTGGATGGGAGTGGACAGCTCGGCAGTCCAGAGATTTGCCAGGAAGATGTGGGAAGACAGATATACCTAGAACCGTAATCCAGGGCCTCGGTTTGTCTAGCGTTGGCTTAATATTCGCTTGTGCTTGCCTGCTAATAAAAATCTCACTTCTTGCAGGTTGTTAAAAGCTATAGAGGGGAAATGGACAACCGATCAGCTGGTGAGTTCTTCAAATGGCAGTTAAAAATTATTTGGGACCACCACCACCCCTGTTAGAATTTAGTTGCAGCCACCTGTCCAATCTGCAGTGCTGGTGTGAGAAAGAGACACATGACTGGGTTTTTAAAAACTTTTGCTGACATTTTTCTATATTCCTGGCAGTTACCTCTGCGTGCCCCATCAGATTTGACCCTTCCCGGTTTGGTCTTGTGGTTAGAGTGCCAGACTCTTATCTGGTAGCCTCCTGGCCCAATTCTACAATCCTCCATGAAGCCAGCTGAGTAGTCTTGGGCCAGTCACAGCTCTCTTTCTGAGCTCTCACGGGCCCACCTACCTCACAGTATGTCGGTTGTGAAGAGAAGAACAAAAGCTTTGTCAGCTGCTTTGAGTCCCCTTAAAGGGTGAAAAAAAGCAAGGTTTAACTATCAACTCCTCTGACTTTTGGGGAGGGTTTCTATGGATGGAAACTCTTGTTTCCTATAAAATCAGAGATTCCACTGAATTTCTGAATTTGTCATTTAATTTCTTTTCAAGAACATAATCCTTTCAAACAGGAGAAACGCCTACTATACTCTGTCCCTGCAAAGTATTCTTCCTGTCTGAATGCAGCCTTCCTCTGCCGAAGGCTTGAGAAAACTGATTCATCTTATAATAAACTTGAGATATCCTAATCTAAGGATAATTATTGCTTATTATTTGATATTGCTTATTATTTTGCTTATTATAAGCAAAATGAGTTGCTTATTATTAGATTTTTCAGCAGTTCTGAAGTTTTGGGGCTGTCGTTGCTTATGGGCGAGTGTGTTTCAATCAGTGCTTTTGCTTTAAACTTTGAAGGAGATTGTAGATTTTGAATATGATCTAGCAGTAGTTGCTGTGTTTCTTTCAGAGATGGAAAATCATGTCTTGCAAAATGAGAATCGAGCAGCTGAAGCAGACAATTTGCAAAGAAAATGAAGAAATGGCAAAAAGTAAGTAATGATTATTCATTGCAAGGTTGGGCAGATTCTGGATGGGACCTTTGTAGCAATGTGTTGCATTACCTTGCATTCCTCTGGGGACTCTCTGGGCTTTTGTGATAAAATCCGTAGGTCCTAGCAAATACATTTTTTCTGTGCCAGTAGGTGGGAACATCGCAGTTAACACGGAGCAGAGGTGCTAAGCTGAGGTTTGGCTTCAGGAATGGTCTAGATGAGAACCCATATACTGAAGCTTCAATTTAAAAAAGACATTGACAAACTAGAGCAAGTCCAAAGGAGGGCTACCAAAATGGTGAGTGGTCTGGAAACCATGTCCTAGGAGGAAAGGTTGAAGGATCTAGGAATGTTTACCTACAGAAGAGAAGACTGAGAGGAGACATGATAGCGTCTTCAGGTCTCTGAAGGGCTGTCACAGTGCAGAGGGATCGTCCCTATTCTCACTTGCACAAGATGGAAGGACTAGAAACAACGGGATGAAACTTCAAGGGAATCAAGATTAGATATTAGGAAAAACTTCCTGACAGTGAGGGCAATCAGTCAGTGGAATAGGTTGCCACGGGAGGTAGCGGGTTCTCCTTCGCTGGAGGTCTTCAAGCAGATGCTGGACTACATCTGCCTGGGATGGTTTAGGGAATCCTGCATTGAGCAGGGGGTTGGACTGGGTGACCCTGGAGGTCCCTTCCAACTCTACGATTCTCTGATTGGCTGAATTTGGGATTCTGCTTAATACTTCGTTATCTATAGAGGCTCTGGTTGTCTCCAGGGCTTTTAGCAAGGTGAAACTGCTTGACCCGTTTGTTTTCAAGCCTCCCTGAATGTAGATAGTTTTACTCCAACGTACTGATGTTCTGAGATGGTAATGTGCCATATGATAGAGTAAATCAAACCAGACCATAAAAGAAAATCAAGGCAGAACTTCAGTTTTATTAGACTAGGGCCTCTAAGAATGTAGTTAAAACAAAATGGAATTGCACCTTTTGAGCCTCAAAACAGGCTTATATATAAGCCTGGAAAACGAGCCAGTTCTGATAAGCGTGGTTTGGGCAGTTTCTTTGTTGACCAACTGCATTCAGGAATACAAAGAAAGCATCACATTGCTAACTGGATACAGCATGGTCTCAAAACAAGCTGATAACAGGCAGGCTAGAAACTCAGAATGCTTTCAACTTTAAATCTTTTCTTCACTCTTATCTGTTGTGCTCCCAACTTTCATGCTTTAGTGCGACACATTCCACTTACTGCTTTCTCTCACTCAATTTGAGCTGCTCTCCTTATTTAGCAGATTCCCATAATCCTCCTCACCGAACTCCATTTTGGCTTCACAGCCCCTCTTCTGACCTGTTTCAGGTCAGGCTCTTAGTGAATTGGTTGCACAGTTAGTATTGCATACTCTTCCGTTCTAGGCAAAAATTTCCTCAGTCCAAAATTACCTTGTAAACAATAAAATACACTAACCCCTGTAAACTCCAGTACTGCAAAAGTAGCATTCTGTGTAACATGACCTTTGTTCATTGACACATTTGATTGTTGCACAGAATGACATAAGAACATAAGAGAGGCCCTGCTGGATCAGGCCACAGCCCATCTAGTGCAGCATCCTGTCGCACACAGTGGCCCACCAAATGCTCATGGGCATCTCAAGCAGAGACAAGGACAAACCTTCTCCTGCTCTCGAGTCCCAGCAGATGGCCTTAGAAGCGCCCCGGTTCCCCCCCCCCCCCGTTCCTCTCCTGTTGGCCGTTAAGCAATACTGCACACGTGTTTGTGAATTATGCACCACTTGTGAATACCTCTTGCAGGGTATAGACTTAATTATTACGTGTGTTGCTGTCATACTAATAGAAAAAGATGATCTTGGGTGTTTTTGCACTTGCCTTCTGAAATCCAGATTTAGATGATCCGCATCTTTGAGATGAGGTCCTCCCTGATATCAGTTCTGGAAAGATCTGCATCTCACCGAGTACCGCATGCATCCGCATGGGTCCCCTAGCACCCAATGGAAATGGGTGCTAACAGGGGCGTATTTCAGATGTCATAGCACCCATCCCAGTGTTCCATTTACCTGGAGCCAGAAGAGCTGCCAGCGGTGCGGCATGATTGGCCAGTACCAGTGTCCATCAGGGTGTGGTGGAGAGTCACGGCTTCATAGCCGCTTACGCAGCAACTACAAAGCCTGTACTCAACTTCGTATGCAGCTATGAGGTCGCACAGGCCTCTGTAGCTGTGAGTGGCAGGACAGAGCCGGAGCCGGCCCTCTGCCAGTGGTGACAGCTGAGTCTGCCCCTGGGTTCCATCAGCCCGGTAATTCATGCGGATGTGCCTCCTCTAATCTGGACTTCATGGCTGAAGACTGGATTGTGGCCACCATTAAAGGGGTCTGCAATTAATCTGGATTTAAGGGCCTGAAGGACCCATTAAATCCGGATTTCACCAGCTCATGTGGTGACATCACCTTCAGGATGGGATTCTAGTGGGGTCTGAAAGGGGTCTCACGTGGGGACAGGGCATGCCTGATCGGTACCAATCAGGTTCCTAAAGGGTTCCTAATGGGTCTTAGTCCAAAAATAGCCGTTGTAACCTTGCAAGACCGGCTTTTCTCACCCATTTCAGGGGACTCAAAGCAGCTGACAAAGCTTCTGTTCTTCTCCCCACCACAGAACACCCTGTGAGGTGGGAGGGGCTGTGAGAGCTCAGAAGAGAGCTGTGACTAGCCCAAGGTCACCCAGCTGGCTTCATGGGGGAGGGCGGAATTGAACCCGGTATTCCTAGATAAGAGTCTGGCTCCCTAACCCCTAGACCAGACTGGGGAAAGACTTGATATACTACTGAAATCTGGAACTTTAAAAACTAATAGGTTTCCAGCAAAACATGCAGAAAACAATGCTACAAAATCCTCAACGCTGTTTAAATAACGCTCTAACCAAAGCAAAGTTGCCTGGTAAATAAAGTAAAATCTTAGAACAAATCGTAGTACATCTTAACAGTAAATCAATCTATCCGAATTTGGAGATGAGCCAGAACTACAGCTGTTACTGTTGGTTGCTGCCACCCCCCATTTCTGGCCACTTTGGTTAGAGTCCAGTTTTGTGAGAAGCAAGCACTGCCTTGTCCGGTGGGACAGACTCTCAGACAAGGATGAGCCGGAGCTGAAGGGCCTTTGCGCACTAATTAACATGTACACTTGAAACGCAAGCCGACGGCACGCACCCAGATATTGAATAAAACCCTCTAGTGTCGAGAAGATGCCTCTATTCAACTGTCAACATCTCGGTTCCCATAATTGGAACAATCAACAGGGACAGGTAGAGCAAGCCAGAGCTTGTTCAGTACGTCGGCAAAGTTGAAAACGGGAAACCTGGTGGTTTCTTTCCTTTGGTGATTTAAATTCATTGATGTAAATCAATCAATCTCACTTGAGTTGGAAAACACCCTTGGTTCAGGTCTGCCTGGGGAGCATAAACATACTTCTTATTTTTTTAATTATAAGTCGTCTTTTTAAAACAGTGGGATTAACTTTTATTTTTATTTATTTATTTTTTATTGAAAGATGAAATGTGATACAATACAAGATGTATACAACGGAAAGCAAACATTCATCGTGCAATTAAGGAGTAACACATCAACATTAAACAAAACACTTAAATGTTGAACAGTCATAACTATAACTTAGAAAGGCAGTTCGTTGTGACATAAAGCTTCCTCTCCCCCCCCCCCCCCCATTACAGGCATTACAGAAAATCAATACAGTCAGACCTCCATATCTGCTAATCATGTAACTGGTTTCAGTTTTCCCCGGTGACTGGACCAGCCATATCCAAACCCGAACCCCTGCCAATCCCATTAGGTCTGCCTGGAGCTTCTTAGAGGCCTAGAGCACTCAGGAAATCACAGGAAATGGTGCTAGATTTCCCATAATTGCTGTGAAATAATGGGAAATTTGAGTGCATTTCCCTGCGTTTGAAATATCCACCATTTTTCGTTAATCATGGTGAGACCTGGAACGTATCCCACACAGATATGGAGGTCCAGCTGTAATATAGATGTCCCCCAATCATTACCAGTCCTTCCTACACTCATACCTAGGAGCCACTAGAAAGCCACACGTGGGAATCTAGATTTAATATTAGCATTCAAGAGCTCAGATAGCTATGGAGCATGAGGTCTCAGTGATGAAATGTCTTTGGTCCTTTCGAAAAGAGGGGGCATAGGAAGCAAAGCATGAACCTGCCCAAGTGCTTACTAAGCATTCACACCTGAAAATGTTTTGTACACGCGGTCCTTTCCCCCAAGTGTCTGGAAACTCACCTCCACTCTTCCTGCCCTGCTGTCAGCTCCAGCGCGCATGTGCTGCCACTGGGGCAACTGATGCGCCAGCCACATACACTTACATGACGTATCACATGGTGCATCAGCACATTTGCACAGCATGTCAGGTGAACCTCCAGCACCTGGGAGAGGCTCTGGCCCAGGTAAAGGCAGGTTCACCCGTGATGCAGGGTCAGTGTGTGGTCTGCATGGAAGGAGCTGTTTCTGAGTAGGAAACAGCTCCTTCAAGTGCAGATTAGCAGGCCAAGTGCGGACAGGCCCCAGATCACCAACTCTCTTGTGTTCTCCGTTGGCCACGACTGGTCCAGACGTGAGCTTTGAGGAAACAGCAGGGGGAGATGGGACAGGTTCCCTGGCTCAGTGTTCCCCTTTGTGCCCCAGATTCTGAATGGCTGCTTCGCATTAAGGACGAGAACCAGAAGCTCTACCGCAGAGCCCAGCGGCATCAGGACAAGAAAGAGAAGATCCAGAGGCATAACCGCCGGCTGGGAGAGCTGGTGGAGAAGCGACAGTACGACTTGCGATGCCAACACGAACACCTGGCGAAGCTCCGTCGGTCCCACGTCTTGGAACTCACCTCGGTCATCTTCCCAATCGAGGAGGTGAAGGTTGGCATGAGGTAGGAGAGGAGAAATCGCTCAGGGGCAGTTACTGCCATTCATCCCATCCTTGGGCTGGGGTTTGCTTAGCTCCACCAGTGAGATGTTCAAAGATAACAGCACGAGTTGGCTTCATTTGTCTGGTCTTCGCTGAGTGTTGATGTGGTCAGGTGTGATCTGACCACTGCAAAAATCCTGGCTTTTGTTTAGAAGCCTCTTTTCTAAGGGTGTGCAGTCTTCAAATTCGATTTGTCACAAATCGGAAATTTGAAAGTATCCTAATAATGAAAAACCGAACATCTGGATATTCGATACGAGTACATTCGTACGTATTCATATTAATAATTTGAACAGTCGTACCTGTACAGCTTATGCCTCGTACGTACCCTTACACATCCCGTATGGATTCTGTTTTCATCCCGTATGGATGTTCAGAAGATGCCCAGATATCTAAAGGAGCGCCTTCTCCCATATCGACCTGCCCGAGTCTTAAGATCTGGAGGGGAGGCCCTCCTGGTTATCCCACCGCCTTCTTGGTAGTGGCCCCCAGGCTGTGGAATGGTCTCCCCCTGGAGGTGCGTCAGGCCCCTTCTCTGTTTATGTTCAGGAAGTGAAGACATACCTCTTCACTCAGGCCTTTGGTTAAATGCTCCCTACGCTTCCCCCATTGCAGACTCTACTGTTTTTTAAAACTGTTTTGCATCATTTAAAAAAAAAAAATTATTCTGGATTTTTACATAAGAACCTAAGAGGAGCTGTGCTTAATCAGGCCACAGCCCATCTAGTCCAGCATCCTGTCGCACACAGTGGCCCACCAAATGCTCACGGGCATCTCAAGCAGAGACAAGGGCAAACCTTCTCCTGCTCTCGAGTCCCAGCAGATGGCCTTAGAAGCGCCCCAGTTCCTCCCCCCCCCCCTCAGCCTGAAGGATGCACCTAGGCATTCGTTCTAGTAGCCATTGATACATCTGCCAGGGAGGCAGCTAAGCCTGCAAGTAGCTTTCCTGACGCTGGGATGGATCCAGAGTAGAATGGATCCTGGAGCAAGGGATGAACCATGAAATCTGTTTGAGGTTGGAAGAGGATTTAGGTCAAGATAAAGAGTCGGTGGAAAGAGCCATTCCGGTTGAAATCTGTCAAACACTCTGGCACAGAGAGGAAGAACGATCCTTAACATTGCATTCAAATTCATGGTTGTAATATTGCAGAAATTTGAAGGCAGATGTTTTTAATTGTTTCCTAAAAGTATGTAAAAGACAATGTTTCTCCAGGTCCCTGTGACCGTTCCAGGTGCTGTCTTTGACATTATAACTTGTGTTGCTTGGGTATTCGTGTAAGGTGTGGTGGGAGTATTTAAAGGAATACCTTCTTCCATGCTGACTTACCTGTGCCTTAAGATCTGGAGGGGAGGCACCCTAGCTGGGTTGTCCCACCACCTTCAGTAGTAAAAAGGGTGGGCCCCCAGGAGAGGGCCTTCTCAATGATGGCCCCCAAGCTATGGAATAACCTCCCCCTTGAGGTGCACCAGGCACCGTCGTGGTCTTAAATGTTGCAACCTGTCGTGAAACCTTCGGGTATTGGGGGGAGGGATAAAAATGCAAAGAAAAAATAAAAATAAAACAGCTGCCCATCTCTTCATGCTCTGAAAAAGAAGTCCCAAGGCCGCATAAGGATAGTTGTTGGAGGTTCCCTCTCGCTTGAACGAGCTCTTTGATGCGCCGGTTGGTGTGAAGGGCCATGTTGCTCAGCAGGTCACTGGCAGGCCGTGATCTCCTTGGCCTGGCCTTGCTGCTTGCGCACCATGTTTCTATACTAGCCCTGCCTTGTAAGAAAGGGGTGTCGTTTAAGTGCTGGCCTGCTTTTTCCTTGCAACCTGTGCATGGATGGGTTTTTTGGCCTTCCATTCGTATCGAATCAAATGTAAGAAAAATTACTGTATTTTCTGGCGTATAAGACTACTTTCCAAAAGTCAGGGGTTGTCTTATACACTGGGGATTGTCTTCTTATACGGTGAGTATATCCCGAACTCTATATTTTAACTGGAAAGTTGCGGGTCATCTTATACACCCAGTCGTCTTATATGCCAGAAAATGTGGTATATTCATTCAAACAGAGCGTACAAATATCTGATACAAACATATATTTGTCTGATGTGTATCCTGTAACATATCCGGCCTGAAAGTGTCAAATCCATCCTGAACCCGCTTTGAATCTGCTCTCAATTCATGCTGAATGCACTCTGGATCCTTTGCAGATGTGGCTGGTGCAGCCGCTCTCCCACCTGTCCGGTTCACGAATGTTCCAAATAATTTGTACGAATACAAATGTCAGCGTACAAATGTCGTAACATTCAATTCGCGTATGAATGTACAAATGTATACGAATATCGAACGTTACAAATATTTGTGCACATATAGAGCTCATTTATTATTTTTATCATTTCCGAATGTTTCAACCCTTCCCCTTCTGTGGTAGTCACAGACCTGCTCCTCCAGCAAATGGATTGCTTCTGGAGAGTGTTGTATCTGCTTCCTGGGTCAGAATGAAGTCGGATAGGCGAGAGGTGTGTGCCGCGCTGGTTCGGTTAGTTTGCAGCGAACTGATATGTTGGAATGGTCCAACAAGACAAGGGTGTTTTTCCACTGTCAAAAAGTACCCATTTTTGCACCCATTTAGGACCCATTTGGGTATGAGCTGGATGATCCCATTTCCACCACGGCACCCATTTGGGACACATTTGTTTCCACCACCGCTGGGGAAATCCGGATCATATGGGTACATCCCAGCCTTTAATCCGGATTTTCTGTAGACCCCATTAATGGGGTCTACAATGGGGTCTTCAGGCAGAAAATCCAGATTAAATGGGGTCCAAAGGAGGTTATGGGGAGGGGATGCACCCATTGGGATCCCCCTAAACCTAGGCTCTGAAGTCACTTTGAAGCCACTTTGAAGTCATTTCAAAGTCATTTCGAAGTCTGTGCAAAATAGCTCCAGAGTGCCTTTGAAGTCTGTGCTGATCTTCAGAGTGACTACGAAGTGACACTTCAAAGTCAATCCGAAGTTGCTTCGAAGACTGCCCCCCCCCCCCCGCCCCTCGAAACACCTGGGGTAACGGACCGACCCCTTGGGGGTCAATCCAGATTCCCCACATGGGTGCAAAGCTGTTTCCACAGCAGGGGTGTTAGCACCCATTGCTAATGGGCGCTACACCTCCCGTGGAAGCACATTGGGTGCTTCCCTTAATCCGGATCTACTAGATCCGGATTAAGGAATGTACCCATTCCTTAGATCCGGATCTTCTTAGATCTGGATCTAAGGGCTGCAGTGGAAAAACACCCCAAAAGAATCGTGTCAAACTGAACCAAACGAGGCCATGGACATCCCTTGTATAAACCGCAGTTCTCCGCAGAGATACTTTTATTTATTTGTTTGTTTGTTTGCTTGCTTGCTTGAATTTTTATCCCATCCTATACTCAAAGGTCTCAGGTTGGGTTGCAACGTACAAAATGAACACATTAAAATCATAATGCATTAAAGCCATAAGAGTGTCTGGATGTGGGAGGAAAAGCCGTTTCCTTACTTTGCCAAAGGCCAGGGTAACGAGAGGGCGTCTTCACAGCTCTTCTGAACACACAGAGTGAGAATGCCCAATGCATCTCAGGAGGGAGACTGTTCCACAGCCTGGGTGCCATCACTGAAAAGGCCCTGTCCGTTTCCAAGATGCATCAAGGTATGGCTCTAACTTGCTTGCCAGTCCTTTCTCACTGGGGGCCTCTTGCCTTTCCTTCAGGGATCCAGCCGACGTGTCCTCCGAGAGCGACAACGCTATGACTTCCAGCACTGTGAGCAAGCTTGCCGAAGCCAGAAGGACCACCTACCTGTCAGGGCGCTGGGTGTGTGACTATCACAACGGAGACACCAGCATTGGCATTACGGGACCTTGGATCACCCTCCCCAACAATGGCGATTATTCGGCGTATTACAACTGGGTGGAAGAGAAGAAAACCACTCAAGGCCCTGGTAATGCGCCGGGTTGTCATTTAGGTGCTTGTTTGGATTGCGTGTGGGTGGAATCCGGCCTCCCGCCACTTCTCTACTCAGGGACTTCCGCATTCACAAGGGAAGAAGGGGCCCCAGTTGAGTCTGAGCTACTCTGGCGCAAGGTGGGCGGCAGGATCACGAGAGGGGCTGCGGCAGGTCTTTCTCCAGCGTGTGAGTCTGCAGACGCACATGGTGCTCCCAGAGGAGAGGTGGCAGAACCAAAGGGTGGCACCTCTGCTGCGTTCTCCATCACTTCCAGTGCCTGTACAGACATTAGGCTAAAACAGCACCAGTACTGCAAAGGAGGAGGCTGGAAGTGATGGGTCAGCTGTCGTTTCTTTGATCTTGTGGCTAGAGGGTCGGATTCTTACCCGGAGGTCTCCCAGGTTGATTCCTCACTCCACGAAGCCAGCTGGGTGGACTTGGGCTAGTCACAGCTCCTTTTCAGATTATAGGGAGCCTGTTTCCACTAGAATTGGGTAGATCCGAATTTGCAAATGGGTGCTCTGGTGTTTCCACAGCAGGCAGGCTAGCACCCATTGCTATTGGGTGCTAGACCACCTATGGAAACACATTGGGTACTTCTACTAGATCTGTTTAAGGGAAGTACCCATTCCTTAGATCCGCATCTTCTTAGATGTGGATTAAAGGAGCTCAGCGGACAAACACCCCTAGTGGAAACAGGCTCCCTATAATCTGGATTTGATGGCTGAAGACCCCATTGCAGACCCCTTTAGTGGGGTCTACAGGAAATCCACATTATAGGTCCTGAAGGACCCATATGATCCAGATTTCCCTAGCTGTGGTGGAAACAGATGTGTCTCTAATGGGGTCTGTAGTGGAAATGGGGTCATCTGGCTCTCAGCCAAATGGGTCCTTAATGGGTGCTAAAATGGGTACTTAACTGCCAGTGGAAAAACACCCTTGGTTGTGTATGCATGCACACACACATACACACACACAGTGCTTTTTCACAAAGAGTACATGAGTGATTTTTTCCCCTGAAACATGTACCCAAGAGATGACTTTCCCTGTTTGCTGAATGACGGCTTAGCTAGTGAGAGCAGGACCATTTCAGTGTTTTCTCCTTCCTTCCTTTTTTTTTAATGCCTGTAGAAATCTCAGAATCTGGAATGGGGTCTAAATACAGTTGAGAGGTTGTCTTCAGTGACCTCCGGGGTTTCCTCTTGATTCAAGAAACCTACAACCGGTGGAAAATCAAGGGTTTTTGTTCAGTGTACATGATAGTGTTCAGGTTACTGTTTTAATTTTCATACAATTAGTTTGCAAGTGGGTAGGAACAACAGGAGTAAATTTAAAGCACAGACTTGTCCCCAAGGGGACACGTATGGTCCGGAGAGAGGCGGAATTAGGTTATTAGAGGAAGTGCCCGATTGAATCGAGTGGAGAACCGTGAGCTGTTTCCGCTCCTGGGAGCGCACGTCCAACCGTTCAGTGGTGTTCTTGTTTCCCTTCCAGACATGGAGCATAACAACCCTGCTTACACCATAAGTGCTGCTCTGTGCTATGCAACTCAACTCGTCAACATTTTATCGCATATACTTGATGTAAACCTTCCCAAGAAGCTGAATAACAGGCAAGTAGTCTTGGAGGAAGCAGGTGTCTGGTTGGGGTGGAGGGCTTGAGGTTGATTGGGGCACCCATAGACACTCAGTTTGGCCCAGTGGTTAGGGAGCCAGACTCTTATCTGGGAATACCGGGTTCGATTCCGCCCTCCCCCATGAAGCCAGCCGGGTGACCCTGGGCTAGTCACAGCTCTCTTCTGACCTCTCACAGCACCACCCACCTCACTGAGTGTCTGTTCTGGGGAGAAGAATAGAAGCTTTGTCAGCCGCTTTGAGTCCCCTTAAATGGGTGAGAAAAGCGGGGTAGAAAAGCCAACTCTTCTTCTTCTTCTAATGGTCAGGAATAAAGGATCCTGGCTTTGGAGCGGCCTGGGGGACCCATTTCGGTACACCACTGAAGGTGCACCACTGAAATACGTCTCTGAGAGTCTCCAAAACCAGGAACGTTCGTTCCCAACCATTAGGGCAGGGTCTGAAGTAAGTGCTGCTCTTTCGATTCTGCCCTCCCCCATGAAGCTGGGTGACCTTGGGCTAGTCGCAGCTCTCCTGAGCTCTCACAGCCCCACCTACCTCACAGGGTGTTCTTTTGTGGGGAGAAGAACAGAAGGTTTGTCAGCCCTTTGAGTCCCCTTAAATGGATTAGAAAAAGAAGGGTAGAAAAGCCAACTCTTCTTCCTCTTCAGACTCCAGTTGTGAATGTTTACGTAAACATGGGCGGTGGTTTGAAGGATTTCCTCTCCAGAATTGGCTCATAACCACCAAAGCAAAACAACCTTTGCATTACTGTACAACTGTAAGTTGCAGAAATTCTAGCCAAGCAAAGTATGAAGGGTCTTCTGAATGTCCAGAAATTTACCGTAGGGTGAAGTTCATCTCTGTGAACAGATATCTTAACTATAAGTGCTTTCCAGTTCACTAACCTTAATGAAGACTATAGCCAAAGATCATCTTGACATTGAAAAAGATGAAAATGCGAGGTTCTTGTGGTATGTTGGAATCAGCTGCTTGCTGACTATGGCCAGAGTATAGTATAGATCCCTTGTTTTGGGTGTTTGAATATACCAAAAGCGCTAGTTTTACATCAGTGGAATCCTCCAGAGATTATTTGCAAACCCAAAATTAGGATTGTGTTTGAGGACTATTGCTCGTTTAACTCTCATCAGTATGGTTAAGGCACAATGGCTCCTGAGAGACATCAGGATACCCAAAGCTGTACATTTTGGAGGGACGCTGTTGAAGAACGTTCCTTTGGCAGTTAGTCAGCTCAGGTACTTGCTTTCCTGCCTGCTAAAACTGGGAATCTTTTGCCTACGGATGTCCGACCATCTGTTGGTGATTGTTTCCAATTTTGAGGATGCTCTTAGGTTGACCACTGGGAGGGAATGCTTGTCTGCAGCAGTAAATCCTTTGCTCACAGTTGTCATGGGAACAGCTGCATTTTTAGTTTTAAGAGCAAGCCATGATACACGAACAGCAGACAGAAAACAAGCTACATCTAATAACTTCCCTTTTCACGTTTTCAAACACCATTAAAAAAACGGTTGTGTGTGTGTGTGCATTTGTGCATCCATGTGCTTGCATGCACGCCTGCATTCATGCACATAAATCTCTATATCTGTGTGCCTGTTCCCACGTGTTTTGCAGCGAGTTCTGTGGGGAGAGTCTCAGCAGGCGGCGTTTCACCTGGGCAGTGAAGAGGTTAAATGCCAATATCCTTTATCTCTGCTTCTCTCAGGTACGTGCTGTTTTTCTCCAACGTTTTCCTTTTTTGTGCCTCGGTTCTCGTGATGTTTCTCATGTGACTCGCCTTCCCCATGTCTGTCTCCTTCTTCTAGCACGTGAACCTAGACCTCCTGCATCCCCTCCACACCCTCAGGAACCTGATGTACCTGGTGAGCCCTGAGACGGAGCATTTGGGAAGGTAAGGAGTTCCAGGTGCTGCTCCCTGTTGCTTCCAGCTCCGTCCTCTCCGGTGGTTCCTCTCTTCCTTAGGTACCTGATGCAGCCTTGGAGTACCTCTGTCCTCCCTGGCCTCTTCTTTCTCAAAGTGTCTTAGCAACGCTGCAGTAGATGCCGCAACTCAGATGGCCATCATGGACTTCACTTTCTCTAGGACCAAACGGCTTCACGCCAGACAGGACGGATGGGCCAAGTAACCTAGAGGTCTCCAAATAACATCTAGCATTCTGGGGCCAGCATAGGATGCTGGGAGTTGTAGTCCAGGAACACCTGGAAAGCTATAGTTTGAGTACCTTGATGTAACCCAACAGCATCTGGTCTCCCAGCCGTGAGTTCTCCTTTTGTTTTAGTACATGTTTCCCATCCAGTAGCGTCCTACTAAAATGGATGCCTAGGTAATTACTCTAGGTTGGAGAGACAGGCAGGAGGCCTTTGAAGGGGATATATCTCAGGTTGTTTTTATTATTTATTTATTTACTTATTTTATTTTAATTTATATCCCGCCTTTTTCCCAAAAAGGGACTCAAGGCGGCATACAGAATTAAAAAGCAATACAGTGGTATACAAAATTAAGAACTGTCCATACCTATATACAAGTAAAACAATGTCAATTTAAAACTGTTTCCTATTTCTGTTTTCATACTTATTCTTTGAATAAGTATGAAAACAGCTGATTTTAGCTGTTTCCTATTTCTATTTGGTTAAAAAGACGTTCTGGAATACAAATGTCTTTACCTGCCTACGGAAGGCAGGAAGAGAAGAGGTCAACCTGGCCTCCGTGGGGAGGGCATTCCGAAGCTTGGGGGCAGCCACTGAAAAGGCCCTCCCTTTCGTTTCAGCTAACCGACTCTGGGAGGAAGATGGAGCAAGGAGAAAGGCCCTAGAGGCTGATCTAAGCGGCTCATAATGAACATGCCAGTCATGCAGATATCCTGGTTCCAAGCTATTTAGTGCTTTATAGGTTAAAACAGCCACTTTAAATTGTTTCCGGAAAGGGATTGGTAGCCAGTGGCGCTCTTCCGGTAAAGGAGTTGTGCGTCATCATAAGAACATAAGAACATAAGAGAAGCCTTGCTGGATCAGGCCACAGCCCATCTAGTCCAGCATCCTGTCGCACACAGTGGCCCACCAAATGCTCATGGGCATCTCAAGCAGAGACTAGGACAAACATATTCCTGCTCTTGAATCCCAACAAATGGCCTTAGAAGCGCCCCATTTCCTCCCCCCGCCAGCCCCACTGAGCAGCCTGGCTGCTGTTCTTTGAACTAGCTTAAGGTTTTGAGTAGTTTTAGTCGGTAGCCCCTCATACAGGGCACTACAGTAATCCAGTTGAGACGTAACTAGGGCATGAATTGCCGTGGCCAAATCTGGCTTATCCAAAACCAAGCGTGGCTTAGGTAGGGTCCTGCTGTCCGGCCATCTCAGTCTTATTGCCTCATCTTACCTGGGGTCTCTTCTGCAGGTTCGGTCTCTGTTCGCTTCCCTTCATCGCTTCCTACCGTTGGAATCGTCTTCCTGACCACCTGCGTTCCCTTGCGACTTTATACGCTTTTAAGTCGCAGCTAAAAACGTTTTCACTTTCTAAGGCCTTTGGCCCTAGGAACGGATGTCCCTTTAACTCGCTGGTATTAACTGTCAAGTTGTTTATTTTTACTGCGGTCTTTGAATTTTGCCCTGTTGTTTGCTGATAACTTTAAATTTTCGTTATTGTAATTCTCACTTGGCTTATTTTAACTTCCGTTTTGCCATTTGTCATTTTGTTTATTGTTGTACAGCACGATGTACCCTGATAGTGCTATATAAATCATCATAATCATCATAAAAAATAATAAAATAATGCTGTGGCAGACAACAGGTGAGGCCTGCCGTAGTCTGCATGAGCATCTGGAATAAGCCCAAGTGCGGAGCAGGCCCAGGTGAAGGTTTTGCCTTTGTCTTCTGCTCGAGATGCCCATGGGCAATTGGTGGGCCACTGTGTGAGACGGGATGCTGGACTCGACGGGCTGTGGCCTGATCCAGCAGGGTGTCCTTAGGTTGTTATGCTTTAGTTCTGGTTCTGCAGGTCCTGCTGGAATCTCAACAGCTGCATCCAGACATCAGTTTCTTCTTACACTATTGGACATTTCAAAATATGTCCTGGATATTCCAGAATATCCAACTACAGATCCCTAGGTGCCCTTTTGGTTTCTTATCCACAGTTGCTTGCAGTGTGGTTGCACTGTCTGACCTTTTCTTGCAAGCTTTGCTCCTTTTGTTTAGTTTGCAGAGTCCTAATTCTGGATTTGGACAGAGCAGGGCCCTTTCCGCACTTGGCCTTATTCTGGAACATATCTCGGGATAACGGTCTTCTGGCCACAAGCTAATGCAGACCCTGGCAGGCCTCACCTGTGGCCTTCCATACTGCGCACTAGCATGCAGATGGCAGGTCCCTATTCTGGGGTATATTCCAGAATAAGGCCGAGTGCAGAAAGGGCCCAAGTTTCACTGAAGCTGTTTTCCCTCTTCTTTTTTTCAACGCTGATCGTAGGTCTGGGCCCTTTGAGATCGTCGCCGATCTGGAGGACTCCATGGAGTTTGTCGACCCCAGCGGTGCTGGGGAAACGGACGAGAGCGGAGACGAGCACATCAGCGACGAGGAGACGGACCTGGGGACCGACTGGGAAAACCTGCCCAGCCCGCGCTTCTGCGACATCCCCTCCCAGGGCGCGGAGCTCCTGCAGAGCCACAGCCCACCGGGCTCTCAGCCCATCGCCAACAGCAGCGCTGGCGGGATGATCTCCTCGGCGGCGGCATCCGTTACCTCTTGGTTCAAGGCCTACACCGGGCACCGCTAGGACCCCATCGGATGTCTGCGGGAGGAGTCACCTCCCGCGGCCCACCGTCCCTGTAGTAAACCTGGCGTATTGGGTTCAGTAGTGCCTCCAGGCGCAGGGCTCAGCCTTCCGATTGCGTAAGCACCACCACCGGCACCACCACCAAACAGGCCCCGGGTTTTTCGTTTGCCCAGACTGGCTTGGACGGTCAGCGTTTGTGAGCTCCTCTACTTTCAGACACCGAAAACGGAGCTGGGCACCTGCTCGGTCTCTTGAGTCGGGAAGGAGATGGTTGGTTTTTACTTTTACTTTATTTTCGTTTAATATCGAAAGCAAGGAAACTGGTGGAGGTGTGTGATTTGGCAATCACTCGGCGCATGAAGAGAACCACAAGAGGGAGCCGTCTTTGCCAGGGCAAAACACTCGTCCGCTTCTCCGCTCCCTCCGCCCACCCCACAGCCGTTCATAACAGGGTTTTTGGCTTTTAAGTCCGCGTTTCTCACAGTGCCCGGGAAGGATTTTTACAGCACGTTTCTGTGCGTCTCTGGACCGCGAGATGCGCAAGTGACACGTTTTTATGTGGTTTCTAATCTCCGTTGCCATAATTTTAGTAGAAAAAAAATCATGTTTCTTGACGAGGAATAGATTTTTTAAAAAGAAAAAAATGAAAACGGAGGGGGCTCTGCGTGTGTGTCCGTGTGTGCGTGCGTGCATGCTAGATTACATCTCCTCCTCAATTTGTCTTGTTGAGTTACCCAGAGATCCCTGACCTCTTCCTCTGTCTACCAGACACCAAAGAAAGGCTGCGGTATGATCACTTGCCAATACAGAGCCCCCCCCCCACCTGCTGTCACAGGGGTTGCCTTGGGCTCAATCCTTCCTCCACAGCTTGGTCCTGTCCGGTTGGTGTTTGTGGGAAGCCTGGGCACCTTCCCCAGGGGCCAAAGCACCGTCCCTCTTTCACCCACTTTGGACTTCCTCCTGGGTGAGCCTGGGGCACATTGGGCTTTGGTGCCCCCAGAGGCGCAGGGGCTTGTTGACGTGGCCCCTTTCCCCCAGGCGGCCATCTTTTTGTTGGTTCGACCCTCTTGGGGACATGCAAATGGTGTGGCTTGGCCATTTGACTTTCGGGGGGCTGGGCGGAGTCAGTTCAGGGGTGGAGCCTGTGTCCCCTTCCTTTCCTCGGCTCCTCATGTCAGCTGCAGTGTGCGCTGAGTCCCATGTGCGTAGAGGCTGGTTTTGCACCACATTTCCCGTTGGGGAGGAGATGCACGCAGCCAGCGGCACACGGCAATCTGAACCCAACCTCCTTTTGCTGCAGACGCGAAGCGCTGAAGTCCGAAGCGAAAATTCTGGGCACGGAGGGATCCCGTTTTGCAACGTCTTGGCACACTCCACAAGCAAGGGAGATAAGCGGCAGGCGGATGGTGACTCCCTTTGGGCAGCGGTCCCTGCCTCTGTTCTTCCTTTTTTGGTTCTCTATCGTGGAGCGGGTTCAGACCTTTCGGAAGAGCGTTTACTTCTGCCCGGTGGAAGGAACCCTCTCTCCTGCCTCGTGCGGGCATCTTCCCAAGTTAACAGCTTCCTTCCAGCATCCATGGGGCTGTGTTCTTGCAGAGTTTAGAGGGTGCTGCTCTTGGTGGGTTCCTCCATTTTGGCCTGGGGTGCTTATGGGTGGCGGATGCACCCGTCTCACATTTCCCCTGGCAGACAGGAGCTCCCAGTATCTTTTCTGTTGATAAACCAAAGATTCCACCAGCTCGGCAAGGGGATTTTGAGGCATGCTTTCCTGGCAGGAGACGGGGCAGAGTAGAATCCCACCGGCGCAAGCGCAGGCCCCTTTCCTTCTGCTTGCGCTTTTATCCGGCTGCCAGAGACTTGAGGAAATAGGGACTCTGTGGGCGCGGAAGCCATGTCCCAAAGAACACGCGGCAGGTTTCCCTCGGGTCTCAAAGGCGACGTGGGAGAAGAGCGTCGCAGCGCAAAGGCACTTTATTAGCTGTGTGTAGGATGGGCCAGTTACGCGTTGGCATTGTGGGTAATATTGTGCGTCTCCTGTTCGTTTCCCACCGTACGCTTTTTTTTTAAACTGCTTATTTATCTTACGGTTAACTTTTTTCTTTTTTTCTAAGGGAGCCCTCAGAATATACAAAGCTAGGAAATCATTTCTAGTCAACTTCAGGGAGAACGCGGTTTCCCCCCGGACCTTGCAAGGTTTTCCATTCATTTCCGCAACTTGTTCTTTTATCTTTCACGAATCGCGACGGCTGAAAAACTCTCCCACCTTTTGAGTTTCAAGCCGGGGGCACGTTAACCGGTTCCCTTAATATTTGTGAGATTTTTAGTGAACACTAACCCCTAGCAAATAGTGAGGAACCCCTTTAAGGACGGAAAGCCACGAGATAGTTTTGGTGATTACAAGTTCCTGGGTTTTGTTTTTTAGCAAAACACCTCTTTTCTTGCAATAGTACTCTACTCTTCAGAGTCCACAACGAAGCAGCCCAAGAATTTTAATAAAGCAGGGCATTGCATTGTTTCCAGAAAACCTTTTTGTAACTGTTTCTGTTAGCTTTATTATTATTTTTTAAGTGTATGTATGTTTTCACACATAGCTGTCTGGAAAAACGGTGTGTATGTGTGTGTCCAGAACTTCAGTGCAATTGAGAAATGTCTGGCCAGCAGCGGGTGGAGGAAACCGTTAAAGGGTACGCTGGCTGAAGTTGACCAGTGCAGCGTCCTTTGGTGAAATGCTCACGCCGATGCCACAAAATTGGCCCGTGCATTAAGGGCCAAGGTCTTTGCAGATGCCAAGCAGAATGTGAGGTCCGCGGAGAGAAGGACGGGACGGGCCTCTCTTTGCGAACTCAGCCTTAGAAGGGTCCCTGTAAGGATCATAATGCAAGTGTTTTACTTTCCCCTGAAGTTTATTGTATTATTGCAATAAATCTTTAACAGTTTTTCTAAGCTTGGCTGCCTTGATTTCTCACCCTGCGCTCTTATTCATTATCGCTTGTAGACAGCCATTCTGAATTGGTGTCTGTTAAATTTTAAGATTAAAGAAGACAGAATCATAGAGTTGGAAGGGACCTCCAGGGTCATCTAGTGACTAGTCCAACCCCCTGCTCAATGTAGGATTTCCTATACCATCCCGAACAGATGTAAGTCCAGCCTCTGCTTGAAGACCTCCAATGAAGGAGAACCCACTACCTCCTGTGGCAACCTATTTCACTGACTGATCGCCCTCACTGTCAGGAGGTTTTTCCTAATATCTAATCTGCATTGACTCCCTTGAAGTTTCATGCCACTGTTTCTACTTCTCCCATCTTGTGCAAGTGAGAATAGGGACAATCCTTCTGCACTGTGACAGCCCTTCAGAGACTTGAAGACTGATCATGTCTCCTCTTAAGTCTTCCGGAGGCTAAACATTACTAGATCTTCAAACTTTCCTTGTAAGACATCCTTTCCAGACCACTCACCATTTTGGTAGACCTCCTTTGGACTTGCTCCTAGCTAGGAAGAATGAATGAATGGTGATTCTACACATGAGTGGAGGTGAAAAATGACATAATCTTCCCTCAGAGTTGTGGGCTGAAGGTGCCTCCAGGGATGGGGTTCTGCCCTCAGGCAGCCTGCTGGCTGATCACAGAATCACAGAGTTGGGACCGCTAGGGCCATCCACTCCGACCCACTGTTCAATGCAGGATCCACTAAACCCAGACAGATGTAGGTCCAGCCTCTGCTTGAAGACCTCCAGTGAACGAGTACCCACTACTCCCATGGCAACCTATTCCACTGACTGATCCCCATTACTGTCAGGGAGTTTTTCCTAATATCAACTCTCTTGAAGTTTCATTCCGTTGTTAGGCGCATTTCTGCATGAAGTCCTCACCAAAGAAAGATGCTTAACTGTGGTGGAAGAGCTTTACTTCAGTTTCCAAGTGAATACATTTTACTTTCGTAGCAAACGTTAAAAGTGCCAGGGAAAAGTTAAAACTGCCTTTGAAGGGTTGATTGATTCTGAAGCTTGAAAGAAGGAGCAGTCCTTGGGCCTTTCTGCACTTGGTCCCATAGTCCACAGACCAATGCGCTCCCAGATGAAGGATCTGTACATCAAGGATCCGTTTCCAAACCAGAATAGGCTTCTGTCCAGCTGCATAATGAAAGCTGACCGCAAGGGGAGCATGATCCTGGGCTCCATGTATAGATCTACCTTTACCAGAGCACGATTTCCTGCTCCATGCGTGAAACATGGAGCATGAAAACAGGCCTGTCCCTTCCCTGGTACAGCGCACTCGCACCTTGATGATGCTGGGTGGGTCATCAGGGCTGCTGTGCAAGCGTGCTGGTGCATCAAAGGAACCAAAATGCATGTGCGTGGTGCATGGCCATTGTCGCAGAGATGGCACTGGCACACATACACTGGTGCCACCCTCGGGACCCAAGGTAGCAGTGCCCAGAGCACGCATTTGCACTTAAGGCAAAATATCTAGGTGCCTGGGGATGGGTGGATGTGGCGCATACTAGCATCTGCAAGTGGAAATACTAACACAAAGGGGAGATTCTTCCTCTTTGTTTGAAAGTCTTGAGCCTATGACACGGCTAGTTCTGCTTTCCCTAATTTTTTACATTCTGTTATTTCCAGTCAAAGCAATCAAGGGTTTTTTTTTCTTACTCCTGGGTGCCTCCTGCTACACTGAGGTCAGCCAAACGTGGGCCTGTCTTGCACTTACCTTGTGTGGTTCCAGCTGCTGCCTGCATACCACACCACTGCCATCTCAGAGCATCTTGGCGCATGCTCCTTTGCTAGCTGTGTACAGTCTTATCCACAACTGGGCCTGGGGGAAGGCTGACATGTCCTGTCCCATCCAGAGGACGGGAATGGTAAACGTGACCCCACGCATACTAGCATTTGCCCTTGTGAATGCCAGTGCACAGCATTCTCCACACATCTGCAGACTTATCGGAAGGGTGGATGTGTGGTATAGGTGCCATCTTGTCTCCAGATGCCCGCGCCACTGTGTTGGCATCCGGATTGAGGATGGCGGCACCCATACATGCCTCGGCACTTAAGTGCCTGGACACATCGGGAAGGGATGGTGGTGCCCACACCATGTGAGTGCCAACGCTACTACATACATGGGCAAATCCACGGATGGGACGGGAAGTACAAATTTGCCCCTTGGCACATGGTGCTCGTTGAGTAGGATGCACAGCTGGTTTTGAGAAAAGACCTGAAGGACACTAGGCAGGAAAAACCTAGCAATGCCTGTCCTGCTTCTATGGACCTCCTGCATGGGATGGTGTCCACCGTGGTATGTTCACTCAAGAGCAGAACTGCAGAGGGCACTGTTGCTCTTGTGTCTGGTTCATGGGCATCCCACAGGCCTGGAAACCGAGATCCTGGAGAAGATGGATTTTTGCTCAGCTTGTGACCCAACTCTGCTGCTAATGCTGAAGAGAGAAAGAGGGATCTTTGTGCCTCAAAGGACCAAAGAGACCCGACATTTATACCACACCTGGCTGGTCCCAATTGTCCATTTGACCACTGCGAGGGCCTAAACCCGAGGTGAGTTTTTCTAGCAGGTGTCAGAAGGCCACTATTTCCAAAACAAATACCTGTGATTGTCAATGTCACTATAAAAATTTCAGTTGTAACACACAGCCTCAGTGCACAAAGTAGTTCAAAGTAGCTGCTCTGATTGGCTAGCTACAGGGCTAGCCAATCAGCTAGCCAATCAGAGTGGCCGGTGCACGCAGGTGCACCTGCTTGCCATTTTGGGAACCGGCAAGGACAAGGTAAGTACCTCGTGCATGCGCATGCATGTCCCCACATAGGCCCAGGAGGGTGGGTTCCCAGGGGGTTAATGCGGGCCCTAAGGGACCCAGTCCAATCCCCTAGAACCTGCAGGAACCTGGGGAAGGGACTGGCCTGGCCTGCCCAGCCCTGGGTCTGGACAGGCCTGGAGCAGGGCCTCTATCTGTCAAGGAGGGAGCGTGCAAATCTGCTCCCTAACAGCTGAGGAACGCCCGGGGATGGCTGCAAATGCCCTGGGCCGGGCGTAGAGCACAATTAAGTGCTCTACACCTGGAACGCACCTAGGGCATCTTGGGGTGGGCTGGGGCAGTTCCAAACAGAACCGTCTGCCCAGAGGAGCGAATGCTCCATCCCTGGGCATCCTTCACATGTTCCAACAACCCTCGTGCAAATAGGTCTCAGGCGTCTCGATGGCTATTAGAACGGATGCCCCTCTGAAGGCTATTTGCAGGGGACTGAGGCCGGCGAATATTTGCCTTCAGCTGCTTAAAATGCCCAGAAGCACTTTGTGGGCCGCTGTGTGAGACGGGAGGCTGCACTAGACAGGACGTGGCCAGCTCCAGCGTGGCTCCTTTTATTTTCTTAACAAATTCGTGCAAACTAGGGATGTGCACGAATATTTAAAACATTCAAAATTCGATAGAATTCGTTTGTATTTGGACATTCGAATTCAAATTGAGTGTCTATAAATTTGAATTTAAACATTCAAACAAATTTCAGATTTTTTGAATATTATTTGTTTGAATTATTCGGACATTATATGTGTACGGATACATACACAATGCATGCTTGCCCGTACGCAACTTTCCCGCATCCGTACGCACTTGTACAGATAGATTCGAATTTATTCAAATTTTAAAGATTCGAATCTAATTGAATTTTCAGATATTCAGTTCAATTCGAATCCTGAAAATTGCATTTGTGCACACCGCTAATGGAGACAGGAGCTAATAGAATCCATGCCCAGGCCCTGCCTCCAGGTTGGAGAGTCTGGCAGGAAGGCGCTAAAGGCCATTTGCAGAGAATTGGGAGCAGGTGAAGGCTCTGCCTTTGACTTCTGCTTGAGATGCCCAGAAGCAATTGATGGGCGACTGTGCAAGGTGGGATGCTGGACTAGATGGGCTGATGCAGCAGGGCTCTTCTTCTACTCCAAAGTGTTACTGGAAGGTGGGTAATGGTGCTGGCTGAAATTCTGGCCAGGAACACAGAAGAAGTGTCCTCCTTGTTGCCAACTAGCTATTTTGCAGCACACGGCTGATGGACGTCAACCCTGGAACACACGGAAACTACTGGCCACATGCTTGGACCAGATCCACAGCGCCAAGGCCTGAGACTGACCGCTTTGCCCTTTCATGTGCTACCTGCTGGTATAAAAACCAAAGGACTCTACATGAAGATGTTGCCCAAGAAAACTAACCAGCAAGAAGCAAGTGAGCGTTACTGATATTTATAGAGATTGTTTTTGCACATTCTGGCATTCTTAATATTTGATTTTATTTTTTTCCTCCTTGTATTGGAAACCTACCCAAAGACCCTGGAGCATAGGGGGTAGTTTGGACACCCATCCTTTCCAGGGGCAGGCATGGTGAACTTCACTTGGCGTGTCCTAGCATTCACACTCACGAATGTTAGTACAACCCACCGCCACCCTCCACGGTCGCTTGAAGAGAACAGGAGCAACCAAACGCAAGAGGTGGAAATCTGCTCTTCTTCACCAGCCATGTGAATGTGCATGAATATTCCAAACATTTGAAATTCAATGGAATTCGTTCTAATTTAAACATTCGGATGAATTCCAATTTTTTGGGGTCTATTCGCTCAAATTATTTGGACGCTGGTACGTGTACGGGTATGTACATGATGCGTTCTTTCCCGGATCCATGCCCATTGTACAGATCCGTACGGGACGAAAACGGCTGCGTATGGGATGGACACGGATGCAGACGGGGCACGTATGAATGCCGTCGACATTTGTAAGTGCAAATTCAAATTGAAAATTTGAACAATAGAATCACATTTGCTTAATTCAACTGGAATTTGGGTAAATCCAAATTTCAAAGATCTGAATCGAATCCGTATTCGGATACTCGATTTGAATCGATTCCCAAAAAGTGCATTCGGGCAGACCCGTACCAACCACTAGGAATCATCCTGCATGTCTCCTTACACTCTGTAGTAACTCAGGAGTGTGATACACAATAGGAAAATCGGGGAGGAGCCATTAACAAGGAGCAAACTGAGAATGCACGTTTTATTTTTAGTAAAAAACAAAACAAAACAAAACAAAAAACCAGATGAGGTGGGCACAGTAAACCAGACCTTTTCTCCATCCCTAGCAATAAGAGAATAATTCCTCTCCCTCGACGCCACCCTCCCCACGAGTTAAGAAATATTTTGTTCTAGTTCTAGCTTTAAGGTCGTCCAGTTAAACCATCTTTTCGACAAATCGCTCTTTACCGATTTAGAGTTTCTTTCCAGAAACATTTTAATATATATATATATATTTATATATTTATATATATATATGTATATTTTGTACAGGATATACAGATTTCGGCATGAGACCCTTTAAAACACGGTACTGGCGCCGCCACCCTCGGGTAGCCGCCTTCGGGCACGCTGACCTGGCCGACCGGCTGTCGGAGATGCTAAGAGTGGTACCTGCGCAGGTGAGCTAAAGTAACTCCTCTAAAAGGTAAAGGCTCTTGTGATTTAAAGTATGTGCAGCTTCATAGCCCTGTGGAAAGGAGAAGGGAAAACACCACCCTCAGACTATATACAGTGTAAACATCACAAGGCATCGAACTCTACTCCCAGAAAAGACCACGGAACCCCCGCGTCCGCCCCGGTGGCGCTAACACTCCTCCTCGGGTTCCCTGGCTTTCTTGTGAAGAGCGCGGTTAAAGCTGTGGCAGGCGGGCACCCAGTGATTGTCGTGAAGGCCGAGCTTACAACCGGGGACGCTCTTCTGCGAGCGGTGGCAGCACATCCAATACCCGGGGCCGTAGGGTAAGGCCTGGCAATAGGGCTTGGGGTGCCACCGGCACAGAGAGACGTCCCCCTTGGTGAACTTCTTCTTGCACTGCTTGCAAGGGTCTTCCCTGTAGCGCGGGTCGCGGACCCAGCGCGAGTCCGCCGGCCGGATGTTGTAGTACTCGATAATGAATTTGAAATAGCCGCAAGTGCATTTGAGGGCCACCAGGCTCCTGGTGGGCAGGAAACCAAAGATCTTCACAATGATATGGTGGGGCAGGAAGAGGAGGTACTGCTGGGGCTCGAGGAGTTGCTGGATCTTGAACCTGGTCTCCAGAAAGTCATGGGACCTTTGCCTCTTGAGGTGAGAAGAGCCGAAGGTCAGCAAAGCACCTTCCGTTGGAGATTCTGGTGGCTCCCCAGAGCCACGTAAGCCAACAGATTCGATGGCGGGAGGAGTTCCCTTTCCTTGAGAGTCTCCCTGGCACGCATCGGCAGGGACTTCTCCCGTCTGCGAACGCTGCGGAGGGGGTTTGCAACGGGATGATAAGAGCAAAAAGAGCTTCCCAGGAAGAGAATCTTCCACGAAGCTGGGACCTGATGGCAGGGAGGTTCTGCAACCTGCCTCCAACTTGATGACAGAGATGCTAACGCCCGGGGACTCCCTCCCTCGGAGGTCTGAATTCAGCTCGCAAAGAATAACGGGCTCTTTCAGCGTGCAATCCCCAGCCGTGCTTTTGCTCTGTACGGAATGTGGGGGGGCGCGGAGGGGTTCCAGATATGTTGGGTGCCGGGCCGTGGACACATTTTTAGATGCGTCTAAGCCCCTCTGGTCTAGCTTTGGGTCGGGGATCCTCTCAAGGGCATCTCCAAAAGATGACGAGCAGCCGGGATCCGAACGGTCCCAGGGATTCTCTTCCCCAGAAGAACCGCGGCCGGATCTCCAACGATCCTCCTCCGCATCGCATTCTTCTCGGTTGAGACCCTCCGGGGACGTTTTCCGGCCTTCGCTCTCCGACAGCGTCCTGCTCGCCAGCAGCACCCGCCCCACGTTCCGCCGAAAGCTGTTGTTTCGGGACAGACTCCCCGCTTCGCGCTCGCTCTGCCGTTTCAAGCACTCTGACTCAAGCTTTGCCACCATGTCCAACACGCGCACCGGCTCCGTGTGTTGCTCTCCGTCACCACCGCTCCTGTCTCCCCCAGGCGGGGCCTTCTCCGGAGGTGCCTCGCAGGTTCCCGGGGCGGGAAAGGGCTCGGGAGGGAGAGGAGCGGGTCTGGGTTGCCCGGCGAGCTTGGCAGAGACAGCAGAGGCACCGGGGCAGTTCCTGGCACAGTTGGCCAGCAGGACGCCCGCCCTTTGCTCCAGGAAAGCGACCATCTCGATGACCGACAAATGCCGCCCAGGGAATCCTGCTTCCCCGCTGTCGTTCACGTTGTGGACAGAGCAGTGGACCACATTGCAGGCAAAGGGTTCTGGCTGGAAGCACGTTCCGCTGGCCTCTCTCATCCTCTCCAAATGGATCTTGGCTTTTTTGATATCCAGGGACTTTTTCCTACGCTTGGTGGCCCTCCCGTCGATGTCCCAGGTGCTCTTGTTCTTCCCGGCGGAGACCCTGCCGCCTCCGCTCCATTGCTGTGCGGCGAAGAAGGCGATCTTCTCCTTGGTGTTCCCCGGCTTCACGATGGCCCAGATGTCCAGCGGTCCTTCCCCGCTGTCGCCCTGGTGGATGGTTGGGGGCAGGGTGCCGCCCCCTTCGGCATGGCTTTGGCTGCTGTTCCTATGGCAGGTGGTGGTGGCGGCGGCGGCGGCGGAGGGGCTTTCCAGGGGCTTCCAGAGAGGGGCAGGTGGAAGGAGGCCGGGTTTGCCACTGCCAGGCTGCTCCTCGGTCGCCAACCTTGGGTGACTCATGGGGGGGCTCCGGGGAAGCTCCAAGCTCACGTCCGGGGATCGCTCTTTCTTCTGTAGCTTAAGATATGGTTTTAAGTGCATGCCAGAGATTCTGCAAAAGAGGAGAAAACACACGTTTGTTGTTGTTGTTGCTGATGATGATGTTTTAAATTGTAATTGCAACTAATGTTAAGAGCTGGTTATGAACACAGAAACCAACAAGGGACAGCTGGCAGGAAATGACTTTGAGCCCAGAATGTGGCAAAGTACCCAGCACGTCATTGGGCTATGGAATTTGCTGGCAGGAGATGTGGTAACAGTAACCTGGATGACTTTAAGAAAGAGACAAATTTATGGAAGACAGTTGTATCAGTGGCTACTAGAATGGATGCCTGAGTACATCCTTCAGGCCGGAGGGACAAGCAGGAGGCCTCTAAGGCCATTTGCTGGGATTCGAGAGCAAGAGAAGGTTTGCCCTTGTCTCTGCTTGAGATGCCCATGGGCAACTGGTGGGCCACTGTGTGTGACAGGATGCTGGATTTGATGGGTTGTGGCCTCATCCAGCAGGGCTCCTTTAGGTTCTTATGGACCAGATGGGCTGTGGCCTGATCCAGCAGGGCTTCTCTTACGTTCTTATGATTGGTTTATCACTTGGTGTGCCATAGAGAGAAGGGTGTCTGTGAGAGGATGCGCCTTCAGCTTATCTCACCTGCCTCCCTGAGCATTGACATCCCTGGGCAGAAGGTGGAAGCAATCTCCAGCAGCTCTCCCCTTGGTGGAAGGAGCCTGGAGAAGAATAGCCAGAACTCGGTGAGGGTTCCACAGTGGCTGATGCCCAGCAACGGAGCCTCCAATGGCAGGCGGCGGAATGCGCAGGCTGTTGAACTGGACGTGCCAGCAAAGGAGATTTCTGACTTAGAGATTTAGAAGGAGATTAATCCGGATTTAGAAGATCTGGACCTTTGAAGATCCAGTCCTGAAGATCCGGATCTTGGTGAGGAGCCCATGTGTCCGCAATGGCCACCTAGCAGTCGAAGTCAAAGGGCGCTAAACAAGGTTGCAGTGTGGATGCCAAAGCGCCCATCCAGAGATTCCATCTGGCCCAAAGTGGGAGGGGCTACTGGTCGTGTGGCATGATCGGCCAGCGCAGACATCACTCGAGGGACACCCCGGGACTGCATTGCCCCAGTCGCAGTGCGAACGCACATCCTCTGATCCGGTCTTCATGGCGTAAGACCAGAGTGAAGACACCATTAAAGGGGTCTACCATAAATACAGATTTAAGGGCCCAAAGACCCCATTAAATCTGGATTTCACTGGTGCTAGTGTGAACAAATGGGGTCCTAATGGGTCCTGTGTGCAAACAGCGCAGACAGAGCAGTACCAATAGGGTTCCTAATGGGTTCTAAATGGGGTCTTTGTTGCTAGTGCAGAAACACCCTTAGAGTTGGAAGGGACCTCCAGGGTCATCCAGTCCAACCTCCTGCTCATTGTGGGATTCACTAAGCCATCCCGGATGGATGTCTGCCCAGCCTCTTAATTCTCGCTGATCGCAACAGGGCTTAAATTTCCTAGCCAGGCAGCATTTAGATTTGAAGCTGGAGACCATACGTGGTGAAGTCCTACAAGAAAAAGTTGAAGGATCTAGGAATGTTTAGCCTGCAGAAGAGAAGACTGAGAGGAGACAGGATCAGGTCTTCAAGTATTTGAAGGGCCGTCACAATGCAGAGCGATCGTCCCTGTTCTCACTTGCACAAGATGGGAGGACTAGAAACAACAGGATGGAACTTCAAGGGAGTCAATACAGATTAGATGTTAGGAAAAACTTCCTGACAGTGAGGGTGATCAGTCAGTGGAATAGGTTGCCACGGGAGGTGGTGGGTTCTCCTTCGCTGGAGGTCTTCAAGCAGAGGCTGGACCTACATCTGACTGGGAAGGTCTAGGAAATCCTGCATTGAGCAGGGAGTGGAGCAGATGACCTTAAAGGTCCTTTCCAACTCTATAAGTCTCAAACACCATTTCTGTTTGTTTTCCTTGATTGCTGCTGGTTCAGGGTTTTATTTGTTTGTTTATGTTTACTGGTTCTTCCTGCAGTGTGGAAGGAATACAAATTTATGCTACGGGTGAAAGAAAACATTTCTCCCATCTGCTTCACCATCTGGGCTACAGCTTCATGCTGAGAAGCACAGGAGCCTCAAACTCCGCAATTGCACCACAGGGACCCAAAGTGAGGCATCGGAAGAAGGGTTTGGTTTTGAGAAGATTTGCTTGCACGCTTTCACTGCCATTTGCACGGGTGACAAAAAGGCACAAATTCACTTTACACTTTAGCTTTTCGTTTTACAAATCTAACTGGTCTGTTTTAATCGCAATCTGCCCTGAGACTGTCAGATTAAAGGTAGAACAATGAATAGTAACTGGGGGGGGGGGGGGGCAAATTTGCAGGCAAAAATCTATGAGCCTTTTATTAACCCCAAACTGTTAATTTAGAGAAACATACACTTAATTCCAAGAAGGAACTTTAGGGGTGCCAAAGGTTTGCTTTTAAACATAAGAACATAAGGGGAGCCCTGCTGGATGAGGCCACAGCCCATCTAGTCCAGCAATCTGTCCCACATAGAGGCCCACCAACTGCCCATGGGCATCTCAAGCAGAGACAAGGGCAAACCTTCTCCTGCTCTCAGATCCCAGCAAATGGCCCTAAAAGCATCCTGCTTGTCCCCCCAGCCTGAAAGATGTACTTAGGCATTCATTCTAGTAGCCACTGATACATCTGTCATCCATAAATTTGTCTAACCCTTCCTTAAAGCCATCTAGGCTGGTTCCTGTCACCTCCTCTTCCGGCAGCAAATTCCATAAACCAATGACCCTCTTGGTGAAGAAATACTTCCCCTTGTCTAATCTGACTCTACTACCCATCAGCTTCATAGATCCCCCCTGGTTCTAGTGTGTGAAAGTGAAAATAAATGTTCTCTATCTACCTTTTCTATACCATGCATAATTTTATATACTTCAATCAGGTCCCCTCTCAAACGCCGTCTCTCCAGAATGAAGAGGCCTAGACGTTGCAGCCTGGTTTTGTAACGGATTTTGTTCCAGACCCTTAATCATTCCGGTTGCCCTTTTCTGCACCTTCTCTAGTTCCACAATATCCTTTTTGAGGTGTGGTGACCAGAATTGTACACAATATTCCCAATGTGGCCTCACCATAGATTTATAAAGGGGCAAAATGACACTTGCTGTCTTATTTTCTATTCCCTTCCTAATTATTCCCAGCATTGAATTAGCTTTTTTTGCTGCTGCTGCACACTGGGTTGACACCTTCATTGAACTGTCCACCAAAACCCCGAGATCCCTTTCCTGGTGTGTTGCAGAAAGCTCAGACCCCATCAGTTTATAGACATAATTAGGATTCTTTTCCATAGTCTAAGGGCCACCACCAAGAAGGCCCTATTCCTGTCCTGCGCTTCCTCTACCTCATCCTTTCTTTTTTATATAGCTGATACAAAGTCATTTTGCCAGCTGCTAGTCCCCAGTAGTAAAGTCTGAGAGAAGATTCAGATCATAAACAACAACTATACCATTATCATAATCAGCCACTCTGTCAGTAATACCAGAGTACTGAAGCGCTTAGTGCTTCTGTTAACTGTTCAGGTCTTCCAGATCTAACCCATATCCTCTAGTTTCAGTCCTGATCACCTGCTTTCCGAGGGCGTGAAAGGGGTCTGCACATTATTCTGAGCCTGCATCTCATTCCAAGTTGTAACCAGGGCTTAAAAATACTCCAAATATCTATATCAACCTGCCCGTGCCTTAAGATCTGGAGGGGAGACTCTCCGGGTTGTACCACCACTTTCAATAGTAAATGGGGTGAGCACCCGGGAGAGGGCCTTCTCAGTGGTGGCGCCTAGGTGCATCAGGTGCTTTCACCAGGCCGCTTTGCCCTGGCCTTTGGCCACGTGGGGACACACTTTCTCTTCCCACTTTCAGTGTGTGAGTGAGTGAGTGAGTGTCTGAGTGAGTGAGTGTCTGAGTGAGTGAGTGTCTGAGCGAGCGAGTGAGCGAGTGAGTGCATGCATTAGTGTAAATAAAAATAAACCAATCATCTTGGTGCTGGACCCAGGAGTGGGGTCTCCTCTCCATCCGTACCGCTTGATGGGGTGCAGTGTAGATGGCGTGGAATTGAGTAGTTCCCGGTGGAGTCCAGCTCGGCAGGAACTCTTCATGGTAACTCCGCCTCCGCCCGTGGCAGGATGTCACAGCCAATCCATCTCGCTCCGCCGCCCTGGCTCCTGCCCCGGTGCTCCCCTGCCCACGCGACAGCCTGCTGGCGCTTTGGCACCTGAACACTGCTGAGAGGGAAGGAGAAGAAGAGGAAATCTTAGAGGTGCATTGCAGTGGAGACGTCCACACACTTTAGTGGCATCAATGCAGACAGTATTCGGGGCAGAACAGTGTGCTGGTTTAAACTGCCCCCATCCAAACCATCTCTGAGCGCCCCAGATGCACTTGGCTCTACAGAACCAGCGGAAGGCTTGGCACGGTCTTCCGTTGGGTCACGCCCAGCAGCCATTCTCGGTTTGGCTCCGTGGCACAGGCGGTTCAGCTATAAACACGGAAAGCCAGAGGTGGCTCTTCTACCCTGCTTTCCTCACCCTTTTAAGGGGACTCAAAGCGGCTGACAAACCTTCTGTTCTTCTCCCCACAACAGACACCCTGTGAGTTACCTGGTGCTGTGAGAGCTCAAAAGAGACCTGTGACTCGCCCAAGGTCACCCAGCTGGCTTCATGGGGGAGGGTGGAATCAAACCCGTTATTCCCAGATAAGAGTCCGGCTAGGAGAGGTCTGGAGCAGTAAAAGTGCAGTTGTCCTGAAGTTGCCCATCTAGTCTCCTGCGAAAAGGTGTCCAGGATGCAGAGCAGATGGACAGGAAAATCCAAGTCACGGCATGGGGCCTCTTAAGGAGGGATGGGCAGGAATATTTGAAATATTCATAATTCGGACATTCAGATCTCCGAATCTGAACAAACACGAATATTTTGAGTTATTCGCACAAATAAATTGGACATTCAAGTCTGTACAGATATATACGCATCTCGTATTCACCCGTATGCATCCATATGGGATGGAAACGGGAGGCGTACGGGTGCCTAAGGGTACATACAGGATGCATATGTGCCCGTATAGAAACAAACGTCCGAATTATCTGAATGAATCCATACAATGTATGCTTACAGATTAGCATGTAGGTCACACACCCATCTTTAGATATATTCCAGAATGCAGCCAGGTGTGAACGCCCCCCCCCCCCCCCGACACCAACAGGAAAATCTTGCTTTGAAGTCTGGTGAGTCTCCAGTAGGGAAGGACTTGCAGTCTGGCGTCAAGGGGTGTTTCTCCACTGTCAATTGTACCCATTTTTGCACCCATTTTTGTACCTTTTGGCGGTGAGCCGGATGATCCCATTTCCACTACGGCACCCATTTGGAACCCGATTGTTTCCACTGCCGTGGGGGAAATCCGGATCTTTTTGGCCTTTAATCCAGATTTTCTGTAGAACCCATTAATGGGGTCTACAATGGGGTTTTCTGCCAGAAAATCCGGATTAAAGGGAGCCTGTTTCCACTGGAAACAGGCAATGGGGTCCAAAGGAGGCTAGGGGGAGGGGATGCACCTTTGACGCCCCCCCCCCAAACATTGGCTTCGAAGTGACTTCAAAGTGACTTCGAAGTCACTTTGAACATGAGCTCAACTTTCCAAAGTTGAGCACCTGCTTCGAAGTCACTTCAAAGCTGACATCCAAGTCACTTCGAAGTTGCTTCGAAGACTGCCCCTCCCTGCCCCCCAAAACACCTGGGGTAATGGACCGACCCCTCGTGGGTCGATCCAGATTCCCCAGATGGGTGCAAAGCTGTTTCCACAGCAGGGGTGTTAGCACCCATTTCTAATGGGTGCTACACCTCCCATGGAAACACATTGGGTGCTTCCCTTAATCCGGATCTACTAGATCCGGATTAAGAAATGTACATAAGAACATAAGAACGTAAGAGAAGCCTTGCTGGATCAGGCCACAGCCCATCTAGTCCAGCATCCTGTCGCACACAGTGGCCCACCAAATGCTCACAGGCATCTCAAGCAGAGACAAGGGCAAACCTTCTCCTGCTCTTGAATCCCAGCAAAAGGCCTTGGCGGCATCCTGTTTGTCCCCCCAGCCTGAAAGATGTACTTAGGCATCCATTCTAGCAGCCACAGATACATCTGTCGTCCATAAATTAGTCTAACCCTACCTTAAAGCCATCCAGACTGGTAGCTGTCACCACCTCTTCCGGCAGCACATTCCATAAGCCGATGACCCTCTGGGTGGAGAAATCCTTCCCCTTGTCAGATCCGACTCTCCTACCCATCAGCTTCATAGATGCCCCCTGGTTCTAGTGTGCGATAGAGAAAAGAAATTTTCTCTATCCACCCTTTCTATACCATGCGTGATTTCATATCCTTCAATCAGGTCCCCTCTTAAACGCCGTCTCTCCAGACTGAAGAGGCCTATACGTTGCAGCCTGGTTTCGTAAGGGAGGTGTTCCAGACCCTTAATCATTCTGGTTGCCCTTCTTAGATCCATTCTTAGATCCGGATCTTCTTAAATCTGGATCTAAGGGCTGCAGTGGAAAAACACCCAAGGTATATCTCACAGGATGAATAGCTTCCCATAGTCTGGCCCTTCCTCAATGGACGGATTGCAATCCAGAGCCAAATATCTCTGGATGTTTGAATTGAACTGAATTGATTCAATTGCATTCGCTCACACCCCTAGTGCATTCAGTACAAGGCACATGCGTGTGCATACATGCCCCTATGCACACAGAGAGATGCGCATGCGCTCCGGCTTAGGGTGTTTCCCCCCCCAGAAAAACACAGATAAGACATCATAAAGGACAAGATAACGTTACTTTAAAGAAAATAATCCAGCTCAAAAGAGGTGTGAGTTTCCGCCGTGAAAATCTCCCTGCAAAATCCCATCTGCTCCGTAAAGATAACGCGCCCAACTTGGCTCCGTATCTCAATTAAGAGCGGCGCTTTCCGCGCAACTGGTTCTTGTCAAATACACCCGTGCAGAATCTGTCACTGTTGGCATTTTGCAAACGGCGCAACACCTTCTTTTCTGAAGCCCGCCCACATTTAGCTTATTATGGCCACACAAAGGGAAGCAGGAAAAGCCGGACTTCAAAGACTTCCATGCCAGAGAAGAAGAGGAGAGACACCTAATCTTCCCACTGGAATCTTCCCTGATCTCCATTAACTGGTTTTGAAAAGGTAGGGGGCAGGACCTTCTGCTTTCCAGGCATTTTGTTCTGCTACTGAGCTGCAGCCACTCCCAGACTCCATGGACCCCTCTATGCAGTTTTCTTGGCAGGGATACGGAAGTAGTTTGCCATTTCCTACTTTCAGGGAAAGGCTACATATTAACTGGCAACTTCCTGCTTTCCAGGCATTTTGTTCTGCCACTGAGCTGCAGCCACTCCCGGACTCCATGGGCCCCTCTATGCAGTTTTCTTGGCAGGGATACGGAAGTAGTTTGCCATTGCCTACCTTCAGGGAAAGGCTACATATTAACTGGCAACTTCCTGCTTTCCAGGCATTTTGTTCTGCCACTGAGCTGCAGCCACTCCCGGACTCCATGGGCCCCTCTATGCAGTTTTCTTGGCAGGGATACGGAAGTAGTTTGCCATTGCCTACTTTCAGGGAGAGGCTACATTATTAACTGGCAACTTCCTGCTTTCCAGGCATTTTGTTCTGCCACTGAGCTGCAGCCACTCCCAGACTCCATGGGCCCCTCTATGCAGTTTTCTTGGCAGGGATACGGAAGTAGTTTGCCATTGCCTACTTTCAGGGAGAGGCTACATTATTAACTGGCAACTTCCTGCTTTCCAGGCATTTTGTTCTGCCACTGAGCTGCAGCCACTCCCAGACTCCATGGACCCCTCTATGCAGTTTTCTTGGCAGTGATACGGAAGTAGTTTGCCATTTCCTACTTTCAGGGAAAGGCTACATTATTAACTGGCAACTTCCTGCTTTCCAGGCATTTTGTTCTGCTACTGAGCTGCAGCCACTCCCAGACTCCATGGGCCCCTCTATGCAGTTTTCTTGGCAGGGATACGGAAGTAGTTTGCCATTGCTTACTTCAGGACAGAGGCTGGAGGTTGAACTAGCAACCCTCTGCTTTCCAGGCACATTGTTCTACCATTGAGCTTCAGTCGCTCCCACAATCCTCAACTCGAGCTGCTTGTTCTGGGGCACAAATGTAGCAAATTTCCACAGCTTGGGGTGCAGAAAATGGATTACAGGAAAAGGAGGCCGTTGAGTGAGAAGAACAAACCCACAGGCACTGCACAGCAAGGCAGGAACATGAATAGGGAGCAAACTTAAAAATGGGGACACTGAAGTATAAAAGGGATTTCTTTTCTGTTTAATCTCTCTCCCACACTTGTGTTCAAAAGAGCCAGCTAAGCACCTTACAGCTGTTTTTAATTAAGAGCCCAAATGCAATCCTGCACTCATTAAAAATACAAGGGAAAGGGAGAAGGAAGCACAGAGGGCGCGAGAAGAGAAAGAGACGCTCCCTTCGTCTCTCCAGGGGTTCTGACAAAAGCATGCTCCCATGCGCAGGACTGTCCTCACAAACCAGGATCTCCCAGCAGAGACAAGGGCTGCCTCCAGACTAGTGGAATAAACCCACAGTTAAAGGTAAAAGCGCAGTATTCTTACTGGGTCCCGACTCGAAACGCAGCTCCATAAGTTCCCCATCGGAGCTGCGAGAGCTGAGTCGGCCTGCGGTGCCACATGGGTTGAGGCAGCCAATCAAATTTGAGCTGCCCTTCCTGCTCCCGTCTTTCCTGTTCTCGCTGTTCTGTCTTCACTGAGGGAAACGTCAGATTTTGTTTATATTGTGCGGCAAGCGTCCTTGATCCAGCATTTAAGGTAAGTGCGCAGTCCTGAACGGATAATGCGACACCACGACGACCCATTGATCATCATGTGTGACGCCTCGATCGGGAGTGCGCATTCCGCTGCGCAGTACAGATGTGGCTGGAGGCAGCCAAGCACGCCTGACTAGCTCGGCTTGCAAACTTCATCCCCTGATTCCATCTACAGCAACACTTGCCTTTCATGCCTTTTTTTTGGGGGGGGGGGATAAAGAGATGGAAGAGACTGTGTGGGTAGGAGAGACAGAGGGATGATTAATGTCTTCCATGACTCACTGAATCCAAGGCTGTATCTGGCGAGAATCACAACTAAAGGTAGTATTTTCTCTCCATCTGGTACTTCCAGAGAGGGAATCAACACCCAGCCCTCACAGAACCTACATGCACTGAACCAATGAGAGTGATGCTGCTGTTGCTGTTGGGACCACTGAGCCATGGCTGGCCCCAATCAACCGCATAGGCACCTCCATGCAGTTTTATTGGCAGAGATACAGAAGTGGTTTGCCATTCCCTACTTCGGGGAAGAGGCTGTCAATCAAATGAGCACCCCCTCTACTTTCCTGGCAGCTTACTCTACCACTGAGCTACAGCCGTTCCCAGATCTCACGGACACCTGGAAGCAGTTTTCTTGGCAGAGACACAGCGATGGTTTGTCATTGCTTACTACCATGGTAATGCTGGGGATTGAACCAGTAACCCTCTGTTTTCCAGATAGTTTTTTTTCCTACCACTGACCTACAGCCATTCCCAAAGTTTGTGAGGGCCTCTTTACAGCTTTCTTGGCAAAAATTTAAAAGTGGTTTGCCATACCCTACTTCCAGGGATCAAATCAGCAACCCTTTGCTCTCCAGGCAGCTTGCTCTAACACTGACTTACAGCTACGCCCAACAGTGAAGTTAGACTGCATGGAAGCAAATGCAACCAATGTAATTGTGCAGATGTTTCTTTCAAAGGGCTGAATGCATGAAGGAGATTTCTGGGGGGGGGGGGAGAGTGAATGGGTTTTTGCAGAGCTTTGCAGCAAGGGCTCCTAGGCAAACAGCCATGTTAGCCTCTGAAAGAGAAAACAAGGTGTCTTTATAAGACCTCTTTTCCTTCAAGGGACGCTTTCTGAAGACTGCGGTAAAAGCAAGTATTTCTTCACCCAGAGGGTCATTGGTATGGAATGTGCTGCCGGAAAAGGTGGTCACAGCTACCAGCCTAGATGGCTTTAAGGAAGGGTTAGACAAATTTATGGATGACAGATGTACCAATGGCTACTAGAATGAATGCCTAAATACATCTTTCAGGCTGGGGCGGGGGGGGACGGGACAAGTAGGATGCTTCTAAGGCCATTTGCTGGGATTCGAGAGCTGGAGAAGGTTTGCCCTTGTCTCTGCTTGAGATGCCCATGGGCAACTGGTGAGCCACTGTATGAGACAGAATGCTGGACTAGATGGGCTGTGGCCTGATCCAGCAGGGCTCCTCTTATGTTCTTACCTTTCAGGCTGGGGAGACAAACAGGAGGCCTCTAAGGCCATTTGCTGGGATTCGAGAGCTGGAGAAGGTTTGCCCTTGTCTCTGCTTGAGATGCCCATGGACAACTGGTGGGCCACTGTGTGCGATGGGATGCTGGACTAGATGGGCTGTGGCCTGATCCAGCAGGGCTCCTCTTACATTTTTATTTGCATTTCCTTGGAATTATTTGCATTTCCTTGGAATCAATGCAGCTCAACATCATGGGTGGTACATAAAATGGTCAAGGTCTTTGAGATACCAAATTCCCCCCCAAAAAAACCCACCCACCCACCCCAGCTTAGCTCGGGTGCAATGTCACATCTAGAACTATCCATAATTTTGTGCGATTTGTAGCTCTAGTAAAAAAAAAGTTATATTTCTGATATATGTATTTATTGAATGCAAAGACAAATCATTCTTTACATTAGGGCCTTTACGTTGCTGAATTTCATCCGCTAAATCTTCAATCGAAAGTCGGTATTTCGTACACTTCAAGCCCAAGCAAGCGCTACCAACGTCATCTGCCGGTCGGTTTCCTTTATTGGTTTTAGTAGTATTTAACGGTGTCAATAAGGTCTCACAAAAATATGTAGAGGGAAAAATTGTGAGCAAAGCCATCGCTGCCGCACACAGGTATTTGCTCCTCTAGCTACCGGGAACACAGACACACTGGGCGTGACCCGGCGGGGCCATGGCGTGACTCCATTGCGCCTCCTATGCCAGGCACAGACAGTGCGCCTGTGCTCCCACTATCTTCTAGGCCGCAAGCCAGAAGCGACCTGCAGCCTACGAGATACTGAACGGCAACGATGTACTCCAGCGCTGGGAGGACCCTGCGTGCCACCCAAAAGGGCTTGGCACATCACCTGTGACACTCATATCATAGGTTTGCAATCACTGATCTAAGATCCTTCCTGCACTGGGGCTTATTCCAGGATACATCCCATAATAAAAGCCTGCCATTTGCATGGTACCGTATTTCTCTGAAAAGAAGACAGTGTCTTATATTAATTTTTGCTCCTAGAGGCACTAGGGCTTATTTTCAGGGGATGTTTTATATGACACCTATATAGGGCTTATATTTCGAGCATCCTGGAAAAATGATGCTAGGGCTTATTTTCAAGTCAGGGCTTATTTTCGGGGAAACAGAGTAGAAGAAGAGTTGGCTTTTCAACCCTGCTTGTCTTACCCATTTAAGGGGACTCAAAGCGGCTGACAAAGCTTCTATTCTTCTCCCCACCACAGAACACCCTGTGAGGTATGTGGGGCTGTGAGAGCTCAGAAGAGAGCTGTGATTAGCCCAAGGTCACCCAGCTGGCTTCATGGAGGAGGGCGGAATCGAACCCAATATTCCCAGATAAGAGTCTGGCTCCCTAACCACTAGACCAGTGATGGCGAACCTTTTGAGCTCAGTGTGTCAAAATTTGCAAGAAAACCTAACTTAACTCAGGTGCTGTATCACATCTAGAAATATCCATACTTTTGTGATATTTGTGGCTCTAGTAAAAAAGTTATATTTTTTTATATATGTATTTTTTAAAAGCAAAAACAAACAATTCTTTACATTAGTGACTTTTGTTGCTGTATTTCGTTTGCTAAATCTTCAATTGAAAGTTGGTATTTCACACACTTCAAGAACAAGCAGGCACTACACAACCAGGTGCCAGGGTGACCAGGTGTGTCACCCAAAAGGGCTTGGTGTGTCACCTGTGACACGCGTGTCATAGGTTGGCCATCACCGCACTAGACCAAACTGGCTAGTGCAAACAGGCCCTGCTGTGGTCTGCGCTAACAGGTGGATAGCAATGCCCTGTTCCAAGATACATCCTGGATTAAGGCCTAGTGCAGAAATTGCGTGAGAAGGACAAATTGCAAACCAGAAGTTTGGACAGAAAAGAAAGCAGCAACTCTGATTTCTTTGATTTTCCAGTAGCTGCAAGACACACAAAAATGGATACTTTCAGGGACACCAAGTCATTTCCATTGTACTTTTTCACTTATTCTCTTGTGTTTTCTGCCATGATGCAGGTTTATGGCAAGAGCCGAACCCCCCGCGGACTTCACGCAAGGAGTAAAGGGGCGCTCTACAGGCGCCTTTCAGCGCGCAAAGCTTTGGATTCCGCAGAGCCCGGAGCAAAAACAGGAAACCCAGGAACACTGCAGTGCTGCTAATACTTAAAATATTTGGGGCACAGGGCCCAAAGGAAACAAATCTGGATACGTAATTCATTTCCACCCATGCAAAGCTTAATTGTTTCTATTAGCAGTCTGAAAGGTTTCGGGCAAATTGGTCTCCCGTCTCTTCTCCAAGGTGGGGGAGAAGAAATCCACAAGCCTCTGGGTTTTTTGTGTTATTTTTCCATCCCAGCATTGTTTTACAGCACTGATACTGGAGAGCTGACTGAGTTCCAGCTGGGGATTGCTGTTTTTATCATCGCTACTATAAACAGACCCTCCCAAGCTCACACGGACAGGAATTTGGAAAGTCCACGGAGCAGCCTCACGCCCTCTTGCACAGAGCATGGAAAAACCACACACGTGAAACGAGGCGGCCAGACACCAGCAGAAACATTGATTTCACACATGCGCCTGGAAGCCCACTTGTGGAATGGCGAAGACTGGTCTTTCCATAAGAAGAAGAAGAAGAGTTGGCTTTTCTACCCCGCTTCCTCACCCATTTAAGGGGACTCAAAGTGGCTGACAAACCTTCTGTTCTTCTCCCCACAACAGAACACCCTGTGAGGTAGGTGGGGCTGTGAGAGCTCAGAAGAGAGCTGTGCCTAGCCCAAGGTCACCCAGCTGGCTTCATGGGGGAGGGCGGAATCAAACCCAGTACTCCGAGGTAAGAGTCCAGCTCCCTAACCACTAGACCGGTGATGGCCAACCTATGACACATGTGTCACAGGTGACACGCCAAGCCCTTTTGGGTGACACACATGGTCACCCTGGCACCTGGACGTGTAGGGCTTGCTTGTTCTTGAAGTGTATGAAATACCAACTTTCAATTGAAGATTTAGCAACAAAAGTCACTAATGTAAAGAATTATTTGTTTTTGCTTTTAATAAAATACATATATCAAAGCTAACTTTTTTACTAGAGCTACGAATATCACAAAATTATGGATATTTCTAGATGTGACACAGCACCCGAGTTAAGCTAGGTTTTCTTGAGAATTTTGACACATCGCGCTCAAAAGGTTCGCCATCACTGCACTAGACCAAACTGGCTCACATTCAGTAAGGGCACATTCAGTAAGTCTCTGGTCACACCTAAGGTTTAATCTGGCTTCAGTCCACTTTTAGAACAGTTAACGCATCAGCGCACTGTTCTTCCCACATTCTCTCTCCCAAAGGTGAGTTTTCTGAGTTATTCAACACTGAAAGAAAACCGCTCGTCACTTCGCCCATGTATTTTCTCAGTCCAAATGTCCCAAGTTTTAATGCGTTTCTTATTGGTATATATTTCACTTAAAGGCATTGCAGAAAGAAAGGGATTCCTTGATTCGGGTAAGGGGGTGGTGGTTAAATTCTGCTCCAGCGTTAAAAATCTGTGAAAAATCAGTTGATCGTAGATGCAACCGCGCATGCACAGAGCGCCCACGTCATCAAGGCGACAGCGCTAACGCATGCGCAGTCGTGGAGGGCGCTGCAGTCAAAATGGCGGCACCCAGCAGAGGACCGGGGCCCAAATCCAATACAGAAAGTATCCGACCCCAGGGGGAGGGAATGGGTAGAGTTGACTAGCGCTTGCGCTCCTTTCCTGTCCAGTAGAGTACCCATTAAGGACCCTTAATGTTTAATGGGGGGTTAATGGGTACAACAGTGCTAGTGGGAAAACACCCAGAATGCCCCTGGAGGCACAGACAGGACGCCTCTCGAGGCCATTTGCAGGGAATGGATCGCAGCTGAAGGTTTTACCCTAATCTTCTGCTTGAGAATACCCATAAGCGACGGGTGGGCCACGGCTTGAGACAGGGTGCTGGACTGGATATTTCTCTAGGGGGCCTGGGAAAATAAAGCTACCAGCTACCGTAGTACCTGGTCAAGATTTTCAGAGCAACGTTAATAGGAAAATACGGTAAGCTGTCAAAAAAGACAGCCTGGGACAATACTACCAAAGCATCAGGCAAAACAGTGCCTCTTCCCTGGAACTTTCTGCAAAATGCCATCACCCCCCCCCCCCCCCGCCCAAAGTTAGGTGGGACAAGGTTGCCAGGTGACAGCAAGAAGATCTAAGGTGCTTTGTAACCAAGTTGCGAGTGACTCAGTCACAGCAGAGCGTGGAGCGTGAGCTACTGGGGGTGTTGGTGGAGAAGGGAGGAGGAATCACTCAGGTTTTATTTTTGGCTCAACTGCACGTCTTCGCTCTCTTCTTTTTTTTCTTTATCAACTAGTAGTCATCAGCAAAGGGGAGAACATAAGAACCCAAGAGGAGCCCTGCTGGATCAGGCCACAGCCCATCTAGTCCATAAGAACCCAAGAGGAGCCCTGCTGGATCAGGCCACAGCCCATCTAGTCCATAAGAACCTAAGAGGAGCCCTGCTGGATCAGGCCACAGCCCATCTAGTCCATAAGAACCTAAGAGGAGCCCTGCTGGATCAGGCCACAGCCCATCTAGTCCATAAGAACCTAAGAGGAGCCCTGCTGGATCAGGCCACAGCCCATCTAGTCCATAAGAACCTAAGAGGAGCCCTGCTGGATCAGGCCACAGCCCATCTAGTCCATAAGAACCTCAGAGGAGCCCTGCTGGATCGGGCCATAGCCCATTTAGTCCATAAGAACCTAAGAGGAGCCCTGCTGGATCAGGCCACAGCCCATCTAGTCCATAAGAACCTAAGAGGAGCCCTGCTGGATCAGGCCACAGCCCATCTAGTCCATAAGAACCTAAGAGGAGCCCTGCTGGATCAGGCCACAGCCCATCTAGTCCATAAGAACCTAAGAGGAACCCTGCTGGATCAGGCCACAGCCCATCTAGTCCATAAGAACCTAAGAGGAGCCCTGCTGGATCAGGCCACAGCCCATCTAATCCATAAGAACCTAAGAGGAGCCCTGCTGGATCAGCCCACAGCCCATCTAGTCCATAGGAACCTAAGAGGAGCCCTGCTGGATCAGCCCACAGCTCACCTAGTCCAGTGTGCCATCACACACAGTGACCCACCAACTGCCGGTGGGCATCCCAAGCAGAGACAAGGGCAAACCTTCTCTTGTTCTCGAATCCCAGCAAATGGCCTTAGAGGCATCCTATCATGGGTGTAAATAGAGGCAGTGGACTCTCCCAGAGGTAGGGTATAGGAGACCTTCCTGTATAAGGAGGGATAAAAATGTAAATAAATAAATAAATAAAATAGGAGCCAAGAAGAAGGAGCAGGGGCAGGAGCAGGAGGAGGAGTTGACTTTTCCAGCCCACTTTTCTCACCCACTTAAGGGGACTCAAAGCTGCTGCCAAACCTGTTCTTCTCCCCACAACAGACACCCTGTGAGGTGGGTGGGGCTGTGAGAGCTCAGAAGAGAGCTGTGACTACCCCAAGGTCACCCAGCTGGCTTCGTGGGGGAGGGTGGAACCCGGTATTCCCTAATCACTAGACCAAGACAGGGATTAGACTGTCCAAACTGGAGGCTTCTGGGGCAGGGGGTGAGAGCAATTTTCAAGGATTTCTGCTCCCCCTCCGCAGAATTATTTTAAGTTCTGGGATGTTAGGACTAAAGATGCAGGGGGGAAAAATAAGCCAATTTTGTTTCTCACTGAAACGGGCGGAGGGGTCCCACATCGGGGTCTTTGCAGCGCGCGGCCCGATCCTTTCGGTCTGTATCCGCTTCTGTACGCCGGCCAAGGGCAGGGTGGTGGTTCTAGGCCCCTTTATGCCCTGCCAAAGAACATACACAGAGGTCCTCAGAACAATTGGGCTTGTTTTTCATGGGTGCAAAGGGCTGCAGCCAAATGAGATGGGTGGGGTCCCCATCCAGCAATCTTGGAATCGGCTAATAGAATATAGGAAAATGTGACCTAGTGCAGAGGAGAGAGAGAGGGAAAGAGAGAGAGAGAGAGAGAGAGAGAGAGAGAGAGAGCTCCCTTTCCCAGTGAATAAAAGGAAAACAGGGAGGGCGGACAGAGCACAGGGGAACCAACGAGGCGACTCTGGACGGCATTAAATCAAGGCAAGACTGGAAAACGATCCCAAAGGGACGAGCAAAAGGATATTTCCCCCCTCCGTGACCCAGGAGAGCAACCTTTTCGAAGGAGATACCTGTAACAAGTCCCCCAGCCGGCAGGGTTGAACAGGAGGAGAGAGCCGCCGGTCTCTGCACCCGCCGGGTCCTTCCGGGAAGCGCGCAGAGGCTCTGCCCGCACGGCACCCGCCACGGCCCTCGCTGGCTTGCCCGCCCGGGCGTTTCGGCGCCTCTGCGTTTCCACCTGAGATGCAGGAATCCTGCATCATGCAGCCGATGGAATCACGTCCTTCAGGCAGTGACATCAGCCTGTTACCATGGGAATGATGGGGGCTGCTCCAAAGCCGGCGGGCTGGAAACGCTGCTGGAGCAAGTCACGGCAGCAGAGCCAGAACCCGGCTGAAGGTGGCACAGAGCGGTGGCAAGCGTGGCCTCGCAGCCACGGGCAAGCCACGGCCTCGGCTGACTGTGGCTCAGCAGAAAGCCACCTGGGGCAAAAGGCCACCGGAAGAGAGAGGGGCTGTTAAGGTCATGGGGGCACAAGCAGGATTCAGGGAGAAAAGGACCAGGATTCAACCACCCAGGGGAGGAAAGAGCCTAAAGAGGTTGCACTAGGAAAGGTTCCTTTCCCTCTCTCTCTCTGAGCCCTAGTTCGGTTTAAGGTAGGTTCCTAGGCTCACCCAACATCATTCAGGGACTTGGTTGCTCAGAATTACAAAGGCACAAGGTGGGGGGACTTGGATAAGAGCCAGACGCCGCTAGTGAAGAAGAACTGCCTTTTCTGTCCCGCTTTTCTCACCCATTTAAGGGGACTCAAAGCGGCTGACAAACCTTCTGTTCTTCTCCCCACAACAGACACCCTGTGTGTTAGCTGGGGCTGTGAGAACTCAGAAGAGAGCTGTGACTCTCCCAAGAACACCCAGCTGGCTTCATGGAGGAAGAAGAGCTGGCTTTTCTATCCTGCATTTCTCACCCATTTAAGGGGACTCAAAGGGGGCAACAAACCCTCTGTTCTTCTCCCCACAACAGAATACCCTGTGAGGTAGGTGGGGCTGTGAGAGCCCAGAAAGAGATCTGTGACTAGCCCAAGGTCACCCAGCTGGCTTCACAGAGGAGGGCGGAATCAAACCTGGTAGTGAGGTAGTGAGAAGGCGCAAAAGAACGTCAGAGGAGCCCTGCTGGATCGGGCCACAGCAATTGCTTCTAGGCTCTTCAAGCAGAGGACCAAAGCAAAACCTCCCCTTACCCTCCGTTCCCTGCAAATCGCCTTTCAGGAGCCTTGTTAAGGTCACTAGATAGCAGTAAGAGATCCAAAGCCAGTGCCAGGTAAAGAAGGACGTCTGGCAGGTGCAGAGGATATGATGATAATGGATGGTTGTTAAGGTCAGCTGTGTAGCTGAGGGGCAGGAGAGTTAGGACGGACAAGGGAAAAGTCCTTTCTCACCCAGAGGGTCATCGGTCTATGGAATTTGCTGCAGGAAGAGGTGGTGACAGCAACCAGCCTGGATGGCTTTAAGGAAGGGTGAGACAAATTCATGGAGAACCCAGCTGGATCAGGCCACAGCATTCTGTCGCACACAGTGGCCCACCAAATGCCCATGGGCATCACAAGCAGAGACAAGGGCAAACCTTCTCCTGCTCTTGAATCCCAGCAAATGGACTTAAGAGGCATCATGGCTCTCCCCACAGGCTGAAAGGTGTACTTAGGCATCCATTCTAGTAGCCATTGATACATCTGCCATCCATAAATTTCTCTAACCCTTCCTTAAAGCCACCTAGGCTGGTTGCTGTCACCTCTTCTGGCAGCCAATTCCACAGACTGATGACCCTCTGGGTGAAGAAATCCTTCCCCTGGTGTGATCCGACTCTCCTACCCATCAGCTTCATAGATGTCCCCTGGTTCTAGTGTTGTGTGATAGAGTAAAGTCATTTTCTCTCTCCACCTTTTCTATACCGTGCATGATTTTATATATAGGTGTAACCATGGCTATTAGTATGGATGCCTAAAGACATCCATGGCCATTTGCAGGGATTCAAGAGCAGGTGAAGGTTTTCCCTTTCTCTCCTGCATGAGATGCCCAGAAGCACTTGGTGGGCCACAGTGTGAGACAATGATCTGGACCAGATGGGCTGTGGGGCCCGATCCAGGTGGGCTCCTCTTATGTTCTTGAGAAAGGTGTGCGTCCTCCTTTCTCTCTCTGATACTGGGACTGTTTTTCAGCACCAATGTGTTGGGGAAGGAGAGCCACCATGTCCCTCCAAGCCATAAGTAGAAAGCTTTGGTCAGTTTCCCTCCAGTGTGAGGGAGTCATGTGGTCAGCAAAACCCAAACACTTCCCACTGAATTGTGGCACACCAAAGGGAGACATCCATCCATCCATCCATCCATCCATCCATCCATCCATCCATCCATCCATCCATCCATCCATCCATCCATCCATCCATCCATCCATCCATCCATCCAGCCAGCCAGCCAGCCAGCCAGCCAGCCAGCCAGCCAGCCACACACCCACCCTTCCATCCATCCATCCATCCATCCATCCAGCCAGCCATCCATCCATCCATCCATCCATCCATCCAGCCAGCCAGCCAGCCAGCCAGCCAGCCAGCCAGCCAGCCAGCCAGCCAGCCACCCACACACCCACCCTTCCATCCATCCATCCATCCATCCAGCCAGCCAGCCAGCCAGCCAGCCACCCATCCAGCCAGCCAGCCAGCCAGCCAGCCAGCCACCCACACACCCACCCTTCCATCCATCCATCCATCCATCCATCCATCCATCCATCCATCCATCCATCCATCCATCCATCCATCCATCCATCCATCCATCCATCCATCCATCCATTTATACATACTTCCATCCTGCCCTATACACAAAGGTCTCAGGGCAGATAACCTTTAAAATCCAGCATATCAAACAAAATGATATAAATTCAAACAATAAAAACCGCCACAATGTTTAAAACCCAGCATCTTAAAAACAAAACAATATCAAATAAAACAGTAGCATTTGTAGTAGCGGAAACATAACCAACATTTAGCCAAAGGCCTGAGCAAAGAGGTGTGTCTTCACCGCCTTCCTGAACATAAACGGAGAAGGAGCCTGACACACCTCCAGGGGGAGACTGTTCCATAGCCTGGGGGCCATCACTGAGAAGGCCTGCTCCCGGGTGCCCACCCGCCTCACTGCTGAAGGTGGTGGGACAACCAGGAGGGCCTCCCCTCCAGATCTTAGGGCACGGGTAGGTCGATATGGGAGAAGGTGTTCCTTTAGATATATGGGGTCCGAGTCAATCCCTCTGCACCTTCCAGACGTCCCCCTCTGCCTGGCACACGCGTTGGATCTCTTACTGCTTTCCAGTGATCTTAACAAGGCTCCTGAAAGGCAACTGCGAATTTTGGGCACTGCAGAAACTTCCAGAGCGGCCTTAGGGCAGACCAGTGTGAGAAATGGTGGCAGCTGGATTTTAATCACATCTGGAAGGCACCGGACCGAGAAGGCCACTTTCAAGAGCACTCTGGTCCAGGCTACAACAAAAAGGTCTAGCAGAAAAGCGGCTCTCCTGCCGCCCGCTGGCCATAGGGACGAACGTGCAAGCGCCGCACCGGAGGAAAGGCGCCTCTCAAGAGCCGAACCGATGCGCAGAGCTTTGCCAGGCACCTGCCTCGCTTGATCAAGCCCTCCGTTGCGTTTATGCTGCTCTGAACATGCATTGTTTTAACGCCAACCTTAAGCTACGGGGACATTTTGCGGCAAGAAACCCTCAGCGGTGTGAGCACCATTTTGCTGACAGGCCCCAATCATTTCATGCACCACTTGGCGCCTTCCACCCAGGTCTACTGGCCGAGCAGGAGCAAAGCGATCAGCTGTGAACGGGAACAAGATGTTCCTTTCCTTACCTATCAAACACTCTGAGCTTTAGGCAATCTCGGCTGGCTCCAAAGTGCCTTGTCTGCCCAGAGACATAGACTTCCAGTGTGGATTAACCTCCAGTTTCAACCAGTAAAGCAAGTTGCGGGTGGCAGAAGCAGAGCCTAATCTCAGACGGGACAGCTCTGATCTGCTCAACAATTCCAGCTACTTACTCTTCATGCATGTACTGTGTGGGTCTCCACTCTGGATTTCAAAACATGGAAGACCACACGACACAACGTGGACTGACAAATGAAAGGCTTGGTGTGAGGATTTATCACGCCAGGCTGCAGAGGTGCAATACTTTAGCCCTGCTGGATACTCAGGAAGCTCAACAGATGTGCAAAAACTCCACATCTACCATCTCTGCTCATGAATGTAGCACCACAAGCTAAGTTCACTGGGGGAGGCCCTCTTGATACTGCCACCCCTGTCAACAGCTAAAGATTCAAGAGCACGTTGGAGGGCCTTCTCTATGGCGGCCCCCCAGGCTGTGGAATGATCTCCCCTCTGAGATGCATCAAGCCCCTTCACTGTATGTCTTCAAACCCTGGCTGCTGGCTGAAGAAACAGCTTTCCCTTTCCATATTAGGAGCTGTTAGTGGTAGACAAATTCACAGAGGATAGGCGTATCAATGGCTACTGGAATGGATGGCTATCTTTCAGGCTGGGGGCACTAGCAGGATGCCTCTAAGGCCATTTGCTGGGATACGAGAGCAGGAGAAGGTTTGCCCTTGTCTCTGCTTGAGATGCCCATGGGCAATTGGTGGGCCACTGTGTGAGACAGGATGCTGGCCTAGATTGGCTGTGGCCTGATCCAGTGGGGCAAAGTATCAGTGGTTACTGTAATGGATGGCTAAGTACATCTTTCAGGCTGGGGGGTGGACAAGCAGGATGCCTCTAAGGCCATTTGCTGGGATTCAAAAGCAGGAGAAGGTTTGCCCTTGTCTCTGCTTGAGATGCCCATGGGCAACTGGTGGGCCACTGTGAGAGACAGGACGCTGGTGCAGATCAACTGTGGCCTGATACAGTGGGGCTCCTCTTATTTTATGTTCAATTTCTCAAGCCTCTGACTACAATTACAGACCCTAGTACGCTTATCTGAAACAAGATAAAGAAGTATGGTACGTACATTTGGGTTTCTCTCCCCCACAACCCCCCAAATGCCAACACAAAATCAGCTCACGCTACGGGGTCAGAGGAGAAACGGTACCTTCAGAGCTGCCCCTCTGCGCAGGTTCAGACATCACAGCTCCCTCTGTACCTTGCGCAATCCGTTGAAGGGCATTTCTAAAAAGCGAAAAGTACAGGAAGGAAAGGGCGTTAGTGAGCAGCAGCCAATTAGCAGGCAGCTACATTTCATCTTAATAAAAGGGCACTTCATACAAACCACCAGAGGACAAGATCAGCCAAATTTATTAAACTAGCAATGCCCAGAAGATCCCAGGATTCTCCTCTCCAGAGGACATGGGGAAATAACAACTCAAAACAGGTGGAACAGGCACAGAATTTCTAAAAGTGGCGAGCAGAGCTGTGATACACACTGGCTTTCCAGGTAATCTGTTCAAGGATAGGAATTTAATACTGTCAATGCCACTACACAATCATGCATCACAATACCAAATGCCTAAACCAGGCAGGCACAATGGACAATAATACCTAAACATCACCCTCCTAGGAAAGAAGATTCCTTCTTCTACGGAGGTGGTGCACAACACAAAATATAATGTGGAGAGAGAACATTGCTTTTCTCTATGACACAACACTAGAACCAGGGGGCATCTATGAAGCTGATGGGTAGGAGAGTCAGATCAGACAAGGGGAAGGATTTCTTCACCCAGAGGGTCATCGGTTTATGGAATGTGCTGCCGGAAGAGGTGGTGACAGCAACCAGCCTGGATGGCTTTAAGGAAAGGTGAGAAAAGCTTATGGACGACAGAGGTATCAGCGGCTACTAGAATGGATACCTGAGTACATCCTTCAGGCTGGGGGGACAAGCAGGATACCTCTAAGGCCATTTGCTGGAATTCGAGAGTAGGAAAGGTTTGCCCTTGTCGTTGCTTGAGAAGTCCATGGGCAGTTGGTGGGCCACTGTGTGCCACAGGATGATGTACTAGATGGGCTGTGGCCTGATCCAGCAGGGCTCCTCCTAGGTTCTTATGGACTAGGTGGGCTGTGGCCTGATCCAGCAGGGCTCCTCCTAGGTTCTTATGGACTAGATGGGCTGATCCAGCAGGGCTCTTCTTAACTTCTTATGAACTAGATGGGCTGTGGGCTGATCCAGCAGGGCTCCTCTTAGCTTCTTATGGACTAGATGGGCTGTGGCCTGTCTCTCACAGCAGCCAACCAATTCCTTCTGGGTATCTCAAGAGGTTTACTCACAATTCCCTGCAAATGGTCCATGGAGGCTTCCTGCCTGTCTCTTCAATCCAAAGGCAGTACCTAGGCAACCTTTCTCGTAACCACTGGCCAGCACAATACTGTCTGCCTAGCAAAATTTTCTCCACAGCTTCATGCAGAATTTCCCCCCACCAGCCGCTATCCAAAGAAGAGAGAACCAACGTCCTTTTGACGGAACCCACTACCCATCACCTGTCCATCAGCCACACAGGCTGGACTGAAGAAAGAAGGAACCCAAGAACATCTGGATAGCCACAAAGTTCCTGGTTCCTGTGCTATTTAACTGAAGAAGGTAGGACTAGACCTGGGAACCTGTTCCTGGATACAGCCGAGTTGTGGCCAATTGATTTCACGGACACCTCCATGGAGAACTTCTACGCAGTTTTCTTGGTAGAGTTACAGAAGTGGTTTTCCATTGTCTGCTCCAACTGAGAGACTGGGGGTCAAACCAACAACCTTCTGTTTTCTAGGCAGTTTGCTCTACCACTGATCTGCAGCAACACACAGATCTCATGGCTCCCTCTTCGCAGTTTTCTTGGCAGAGATAGCAGAAGTGGTTTGTCATTGTCTACTTCTGAGGAGAGGCTGGGATTCAAACTGACAACCTTCTGTTTCCCAAGCTGCTTGTCTTAACCACTGAGCTACAGCCCCTCCCATTAATACAGTACTATCCATTAAATCTAGCCGTGGAAAGTACAGCCAGACCCCAATATCCATGCGGATATGGAAAACCATGGATAATAGCAAATGCTGGGAAATGCACTCTATTTCCCACAATTCCTGAATCATGGAAAATCTTGCTTGAGATCCACTCCATTTCCCATAATTCCTGTGAAATCCTGTGGGATTTCAAAGGCATTATGGGAAATCGCCCACCATTTTGGACCATTTCCTGCCTGACCCAGGCCTTGAAGAGCTTCAGGTAGGTCTAATGGCGCTCGCAGGGGGCAGTGGGGTGGGCTGATCCGGTCACTGTGGGAAACTGAACCTGCAGTTACTGGATCAATGGATACAGAGGTCTGACAGTAACCTGCATTTGCCATGATGGACTGGAACGCGCCACCCTCCCCAGGATTGCTGCAGAAAGTCCCTCAGCTTCTTCTGCCCATGCCACAGCCATGAGATAACCAGACAGAGTCAACAGTGAGGAATGACAGGTGGAGCGTAATGGATGAAGCAGAGGTACCCAACTGCAGCCCTCCAGATGCTCCTGAACTTCAACTCCCATAATTCCATAGCCAGTTCCAGCCAGATTAGATGGTGTCAGCACGGACGTAGGGGAGTTGTAGTTAGGAACATCTACAAAGCTGCAATTTGAGCATCCTAGAACTGCAGAATTCTGCTTGTGGGGCAGAGGGTCAATCAAGGCGCATTCTCTAACAACTGCAGGCCCAATTTTGCACCAGTAAGGGGACTCAAAGTGGCTGACAAACCTTCTGTTCTTCTCCCCACAGCAAACACACTGTGAGGTGAGTAGGGCTGTGAGAGCTCAGAAAGAGAACTGTGGCTAGCCCCAGGCCACCCAGCTGGCTTCATGGAGGGAGAAGAAGAAAAGTTGTCTTTTATAGCCCGTTTTTCTCACCCTTAAGGGAACTCAAAGCGGCTGGCAAACCTTCTGTTCTTCTCCCCACAGCAGACACCCTTTGAGGTAGATGAGGCTGTGAGAGCTCAAAAAGAGACCTATGACTGAAGAACAGTTGGCTTTTATATCTCGCTTTTCTCACCCTTAAGGGAACTCAAAGCGGCTGACAAACCTTCTGTTCTTCTCCCCGCAGCAGACACCTAGTGAGGTCGGTGGGGCTGTGAGAGCTCAGAAAGAGAGCTGTGACTCGCCCAGGGCCACCCAGCTGGTTTTGTGGTGGAGTGCAGCACTGAACTGGGAGACCACCAAGATAAGAGTCCAGCACTCTGACTGCAAGGCCAGGACTGTAAAACCCAAAGGAATACAGTATATGCATCAGTCTAAAAACCATCCACAAGTTGATCTAAGAAAAAGCTCAGTAAAATGTGAAAGAAAGAACCCGGGATGGGGAGGGAGGGCAGGTAGTATTTCAACGGTAAAATTTCTCAGAGATCTGAAATGAAACAAAAATGTCCGCCTGGCTGTTGGACAAAATAAATAAACAATAAACCCACACCCTTGTTCGGTAACCCTTGAGGTCTACGCACACGGCACATCGCTCACCCTGGCTGTATCATGGCTGTGTGTCCTGTGATTGTGGGCAAACTCGCCAGTCTGGCAAAACTGTGGATTTCAGAGAGGGAGAGAAATCAAACGCATCATGCGCCATCTGCACTGCTGTGAATGCTGTGAATGCTGCTCAGTGCGCAGGACACTTTCTCCTAGCTCTCAGCAGCAGCAGCAGACGCTTGCGCTCCACGCTCCGCTGCTTCCTTACACACCCTGGAGCCTGCTGCTAAAATCAAGCCAGGAATTCCAGACTCTGTACCCACCCTGTAACGTATTTGCTATGTTTAGACCCGCTGCTTATTAATAGCCCGAGATGGAGGAGTCTATGAGGAAGGAGAAAGGCAGATACACAGACTTCCTTTGCCTAGCAGAACTTCACATTTCGGAAGCCAAGCTCTTTACGTGGGAATGTCAGATCTTCTACTTGGCGGGGGAAGGACCTGAAAAAGCTAATTTTCAAAGGAATTACGGGGTTCAGGTACAGCAAGGACGCCATCTCACATAGCAGACAAAAGCCAGATTGAACAGCGAAGATCCTTCAATGAAGACTGTCTGATCTACCAACCGTTTAGGTCTAAGTATCTTCACCCAGAAATCAATCCCATGAATTATCTTGTTTTTACTTCATTTGCAACCCTTTTAGGCAAACATCACGGTAACTTGAGAAAGCCTTTTATTAACTTCTCCAGGGTTACGCATGTTTTGCAAGCTCAGGCGATAACCGTTCTCTGGGCATCATGTATTTTGTAACAAGCAAGCAAAATTCTTACAGTTAAAGATGCACAGAGGGCTAATGAAAAATTGGGAGATAGATGGATAGATAGGTAGACAGACAGACATCTTGAATTGGATTCATAGCAAATTGGCAGCCAGCAGTGCCAATTAGCAGTCTATACTGAATTCTGCATCAGCTCCAGTTTCTGAACTGTCTTCAAGGGCAGCCCCACATAAAGCACATTCTAGCAGTCCCGTCTAGAAGTTACGAGAGCATGGATTACGGTAGCCAGATCCTCTCTGCCGAGAACGGGCCACAGCTAATTGGAAGGCCCCTCATTACTGGTTATTCAAAAATAAAATGTTCTATATAGTTAGAAAATGCACATGCAGAAAAAATAAAACATTTGGAGAAGAATACTGGAGGTTTCATTGCACAGAATGCCTTAAGGCACCTATCTATTAAGACTAAGTATGTGCAGTCTGGACACCCACAGATACGGAGAGTGAATACAAAGATGGACTCCATTCCTGGAAACAGCTTTACCTTCTAGGAAAATGAAAACTCATTTCAGCTAATTTTAGATGGCAGAATTAAGAAGAAGAAGAGTTGGCTTTCTTTACCCCGCTTTTCTCGCCCATTTAAGGAGACTCAAAGCGGCTGATAAACCTTCTGTTCTCCCCACATTAGAACACCCTGTGAGGTGGGAGGGGCTGTGAGAGCCCACAAGAGAGCTGTGACTTGCCCAAGGTCACCCAGCTGGCTTCACGGAGGAGGGCAGAATTTCTCCCCAGCCTGAAGGATGTACCTAGGCATCCATTCTAGCAGCCATTGATAAACTTATCAACCATGAATTTGTCTAACCCTCTAGGCTGGTTGCTGTCACCATGTCTTCTCACAGCAGATTCTATAAACCGATAACCCTCAGGGTGAAGAAGAAGAAGAAGAGTGGGCTTTTCTACCCTGCTTTCCTCACTCATTTAAGGGGACTCAAAGCAGCTGACAAACCTTCTGTTCTTCTCCCCACAACAGACACCCTGTGAGGTAGGTGGGGCTGTGAGAGCTCAGAAGAGAGCTGTGACCAGCCCAAGGTCACCCAGCTGGCTTCATGGGGGAGCGCGGAATCAAACCCGGTATTTCCCAGATAAGAGTCCAGCTCCTTAACCGGTTTCACCTTTCAGTTTCACCTGAAACAAATACTCCTCTTTGCACCGGCTTCTCCTGTCCAACACTTTGTGCTAGGAAAAAGAATACAAATTACAATTATAAAATTACTGGGGCTGGTAGAAAGTGGATATTAATATTTCCTTGGAACCACAGACGTCAGCATCCCACCAACCCCTTCCGCTGCCGTTCTATCGGACGTGGGATCTCTGGACAAGGTCTCTGCCTTCCTCATTCTCCACCAGCAATTCAAAAGAGTGAGCCTCGAGCCGGAGATCTTCCTACAAAGGCAAGGTGTAGTGAAAAGGCAGACACGACGCGCCCAGACTACTTTGATAGGTCTTTATTCACATCACAGCTGGCTTCCCTCCGAGAAAAGGGAAGTGGGGGGGGCAGAGGGGGGCGAAACCCTTTTTGCATGCTGCCAGTTGAAGATTTTTTAAGTCCACACCACTGGGGAGTGGGGGGAAAGGTTTGCGTCGCAGCCGGAGCCATTAATTGCCCTGGCTTCTCAAGTTGGCGCTTCTTTCAACCTGCGTACAAAGGCTCGGCTGTGGAGAGCTCAATTAGTTCCTCTCTGGAGTCTCAGGCAAACGGCTTTGCCGTTACGGACGGCATTTACGTTCCTGTCGGAAGGGCGCACCGGTCTCTGGGCTCACGTGGGGCCATTCAAGCTTGAATGGATCCTTCGAGGTGAAAGTCCTAGGTCCAAGCCCTCACAGGGGTGCTTTTGCCCTGCAGCTCCCATGATGGACAGACTAGAGGTGTCTGATGAAACAGGTTTGTGTTCCTGGATGTTCACCTCGAACCGAACGTGCAGCGCACAGCACTGAAACTGTTTAACTGAAGGGCTGTTTGCATTAAGAACGTAAGAGACGCCCTGCTGGATCAGGCCACAGCCCATCTAGTCCAGCGTCCCATTGCACACAGTGGCCCACCAAATGCTCATGGGCATCACAAGCAGAGACAAGGGCAAACCTTCTTCTGCTCTCAAATCCCAGAAAATGGCCTTAGAAGCGTCCTGCTCCCCCCGCCAGCCTGAATGATGTACCTAGGCATTTATTGGCACATGTGACATCCATAAATTTGCCTAACCCTACCTTAAAGCCATCTAGACTGGGAGTTGTGACCAGTTTTTTCTGAACTTGTTAAAAAAAAATACCATTGTTACCTCTGAAAAAACCACCTTTCAAGGGCAAAACCACAGCAGACTTGAATCCTTTAATTGAATGGTTCACCGGTTTGGTCCGTCCACACTTGAAAAGCTGGTAGTCGTGTTGCGGACTACACCGAGCACTTCAAATGCAGGTTGCTCCTTTTGCACCTGATCTTTGCTACACTGGAATAGTTTAACGATACCATTCCAGTGAGCTAAGTGTGAACAGGCGCACAGATGCTGCAAGACAAAGCATGGTGCTAATCGAGGAGAAAGACCTGGAGAAGGCTTTTTCTCTATCACACAGCACTAGAACCAGGAGGCACTCTATGTAGCTGATGGGTAGGAGAGTCAGATCAGACAAGGGGAGGGGAGCCAATTTGGTCTAGTGGTTAAGGAGCCAGACTCTTATCTGGGAATACTGGGTTTGATTCCGCACTCCTCCACAAAGCCATCTGGGTGAACTTGAGTGAGTCACAGTTCTCTGTCTGAGCTCTCACAGCCCCACCTACCTCACAGGATGTTCTGTTGTGGGGAGAAGAACAGAAGGTATGTCAGCCGCTTTGAGTCCCCCCTTAAATGGGTGAGAAAAGCGGGGTAGAAAAGCCAGCTCTTCTTCTTCTCCCTCCATGAAACCAACTGGGTGACCTTGGGCTAGTCACAGCTCTCTTCTGAGCTCTCACAGCCCCACCTACCTCACAGGGTGTTCTGTTGTGGGGATAAGAATAGAAAGGTTTGTCAGGCACTTTGAGTCCCCTTAAATGGGTGAGAAAAGCAGGGCAGAATTCTTCTTCTTCTTCTTCCTCTTCCTCTTCAGCTAGAGGTTCATTAGTCTATACAGAATCTGCTGCAAGAAGACATGGTGACAGCAACCAGCCTAGATGGCTTTAAGAAAGGGTTAGACAAATTCATGGGTGAAAGGCTTATCAATGGCTGCTAGAATGGACGCCTAGGTACATCCTCCAGGCTGGGGAGACAGGCAGTTTCTCCCTTTGTCTTCTGCTAGAGGTGTCCAGAAGCAAGTGGTGGACCATTGTGTGAGACAGGATGTTGGAGCAGACGTGCTGTGGCCCAATCATGCAGGGCTCCTCATGTTCTTATGCTCAGTCTAAGGGAACCTGCACAATAATGTTACTGTAAAACTAGAGCATGCATCCAAAGACTCGCTCAGGTGCGCTGGGCATTTAGCACGGCCCTCACAGCCGCTAGATCTGGCTGCCCGTTCCTGACAACCCACAGCCCTTTTCTCCACAGCCACAACTCGCGCTTTGTAGAGGTCCAGAGGGAAACTGAAACAGCCTTTGGTTTTCAAACATCTCGCTGCCTCCCCGACCCTATGGGTTAGATACGGATAGATATTTTGATCTCATTAGTCAACCCGGATCTACCACGGTTGGCGTCAAGCGGAGAGACTGGCAGGCCGCAATTAATTATTTACTGGAGATGTGCACTTAAGCCTCGCTTTCCTTCTTTCCGCTAAAAGGCTGGAGGGGAAAGCCACAGTCTTCCTTTTAGCCAAACAGGGGAAACCTCAGGCAAATCTGAAGCCAAAGTGTATTCTTGGCATACGTTTGTGTGAGCAACACAAACCACCCTTCCAGAACGGTTTGGACCAGTTGCTGAAAGCAAGGGTTCTGAATGGTTCCCAGCCTAAACGGCTGGGTGATTTCCTTCGACACAGGAGGCCATGTGCCTCTGAAAGCCAGCTGTTGGGAGACCGAAAGCAGAGCAAGCTGTGGTTTTGTGCCCTGCTGGTGGGCTTCCTTGGGCAGCTAGTTGGCCAATGAGTGAGCAAACTAATGGTATAAGATGGGCCACGGGTGCAATCCAGTGAGGCACTTTTTATATTCTTGTGTCTCTGAGGGCCGGTTGCAAGGAGAGGCCAGCCAGGAAGCACATACAATCACAAGAACATAAGAGGAGCCCTGCCACAACCTACCTAGCCCAGCATCTTCCCCCACACAGTGGCCTGCCAATTACTTATGGGCACCTCGAGCAGAAGATGAAGGCAATACCTCCACCTGCTCCCAGCTCCCTGCAAATGGTCTTTAGAGGCATCTGGCCTGTCTCTACACCTTGGAGGGCATACCCAGCCATCCATTCTCGTAGCCAGGGACACACCTGTCCTCCATGAATTTGTCTATGGCCATTTTTGCACATGCAATGAAGACCCCATTAGGAACCCGACAGATACTCAATTGGTACGGATCAGTTGTGTATCTTCCGCACACATGACCCCTTAAGGATCCTAGTAGGGCCCCATTCTGTCCACACGAACGCCATCAAAATTTGGATTTAATGGGGTCCTCAGGCCCTTAAATCTGGATTAATTCAACACCCCTTTAATCCTGTCTTCTGCCGTGAATACTGGATCAGAGGCTGTGCTTCCGCATGTATACCAGGGCAATGGGGTCGCCATTTGCAGCAGGGGGGCTCTGGCCCTGGCCCTCAACACACGCACTATGTTGGCCCACACATCCTTTGTAGCGGTCTACGAAGCTGAGCACAAGCTTTGCACCAGCTACGTAGGCAGCTAGGAAGCTGTGTCTGTCCACCACGCCCACTATAACCGGAAGCAACTCGACTGACAGCTACGCAGGTCAATCGTGGCACACCACTGGCGGACCTTCCTGCTTGGGCCTCATTAGAGCCTCAGGATGGGTGCTACAGCGTCTGTATGGTAACCCTGTTGGCACCCGTTGCCAATGGGTGCTAGATGGCCCATGCAGACGCATGGGGGTCCTTGCCATAATGGGGAACCACTAGGGTAGGATTCCACGAGGACCGGATACCAAAGATCCAGATCTTCTTAATCCGGATTAAGAGGGGTACGGGCAAAAAGGCCCTAACCCTTTCTTAAATCCTATCTAGGCTACAGATGGTTTCCATGATAAATAGAAGGCCTGATACGACAATCCATCTGTCCCTGGCTCAGCAGTTCCACTTGTTCAGCTATATAAGCCAGTTTGGACTGGCCAGAAAGGCTGGACTTCTGAGCTGGAGAGATCATACCAGGTCTTCATCAGGCACAGGGAAGTTTGAGGAGAGGAAGCTGAACTGAAGGACAGACCTAAAGGCATATCCCTCACTGATTTCTCCATAACTTTCTAGTCCCCCTTATTCAGTATAGTCTGTCTGTCTGTCTGTCTGTCTACACCTACCTACCTATCTGGGCGGGTAACAGGTTTTAAAACAAAAGATTACAAGCAATATAAAAAACAATATTGATTTAAAAACTCTAAAAATCCAGCATATTTAAAATCATCTACTAAACATTAAAATACTAATATCTACGCTGGGGGAAAACTATAGCCAAAGGCCAGGGCAAAGAGGTTCGTCTTCACCGCCTTCCTGAATGTATACACAGAAGGGGTGTGACGCACCTCAAGGGGGAGACTATTCCATAACCTGGGGACCATCACCGAAAAGGCCTTTCCCCAGTGCCCACCCACCTCACTACTGAGGGTGGTGTGACAACCAGGACTACTGAGGGTGGTGTGACTTCCAGATCTGAAGGCACGGGCAGGTCGGTATGGAAAGAGCAAGACTAGGTTGACGGGTCTTCAATCCACTTAGTAGTAGATCTAGGGTGGACAGAGTCCTTTATGGATTAACTAAGGCTGTATTACAGTTTAAGTTTTACAGTGGGACTTATTTTTCCTTCCTAGGACATCTTGGAGTAGGTTCTGGGCAGCAGGATAAAATTGCCGGAAGCTGCATGTCACCCACAGGCAAGAAGGCAAGATTAATACGACATCCAACACGTCTGGCGTACTATAAAGCCAAACAGCTTTAACGGCCCAGATTCACTGAGCCAGCTTGAGGTCTTTCATCAAGGTGGCCTGCTAGCTTGGATCCCACTGTGGGACCACTTCACAGCATTTTCATGACTTTGAAAGGTCTTTATGGAGGCCACACAGCTGTTGCTTAGTGGTAGAGCCCAGTGCCTGAAAAGCAAGGGGTTGCCGGTTCAATACCCAGCTTCTCCCTAGAAGCAGGCAATGGCAAGCCACTTCGGCATCTTTGCCAAGAAACCAGCATAGAGATGCCCACATAGGTGCCCATACACTCAACGAGGTGTTAGCCATGACTCAGTGGTGCCCAACAACAAGAAAAACAACACAAAGTGCAGTCATGGCCTGTTGTAATTGAAAGAACGATAGATCTATGTCCCAAGGAGTTATGTGGGGAAAAAGTAGCTTCCTTGCCCAATGCATTTTGAGAAAAGAATTCAGTCAATGGTACTATATATCTGATACCATCTTTCTGACCAGGTCACCAAGTCCAGTAAGCTTTGGCTTGTCTTTAAGGCAAGCCAGGAATAAAACACCTGGCTGACTTTGAGAACCAACTGGATACGGGGTCTGCCAGTGAGCCTGTTCACTGCAGGCCCAACTGGTCACTCTTGAGTACATTTGGCTGAATGTTTCAAAACAGCCATAAATCTTTGCAAGATGACCTGGGGTTTAGGAATGCTACTGCACTTGTATCAGCCCCCAGGAGCAGGAAGAGGAACTACCTGGCTGTACCTGTGGGTTTCTTTAAATATTTTCTTTGGCCTTCCTGAAGGCTACGAAGACAGGATGAAGCCTGGTTGTGCAACAATGTCATGGATTTCTAATGCACAGTTTCAATACTTTAGGGGCTTCCCTTGCTAGTGGTTACTTATTCGTCACTGAGCCCAATTTAAGACGATGACACAAATATATAAATAAAGCCTAAATGGCCTGGGCCCTGGGTATCTGAGGGAGCGCCTTCTCCCATAGAGACCTGCCTGGGCACTGAGATCTCAAGGACAGGGCCTTCCTTCTCTTGCAGAGGTACAAGGCACAGGGACATGCAAGAGGGCCTTCTCTTTGGTAGCCCCTAGACTCTGGAACAGCCAGTTTGGTCTAGTGGTTAGGGAGCTGGACTCTTATCTGGGAATACTGGGTTCGATTCCGCCCTCCCCCACAAAACCAGCTGGGTAACCTTGGGCTAGTCACAGCTCTCTTCTGAGCTATCACAGCCCCACCTACCTCACAGGGTGTCTGTTGTGGGGAGAAGACCAGAAAGGTTTGTCAGACGCTTTGAGTCCCCTTACATGGCTGAGAAAAGCGGGGCAGAAAAGCCAACTCTTCTTCTTCTTCTTCTTCTTCTTCTTCGTCTTCTTGAGGTTTGACAGGTGCCTACAATGTATAGTTTTCGGCTTTTGCCATTTAAATAGCTTCCTCAGGGTGCTGTCCTCTTAGGGAGGGAGGGAGGGGGTTATATTTAATTATATTTTACTATTTCATGTTTTATTTTCATTGTAGCCCACCCTGTGACCAATTGGTGAAGGGCGGGATATACATATCCTAAATAAATCAATACCGATATTTGAAAATCAGAAAATGTTTTGCCTTTGTCTTCTGCTTGAGATGCCCAGAAGCAATTGGTGGGCCACTGTGTAAGACAGGTTGCTGGACTAGACAGCCTGCGGCCCGATCCAGCAGGGCTCCTCTGATGTCCTTAAAACATGTGAAACAGCCAAGCCCACACCTCTGGAACCACGTCAGCCTTTCCCACCTGCCTGTTGGGCACGCTGAATGAGGATTTTGCTACCTGAAGACCCAATGCTGGGAAAAGCTGATTGAGACAAACAGCTGATCAAAAGCACCGCTTCCTCCTGGGACCACTTTTGCTACCTTGTGAGCAAATCATACAGCTGAGCTCTGGCTGGTTTGTTTTCAAGAGGCTCTATTTTGGAAAGCCAGATGTTCAGGCAAAAGACGCTTCTATCCCTTAGGTTTCTGACACGTTCCTTCCGATGCGTTTTGCCTTCCTTAGGTAAGCATTTCTTCTGTTCCCAGTGGAGGGCACTTTTAGACTCATAAGCTCCACCTGCACTCCGAAGGGGGAAGACTTCATAATGAGAACTGCCGTTAGGCAAAGCAACAAAAGCCTAACGGGATATTGGAAAGCCCTCCGCGGCAGAGCGACACGTTTGGAAAGCCACCATCCCGGCGGGTGAGACGCTTTCTTTGTTGTTTTGCTGGGGCAAAATGTTGGCTCAAAGAAACAGTCAAAAACAAAGCCCCCACGATGCCCAGCGACCTGCATTCCCAGCCAGAAGAAAGAAAGGAACCGGAGAATTTTGGCACAGGGAGTCCTGCAGGATCAGATGACTGTGCAAACAGTGATTAAAACAGCCAGCCATGCGCAGCAGATATTTTGCCCCTTCTGTGGGCTGCAAAATCACAACATATTTCACATCTCCAAAAAAAAAGGAAGCAAAACAAGATAAAATCCACGCTGGCCTTAAAACACTGTGGGACTCGCCTGCCATCCTGCTATACCCCAATGAGTCATTTATGTAATGTGTACAGCAGGACAGATTTCCCAGGAACCAGGAACTGAAAGGAGCCAGCCAAACATGAGCTGTTAATCATCTACACACTGTACTCAAAGCTTCCTTGTTGGTTTCCACCATATCCACCTCCCAGACATTATTCAAACATCCTTTAACCCAGCAAAACAAAGGTTGAGCGAAAATGGAAAGTATCTCTCCATAGGGAACTTTCAGCATGAAGTATTTAAAGTGGTTTGTGTTTGTTATGGGTTTTTGTTTTCCTTTTCTTTCTTTCTCTCTTTTTTTATTTCTGAGACATGGATTACGAAACAGCGAGCCTCTAAGCTGCACGGGAGGCCTATTTATTCTAACCTCAAGGTGGAACAACAAATCTAACCAGGTTAATGGCCTCAGCTGGCTGGAAGCGGCGTGCAAATTATTACCGCGCCGGCGGGTAGGGTGGAGTGGAGTGGAGTGATAAAAAAGTGAACTTTGCTTTGAAGTCTGCTTGGATGTGCAAAACAGAATTACATATTGCTCTACATCAGTCGCGGGCTGACAGGCAACATCCCGTGCCGTTGATGATAAAATTGGCCTCGCTGCCTGGCTTGAAACAGGGTCAGCTGTTTGCAAATCTGTATTTCCACTTTCCACAAAGGGAAGACAGCAGGATGCAAAAGGAAAGGGCTCTCGTCTGCATACTTCTTCCAGATCGACCTGCCTGTGCCTTATGATCTGGAGGGGAGGCCCTCCACCTTTGATAGTAAAAGGGGTGGGTACCCAGGACAGGGCCTTCTCAGTGATGGCCCCTGGGTTATGGAATAGTCTCACCCTTGAGGTACAACAGGCGCTTTCATTCTATATGTTTAGGAAGGCAGTGAAGACGTAATTGGCTCAGAAATTGATGTTGTTGTTGTTGTATTTATTCATTTGTTTCTAAACATTTATATCCCATCCTGCACTTTCACGTCTCAAGATGGGTCACAATACTCAATTTCAACATGAAAAAAAATCAATAAAACAAACTAAACTAAGCTATACGAGACTCCCAATTGTAGCAGGGCAAAATTTGGATGGAGTTAACACTCAAAGGCCTGGGTGAAGACAAATGTTGTTGCCATATAATGTTGTTGACACCTGTTCCAACGTTTGGGGGTCACCACAAAAAAGGCTCTCTTGTGCATCACCATCCCTTGAAATTCTAAGGATGGCAGAATTGTAAGGAGGGTCTCCCCCTGTTAATAACCAGTCAGGTCTATATGGAAGATACTGTATACAGAAATCCATAAGGAAAAAGAATTATCCCAATCATGGCCAAAACACCAGATTGGTGACTACAGGCCTTTTCGCACGAGGGCCTGAGGAACACGTGTAGCACGCCCTGGGACAGAGCAGTCGCTCTGCTGGGTTGGCAGTTCCATTTGGGACTGCCCATCCCATCCCACTTGGGTTCTGGGTGTAGAGCACGAAATCAAGCTCTACACCTGGCCCAGGGCATTTGTGGGGCCTGCAGCTATTCAGGTGGGAGTGCATTTGCACGCTCCCCCTCTGACAGCTGTGGGCCCGTCTCCAGCGGCCACCGTTGGACAAACCTGTCACACTCCTTCCCTGGGTTCCTGCAGGTTCTAGGGGACCAGAGCGGGTCCCTGACAGCCTGCAGGACAACCCCCCCCCCCGGGCCCGGGCCTACACAGGGACACGCATTCGGGGTGGCATTGGGCACCTGCGTGCCTTGCTGGCTCTGACTGGCCAGCTACCCGCATGTGGGTAGCTAGCCAATCAGAGCCAGTGGGGCGTGCAGGCGCACAATGCCACTGGCCGGGTTCGCTACTTTGGACCCAGCAGCAAATCTGGGGAAGGAACACAACAGGAATGCCCACCCCTGGGTCAAATTCAACCAAATGGGGACAGGCCTGGGAGGGGCATCCCACCGCCGTGCCAGCCTTTTCAGGCTAGGACATGCAGGGATGGGTTCCCTTTTCACACTCAGACAGGTAGGAATGTGTTCGGCTGTCGTGGAAAAAGGCCTTATACGGATCAACGCTCACCACCTTGACCGGCCACTTGATATCCCCAAGGGATAAATTTTGCCAAATAATGCAAATCTCAAGCTCACAAATATCAGAGAAGCTTCAAAAAGGTTTTCCAACCCACTTCTCCTAGAAAAATAACCTACAAAATTGCTATCTTCTGCACCTAAATCCCTCATTATATAACGGAGGATCTTTGGTGAAACCGCCCGGAAAACAGAGGGTTGGAAGTTTGATTCCCAGCCTCTCCTTGGAATTAGGTCATGGCAAACCACTTATATTATCTCTGCATAGAAACGACCACAGGATCTGGGAGTGACTGTAATGCAGAGGTAGAGCAAACTACTTGAAAGCAGAAGGTTGCCGGTTCAATCCTCAACCTCTCCTTTGAAGTTGGCAAGGGCAAACTACTTCTGTATTGCTGCCAAGAAAACTGCGTAGAGATGCCCATAAAGATGCCTATGCAGTCAACTAGAAGTTACCTGTGAGTCAATGGTACCCAACCATCACCACCACCAACAGCCACAGGGTACTTTAAACCCACTGAAAACCCACTGTATAAATGACAAGTCATTCGCCACCCACAACACAAGAACATCAGAAGCTTCTTTCTGTTTCTGTTTAAAAAATAATGGACTCCTTTCAGTTAGGGATGCGCAGTCGTAACATTCATGTATACCTACGAATTCATTTGTATATAAACTGAATGTTATGATATTCATACATTGATGTTTGTACAAATATGAATGTCTCTGAACTTTCCTACGAAGCTTTGCAACATTTGTGAAACAGGGAGGTGGGAAAGCGGCTACACCAGTCACATCTGCAACGGATCCAGAGTGAATTCGACATGGTTTGAGAGCAGATTCAAAGTGGATTCAGGGTAGATTTGACGCTTTCAGAGGGGATATGTTACAGGATACTTATTAGTTACCTATCGAATACATATGCGTTCATATCAAATATTCATACAGAATTTGTATGAATATGTTTGTATCGTATAGAATCCTTCCGTGTTTGAAGGCGATCTATTTGAATGAATGTGTTATGATCGATTCATTATGAATTGAATTCAAAAAACGCAATTGTATACATCTCTACTTTCAGTGGTTTATCACAAAGGGATAAACAGTTCTATGCGTCTTAAGCAACTTACACTGTTTCCTGTTCCACTCTAATGCACAAAATGTTTTTTATAACTGAAAACATGCACAATTGTGATTATTATGTCCTACACAGCCTTCATTCTGCTTCAGTAGCTTCAGATGACATGTTTTCAAAACAAAAGTTTTAAATATAGTTGTTCCTTGTCTTATATGCTCCCCTCATAGGGAGGTTTTACATAAAAATAGGAAGCACAATGTATGACACGAAGCCACATATAAGAGACCATAAGAGTATATGAACTTAAAAGGAGCCCTGCTAGATCAGGCCACAGCCCATCTAGTCCAGCATCCTGTCTCACACAGTGGCTCACCAACCGTCTTCAAGCAGAAGACAAAAGTAAAGCCTTATCTGCTCTCAAATCCCTGCAAATGGCCTTTAGAGGCATCCTGCCTGTCTTTCCAACCTGGAGGATGTATCTGGGCATCCATTCTAGTAGCCATTGATTCACCTGCCCTTCACGAATTTGTCTAACCCTTCCTTAAAGCCATGTAGGCTAGCTGCTGTCACCACCTCTTCTGGCAGCGGATTCCATAGACCGATGACTCTCTGAGTGAAGAGCACCTTCTCAGCGATGTCAGGACAGGTGAAGGGCTTGCCTTCATCTTCCGACTGAAAAACCTAGAAGCAATTGGTGGGCCACTGTGTGAGACAAGATGCTGGCCTATATGGGCTGTGGCCTGATCCATCAGGGCTCCTCTTATGTTGTTATAGGCAAATTCATAAAGATCAGGTGTATTAATGGCTACTAAAATGGATGCCCAGGTGCCACCTCCAGGTTGGAGAGGCAGGCAGGATGCCTCTAAAGGCCATGTACAGGGAGTTGAGAGCAGGTGAAGGTTTTGCCTTTGTCTTCTGCTTGAGAAACCCAGAAGTAACTGGTGGGCCACTGTATGAGACTAGACTCGTGACCTAGATGGGGCCTGGATCCATATCAGAGGGTAAAGTCAATGATCGCTTTTAGATAAAGGGAAATTTGATTAAATTTTTGAGCAAGATTGATCTCATGGTTAGTGCTGGGCTTTTAGCTGATAATTCTGTACTCCACCACGAAGCCAGCTGGGTGGCCTTGGGCTAGTCATAGCTCTCTTTCTGAGCTCTCACAGGGTGTCTGTTGTGGGGAGAAGACCAGAAGGTTTGTCAGCCGCTTTGAGTTCCCTTAAAGGGTGAGAAAAGCAGGATAGAAAAGCCAACTCTTCTTCTTTTTGCAAGGGTTTTAAAAAACAAGGCCTATAAAATCCCTGCATAACGTAAGACCATCTATTTCTAGCACAAATTCAGCCTTTTAGAAATAAATCTGAAAAGACAACTCACAGAAGAGCGTGGTAACCTGTCCTTTATCAACCTGGAATTTGGGACAAATGGGTGAGCCCTTCATGATAAAATACCCGAATTCCAGAAAAAGATCTCTTACAGTGAGGGTGACTGGTCCCTTTCAGAGGTGGGGGCTTCTTTGATAAAAAGCTCTAACTGCAGTGTGACAACTCAGCTTGGAGAACTTGGAGAACCCAGCATGTCAGCTCTGAAGTACAGACACTCGCCAGACGCGGGCTAGACATGCTTTGATCTCCACCTCTTCATAAGGCCACAAGTTCAAATTGACAGCCTGAACAAATGGCCTTCTAAAGCAAAAGCCTCTGGAAAAAATGCTGCATTTGTTCTTTTAAAAAAAGGTGGGAAAGGACAATAGAAGGAAAAAAACTGTCAGGTCAGCAAACATAAATACACAATATGCAGCCAAAAAGGAAACCGGCTGAGAGTTTATGCTGGACTTAGAAAAGATGAGGAATATTTCGGAGGCATAAGCTGGAGTCACTTTGATATCTCAATAGAAAAAAATTGCTAATAAATGTAATAACAGAAAGGAGGAAACCTATAGGGAAAAACCCACTTCTAGGTTTTAGTAGAACACTAACCCATCTGGCTAAGGGTTTTTTTCCACTTACCTCCCTTAATCCGGTTCTAAGATGATCCGGATCTAAGAGATGGGTCCAACTAGTCTAGATTTAGAAGATCCGGATCTAAAGAAGTACCCGATGCGTCTCCACGGGCAGGGTAGCACCCAATGGCAATGGTGCTAGGCAAGCTCGCAGTGGGAACGCTGGAGCACCCATGTTGAGCACCCATCTGTACCCAAGTGGGAGACATCCGTCACGCCATGTTTTGGAGGGGCGATGTGTCTAATCCGGATTTGATGCCTGAAGACTGGATTGTAGACCCCTTTAATGGGGTCCACAGGAAATCAAGATTATAGGTCCTGTAGGACCCATTTAATCCGGATTTCCCTAGTACAGGTGTGAACAAAGCAGGTTCTAATGGGGTCTGCAGTGGAAATGGGGTCTTCCTGCTCTGAGTCTAATGGGTCCTTAATGGGTCTCTAATGGGTACTTAATGGGTATTTAGTGCTAATGGAAAAACCTCCTAAGATTGCCTTAAGGCTATTTCACCATCTAAAATGCACTGGGCAGAGAGTTAGGACCAACAAGGGGAAGTATTATTTTCACCCAGAGGGCCATCAGTCTATGGAATTTACATGCAGAAGGGGTGGTGACAACAACCAGCCAAGGTTAGATAAATTCATGGTGGACAGGCCCAAGTATCATCTCTAGACTGATAGTGGCTATTTGCAAGGAGTCAAGAGCAGGTAAAGGTACTACCTTTGTCTTACTGTGAGGCAGTCTTGTCTAGTGGTTAGGGAGCCGGACTCTTATCTAGGAATACTGGGTTTGATTCCGCACTTCTACATGAAGCCAGCTGGGTGGCCTTGGGCTAGTCACAGCTCTCTTCTGAGCTCTCACAGCCCCACCTGCCTCACAGGGTGTCCTGCTGTAGGGAGAAGAATAGAAAGCTTTGTCAGCTGCTTTAAGTCCCCTTAAATGGGTGAGAAGAGCGAGGTAGAAAAGCCAACTTCTCCTCCTCTTCTTCTTGGGTATACCCAGACACAATTGAAGGGTCCCTGGGCTGTGGCCTGATCCAGCAGAGCTTCCCTTCTGTTCTAATAGACAAATTCATGGAGGACAGGTGTATCAGTGCCTACTAGAATGGATGTCTAGGTACCACCTCCAGGTGGAAGAGACAGGCAAGATACCTCTAAAGGCCATCTGCAGGGAGTCAAGAGTACATGAAGGCTTTGTGTTTGTCTTCTGCTCCTGAATACCCACAAGCACTTGGTGGACCACTCTGTGAAAGAGATGTGCTAGGGTCTAATCTAGCAGGTTCTCTTATCCCAGGTACTGTTTTTACAGGTTGGAGAGTCAGGCAAGATGCCTCTAAAAACAAGGAGTTGAAAAAAGATGGAAGGTTTTGTCCTTGTCTTTTGTGTACGATGCCCAGAAGCAATTGATGGGCCAGTGTGTGAGACAGGACACTGGACTAGATGGGCTGTGGCCTGATCCAGCAAGGCTTCTCTTATGTCCTTGGATACTCAGTAAAGCTGACTGCCAACAGAAAAACGACTATTGAAAACTGTATTTGCACTATTTCTGTGCATTTATTAACACCAGCTGCGGCACAACAGAAGAATTCCAATGAACTTCAATAATTAATAGCTCTCAAGAACACCTAGTACTGAATGACAAGGCAACCTAAAAATAGTTAGAAGTCCTGGGAATGTGACCAAAAAAAAGACAAACCCTCAATTAAAAGAGATTTAGCCTGGCCAAAAGGTTATCCCTGTTCCCCAGGTCATGAAGGACTAAAAAGAAAGAACAAAGTCTTTGTTCATTTAGAAAAAAGAGAGATCAAGGTACTGCATCTCCAAAAACCTGTGCAAAGATTAATCCATTCAGTTCAAACTGATTTAAAAGACGACAGAAAATATTCACATAAAAGGAGAATCTTGCAAAGCATGCTTAAAAAAGAAAGATCTGCCATCACACAGACTAAAGCTAAAATAATAACGTGGATGCAGATGATTTTGGAATTATCCTAAAACTGCTGCATCAGAAGGTATAAGAATATGAAGACAGCTTTGCAGGGTTTTGCCCAAAGACTCAGCAAACTAGCCTAATGCTTGCTCTCTGTTGCTTTTTTATACAGTTGGACCCCCATATTCTCGGACAATGTAAACTGCAGATAACAGCAAATGCTGGAAAATGCACTCTATTTCCTATAATTCCACAGGAATCATGGGAAATCTTACTCAAGATGCATTCCATTTCCCATAATTCCTGTGAAATCCTGCAGGATTTCAAAGGGGTTATGGGAAATTGTGTATCATTTTGGGACATTTTTGCCCGCGCCAGGCCTCAGAAGACCTTAAGGTAGGACTAATGGCACCCATCGGGTTCAGTGAGCTTATCCAAGTCACCGCAGGAAAGTTAAGCAGCAGTTACTGGATCAGTGGATACAGGGGTCCGACTATACTACGGTTCCCAGCAGGTATAGGCCAGAAATAGCAAGGGTGTTCCAAATTTGGGTAGGCTGTGTTAGTCCAGCATTCTGCTTCCTGTTCTGGTCAATTGCATAATTCTCAAAAGATCACAATATGACTATGCAGATAAAACTCCACCTCTCGCTGTCAACCACAAAGGAACACATAGGGGAAATTTGCACTATGCCTCTTTGCACTAGGATACATAGCACTAGAATACTCTAGCTACCCTTACCTAACTGCGGATGATCACCTGGACAGTGACCATCACAGAGCTCTGGTGACAGTGACAGTACGACTACATGGTGTGGTCAACGGGGCAAGCTGGCAACAAAGCATCATATCTGCACCTCCAATCACGTGCTTCTCCTGCATGTTTTCCAACCGGAAGACATGTGGATAGAGCATGCAGACCCAGCTTAGTCTAGTAGATAAGGAGCCAGAGTCTTATCTGGGAGTATCGGGTTTGATTCCGCACTCCCCCACGAAGCCAGCTGGGTGACCTTGGGCTAGTCACAGGTTTCTTCTGAGCTATCACAGCCCCACCTACCTCACAGGGTATTCTGTTGTGGGGAGAAGACTTAGAAAGCTTTATCAGCTGCTTTGAGTCCCCTTCATTGGGTGATAAAAGCCAATTCTTTTTCTTCTTCTTCTTCCCATTTCTGCTGCTAATATAAGCATTCTGGGACACACGAAACTGTTTCTGGTTAAGAAATGGCTCCTTGAGGTATGGATGTACCATCTGGGAACTCCCCCCAGATTCTGGAAAGCCCCAATGCCTCCCACAATGGATGGTCCATTCTCCCCATCACTATTGTGAGAGGAGTTGGAAAACTGTGATATCCCTAATTTTCATAAACTGAGAAAGAAGATTTATTATTTTCCATCTCAACAAGGAACACAGAACCCTCATTTCTCAAAAACTTCATCACCAAAATTTGGGTTCCCTGATGGTCTTGATGTTCACTTCCAAAGAGTGAGAATAATAAACCCTCGGCCTTCCTTCAGCTCTTAATTTGCTTGTAGTTTCCAATACTGAATCTCTAACTATCAGAAATGGAAAACAGAAGCTCAAATACCTCTGAAAGGTGGAGTTCTGAGTTCTGTAAAGAAACACCATGACCCGTAGATGAGCCAAGAAGACCAGGAAAGGGGTGTGCCAGAATCACAAAGACGTCCAAGGCATTTATTTCAGCTCACTGACCCTGAGATAACTCATCTAATCTTAAAACTGCATGAACAAGCTGTTATGATCTGCAAAAGACAAGGACTCCAGAAGCCAAATGGGTGACGACAATTCTTATTGCTGCCAGTATTTGACTGATTTTTTACATGTTTATCTTGCAATGTACTCCTTTCTTCTCACTTCGGTTTTATTTGTACAGTTAGGCTAGAAGATGGCAACAGGACCAACTGAGCCAGCAAAATTCCTTGGCCAAGAGAGGACTCAAAGGCAGGGATTTTACGGGTTTTTGTCCAAACCTCTACCATGGTACACATGATTTTAGGTTTTATATACAGTAAAATTATTTATGCTAAAAAACATGCAGTACAGGTGTAATGCAGTGACAGCTAGGAGCACCTATCACCAGTTTTGGCTTCTCCTGGATAGGGATAATTTGGCCACTGTGATCAACACTCTGGCAACCTTCAGATTAGACTACTGTAATGTGCTGTATGTTGGGCCTCCTTGAAATCAGTGAAGAAGAAGAAGAGCTGTCTTTTCTACTCTGCTTTTCTCACCCTTTTAAGGGGACTCAAAGCAGCTGACAAAGCTTTCTATTCTTCTCCCCACAAAAGGAGAAGGGCTGTGAGAGCTCAGAAGACAGCTGTGACTAGCCCAAGGTCACCCAGCTGGCTTCGTGGAGGAGTGTGGAATCAAACCCGGTATTCACAGATAAGAAGAGTCCAGCTCCCTAACCACTAGACTAAACTGGCTCACAGTCAAGAAGCTGGAACTAATGAAAAAGAGTCTCTGGCCAGACGCACTGGCTGACTATTCGCTTGAGACCCCAATTCAAGGTGTTGCTGTTAATATACAAAGCAGTAAACAGCTTGGTGCTTGGTTATCCAAAGAAGCACCTTCGCCCATTTACACTTGCCTGGGTATGGAGATCTCATGGAGAGGGACTTCTTGTAGGTCCACCTCTCCCAGAAGGGCAAGGAGCAGGGATGCTGAACTAGATGAGCTGTGGCCTGATCCAGCAGGGCTTCTCTGAATTCACGGAGTACAGGTGTATCAGTCGCTACTAGCATGGATGCCTAAGTATCACCTTTGGGTTGGAGAGACAGGCAGGATGTTTCTAAAGGCCATCTGTAGGGATTCGAGAGTAGGTGAAGGTTTGTCTTCTGCTTGAGGTGGGCCGCTGTATGAGATGGGATGCTGGACTAGATGAACATAAGAACATAAGAGGGGCCCTGCTGGATCAGGCCACAGTCCATCTAGTCCAGCATCCTGTCGCACACAGTGACCCACCAAGTGCCCATGGGCATCTCAAGCAGAGACAAGAGCGAACCTTCTCCTGTTCTAGAATCCCAGCAAATGGCCTTAGAGGTATCCTGCTTGTCCCCACAGCCTGAAAGATGTACTTAGGCATCCATTTTAGTAGCCACTGATACATCTGTCATCCATAAAATCTGTCTAACTCTTCCATAAAGCCATCTTGGCTGGTTGCTATTACCACCTCTTCTGGCAGCCAATTCCATAGACCGATGACCCACTGGGTGAAGAAATACTTCCCCTTGTCTGACTCTCCTACCCAAAACCCCACAGTGGGCTCTTGTCTCATCTAGAAGGACTCCCCTTACACTGTTCTTATGTTCACACACCACTGCCACAGCCACCAGTGAACATCTAACCAAGCAGATGTACTGCGCAGGCCCAACCCGTGAAGCCTGTCCCAGATTGGCACAAATTTACTCCCTACAGATTTGCAACAGGAAAAGCAAAACATGACAGACAGCATGAGAGACAGAACAGCTCCAAGAAGGAAAAAGAGAACACACCGTGTGCCGCATTGTATGTGTAAAAAAATAATAAGAGAAAAGCTGCAATGAAAAGATGATTTATGAGAACGGAATACGATCCACCCCGCCCAGTCCTCAAAATATGGTGAAGGAAGGGAAAGGTGCGCATGTCACCCGCAGGCAAGCTTGTGAGCACAGGGCACTTGTGTGTGGACTCAGGGTACACTTACATAACGCAAGACCAGAATGCCACGGAAGGTGTGGCAAAGCCCAGCTAAGCCGCAACAAGTCTGAGCTGCCACAGAAACAAGTTCAGATTCCAGAGCATTCAAACGAGGCATGACCTTGAAGCTGATTCCTCCTCCGGTTGATCTATGCTGTCAATGTACAAGACAGTAAGGTTTACCAAGCTCGAGGGATGTACATGAATATTCGTAACATTATTCGTACGAATTCACCTGGATTAGGACACGCGTACACAGATCGAACGTTAGGACCTTCGTACATTAACATTCATACGAATACGAATGTTCTGGACATTCGCAGAAATAGTTCAGACATTCGTTAAACTGTGGAGGTGGGAAAGGGCTGCACCATTCACACCCGCAATGGACCCAGAATGCTTTCAACATGGATCGAGAGCGGATTAAAAGTGGGTTCAGATCCTCAGGCATATGTTTTTGTTATGATATTGTTTGATACATTTATTCTTTGATGTTATGTTCTCTTCTGTTGTTGATTTATGGAAATAAAATATAATAAAAACAAAAAAGGTGGATTCAGGTCAGATTTGACGCTTTCAGAGCAGATATGTTACGGGATAGGTACATCAGATATGTATCGGATACATATGCATTTGGGTCTCATACGTATACATTCGTATCGGATACATATGCGTTCACATCAGATATTCATATGAATTCAGACAAATACATTAATATCAAATAGAATCCTACCACATTTGAAGGAGATCTATTCAAACGAATACAGATTTTCTAACATTTGAGCCAGTTTGGTCTAGTGGTTAGGGAGCCGGACTCTTATCTGGAAATACCAGGTTAGATTCCGCTCTCCCCCATGAAGCCAGCTGGGTGACCTTGGGCTAGTCACAGCCCTCTTCTGAGCTCTCATAGCCTCACCTACCTCACAGGGTGTCTGTTGTAAGAAGAACAAAAGGTTTGTCAGCTGCTTTGAGTCCCCTTAAATGGGTGAGAAAAGGAGGGTAGAAAAGCCAACTCTTCTTCTTCTTCTTCTTCTTCTACAAATTGTATGCCAAAAAACCACAACTGTACAACTCCCTACTGAGCTCTCAACTGAGTGTATACTACATTGTACAGCATTACAGGAATTCTCATATCTCCATGTTCAATAATAAAATCTCAATGATGAGAAGTCCGTCTGGGTCCAGAATGGAGCAGTCACTCTGCTTAATGGCCCCAGCATAGATGGATGTCTCTGGATCTAAATCTCCATTTGGCCACAAAACCTCACTGGGCCCAGCAACTGCCTCTCACACTAATCCATCTCACAAGAGTTATAGCAAGGATAAAAGGGAGGCAAAGATTTGATGGCATGTCTACTCTTCAACAGCTCTGGCCGGACATTAGGATCATTGTATTCTGCCATCCACAGACGCCAAAGGGTAGTGGCATACAAAATGACCTTCTCTGTGGTGGCCCCCAGACTTTGGAACAACCTTCCTATGGAAATACACCAGGTGCCAATGTTATAGGTCTTTTGCCACCAAATGAAAAAATATCTCTTTGGTGCTTAGCTTTCTCCAAACTAGACCTGCCAGGGAGTGATGTTGGTTATATTTTAATGCACTTTTATCCTGATTTTATTAATGCTGTTTATACAGAGTGCTGTGACCTTCGTCAGAACCATTTGGAGAAGGGCAGAATACAAAGGTAATGAATTAAATAAATAAATCAGATGTTCCCGAGAGAGAGAAAAAAATGGTATTTTCTGACAACAGACATCAAGTAAAGAAAGCTGAGACTTGGTTCAGAGGGCTCTGCTAGGGAGATACTGAAGGCATCTGGCTGATGTGTTCCACAAAGAAAATACTAGATCAGGTAGTTGCTGTTCTGACTCAGCCAAGCAGTATGTCTGAGTCTAAGCCAGCAGCATTAGCATGTGAACAGCCTCCCAGGTGCCTGTTCCAGAAGCAATGCACAAGCATACAATAATAAAGTTGGCACTCTTTGATCAGGAAAGCAGAAGATATGAGGACATCACAATAGCCTACGAACAAAGCAGCCTTCTCGTTTCTTGGATTCTAAATCACCGGTGTCCTTTTTTGGATTCCAGAGTGACAAACACAGTTGGGCACCCAAGTAGTCATAAGAACATAAGAGGAGAGGAGTCACGTGGATCAGGCCACAAATCATGTAGTCCAGTATCCTGTCTCACACAGTGGCCCACCAAATGTTTCTGGGCATCTCTAGCCAGAGAAAGAGGCAAAACCTTCACCTACTCTTTGACTCCCTGACAGTGGCCTTTGGAAGCATCCTGTCTGTCCCTCCAACCTGGAGGCAGGGCTTAGGCATCTGTTCTAGTAGCCATTGATACACCTGTCCTCCATTAACTAAGAGAAGCCCTGCTGGATCAGGCCACAGACCATCTAGTCCAGCATCCTGTCCCATGCAGTAGCTGACCAGTTGCTTCTGGGCATCTGATCTACTCTTTTCTCCCTGCAAGTGGCTTTTAGAAGGAGAAGGAGGAGAAAAAGGAGAAAAAGGAGAAGGAGAAGGAGAAGCAGCAGCAGCAGCAGCAGCAGCAGCAGCAGTAGTAGTAGCAGTAGCAGTAGTAGTAGTAGTAGTAATGTTGGCTTTTCTACCCCACTTTTCTCACCTATTTCAGGGGACTCAAAGCAGCTGACAAAGCTTTCTATTCTTCTCCCCACAACAGAACACCCTGTGAGGTAGGCGGGGCTGTAAGAGCTCAGGAGACAGCTGTGACTAGCCCAAGGTCACCCAGCTGGCTTTGTGGAGGAGTGCGAAATCAAAGCTGTTATTCCCAGGTAAGAGTCCGGCTCCCTAACCACTAGACCAAACTGGCATCCTGTCTGCCTCTCTAACCCAGACACAGTACCTAGGCATCTGTACTCCCAGGCCAGTGTGTAGCTGGTGAAATCACATCTTGTTACGTTCCCCTCCCAGCCCTTCCGTTGTTATCACTGTGCCATTCGACTTTACTCACTAAAAAAACAAAACAGAAAAACTGGCAGAGATGGACTATCAGAACCTCCCGAGATTGGCGCTTCGAGTTTCTTTCAGCCCTCGGGAGTTTGTTTTGTGAAATCCTCAAGACCTCACAGCCATTAGGCTCATTTCCCCCCCATGGGTTATCGGGTTCTAATCAGCTGAAATTTTCCCGCAGCAGAAGGTCATTAGATAGGATTGCAACAAGACTACGAACAGGCAGAAATAAGATCAGCATTAGCAAACATGCAAGCAGGCCTCTTTAGTCTGGAGCAGGGGTAGGCAAACCACAGCTGGAGGGCCACTTTGGCCCCTTGAGTGTGGCTCTTCCAGGTTAGGGGTACCCTGATTAAGTTAATAACAGTGTACCTACCTATATAGTTTAAGTTTTAAAAATTTGGCTCTCAAAAGAAATTTCAATCGTTGTACTGTTGATATTTGGCTCTGTTGACTAATGAGTTTGCCGACCACTGGTCTGGAGAGATGGCGTTTAAGAGGGGACATGATTGAAGGATATAAAATTATGCATGGTATAGAAAAGGTGGATAGAGAAATTTTCTTTTCTCTATCACACAACGTTAGAACCAGGGGGCATCTATGGAGCTGATGGGGGGGGGGAGAGAGTCAGATCCAACAAGGGGAAGTATTTCTTCACCCAGAGGGTCATCGGTTTATAGAACTGGCTGCCGGAAGAGGTGGTGACAGCTACCAGCCTAGATCGCTTTAAGGAAGGGTTAGGCCGGTGATGGCCAACCTATGACACGCGTGTCACAGGTGACACGCCAAGCCCTTTTGGGTGACACACATGGTCACCCTGGCACCTGGACGTGTAGTGCTTGCTTGATCTTGAAGTGTATGAAATATCAACTTTCAATTGAAGATTCAGCAACAAAAGTCACTAAATGTAAAGTATTTGTTTTTGCTTTTAATAAAATACATATATCAAAAATATAACTTTTTTTACTAGAGCTACAAATATCACAAAATTATGGATATTTCTAGAAGTGACACAGCACCCGAGTTAAGCTAGGTTTTCTTGTGAATTTTGACACACCGAGCTCAAAAGGTTCGCCATCACTGGGTTAGGCTATCAATGGCTACTAGAATGAATGCCTAAGTACATCTTTCAGGCTTGGGGGGGCGGGGGAAGCAGGATGCTTCTAAGGCAATTTGCTGGGATTCGAGATCAGGAGAAGTTTTGTCCTTGTCTCTGCTTGAGATGCCCATGAGCATTTGGTGGGCCACCGTGTGCGACGGGATGCTGGACTAGATGGGCTGTGGCCTGATCCAGCAGGGATCCTCTTATGTTCTTATGCAAGATGGAACAACAGGAAAAGACTGGTAAAGCCTTCTGTAACTCCCTGATCTTAAGGAATGGGTACTGAAGACCATTTTGCAGGGAGTGGAGAGCAGGTGAAGATTTTGCCTTTTGTCTTCTGCTTGAGATGCCCAGAAGCAAGTGGTGGGCCACTATGTGAGACAGGATGCTGGACTGGAGGGGCTGTGGCCTCATCCAGCAGGGCTGCTTTTATATTCTCACAGACAAATCCATGGAGTATCAATGGCTACTAGAACAGACGCCTAGAGACCGCATCCAGGTTGGAGAGCCAAGCACGATACTTCTCAAGGCCACTTGCCGGGGGGAGGGGGTGCAGGAGGAGGAGGAAAAGAAGAAGAAGAAGAAGAAGAAGAAGAGTTGGCTTTTCTACCCCACTTTTCTCACCTATATAAGGAGACTCAAAGCTGCTGACAAAGCTTCTGTTCTTCTCCCCACAAGAGACACCCTGTGAGGCAGGTGGTGCTATGAGAACTCAGAAGAGAGCTGTGACTAGCCCAGTGATGGCGAACCTTTTGAGCTCGGTGTGTCAAAATTCGCAAGAAAACCTAGCTAAACTCAGGTGCTATGTCACTTCTAGAAATATCCATAATTTTGTGATATTTGTAGCTCTAGTAAAAAAGTTATATTTTTGATATATGTATTTTATTAAAAGCAAAAACAAATAATTCTTTACATTAGTGACTTTTGTTGCTAAATCTTCAATTGAAAGTTGGTATTTCATACACTTCAAGAACAAGCAAGCAATACACATCCAGGTGCCAGGGTGACCAGGTGTGTCACCCAAAAGGGCTTGGCGTGTCACCTGTGACACGCGTGTCATAGGTTGGCCATCACCGGACTAGCCTCAGGTCACCCAGCTGGCTTCATAGGGGAGGGCAGAATCAAACCCGGTATTCCCGGATAAGAGTCCGGCTCCCTAACCACTAGACCAAACTGGCTCACAAAACAGGGAGTCAAAACAGGTGAAGTTTTTGCCTTTGTCTTTTGCTTGAGATGCCCAGAAGCAATTGGTGGGCTGGAGGATGCTGGACTAAACAGCCTATGGCCTGATCCAGCAGGGCTCCTCTTATGTTCTTATGAGCCATTTTGGTCTAGTGGTTAGGGAGCCGGACCCTTATCTGGGAATACCGGATTTGATTCCGCACTATTCCACAAAGCCAGCTGGGTGGCCTTGGGCTAGTCACAGTTCTCTTTCTGAGCTCTCAACGCCCCACCTACCTCACAGCATGTTCTGTAGTGGGTATAAGAATAGAAACCTTTGTCAGACACCTTGAATCCCCTTAAATAAGTGAGAAAAGTGGGGTAGAAAAGGCAACCCTTCTTCGATTTGAATGTTTAAAATCCGAACGCAACAAAAACCGATTCGAATCTGATACATTCAAATCCATCCATTCGAACGTTAGTTATGAATTTGAAGATACGAATTTTAACAACATTCGTATTTAAAGATACAAATGTTGACAATGTTCCTATGTGTTATACGTATCTGTATGCATTTCGTATGCATCTCGTTTTCGTTCCGTATTATCAGGGCAAATGCGTACAGATACATAGGATATTCAAATGACTGTTTCGGAGCATTCAAAATTTGTTCAAATGTCCAGCTTTGAATGTGAAGACATCCCATTTAAATTTGGATGTCCACATTCAAACAAATTCAATCGGATTTTGAATGTTTAGAATATCCCTACTTCTTATGCTCATAATGCTCAGCCCCCAAACATGATTTCAAGCAATGTTCACCATGAGCTTTTGGCCAGCAGCGGTGCTCCTCAACAGGGTAAGACCAAATTCATGTTAGGGTGGAAAAGCAGCATTAAATCCCACAGCTATAGGCTAGACTGGCATATACAACAAAGAATGTAGAAAGCAGCAATAGCAAATCACCTGCGCATGATTGTCACATAAACCATGCAGTTGTGTCTATGTAGTGCCTAGGGGTTGAGCCAACCTGGAAGGTATTTTTACCCTTCCTCTATGACAGTGGTTCTCAACCTTCCTAATGCCGTGACTCTTTAATGGAGTTCCTTATGTTGTGGAGACCCCCAACCACGGGGGCGGAGCAGCTGGGAGGTGGGAGGGAAGGGTGGCGGGAGACTCGTCGCGACCCCTCTGAAAGGGTAGTTCGACCCCCCAAAGGGGTCCCGACCCCCAGCTTGAGAACCACTGGTCTATGACATCTCTAGACTTCAAAGCTCAATTCAAACAACCCGAGCTCCTAAGCATGGGAAACAGACTAATTTTTCTAGCCCAACGTACAACAACATACTCTCCATCGCATTTAAAGACAGCTTCACAGGCAAAACCTGCTCAGCAAACCATGTGAAGGTAAAACTATACAAAGACAAAAACGATTCGAAGAATAACCCAAGTGAAGGCTTAAACATCTTTTCCCCCTGCAAAAAATCTTCACTTGACATTCCATGCTCAGCTATCAGGCCTGTGGCAGCCAGTGATGCACAAAGAAAAGCAAACACGCTTGCGTTTCTGTGACCTCTGAACTGCAAAAAAGGCATGATGATGTCCGTGTTCTCGAAAACAAATACCTAGATCAGCCGCTGTCAAAGAAAGAACAAGTCTTTTGAGGAGCAAATGGTTTTCACACCTATGCTTTAGGGCTGCTACGGCAACCTGCCAACTTGAAAACCTCCTCTACCGCTCTGACTTCAAAGGATTCAAAATATGTTCTGGAAAAACCACTTAACATAACTCTCCAAGCTGTAAACAAGACTGCTTTGTGTATAAGCAGAAATCATGATTGCCAGGGGGTATTTTGAAAAAGATACTTATTGTTAGCTTTTGTGCCTTTCTCTCAACTGAGAACTGGAGGTCAGCTACTAGGGGAGAACCAAAGGGAATATTCCTCATTCTCTTAAAAACAGTGATAGGCCTTTTTTTTTTCTTATACGTATCCCAAAGAATAATGATAACGAATGATGATGATAATGAGAAGATTGTGTGTTTTTAATTGGAAAAAGTTTTAAGATGATGACAATATTCACTACCTCGAGGTACAAACTGCAAAATGTTTCAAAATTCCCAGGCGCTAGAAGTGGAAGTTTAAATATTATTCCAAAATTGAACCGAAAATAAAGGAACAAAATAAAAAGTAGTAGAACCCTGTTTCTAACACGGGACAAAACCAAAGTAAGTAAAATACAATCATCATCATGGCTTGGCTTTGCGAACCAAGATTTAGGAAGGGCTGAACCCACGCTTGCCGCATGCGCGCTGATGGCTAAAGAGGCAAATGTGGGACTGACAAGATGGCAGAAGGTTGCAGAAAAGTCTCCTTGGGCAGCACTGTAAAGGCACAGTTCTTCCTGCATTGTCCTTTCTATTCAAGACTGGTTCTACAAACACTCTCAAAGGAGGCGGCAGTGTTTTATGGATGGTCCGTCTCCATGCCTCTTGGTTCAAGGCCACAGTGGACCACTGACTGTGATTAATATGGCCGAGGCTGAGCAATTGTTTCAAGGAGACCTTATATATCCTCCTTTGGACTCCTGTTTTAGCAGCCAGTGGTGAGTTCACCATAAAGAAGGAGGAGTTGGCTTTTCTACCCCGCTTTTCTCACCCATTTAAGGGGACGCAAAGCAGCTGACAAACCTTCTGTTCTTCTCCCACAACAGACACCCTGTGAGGTAGGTGGGGCTGTGAGAGCTCAGAAGAGAGCTGTGACTAGCCCAAGATCAAACAGCTGGCTTCATGGAGGAGAGCAGAATCAAACCTGATATTCCCAGATAGGAGTCTAGTTCCCTAACCACTAGACCAAACTGGCTCGCCTCTGAAGACTGTGGGAATAGTCTACCTTCCAGGCACTTTGAGCTTCAGCACTTTCCTGAGGACTATCCCATAAACCTATGAAGTTAATTAATAGGAAAATCTGTGTCAGCCATCCAGAGGTACGGTAACAGGAAGTATCCCCAAACCTAGGAGCATGCTCCCTGCTCGGTAAATAAAAACGAGAACACATAAATCACTAAAATCCTAGGCATACAAACTATGTTCTTTCCGGATTTATATATCCTTCACATTCTACCTTCTGAGTTCCCATCTAAAAACAAGGTTTTTCTATTACTTTTTTTTGCTACTTGCAGGAAAACAGGTCATAGCTAAAAACTGGAAAGTCCTAGATACTTTATTGTACCATGTCGTAAGATTTAGCGTAACAGTACACAATCATAGAATTAATTACTTCTCAATATGTTAGTTATGTCAGAAAGAAAAATATTCATATTCCGAAGTATGGAACCCAGTACTGACCTTTTTGGAAAGATCTGTGGATGATTACGCTCTGTCTAGAGAAGCCATAAAATTCTTGTTAATTTAAAAGTCACATATATTTCTATACCAATGAATAGTGAACTATTTCTATTGCTGCTAGTGCATTTTCAGACTAGATGACCACATTTAGTATGTAATATTTCTGTAACCCTAGTTCTTAATATTTTTGTGTGTTTGATTTTAGAGTTATTGCTCTCTTGTTCATGTTTAAAGCTCTTACTTTTGTAAAATGTCTTAAACGTTTTTTTTCAATATGGGAATACATAAACTAGGATCAACCATTTTTTAAAAAAATTAAGAAGCAAGAATATTCCAGTTTCTTATTCTCTATTCGTTTTTTTAATGTGCAGATCTTTAAAGAAAAATATCTTCCAGAGGAAGAAAAATTCCAAAAGTCTGGGCAGGTGGCCTCAGGGTAGGAGATTGGTGCTGATGGTTTAATTGTTGTACCCCTCACAAGGGTGCATTTTCCTGACTGCCGCGCATGAATGGCCATCACCGCGGGCCCCTAAGAAACTGTGCCATGCAGCATCAGCCATGCGCCTGAAGGTCCTAGTGAATAGGGCTCTGTCAGCTCCCCGCAGTTTGGAAAGTTACTGAGAAGATTTCTGGCCTTCCCCGGCCATCCGGATCCCAAACCCGCCTGATCCTCGAAGCACAAGCTTGGCCATTCATCCACAAGGAAGGGCTAATGGCAAAGAATGTTCCATTTATGACTCCAAGGACCAAATTCACAACTGGTGAAAGTCCAGGGGATGAACAGAGTTTGCCATGGAGAAAGACACCATGCATTTAAGACCGGGGGTGGGTGGGTGGGTAGGAGGAATGTAAGGAAGAACAAACAGGAACCTGATGAAGTCTTCAGTTTCGGAAAGACAGATGCTAGTTGAGATCAGCCGCTAACACATTAACCAGAGGTTCCACTCCCAGCTCGAGGAGCCCTGGGACCGGCACTTAGGATTAGTTTATGATCATTATCATTAGCTTGTAAGCTGTTATCAGCAGCTCTGAAACCACCTGGTGCAGTTTCCACCTCTGAAACCAGGGCAGGCCTGAGCACGGGCAACACAAGGGACCACTAGGAAGAAGCAGAAGGAAAAGGGCTGTGTGCCTCTTTTCTCCAGAGCTTGAAGGTCAAGTTCATTCATCATGCCAGCTGAAGCAATTACTGTAGTCAGATATTTGGCCATGGAGGTCCTGTCCGGGCCAGACCAGGCAGTTCCACTATGGTGGGGCTGCCTCATGTCTCTGGGGCAACCCCACCACAGCCCTGCGCTTTCCCCGCTCAAAACACTAGAAACTAGGGATGTGGGATGAAAATGGGATGTATACCGATGCATATGAGATGCGTATGTACCCATACAACTAAGAATGGCCAAATTATTCATGCAAATACATACGGATGTATTTGTAGCAAATCTAATGTCGGGACGTTCATTTTTTCATTATTCGGATACATTTGGGTTTTTGAATATTCAATTCATTACGAATCAAAATCAAAAATTAGGAAGGGAATGGAAAACAAGTCAGCAAGTGTCATTTTGCCCCTTTATAAATCTATGTTGAGGCCACATTTGGAATACTGTGTACAATTCTGGTCACCACACCTTAAAAAGCATATTGTGGAACTAGAAAAGGTGCAGAAAAGGGCAGCCAGAATGATTAAGGGTCTGGAACACCTCCCTTACGAAACCAGGCTGCAACATCTAGGTCTCTTCAGTCTGGAGAGAGGGCGTTTAAGAGGGGACCTGATTGAAGTATATAAAATTATGCATGGTGTAGAAAAGGTGGATAGAGAAAATTTCTTTTCTCTATCACACAACAATAGAACCAGGGGGCATCTATGAAGCTGATGGGTAGGAGAGTCAGATCCGAAAAGAGGAAGTATTTTTTCACCCAGAGGGTCATCAGTTTATGGAATGTGCTGCTGGAAGGGGTGGTGACAGCTACCAGCCTAGATGGCTTTAAGGTAGGGTTAGACAAATTTATGGATGACAGATGTATCAGTGGCTACTAGAATGAATGCCTAAGTACATCTTCCAGGCTGGGGGCATAAGCAGGACACCTCTAGGTCCATTTGCTGGGATTCTAGGGCAGCAATAGGTTTGTCCTTGTCTCTGCTTGAGATGCCCATGAGCATTTGGCGGGCCACCGTGTGCGACAGGATGCTGGACTAGATGGACTGTGGCCTGATCCAGCAGGGCTTCTCTTACGTTCTTAAAATTGCATTCATGCAAATTCCTACTAGAAACTATTGCTGGAAAACCAAGGGCATGCACAGAGGTGTCAACATGTACACCCACATATTCAGGACCGCTGAATGCCCAGATGTGCACTTCTGCAGAATGCATGAAGACAGCAGCGCCAGAGGCGCTATCTAGCAGAAAGAGGATTTCTTGTATTACCACCTCCTAGCGGTATAGATCTGGCCACCATCTGGAGGTGGCCTGAGTTTTTGGAAGCATCCTCTAAGAGTGGCAGGCCTTGCGACCCCCATATAAAGACACAGAACATCCTGGCTTAGTTCCCCCATCATTTCCTCTTGCAGATAACACACCCGGAGGAAAGTGAGAATGGGAGAGACCGTCAGGACGCCTGTTCTCTTTGCACTGCCCTGTTAGATCCCAGCTAATTTTCACCAATTGTCTCTGGGAGATTTTAGGAATTCCCAGCAATCATAGTTTGGTTGCAACAAACACACAACGTAGCCAAAGCTCTAAAACAACAAGGCTGCTCAGCTTGAAGTCTGCCAGATGTTGCCGTTCAGGAACATCTGGAAGCCTACAGGTTAAGCTGCCCTAAAAGGCTAAAACAACCTCCATGCTGCAATTTTTGGAGGCTCAGGCTAAAGGCTTCACAGTCACCAAAGAGACAATCAAAATCCAGTGCACTATCGGTTCATGGGGCGTTACTGAATACAAGTTAGACATCCAACAGTATCTCAGATTTCTATCAGCTCCTGAACCTTGAATTCTTGCAGCCTTGCACTGTTCTCCATATGAATTATTTCACAGTTGCTGAAGCCACTGCAAATCCTATCAACTCCCCCAAAATCACTGTATAAGACAGACAAGACAAGCTGGCAGTTATGTAAGGACATAAGAGAAGCCCTGCTGGATTCGGCCACAGCCCATCTAGTCCAGCACCATCTCACACAACGGCCCACACAGCACTCCTGGGCATTGTGAGCAGAAGATGAAGGCAAAACCTTTGCCTGCTCTCAGCTCCCTGCAAATGACCTTTACAGGCATCCTAAGAACATAAGAGAAGCCCTGGTGAATCAGTTCACAGCCCGTCTACTGAGCATCATGTCTCACACAAGTGGTCCACCAATTGCTTCTGGGCATCTCAAGAAGACAAGGGCTAAACCTTCACCTGCTCTCAGTTCCCTGCAAATGACCTTTAGGGGCATCCTGCCTGTCTCTCCAACCCAGAGGTAGGACCTTGGCATCTGTCCTAGTAGCCATTGATACACCTGCCCGACATGAATTCAAGTCTCTCAGAAGGCCAAGATAAGAACGTTCCTTCGGTCACAAGCTATGCAATCAAGCAGGGTCTCCCAAAGGAAAAGAGATACACAGGAGAATTACACTCCACATCAACCAGCACTTTTAATGGAACAAGGAGAAAAACTGTCTGCTCCACTAGCAGAGAGAGCATTCATTCCTTCTAGCTTCTAGGGGGAAAACCCCCAAATAGTCTGGACAGGAGCTCGTTCTTCCCCCATCATCTTGGAGAGAACAACTGGCATTTGATGAAGTATTTGTCTCAACGCACTGTGAACAAGGAACCCATCTTGCTGGTTTAACAGAGCAGGCTGAAGAAGGCGGCTATTGGGAGCTATAGACTAAAACATCGTGATGAGGACTGCATTAAGGGGGGAGAATAGAGGTACATGTTAGAACACACATCAATCAAGTGCCCCCTTCTATCATCTAGCTGGCTAGCTATTATGAAGCTGATGGGTAGGAGAGTCACATCAGACCAGGGGAAGGATTTCTTCACCCTGAGGGTAATCAGTCTATGGAATTTGCTGCCAGAAGACGTGGTGACAGCAACCAGCAAAGATGGCTTCAAGGAAGGGTTAGACAATCCATGGATGACAGATGTATCAATGGCTATAGGAATGGATCTTACAGGCTAGGGGGACAAGCAGGAGGCCTCTAAGGCCATTTGCTGGGATTCCAGAGCAGGAGAAGGTTTGCCCTTGTCTCTGCTTGAGATGCCCATAGGCAATTGGTGGGCCACTGTGTGAGACAGGATGCTGGACTGGATGGGCTGTGGCCTGATCCAGCTTACTCTTCCAGCCCCACAGCTCAACACGCACACAATCACCCCCCTTTAAGCCTCAGCCCCACACCTTCCGCCATCAAGCCTTTTTATCTGAACGCAGTGTAACCTATCAAACCGCACAATTAGCACAAACACAACCCTGCAACACTGAGGCTTAAGGAAATTTTAGCAGAGACGGCTGATGCGTTGAATGTTTTAAACATGCCATCACGTTCCACGGTGCCCGCTGTTCCAAGCAATGTGAATCTGGAGGTACATGGGGCGTCGGATGAAAGAGCCGCCAATCCAGTTTCGCAATATGCCCTCTTCACACAACTTGCCAGGCAGCGAGGAAACAGATGGAAAGAACGAAAATCAATCATAAAAAGGGAGGAATGGGGACGAAAGGGTTTGCCAGCACTTCAAACACAAAATCAACTGCATTTTTAAAAGATTGCACTTATGCTAGAGGAGTGACCATCTAGGAGCAGAAGCTAATTAATATATTAAGGCACTGTACCACTGCATGCCACTATCGAGGGGATGAAATTCTCTTCACCGTTAAGAAGGGTTGGCTTTTCTACCCCACTTTCCTCACCCATTTAAGAGGACTCAAAGCAACTGACAAACCTTCTACTCTTCTCCCCATAACAGACACCCTGTGAGTTAGCTGGGGCTGTGGGAGCTCAGAAAAGAGCTGTGACTAGCCCAAGGCCACCCAGCTGGCTTTGTGGCTTTTCTACCCCACTGTTCTCACCCATTTAAGAGGACTCAAAGCAACTGACAAACCTTCTGTTCTTCTCCCCACAACAGGCATCCTGTGAGTTGGCTGGTGCTGTGAGAGCTCAGAAGAAAACTGTGACTAGCCCAAGGTCACCCAGCTGTCTTCATGATGGAGGGTGTAATCAAACCCGGTATTCCCATATAAGAGTCCAGCTCCCTAACCACTTGGTCAAACTGCCAGACCAAACAAGAAGCATTAGATTTCACACTGACTTCCAAATGAATGAATCATATCCATCTATTTTCCTGAATACAAGACTAAAATCTTCCTTCCCCCACCTTTTCTTCTGGAAATAACACCTAACACCTACGGATGTTGCCTTACACTGAGAAAGCAACACTTTGCAGCTTGTTTGTTAATTATCTTGTTGTTATTGACTTTGTAAACATAGTGCTGTTATTTTATTACAGTTTGTTATATTTTTTTAAAAAATGAATAGATAAAAACATTCTTTTAAAAAAAAGAAGCACGAGATGTTCTACAGTTGTAAGACATCAGGCATTTTAAACACTTGCCTGAAATGGAAAAGCATTTTCTTACACAGAGTGGCTCTATCTCCACACAGTAAAAAAATGGGGGGGGTCAAAAAAGGGGCGCTCAAAAACAAGTTTACCCTGGCTTTTGGCTGAGGGTGCGGCATCTGTTCCCAATGCAGGCATTGTCACCATTTTAACTAACTTATTTTATCTTGTACCAATTTTATCGCGACCTGCACTGAGACCTTCCGGTGTAGGGTGGGGTAGAAATATAAATGAAATAAAATAAACTTAGAGGTACAGTAGGGCTGTGTTTAACGCAAGGGTTCTTTTTCAGCAAGTCATTGCCTGAAACAAAACCACTTTTTGCTCTGACATCTTAGTATGGGTAAAATGGGTTATAAGGTGAAACTGGAAAGGTAAACATTACAAACAAGGTCTCAGGGTAAAGCTTGTTCCATAAAATTGACACTAACCAAATTTGCTTAATATGGGGCCTTAACATACTTCTGTATGCATACTGGTGCCCCAATCCAGATTAAAGTCTGGACAGGAACACTCCCATTTTCTGGCCTTTAATGTGGATTGGAGGTCGGAAGGGAATACTAGCGTTTGGATGCTACCATGTTAAACCACTTCTGAGCTCCTTTTTTTAACGTGTGCATATGAAACCTATTAGTACTGTTCTGCCATAGCAGATATCTAGCACAGCAAAAAGACAGGTTCAGCCTAGAGCAGTGGTTCTCAACCTGGGGGTCGGCACCCCTTTGGGGGTCAAATTACCCTTTCAGAGGGGTCGCGATGAGTCTCCCGGTGCCCTTCCCTCCCACCTCCCAGCAGCTCTGCCCCTGTGGTTGGGGGTTTCCACATGAGGAACTCCATTAAGGGGTCAGGGCACTAGGAAGGTTGAGCACCGCCGGCCTAGAGTCATGGAAGCTACATCCGGAGAATTTCATTTTGCTACAGTTGCAGTATCTTTCAATAAAAACACAGCTGGAGTTATTGTTTATTATACCCTGTGAAAACTGAAGATGCCCTTGGACAGAGTTTCTCATCCCTATAAGAACCTAAGAGGCACCCTGCTGGATCAGACCACAGCCCATCTAGTTCAGGATCCTGTCTCACCCACTGGCCCATCATGTGGTTCCGGGCATCTCGAAGCAGAAGATAAGGGCAAAACCTTCACCTGCTCTCAACTCTCTGCAAATGGCCTGAAGATGGTTGGACTAGTGGTCTAGTGGTTAGGGAGCTGGACTCTTTATCTGGGAATACCGAGTTCGATTCCACCCTCCCCTATGGAGCCAGGTGGGTGACCTTGGGCTAGTCACAGCTCTCTTCTGAGTTCTCACAGCCCCACCCACCTCATAGGGTGTTCTGTTGTAGGGAGAATAGAAAAGCTTTGTCAGCCACTTTGAGTCCCCTTAAATGGATGAGAGAACTGGGGCAGAAAAGCCAACTCTTCTTCTTCTTCGGCATCTATTCAAATCCCCATGAAATTTGTCCAATGCTTTCTTAAAGCTATCCAAGCTGGTTGCTGCCACCACCTCTTCTGGTGGAATATTTGGCCAGCCAATGACCCTATGGGTGAAAAAAAATACTTCCCCTTGTCGCTCCTAACTCGCTTCCTAGAGTGCCCCCGGTTTCTGGTGTTAGATGATCAAGAAAAGATTTTTTTTCCTCTATCCTGCTTTTCTACACTGTGTATCATTCTATATACTGTACTTCAATCAGGTCCCCTCATAAATGTTGTCTTTCAAAGCTGAAGAGGCCTAGCTGTGAGCCAGTTTGGTCTAGTGGTTAGGGAACCCGAATCTTATCTGGGAATACTGGGTTTCATTTTGCACTCCCCTATGAAGCCAGCTGGGTGACCTTGGGCTAGTCACAGCTCTCTTCTCAGCTCTCATAGCCTCACTTACCTCGCAGGGTGTCTCTTGGGGGGAGAAGAACAGAAGGTTTGTCAGCCGCTTTGAGTCCCCTTAAATGGGTGAGAGAAGTGGGGTAGAAAACCCAACACTAGTTCTTCTTCTAGACATTGCAGCCTGATTTCATAAGGTCCAGCCCCTTGGTCATTCTAGCTGACATTTTCTACTCTCTATCACTGAGATACCACCACTATCCATGGTGTGTAACCACAAGGTGTTCATCACTTGGCTGCCCAGGGCCACAAAGAGGTTTGTCAGCATTTTGCCTCATTTCACCTAGAAACCACAGCAAGTGAACGACTGCACCGTGTCCATCATACTATTCAAGTCCCAAAGCAATACATTTATACCTCCTCCAGCAAAATATACCTCTAAGCACCGGTCGCCTAGGAATTTACTACTTCACTCATGTCCTGATTGTGGGGTTCCAGGTGGGCTCAGTTCATTTTCTGCTAAGAAGAAGGAAAGCTGCAAAAACAGCTTATTTAAAAAAAATGGGTAATTTCAGAAGCCCGGCTGTAGTGCTGGAGGGAAAATTCATCTCTGCAATCCATCCCTGTATGGGATGGTTACAACGTGAAAGAAGTAATAGTAAGCCTGTTTGTCCACCAATACCTGCCGCTTCTATGGATCTTATAATACCTTTTTAATTAACTTGGCATCTCCACAGGACTTGGACTGACAGTTCCCATCAGCCGAGCCAAGGCTGGGTCTACGAGACCAGGCTGACAATAGGTACTAAGAGAAGCAAAGCAAATCTGCCGCCTTTCCCCAGCCTCAGTTGCTGCCACAAAGGTCTGACAAAGATAAATGTTCTCCCTTCCCTGAAATAAGCCACAGCAGCGATTGTAGACGCACGTCACGGGGAGAGAGGCTATGATGCGAAGTTCCTGCAGCAGAAAGGCCTATAGAGCCTCCTGCTCAAAGGAGCGGTGGGAGGATGCACTTTCACCAATGCAGCTAATCCTTGCAAACTCCTGAGTCCACGGTGTGAGAATACATCTTGCATAACTAGCTCTGAATACGGCCAGCGTTTGTACCAAAGTAAAACGTCCCCTGGCTTGATTCTGCTGAGAGCGCAAGGTAATGACGACAAATGTTGTCCCTTATTGGTGCAACTGTGGAACCAAACCTTCTCCAAGCAAGATCAAGAGCAGCCTGCATTATGGATTCTCTGCTGAATTACAAAGAAAAAATAATGTCTGAATATGTACACTTCTTGTAGTTCCTCCCCTTTCAGGCATACTAGGTGTAGGGACTTGCAGGAGGGCCTTTTCTGTGGTGGCCCCTAGAGTCTGGAACAGCCTCCCCCTTGGTGCTCACCAGGCGCCTTTCATTGTATAATTTTCGGCACCTGGTGGAAACATATCTTTTACTTCTTAGGCAGCTTCCTCACGGTGCTGTCCTGATAGGGATGGAGGGAGGAGGTTATATTTTTAATTATATTTTATTATATGATATGTTTAAATTTCATCGTAATCCGCCCTGGGACCATTCGGTGAAGGGTGGGATATACATTTTCTAAATAAATAAAATAAAATAAAGCACACTTCAAGAGCAGCCAAGAGAGGAAAAGCAAAAGAAATGAGAGTCTACCAAAAAGGAAACTTTTGGGATGAGCTTGCTACTCATAGCTTATCACACCTTACAGGGTTGTTGTGACAATCAAACAGAGGGCAGAATAATAATAATAATAACAATAATAATATACAGTAACTTAGGTTCTTTGGAGAGACGGCGTTTAAGAGGGGACCTGACTGAAGTATATTAAATTATGCATGGTATAGAAAAGGTGGATAGAGAACATTTCTTTTCTCTATCACACAACACTAGAACCAAGAGGCATCTATGAAGCTGATGGGTGGGAGAGTCAGGTCTGACAGGGGGAAGGATTTCTTCACCCAGAGGGTCATCAGTTTATGGAATTTGCTGCCAGAAGAGGTGGTGACAGCTACCAGCCTAGATGGCTTCAAGGAAGGGTTGGACAAATTTATGGATGACAGATGTATCAATGGCTACTAGAATGGATGTCCAAGTCCATCTTTCATGCTGGGGGAGAAAGCAGGATGCTTCTAAGGCCATTTGCTGGGATTCTAGCGCAGGAATAGGTTTGTCCTTGTCTCTGCTTGAGCTGCCCATGAGCATTTGGTGGGCCACTATGTGCGACGGGACGCTGGACTAGATGGGCTGTGGCCTGATCCAGCAGGGCTCCTCTTATGTTCTTATAAGTGCTGGATAGAAGGGCCATAAATAAAACCCAACAAGCATTCAGAGTTTGCAGCCCTTCTAAACGTTCAGCTGTGGAGCAAGCGCCCGGCACCACCTTCCATATGCCATTTCCCCAGTACAGGTAAGTTATAAACAATCAAGTATTGCATCAGGCTCTTTCTTACACGGAAGAACATGCTATATCGTGCAAATTCAAGATCTTGAGCCACGGCCGACCCTTGCTAGAACTGTTCAAGCCACTAGGAAAGGGCTGTCAAAGGCAAGAACCTATGGGGATTTATTTGAAATTTTGGAAAAGGTGCAAAGCGGGGGGGGGGGGGATCTCTTCCAGCAGGAATCGAGGCTAACAGCTTTGCTCAGGAGCAGCAGCACCCGCGTCTCCAATTCCCAAAATGGACATTAGTCCAAAAAATCACCCCCCAAAAAAATCCCCCAACAACCCACCCTCCACCAATATCACTGTTATTTTATTGGACTGATTTTAATATTGTTGTATTGTTAGATGGTTTTATTGCTACGTGATTCATTATTTCTGTAATTTTAACCCTGTACCTTCCTGTGGTGGAAGGGGCATTTAACAACAACAACAACAACAACAATAATGATGATGATGGGTGTTTTTCCATTTAGCACTAGAGTACCCTTTAAAGACCCATTAAGGACCCTTAATGGGTCCTTCAGTGCTAAGCGGAAAAACACCCAATAATAATAATAATGTCCTGACTAGTGATAACAATTACCTAAACCAGCATAAATATCTTGTTTGCTGTATATTACTGTTGTGTTATGTCAAATTATTATCATTATTAACATTAACATTATCATTATTATTATTTCCCTGATTCCAAAACCAGAGAAAATCCCCTGCCTAATACATGACACACACACCCCAAAAAAGAGCCTTAGGGGGATCAAGGACCAGAAACCTCCCCCTATTCCCCCCATACTTTGAAGGCAAAGAGGCCCTAAATTCCTCTCAGACCCCCCAGTGGGGCTGACCCCCCTCCTCCAGCTCAAGCAGACCCCCCCATACGACTTCTCAGGCTGAAGGGATTGGCGCCCCCCATTTCTCACACAACCCCCCCCCGCAAAAAAACTGTGGGGATCCCCCTGCCCCAGGCCGACCGAGAGGCCAGGAGGAAGGAAGGAAGACGCCCCCCATCGCCCCCGTCCCCACAGACAATTCCCCCCCCGGAAAGAGCCTGGGGGGGGGGAGACCCCAAAGGCGCCCAATGCAGCAGTAGCGGCGCTGAGGAAGGTGGCGGGCTGGCGAGGCGAGGCGAGCGCGGACGCCCTCGCCCCCCGCCATTCCCTTCCCTCCCCAGGCCCGAGCCGAGGAGGCCCGCGCGCGCTCGCCCAGGCACCGCCGAGCCCACCGTCTCCCGCCCGCCAGCCAGCCAGCCAGTCAGTCGGCCGCCCTACCTGCCGCGGAGGGGCGAGCCGAGCGGGCGGCTCCGGCGACGAGTCTCCCTCACGGCCCGGGGCCTCGCTCTGTCCCTCCTCGCTCGGTCGGCAGTGGCCCGCCGCCGCCGCCGCCGCCGCCTCTCCTCCTCCTGCCGTCCTCGCTCGCTCGCTCGCTCTCGGGGCTGCGGGAGGAGGAGGAGCCGCGGCCGCGGCCTCTCGCCAATCCAGGCCCGGGGCGGAGCGGCAGCGAGGCCTGTAGGCCCTCCTCTGTCCCTCGCTCCCTTCCTCAGGAGCAGCGCAGGGAGCGAGGCCGCCGCCGCCGCCGCCGTTGCTGTACGGCTGGCCCGGCCCGGCCCTCCGGCCCCGGCTGCCTGCCTGCTGCTGCTGGCGCGGGGCCAAGGCAAGCGAGGCGCCCTGCTCCGACCTCCGGGAGGCCGCGGCGCCTGGTACCTCAGTGCTCCTCCTCCTCCTTCCCTCCGCCGCCCGCCGTGCCAGGGACGGGCGCCGCCGCCCTTTCCTCCCCGCCCAGCAGCCTCCTCTGTGAGCCAGTTCGGTCTGGTGCTCGAGGAGCCGGACTCTTGCCTGGAAATACCGGGTTTGGTTCTGCGCTCCTCCGTGAAACCAGATGGGGGGACCTTGGGCGAGTCACAGCTCTCTTCTGAGGAGCTCTCACAGCCCCGCCCACCTCACAGGATGTTCTGTGGTGGGGAGAAGAATAGAAGGTTTGTCAGCCGCTTTGAGTCCCCTTAAATGGGTGAGAAAAGCGGTGTAGAAAAGCCAACTCTTCTTCTCCCTCCACAAAGCCGGCTGGGTGACCTTGGGCTAAGCACAGCTCTCTTTCTGATCTCTCATAACCCCACCAACCTCACAGGATGTTCTTTTGTGAGGAGAAGAACAGGAGGTTTGCCAGCGGCTTTGAGTCCCCTTAAATGGGTGAGAAAAGCGGTGTAGAAAAGCCAACTCTTCTTCTCCCTCCACAAAGCCGGCTGGGTGACCTTGGGCTAAGCACAGCTCTCTTTCTGACCTCTCATAACCCCACCAACCTCACAGGATGTTCTTTTGTGAGGAGAAGAACAGGAGGTTTGCCAGCTGCTTTGAGTCCCCTTAAATGGGTGAGAAAAGCGGCGTAGAAAAGCCAACTCTTCTTCATAAGAATGTAGGAGGAGCCACATTGGATTGGGCTGCAGCCTGTCTAGTCCAGCATCCTGTCCCACATAGAGGCCCACCAAATGCCCATGGGCATCTCAAGCAGAGACAAAGGAAACCTTCTGCTCTCAAACCCCAGCAAATGCCTGTCTTTCCACCCTGGAATCATTATCAGTAGTCATTGATACACCTATCTTCCATGAACTTGGCCAACCATTAAGAACAGAAGAGGAGCCCTACTGGATCATCCAGTCCAGCATCCCATCTTACACAGTGTCCCACCAGCTGGCTTCTGGACATCCTCAAGCAGAAGATGAAGATGAAGCCTTCACCTGCCCTCAGCTCCCAGCAAATGGCCTTTAGAGGCTCCCTGCCTATCTCTCTCTAACCCAGAGATGGTACCTAGGCATCTATTGTTGTAGCCATTAGCAGTGCCCCACCCATAGGTGCTAAAGGTACGGTTGTTTTCAAGAGTACCTTTTCTGTGGAAACCCCCAGGTTCTGAGGTATGTCAAACACCATCTCTGTATACCTTCTGCATTTTATGAAGATACACCTTTATTTATGACTTTCGTTGAAGAGATAATTGTCCTCTGTTTATACAGTCGAACCCCCGTATCCGCAGGGGATACATTCCAGCTCCTCCCATGGATATGAGAACCAAGGATAATCACGAACACCGCCACCAGCTTCCTAAAAACACTGCTGCCACCAGGCAAAGCCACCTGCCTGCATTACTTTGGTCATCTGCCTGCGGTAGTGGCGGCAGGGGGGCCTGGTGGAGAGCTTGCAGGGCTTGGCGGTTGCGACGGCTCAGCCTGGTAGCTATGACGCCAGGGCCTTGCGGTGGCAGGGCCTTGCGGTGACCTGGCGGGGCCTTGCGGCAAGCTGATAGGTCCTTACCCTTGCGGCAGTGAGGCCTTCCAGTGGCAGAGTCTCACAGTGGCAGGGCCTTACAATGGGAACGACCTCAATTTCTGGCTTGTGGCACATGGCCTCAGTTTGCGGCACGCAGCAGTGACCTCAATTTCCGGCACATGGCCTCAATTTCCACCACACCCCCAATGACTGCAGCCAACTGCAGCCAATGGCAAGCGGCTGCAGCGTGGAGCTGCTGAGAGCTGACCGTGGCGGCAGGGGGCAGTTACGTGGCAGGAAAAGTAGGAGGGAAGCAGGGGTGCTGATCTGTAACCGTGGATAACTGAAACCGCAGTTACCAAATCAGTGGATACGGGAGTCCGACTGTACTGTCTTTCTTCCAGGTTTTCATATTTTTATGTTTTCATTGTTAACTTTACAGAGACATAAGGTTACAGAGCAGAATATAAATGTAAATAACAGATGAATAATGATTCCACCATCTTTTAGGGCAAGCCCCCTTTAAAACAAAATCTTTTTACTCCTTTACTGATTCAATTATACAACCATTCTTTAATTCATTACTATTATCAGTTATCCCCTCCCCCTTGGGATCAGGGTCAGGCATTCCATTTTCTCCCATTTTGGAGATTGCACGACCAAGAAGGGAAAGTCCACATAGACTCCCAAATAACCCTGTTCCAACTTCTCTTACCTCTAGAAGCATCTCCTAATGGTTAGACGTTCCCACCCATTCTAGATTCTACTGAAAAGGTTCTAGAACTACCCTGATGAGTAACAGTATAGAGGTCTGTGCAATTTGGCAGACAAAGCCATGAATGCATTTGGAGGTAGCTGTCCGAAATCAAAGTAGAGAGACCCGGATGGTCTCATCAATGCAGAATCAAGTGGAGGCTTCACTTCTGTTACTAAAACACCAAGTTTGTTTCATTTTTTAAAAGAAGCAGGTACCAGTTTTTTATGGCTGTGTTCAGTGGAAGAGCAAATATGCCTTCAAAGCAAAGGTTGCTCGTTCGATCCCCAGCCTCTCTCCAGGGGTGTATTTCCACTGTTACTAGAAGTACCCATTAAGTACCCATTAATGGGTACGTAATGGCATTTTTGTACCCATTAATGGGTACTTAATGGGTACTTCTAGTGACAGTGGAAAAACACCCCATGAGGGGGAAATAGCAAACCACTTCTGTATCTGCTAAGAAAACTGCATAGACTACTGCAATGCACTCTGTGTGGGGCTGCCCTTGAAGAAGACTCAGAAGCTGCAGTTAGTTCAAAATGCAGCAGCCTGACTACTGACCGGTACAACTTACAGCCAGCACATAACACCTGTCTTGAAAGAGCTGCACTGGCTGCTTATACACTTTGGGTCTGAATTCAAGGTGCTGGTAATGACCTTTAAAGACCTAAACGGTTTGGGACCTCAATACGTGAGGGAATGCCTTCTCTCATACAGACCTGCTAAAGGCTTAAGATCTGCTGGAGGGGGGTTTCTCCATGTCCCACCAGTTAGAGAAATCTGCTGGGGTAAGACATGGGGAAGGGCCTTCTCAGCTGTGGCACCTCACTTATGGAATGCCCTTCCCTTGGAGGCTCGATTGGCACCAACTAACTTTTAGGCACCAAGTAAAGACTTGGCTCTTTATTAAAGCCATCGGGCATTAATTCACTCAAGCACTTCTAACTTTTAACTAACTATGCTGTTTAATACTATTTTAACGGGGGATGTATTTAATGTTTTCTATATATACAGGTTTTATATCATAAGCCGCTTAGAGATCTTAGAAGAAGAGTTGGCTTTTCTACCCTGCTTTTCCCACCCATTTAAGGGGACTCAGAGTGGCTGACAAACATTCTTCTTCGCACAACAGACACCCTGTGAGGTAGGTGGGGCTGTGAGAGCTCAGAAGAGAGCTGTGACTAGCCCAAGATCACCCAGCTGGCTTCGAGGAGGAGGGTGGAATCAAACCTGGTATTCCTGGATAAGAGCCCAGCTCCCCAACCACTAGGGCAAACTGTCTCTTAGGATATGGGGCAGGATATAAACATTTTAAATAAATAAATGAGGTTACCTATGCTGTCAACAAGGAGTTGGTCAGAGAAGCCAGTGCTACCTAAGATCCAGTTTTATCAGGCTTTACAGAGTCATTTTTGTCTTGTTTTCTTTACACAAGGTGAGGATACGAGTTTGCTTGTTTAATAGTCAGATCAACAATGCTGACTTCCTTTTAGTACATCAGTGGTAAAAGCTATTTTAAAGCATAAAGCGCTAATTGCAAATCCAGAGCCCTCCCATCCCATTGTGTTGCATCTGTCAATCTATTTCAAAAACATGCCCTGCAGCACTGAATAACATCTCTCCCCTGCTGCTATTTGGTTTTATTGCCTTTACAGCTTCCCCCAGCCATGAGGGCACAAAATAGATTTAAAAATGCAACATTTCTGCACTATTTTATAGTGAAAGCAGGGGAGAAGTTTGATTCTGTGGAACTAATTAACAGATTAACTAAACTCTTGCATGGCTGGCAGATTACTTAGCACAATTGTTCTTATCAAGGTCTTTTGCCACCAATCCCCTCTTATCACCCTGCCTTTTGCAGTAGCTGTGAAAACAGTTTGCTTGCAGCCTTTTGATAAGACTGCCCCACTGTTTTCCAAGATGAGCTAAAAGCTCCTGGTCAGTTGGACAATGGGCGGTAAGTCTGCAAAGTTTGATTTAATTTTGAGGTGCAAGTCATCTGGGTGCCTGCTGCTGATTTTAATCTGCTGCTCTGCTGCTATGTTGATGGAAGAGCCTTTTAAATGGGATTTTTTACTCCCTTCAGTACAAAGATATTTTTTTTTAAAGCTCTGTAGTCAAATTCAGCTCCCGATGACATTGTGAGGATGTCATTTTCTTGGCAACAAAGCAAAACTTCTTTGCCACTAAACCACAAATCCTAAAAGAAAATGAATACAAAATATACCACAAACCCAAGATTAACAGAATCTGACCGTATGCTGAACCAACCCTGTAATGTATAATCTGTAAGCTGTTTTGCTGAGCTGTTCTTTGCAGTTATAAATACTGAAGTAAAAAGGATCATAACACAAACTTAAAAAATAATCTTTAATACATTTTCTATTGTAAAGTATTACTAAAAGCTACCAGGGGGCCAAAAACGTACAATAAAATAGGTCAATATTATATCGTAGAATTGTAGCAAACACAGCACTAGGTACGCTCCAAGACTGTTTAAAAACAAAATATAGGGGAAATGACGAACATAAACAAAACATTTATCAAACATTAAACACTATTTAAAATATAATTAAAACATTCAAACAAGCATTCTTTTAATTAGAACATAAGAACCTAAGAGGAGCTGTGCTGGACCAGGCCACAGCCCACCTAGTCCAGCAGCCTGTCTCACACAGTGGCCACCAATTGCCCATGGGCATCTCAAGCAGAGACAAGGGCAAACCTCCTGCTCTCATAAGAACATAAGAACCTCAGAGGAGCCCTGCTGGATCAGGCCACAGCCCATGTAGTCCAGCATCCTGTCTCACACAGTGGCCCACCAATTGCCCATGGGCATCTCAAGCAGGGACAAGGGCAAACCTTCTCCTGCTCTCGAATTCCAGCAAGTGCCCTTAGAGGCCTCCTGCTTGTCCCCCCAGCCTGAAAGATGTACTTAGGCATCCATTCTAGTAACCATTGATACATCTGTCTTCCAAAATTTGTCTAACCCTTCCTTGAAGCTGTCTAGTCTGGTTGCTGTTACCTCCTCTTCCAGCGGCAAAGTCCATAAACCAATGATCCTCTGGGTCAGGGGTGGGCAAACTGTGGCTCAGGAGCCACATGCGGCTCTTTGGCCCCTTGAGTGTGACTCATCCAGCTTAGGAGTACCCTAATTAAGTTAATAACAACATGGATCGAGAGCAGATTAAAAGTGGATTCAGGTCGGATTTGATGCTTTCAGAGGGGATATGTTATGGGATACATAACGGGTACATATTCATTTGTACCAGACAGGTATCGGATATTTGTATGAATTCATATGAATACATTAGTATCAAATAGAATCCTCCCACATTCAAAGGGGATCTATTCAAAGGATTTCCTAACATTTGATTTGTTATAAACTGAATGCTCAAACCCGCATCCATGCACATCACTTCTATTTAATACTTTTAGGGGGAAATAGCAGTGTTGTAGTGGGGTTGCCACAGATATGTGAGGAGTATAAAGAGTGCACGACGAGATGACTACATATGGGGCACCTATGTTTATCAGTGCCTGAGCCAGAGAGGCTCCAAACAGCTCTATTTTTAAGTCTTCTGGTTTGGAAAACATGCTAGATCGTCACCTGACACACCACACAAGATCACTGATGTGTCATATAATGCATTGCACAAGCGCACATGTGCGGCATCTCAGGGTTGCACCGGTGCTGGCAAAGAAAGATGGCAGCACCTGGACACCCATTCACACTGAAGGCACGCGTCTGGACGCGTGGAAGGAAGGATGACTTGTGCTCACATCTGTCAGTGCAAATGCTACTATACATGTGGGCAACTTCGCTGGAAGGGAAGGGCAAATTTGCCCCAGATGTGGTCTAAGGGAGACCCAGGGGCAGGAAGTGAGGCTTCTGGTAGACTTGCTGGTCCAGTATACCAGCCCGTATGGCATTGCCCTATATAAAGAACTGCAGCATCAATTCTACTTCATGGGTAACACAGGAGCATTCTGGGAAATACACTGAGTGCTAGCATTTATTTATTTATATCCTGCCCTGTACCTGAAGGTCTTGGGGCGGATGACAACCTTTAAAACAGCAATTTACAAATCAGTGTATAAAATACATAAAAACACTTTTAAAAGATTCAGCACATTTAAAGGAATATGCTAAATATTAAAATATCGACACTGGGGGGGGGGAGTAAAGACACCTTAGCCAAGGGCCAGAGCAAAGAGATTCATCTTCACCGCCTTCCTGAATGTATATAGAGGAGGGTCATAATGCACCTTGAGGGGGAGACTATTCCATAGCTTGGGGGCCATTACCGAAAAGGCCCTTTCCCGGGTGCCCACCCAATGCACTACAGAAGGCGGTGAGACAGCCAGGAGGGTCTCATCTCCTGATCTTAAAGACACAGGCAGGTTGGTAAGGGAGAAGGTCTTCCATTAGATATTTAGGGCCTAAGTCATTTAGGGCCTTGTAAGTGAGAGTGAACACCTTAACTGGGCCTCGTAGTGAATTGTAGCATAACAATGCTGACTTATCCTTACATGAGAGTTGAATAGATTCCTGGGTAAGGATCTGGGTAACAGTGGCTAAATCCAAGCAATAAGAGAACAGAGCAAGAACAGTCAGGTCTGGACAGCTTCCAGGGTGGAGGAGGCAGCAATGGGACATACAGTAATATCCCTGCCTTATTGGCCAGGTAGCTTCAAACGATGTACAGGCCCTCACGTCATGTTTCTGGATCCCTCCCTGCAAAGAACAAACTTCCTCTAAAGATGGAATGAGCATGCTGTACTCTCTCTCTCTCTCTCTCTGTGAAGGATGCATGACGTTCTCTCTGGGAGGCTTTCCTTATCAGGCATCTCTCGGCCGCCGTGGTCAACAAGAAGCAGTTCTGACGACGCCAGCAATCCAGTTCGTTCTGTATGGAGATGGAACGTCCTGGCTCCATCCGAACAGAAGGAAGAGCTGCTCATGAGAAAACACACGGCTTGGGGGATTGCGGTGACCACACAGCCTAGGCAAAAGGGAGCATAGAAAAGGTGGATAGAGAAAAAACTATTTTCTCTATCACACAACACTAGAACCAGGGGCCCCTCTATGAAGCTGATGGGTAGGAGAGTCAGATCAGACAAGGGGAAGGATTTCTTCACCTAAAGCAGCAGTTCTCAACCTTCCTAATGCCACGACCCCTTAATGGAGTTCCTCATGTTGTGGGGACCCCTAACCATGGGGGTGGAGCAGCTGGGAGGTGGGAGGGAAGGGCGGCAGGAGGCTCGTCGTGACCCCTCTGAAAGGGTAATTCGACCCCCAAAGGGGTCCCGACCCCTAGGTTGAGAACCACTGACCTAAAGGGTCATCGGTTTATGGAATTTGCTGCTGGAAGAGGTGGTGACAGCAACCAGTCTAGATGGCTTTAAGGAAGGGCTAGACAAATTTATGGATGACAGATGTATCAATGGGTACAAGAATGGATGCCTAAGTACATTTTTCAGGCTGGGGGGACAAGCAGGATGCCTCCAAGGCCATTTGCTGGGCTTGGAGAGCAGGTTTGCCGTTGTCTCTGCTGCTGGACTAGATGGGCTGTGGCCTGATCCAGCAGGGTTCCTCTTAGGTTCTTTTGGACCAGATGGCCTGTGGCCTGATCCAGCAAGGCTCCTCTTAGGTTCTTATGGACTAGATGGGCTGTGGCCTGATCTAGCAGGGCTCTTCTTAGGTTCTTATAAGCAACAAAAAACTTGACAGAAAGTCAAAACTAAGAGCCTTTTTAACTAACTGGTATGGTGTACTAATATCATGCCAGTCAGGTAAGGTGATAGCGTGGCAGTGGCCATCCACACGGAACATGAGTGGCTAGCCCTGTACTTGGCCACAGCACATGCAGTGTGAATGGCCAGTGCTAGCCAGATTGCCAAGGGAACATCTGGCATGTCCTTGGATGTTGCCATGGTGATCTGTACACTGTACAACTGCACAGCCACACCTCTGCCACCACACCCACTCACTGTACCACATCTGGAGGAGGCCCCCTCATTTATCTGGATTACTGCACTCTTAGTGTGGATCTGACCCAGGTTAACACCAGTCCTGTGCAGATGATGTGGACTATGGAGCTTCTTGATCCAGATAAGTGCTTCAAGGGTCCCTGTTCCTTCTTTCTCCAAAGCAGCAAAGATCCAGGGACAAGAACCTGTGAGGGTCTGAGGAAAACACCTCTGGTGACCCTGGTCTAAAACCTGCAATGTGGCAAAAGTTCCTAGTAATACTTTGTGCTAAAGAACATATAAAAGTAATCAGTCCCATCTGAGCCGTCTTTGAAGAAGGGTAGAATGATGTCCAAATCTCAGCTACAGTGAAATATGGTACCTTTTCTCTTTTAACAGGTTTCTATGAATATTTACACTAAAATCTCACTAAAATAATCTCCCAGAATTGCTTTCAGTAGTTGCTGCTTTCAGGGTAACAGTTTAAAAGACATGGCACAAAAGGAAAAGAGGTTGGAAGGGAGGAAGAAAACACACACAGTTTCTCAATCACCTAGGGGTGTTTTTCCACTATCATTAGAAGTACCCATTAAGTACCCATTAATGGGTACAAAAATGCCATTACGTACCCATTAATAGGTACTTAATGGGTACTTCTAATTGCAATGGAAAACACCCTAGATCTCATGTTGCCCAACTAAAATGGAAAGATATGAAGAGACAGAAGAGCCATAAGGTGTTGTATTTCAAATCCTGATCAGCTATTCCGGACTAGCATGCATATGGCAGGTCCCTATTCTGGGATATAAGCTGATATAAAGCCCAGTGCAGAAAAGGCTAAAGATCTAATAAAGCAAGCAACTGTGAGACATGAAATAGTCATCAAAAATATCACAAAATGAATGTTTATTGGGACAGCTGTTGCCAAACAGCAAAAAAAAAACCTAGAGAAAACACTTTTGGGTGTGTCTCCGTGGCCTCTTTTTGCTTCCCTCTTGTGTTGGATTTTAAAAATGCGGGTTGTAATTCGAAATAAAGCATCCCCATGTAGTTTGGGGCAATGCAGATGTAAAACGTACTTTCCTGTCTCCATGCAAACTGCTTTTTGTGAGCCCGCATCTTTTTCTCCCACCCTGCCCACCCGCCCACTGCAGAGATGAAAGGCAAAAACCTCAATTGAACCTCCAGAACACAACAGAGATCACCCCTTTACTTGGCTGCCAAGAGTTAAAAGCACTTACAAGCATAACTGAAAGCAGCTGACTCTCTCCATAACTAATGCTTGCAACATAGGTACAAGCATAACTGAAAGCAGCTCACTCTCTCCATAACTAATGCTTGCAACATAGTTACAAGCATAACTGAAAGCAGGCTCCCTTCAGCTGTCAAATTCAGCTGCCTGCATTCACCTAATGCAGTGATGGCGAACCTTTTGAGCTTGGTGTGTCAAAATTTGCAAGAAAACCCAGCTTAACTCGGGTGCTGTGTCACATCTAGAAATATCCATAATTTTGTGATATTTGTAGCTCTAGTAAAAAAGTTATATTTTGATATATGTATTTTATTAAAAGCAAAAACAAATAATTCTTTACATTAGTGACTTTTGTTGCTAAATCTTCAATTGAAAGTTAGTATTTCGTACACTTCAAGAACAAGCAAGCACTACACGCCCAGGTGCCAGGGTGGCCATGTGTGTCACCCAAAAGGGCTTGGTGTGTCACCTGTGACACGCGTGTCATAGGTTGGCCATCACCGACCTAATGGCAGCTGATTAGCCAGAACTGGATCTGCGAAGTGAAACTTAGTTTCACTTCGGAGGCTGCGTTATTAGGAGGAGGAGAGAGAGATTTGCTTGCAAAGAAACAATCTCTGTGGTAATTATAATGATAATTAGTATCACCTTTTCCTGTTAGCAAGCACAAAATCTCTCTCCCCCTCCAAAGTGAAACAATGTGACAGTTCGCAGCTCTACTTGGACACGAAAGAGCTGAATGCAGGCAGCTGATTCTGACAGCCAATTCTTCTGCAGAGATCAAAAATGCCTAAAAATTCAGTGGAATATGGGAGAAGATGTGGAGAAAACGTCTCCATGCTCCCAGGAAAACCCGCGGCTTCTCAAAAGTGCGGAGGTAATCTTGTTTAAGGGGGTGGGGGTTCTGCCACGGATTTTCCACCTTTGTGGCTCTGGAAGCCCGGAGTAAAGCTCTGCATGCAGACGCTCAGAAGCAAAAGAAGCTTTTCAATGGATTTTTCTTTGCATGTAGACGGGACCTTTTCTTCACATTAGTAACGAGAGATCACAGAGAGAATATATGCATGCTTTCAAAGTAGTGATTCAGATATTCAGTGGTCTCAGGCTGTGTTCACACCTAAATTTTAATCCAGCTTCAGTCCACTTTCAGAGCAGAAGAGCCCATCAACAAAGTGAACAGTCATTTTCTTTCTACATCATCTAACCCAAAGGTAGATTTTCTGAGTTAAGATAATGCTGAAAGAAATCAGCTTGTCACCTAGCTGATGCATTTTCTCACTCTGAAAGTGGACTGAAGCTGGATTAAAACTTAGGTGTGAAAGCAGCCTTAGGGAGCAAGTTGTATTTAATGAATTCAAGAAACCTGTTTCAATAACGGAAGATGATTTTCCTGAGATCCTCAAGTTGGAAGAAATAAAGGAATCCATACTGGATTCGTTACTGGTAATGGTATGAGCCTTGATGTATAAGTGAATTTTATATATATGTATATATGTATATGTGTGTGTGTGTATATACACACACACACATATATGCACATACATATATATATACATATACATATATAATTTTAAAATAGATCAAAAGTGATCTAAGATGTAGGGCTTACATATCAAATGTAGCTTCCATTTGAAAAAACGCTTTAAAAAAACAGCCCTTTTGAAATGTTTTTCCTCCCTTAATGTTCTTTTCCAAGGTTGCTTACACTATACAACATTTTGCACAGTACTTCCCTCTGCTGGAAAAGCAAACACACTCCAATGCGTGATCATTCAGAAGACTTCTTTGAGACAGCTAGTTCTACTTTTGAATCTTTTTTTAACCAACATTATAACTTCACTTTTGACATCTGAATAGTAAGATAAGATTACAAACTTCAGATTTGCAAAAATGAATCAGCTGATTGTGGTGAATATGATCCACACTATGTTGCAAGCATCACTCAGTTTCAAATGGGGTAAAAAAAGGACCCCGGAAGGCAATGATACAATATTCCAAGGAACTGCACACAACTATCAGGGCAACCAGAATGATGAAGGGGCTGGAACACCTCCCTTCTGAAATCAGACTGTAACATCTAGGCCTCTTCAGCCTGGAAAGACAATGTTTAAGAGGGGACCTGACTGAAGTATACAAAATTATGCATGGGATAGAAAGGTGGGTAGAGAAAATTTCTGTATCACACAACACTAGAACCAGAAGTCCCTTTATGAAGCTGATGGGTAGGAGAGTCAGATCAGACAAGGGGAAGCATTTATTCACCCAAAGGTTCATCTGTCTATGGAATTTGCTGCCGGAAGAGGTGGTAACAGCAACCAGCCTAGATGGCTTTAAGGAAGGGTTAGACAAATTTATCATTGACAGATGTATTGATGGTTACTAGAATGGATGCCTAAGTACATCTTTCAGGCTGAGGGGACAAGCAGGATGCCTCTAAGACCATTGGCTGGGATTCGAGAGCAGGAAAAGGATTCCCCTTGTCTGCTTGAGATGCCCGTGGGCAATTGGTGGGCCACTGTGTGAGACAGGCTGCTGGACTAGATGGGCTGTGGCCTGATGCAGCAGGGCATCTCTTACAGTCTTATCTTCTTACCACTCAAATTGATAAGATGCTGCAAATAAAAGAGGGTTAATCTGGAAGATGCTAGGGTCAGCACAGATGATAGTAAGAGAAAACCCACAGGCATCTCCCTATGGTCTGTGCAGACAGGAAAAGACATGGACGTTTCTGTGTCACCAGGGAGGAAGGAATGCTTTATTTTTCCCTAGCAAGCCAAGTCAAAATCATCTCGCTCCTGATTGTAGTTCAGCACATGCTGGCGGATGCGAGAGGAGTCAGTCCAGGTGATAAAGTCCTCCATAGCCCGGGTCACCAAGAAGGCAGGGTCAGTCACCACCTCTGGCCCCACCCGCACATGCCCCTGCTCCACGAATGTGACTGCCATTTTCATATTCTGGGCCATGCGGAGCTTGAGGAGCAGGCAAGGCAGACGTCGGCGGCAGAAGGAGGTGGCTGAGACGTGGTCGCACTGCTCCAGAGAACTCTTGTTGCTCACCAGCCCCATGGCGTAAAGCTTCTCCAGAAATGCAGCCGTGCACCGGGCTCGGAAAGCCGCCGACTCTGGCGCGTCACCGAGGTCTCTGATCTGGCGAGCCAGGTCCCGAACCTCTCGGCTCAGCTGATTGTAGCGAGTGTAATCCTCCCTGCGCTGCAAACGGTAGCGGCGGAGCACGCGCAACTCAGCAAGGTTCCCCGAAGCCGCCTCCCAATTCACCAGGTCAAGCTTCTTCAGCAACTTCTGCTCATGGAATTTCAGCTTACGGACCATCTTGTTCCCCTAATGTAAATAAGAGGTACAGTAAGAACCTATGAAGCCCTGCAGGATCAGGCCACAACTGTTTTAGTTCAGCTACCTATTTTACACACTGTCCCACCAGTTGCTTCTGGGCATCACAAGCAGAAGGCAAAGGCAAAACCTTCACCTGCTCTTGACTCCCTACAAATAGCATTTAAAGGGTATTCAATCAGACCCCATATTCACTGATTCTGTAACCACGCTTACTGGATCAGCCCACCCCACCCCTCAGGCGACATAAGGAGAAAGCACCCAGAACCTGAAGGCCTCCAGAAGGCCTACATCTGGGTGAGCCAGTTTGGTCCAGTGGTTAGGGAGCCGGACTCTTAGCTGGGAATACCGGGTTTGATTCCTACCTCCCCCATGAAGCCAGCTGGGTGACCTTGGGCTAGTCACAGCTCTCTTTCTGACCTCTCATAGCCCCACCCACCTCACAGGGTATTCTGTTGTGGGGAGAAGAACAAAAGCTTTGTCAGCTGTTTTGACTCCCCTTGAGGATGAGGAAAGTGGCGTATAAAGGCCAACTCTTCTCCTCCATGAAGCCAGCTGGGTGGCCTTGGGCAAGTCACAGCTCTCTTCTGAGCTCTCACAGCCCCACCTACTTCACAGAGCGTTCTGTTGTGGGGAGAAGAACAGAAGGTTTGTCAGCCGCTTTCAGTCCCCTTAAATGGGTGAGAAAAGTGGGGTAGAAAAGCCAACTCTTCTTCTTCTGTAGAGCATTGGAATAGGTGTGCGACACCACCGGAGCCTGTCCCAAAATGTAAGGGGATTTGTGGGAGGCGGACGTGAGGCATCCTGCGGTATTGCTTATTCTAATGCTCTCCAGAGGCCAAAATAGGCCTTCCGGAGGCCATAAAATCACTTCTGGTTCTGGTGTTGCACGACCCCAGAACTGGAAGGCCTGTTTGCGATTATCCACGCTTTCAGGTAACTACGCTAGGAGCCAGAACGTATCCCCAGCAGATACAGGGGTCTAACTGTATCTCCAACCCAGAGGTGGTACCTAGGCATTAATTCTAATATTCCATAGTCCAGGGGCCATCACTGAGAAGGCCCTCTCCCGGGTGCCCACCTCTTTTGCTGCTGCGGGTGGTGGGTCTCTACCTCATGTTTAATAATTAACTTAATTAGTTAAATTAATTTAAGCTAATTTAAAAAGAAATCTGACTTGATTATTGAAGTGCAAAAGCAAAATAATGCCATAGAATAGACACAAGACAAACAGCTGCCCCTGCATCGTTTATACATCTAAAGCCAGGAGAGGAGGCTACTAAATAAGTAAAAGCAGGAGAAAAATTCTGAAAAGTAAATAAAGTTAAAATTAAACAAGCCACGATCATGAGACACGTAATAAAAGCTAGAAGGAACCTTTATAGGAGCTCCCCGGTAGCAAAGATTTGGCCTCCGGCGACGGATGGAGCGGCTCCCCGGTCGACCACGCTGATTTGAGACCCTCCTCTTCCGGTTCCGGTTCCCAGTTAGAGTCGGTCCCTCTAGTTCTTTTCCATAGACTCCAACGTATAGAGGTGCGCTCTGCCGAACATCTATTTTGACTTGGAATGTTCCTCATGGGATGGAAACAGAATTGTAGTGAGCTTTATGAAGGAACCTTAGGGCCGAGTGACGCCTCAGTTTTAATCCACTTTCAGTCCACATTTAGAGTAAGTGAACACCTCAGCAAAAAGTGAATCAGGTGTTTGGGGTGGTTAAAGGCTGTTGGAAGGAAATAGCCCATCACTTTTCAACACTGTTCCCTCATTCTGAACGCGACCTGGGCGTCCCAGTTTTCTCCACTGAATCTTTTTTAGGGGGGGTAACCTATTCCCAGCAAGAGGTGGAAAACATTCCCGGAGTAACCCGATCAACATGTCCCTCTATACTTTCTTATCTCTATGCGCGGCTCTCGGAAACAGGGCTCGATAGAAGGGAGCTCGGGCTGGAAGGCGGGGGGGGGAAGGGGGGCGAAAGGGCGGGGCCCGTCGCCTCAAACGATAGGAAACACCCTCCAATCAGAGGTTACCGAAAGACCCCGCCCATAGGTGGGACTGGCGGAAGAAGGTGGGGAGGACAGCCAATCAGCGATCGGAAAGCGGACAGCGGGGACCAATCCGTGGTGGCGGGTGGAATTTGAATTGTCAGAGCCGAGCTTAGTTCGGAGAAGAGGCGGCGGCGGCGGTTGGCCAGCTGGGAGGTCGCTCGTGGCTTGGTGCCCTGCCTGGAGCTGCAGGTGAGCGGGACGGGGGGGGGGATCCGCGCATCATCATCATGACCTGCCCCTGCCCTAAGATCTGCCTGGGAGACCCTCCTGGTGGTACCGTCACTCACGGCAGTAAAACGGGTGGGCACCCGGGACAGGGCCTTTTCAGTGGTGGCTCCCCGAATGTGGAATAGTCTCCTTCCTGAGGTGCGTCAGGGACACTCACTCTGTGTGTTCAGACGAGCTGTGAAGACGCACCTCTTCGCCCTGGCCTTTGGCTAAGTCAAGGAACAGCCTCTACCTCCCCAGATTCAGACACTGCCCTGGTTTAAATAGGTTTAATAGGTTATGGTTTTAATGGGTTTATATGTTGTGATCCGCCCTGAGACCCTTGGGTAGAGGGGGAGGGATGAAAATGCAAATAAATCATCATCATTGTCGTCCTTGTCCTTCTCATAATTCTTCTTCTCACCACCGTCAGCATCTCCTAAACGGAACTTTGAGGTTTTTAAAAATTGAAAATAAATAAATTCCATCTCTTTGTATTTTTCTTATATATTTACTCTGTCTGTCTATATCCCTTCACCTATTGTTCCCAGGGTGGGTTACAATTAGAATAAAACATATCAAGTCTTAAAACAATTAAAAATATAACTCCCACCCTCCCTAACGTTTATCTGCAAATACTGGGTTTGGCTCCGCACACCTCCACAAAGCTAGCTGGGTGACCTTGGGCGAGTCACGCTCTCTTTCGGAACTCTCACAGACCCACCCGCCTCACAGGGTGTCTGTTGTGGGGAGAAGAACAGAAGGTTTGTCGGCCGCTTTGAGTCCCCTTAAATGGGTGAGAACTCAGAAGAGAGCTGTGGGTAGCCCAAACCCAGCTGGCTTCTTGGAGGAGATTTGGCTTTTATATCCCACCTTTCTCACCCAATTAAGGGGACTCAAAATGGTTGACAAACCTTCTGTTCCCCCCAAAACAGACACCCTGTGAGCTGTGACTAGCTCAAGATCACCCGGTTGGCTTCAGGGAGGAATGCGGAATAAAAACCGGTATTCCCAGATAAGAGTCCAGCTCCCTAGCCACCAGGCCAAGCGTTATAAGCGTTAATAAATCCTGCCTACAGTTTTATTCCAATACTGTGTTTATTTGTGCATAAATGATACTATGGAAGTGGATGCAGACAGAGAACAAGGATCTCACCCTGTGTTGCTTCTGTTCCTCTTTTAGGTCTTGAATAAAACAAGATGGCTACGAATTTTGCTTCTCGGTACAAGAAGGATTTGAGCACTGAGAACCTGAGGACGAAACTTGTGCGCCGAAAATCCGTTTTGCAGAAGGAGAGCAGGCACAAGGAGTTTAATAAAGGCAGGCAGTTTGGATTGGTCGATGTCAACATACAGCCATCGAGACGCAGGGAACTTCCTTTGTTGGAGGAGACTGGTGAAGGGAGGGTGCTGAAGAACAAACCGGGACCAAGTAAGTAGAGAGTAACCGCTCCTCTTGAAGAGGCCCACCATCTAATAATTCATTACCCCTTCCATCCGAAATGGGCTCAGGAACAGGTGAACCAGTTTGATCTAGTAGTTATGGAGTGAGACTCTTATTTGGGAATGCCAGATTTGATTCCACCCTCCCCCATGAAGCCAGATGGGTGACCTTGGGCTAGTCACAGCTCTCTTCTGAGCTCCCACAGCCCCACCTACCTCACAGGGTGTTCTGTTGTGGGGAGAAGAACGTTTGTCAGCTGCTTTGAGTCCCCTTAAATGGGTGAGAAGAGCGGGGTAGAAAAGCCAAGTGGTCTTCTTCTTCTTCCCTTGAAATTTTATTGAATTTTTAAAATTGAAATCCATGGAGCATTCTGATAAAATCATATGAGCTAGTGAGGGGCAAGGTTCATTTTAGCCAGAAGACAGATCTCCTTTGTCTGGGAGGGTTGGCCACAAGCTGAGCCAGGGGAAGAGCACCGATGTTATCAAGTCACCTGGGGGGCAGGTGTATCAACAGCTACTAGAATGGATGCCCAGGTACTACGCCCAGGTGGGATGCCTCTAAAGGCCATTTGCAGAGAGTTGAGGGGAGGTGAAGGTTTTGCTCTTGTCTTCTGTTTGAGATGCGCAGAAGCAATTGGCGGTCCACTGTGTGAGATGGGATGCTGGACTAGATGGGCTGTGGCCTGATCCAGCAGGGCTCCTCTTAGGTTCTTATGGACTAGATGGGCTGTGGCCTGATCCAGCGGGGGTCCTCTTAGGTTCTTATGGACTAGATGGTCTGTGGCCTGATCCAGCAGGGCTCCTCTTAGGTTCCTATGGACTGGATGGGCTGTGGCCTGATCCAGCAGGGTTCCTCTTAGGTTCTTATGGACTAGATGGGCTGTGGCCTGATCCAGCAGAGCTCCTCTTAGGTTCTTATGGACTAGATGGGCTGAGGCCTGATCTAGCAGGGTTCCTCTTAGGTTCTTATGGACTAGATAGGCTGTGGTCTGATACAGCAGGGCTCCTTTTAGGTTTTTATGGCCTGGATGGGCTGTGGCCTGATCCAGCAGGGCTCCTCTTAGGTTCCTATGGAATAGATTGGCTGTGGCCTGATCCAGCAGGGCTCCTCTTAGGTTCCTATGGACTAGATTGGCTGTGGCCTGATCCAGCAGGGCTCCTCTTAGGTTCTTATGGACAAGATGGGCTGTGGTCTGATCCAGCAGGGTTCATCTTAGGTTCTTATGGACTAGGTGGTCTATGGCCTGATCCAGCAGGGCTCCCCTTATCGAGGGAAGCTGTATCAGTGGCTATGATAATAGATGTCTAGGTCCCGCCTCCATGTTGGGGAGACAGGAAGGATGTCTCTAAAGGCCAAAATGGGTTGAGCTGAGAGCAGGTGAAGGTTTTGCCTGTGTCTTTTACTTGAGAAGCCTTGAAGCAATTGATGGGCCACTGTGTGGGACAGGATGCTGGCCTAGATCGGCTGTGGCCTGATCCAGCAGGGCTCCTCTTAGGTTCTTAGGTTCTCTTTCTTTTTTTCTATGTAGGTCGAATTCCAAATCCTGTTGCCAAGACTCGTGAGCAGGAGCGCCTGGAAATGCTCCAGCGTTTCAAGGCTGAAAAAGAACTTCGGAAGTTGAAAGAGCAGAGAGAGAAACCCGTGTTTAAGTGTGGCCGAGTTAAAGCAGACACCCCTCTCTTCCTTTCCAGTGCCTCCCAGATCCCAGTCCCCAGCAAGTCTAAGGACAAGGTACGGGAAACTGCAAATACTTTTTTATATCCTTGTTCCCTGTGCTCACTTAGACCCATCTCTTCCATCTTGTGTGGCTCAATGCTGCCTTCTCTATGCGCACGTAGCGACCAATGTGGACCCACTCAACTTTAAATGAAAGAGACTTCCTGAAAATGAACACCTGCTGCTGGGCCCAATGTGGCGTCAAAATGGAGGACTATGAAACAGAGGATTGTGGGGAATCTGGCATCACACGTTGGTTGATTATGTGCATTTAAGACAAACACCAATGTGAGGCAAAGACAGGAAGTGGGCAGATAAGACAGGAGCAATAGAGATGGGCAAGAATGTTTTTCTGACATTCTGTTTGAGTCCATTTGAATAGTCAAAAATTCAATTCAAATGTTAAAAATTCGAATTTAACAAGATTCGATTCGAATTCAGCGAATTCAGATCTATTTGTTTTAATTTTTGATTTGAATTTGCACTTACGAATGTCGACAACATTCGTAGATGCCTGCACGCATCTTCCCCATATCCATATGCATCCCGTAGTTATCCCGTACGCAACCCATTTTCATCCCGTACGGATCCATACAAATGAGTACAGATGCAGGAAAGGTGCAGATCTTCAAGTATGCTTCATATACAAGCCGTACGCATATGAATGTCTGGATAAACCGAACAAACAGATCCAAAATTTGAATTGAATGTTTAAATTTGAATTTTGGGGCATTCTGTTTGGATTCGATGTCAAAATTCGGCACATTTGATCAAATTCCAAATGCCTACAAATATCTGAGCAAATGCTGAGATTTGGCCTTGATCCTCTTTGAAGCCCTTCTTTCTCTATGGGCCTCATTAAGGGCCAGACTTTGGATTAATTTAATATTTCATAGAATTAACTGACATTTAGGGGTTTGGCAGCTTATCTGCACCCATCAGATGCACTTGGTTAATTCTATATGAACATGTATACCTAAACCACGTACATCTTTGTTTGCTTACATTTTGCTTTTTCTTATATAAGGCCATTTTGCTTCATGGAATTCTGAGCAGCTGCAATTTTGCCTTGGTTTTCTTTTTGGTTCCGTTGATTCCTTCAGCGCCAAGAGTAAATTCAGTCAAGCTAGGAGTAAGCTGTGCAGAATGAAAATTCTTCTTTCTTCTTAGACATAAAGGATTCAGATCTTTGAGCCAAGTTGGGTTCTTAAGCTGATTCTCGTAGAACTATGTGAAAATGGTGGCCCCAAATGCAAAAAAGCATCTCTGTGAAGGTCTTTTCTGTGGTGGCCCCTAGACTTTGGAACAGCCTTCCTCTTGAGGTCCGCCAGGCGCCTATGCTGTATAATTTTCAGTGCCTGGGGAAAGCATATTTTTCATCCAGGCTTTTGCCATTTAAATAGCTTCCTCAGGGCGCTGTCTTTTTGGGAGGGAGGGGGTTATATTTTTAATTATGTTTTAATATTTGATATGTTTTATTCTTATTGTAACCCACCCTGGGACCATTTGGTGAAGGGTGGGATATAAATTCCTTAAATAATAACAAATAATAATAATAATTTTGAAATTGCCAGCTTTCTCCATGGTGGGTTTAAAACATGCATACACCATGTAAAAATCAAACATAACAATCCTGTATTTTGGGGTTATAATGTCTGGAAAGTGCAGCAAAATATATAAAGAAGTGTTGCTATCTCTGGTAATCAGGAAATACAAAGTATTTTACAGTGTTTTAATGGAAGTTATTTCTTACTAAACATGCACGTATATAACTTAATGACAATTTAATTTTTCTTTATGGGCTCCTCTTAGGAAGTTCCGCCTTCTCTGCGGATAACAAGATCCAAGGCAAAGAGCCAGTTGGCAGAACCTGTTAAACCACCAGTTAGAGCACAACTTTCAGCGGTTTGTTTTTAATTTTTTATTCTTACATTTAACCTTTAAATATTAGATAGTGAAAATGAGGCTGGAATTTAAAAAGCCACCATAAAATCGGGAGACAGATCATCTTTAGGAGAGGCTGTAGCTCAGTAATAAAGCAAAATGTCTGGAAGGCAGAGATCTGAAGGGTTGCTCCCCAGCCTCTCCCAGGAAGTAGGGAATGGCAAACAACTTCTGTATCTCTGCTAAGAAAACTGCGTAGAGATGCCCATGGGGTTTGGAAGTGGCTGTAGCTCAACAGTAAACTGCCTGGGAAACAGTGGGTTGCTGGCTTAACCCCCAGGCTCTCCCTGGATGTAGGCAATAGAAAGCCATTTCTGTTTCTATGCCCATGCAGTCTGCCAGGAATAGGCCACAACTTGGTGGTACCAAACAACAAGAACATAAGAGGACCCCTTTTGGATCAAGCCACAGCCCATCTGGTCCAGCATCCTGTCTCGCAAAGTGGTCCACCAATTGCCAATGGGCATCTCAAGCAGAGACAAGGGGAATCCTTTTCCTGCTCTCGAATCCCAGCAAACGGCCTTAGAGGCATCCTGCTTGTCCCCCCAGCCTGAAAGATGTACCTAGGCATTCATTCTAGTAGCCATTAATACATAAATTTGTCTAGCCCTTCCTTAGAGCCATCTAGGCTGGTAGCTGTTACCATTCCTGGCAGCCAATTCCATAGACCGATGGCCCTCTGGGTGAAGAAATTCTTCCCCTTGTCTGATCCGACTCTTCTACCCATCGGTTTCATTGAATGTCCCCTGGTTCTAGTGTTGTGTGATAGTACTAACAAATTATTTCATGCATGATTTCCCAAAGCATGGTTTCCATCTCACTCAAGGCTCACTGAAAAATTTGGGTGGGGTGCAGTGAATATACCAGCGGCCATTAAGCCCCCTGAATTTGTGGATTAACAAAATATTTTACAAAATCAGGAGAGGCCGGCTGCCAATTCTTTGTGCTCTCAATTGCTGGGCAGGAAATCATTTGGGCACTGCTGGATTCGTGTGTTCAGAATTGTTTACAAGGATAGAATTATGGCCTTACCCAGAAATGTAAAAGTGCAGGAAAAAATGGGAGGCAGCAATATTTTTTCTGTTTTGTTCTCTTTAAAAAAAAATCTGTTTTTTCTAGAAAAACCCACAGAAGGGAAGCCGGAGCCTCTGTTTTCATTTCTTCTCGTTTTTAGCTTTCATTTCCCTTATCTCACAGCCATGTCTGTGGAATAACAGGAGCGGACTGTGACCTCAGAAATAGATGTATTGTTACCTGAGTTTCCTCTTAATGAGGTTTGTGTTCTGTTTGTGTTTCTTTTTTGCAGGCTAGCAATGCCAGCAGGGCCTCTACCCTGCGATCAGCTCAACCGAAACAAAAGCCAATATATGTAGATCCACCTGTCTCAAAGGACAACAAAGGTGAGAATTTTATACCTGGGCCCTTTTTGCATTTACCTCGTTTAATCCGGATTAAGGAGGACCGGATCTTTGGTATCTGGTCCTCCTGAAATCCGGTCGTGGAAGTTCTACATCATGGTGAGGACACCACGCGTCCGCACAGGCTGTCTAGCACCCAATGGTAATAGGTCTAGGCCTGAGCCGCGAGGGCCACTGGTGACCCGGCACGATTGGCCAGTGTAGGTGTTAATCATGGCTTGCTTCTGTCCACAGTGGGCGTGGCGGAGAGATACGGCCTGTGCTCAACTTCGTAGATGCTACAAAGGATGTGTAGCCTACGTTGCTGTGAGTGGCGGGGTAGCTGGATCCCGCCCCATTGCCCCGGTATATGTGTGGAAACACGGCCTAAGATCCGGTCTTCATGGCGGAAGACCAGATTGAAGACAGCATTAAAGGGGTCTGCTGTTAATCCAGATTTAAGGGCCTGAGGACCCCATTAAATCTGGATCTTGACAGCACTCATGCAGACATGTTCAGAATGGGGTCCTTAAGGGGTCATGTGTGCGGAAGATAGGTAACTGACCTGTACCAATTGCGTACCTATCGGGTTCCTCATGGGGTTCTTCGTTGCATGTGCAAAAGGCCCTGGTCTCCCAAACTTTAAAGATCTGGAGTTCTCCATTTTGTTCCCATGTGGAATTCTTTAATTCTTGCACCAGTTTTGGAGATGCTCCTCAGTCCTCCCTGATTGGACAATGGTTAGAAATCACAGTGGCTGTAATTCAAATATAGCATTGAATAAATAATTCTTTGCAACCCTCCTAGCTGCTATCAGGGGCTTCCCTTGAAGACGGTTTGGAAGTTGCAGCTGGTGCAAAATGCAGCGGCCAGAGTGCTGACCAGAACATCTAGCCGGACGCATATTACGCTGGTTCTAAGAGAACTGCATTGGCTGCCAATTCACTACCGAGCCCAATTCAAGGTGCTAACTTTAACTTATAAAGCCCTAAATGACTTGGGCCCCAGATATCTAAAGGAGCGCCTTCTCCCGTATCGACCTGCCCGTGTTTTAAGATCTGGAGGGGAGGCCCTTCTGGTGATCCCTCCGCCTTCAGTAGTTAGGCAGGTGGGTACCCGGGAGAGGGCCTTCTCGGTGGTGGCCCCCAGGCTGTGGAATGGTCTCCCCCTGGAGGTGCGTCAAGCCCCTTCCTTGTTCCTATTCAGGAAGGCAGTGAAAACGTTCCTCTTCACGCAGGCCTTTGGTTAAGTGTTCCCCACACTTCCCCTCACTGAAAATCACTGCTGTTTTTAACTTTTCTTGTATTTTTAAAACTGTATTTTTAAATTTGTTTTATTTTTGATACTGTTTTTATACATCTGTTTTTAAATGCTGTGAGCCGCCCAGAAACCCTCGGGTATGGGGAGGCATATAAATTTAAATATATCAGTAAGGAGATCTCATAAGCCTCAGAGTCCTGCTGACAGAGTGAAACTCAGTTTTGTGTGATTGCCATTTGCTTTCATGTCATCTTAGAAATGTCCAGTAATTTGTTTTGGCTCTGCAGGCGCAATGGACTTACATTGGTAGCCTGGGACGCCCCTCTGTAGTTGAATGGAGCATTTGTGGTTAGCGTGTCAGACTTTTATCTGCTAGTCTCCCAGTTCTAGTACACACTCCTCCACTAAGCCAACTGGTTGACCTTTGGCTAGTCACAGCTCACATTCTCAGCTCTCTCAGGGTGTCTGTTGTGGGGAGAAGAACAAAAGGCTTGTCAGCCACTTTGAGTCCACTTAAGGGTGAGAAAAGCAGAGAATAAAAGCCAATTGTCTTCTTCATGCAGGAAGCCAGCTGGCTGACCTTGGGCTAGTCCCAGCTCTCTTTCTGAGCTCCCACAGCCCCACCTATCTCACAGGGTGGCAGTGGTAGGGAGGAGAAGGCTTGCCAGCTGCTTGGAGTCTCCTTAAGGCTGAGAAAAGCAGATATAAAAGCCAACTCCGGACTCTTTTCTGGGAATACCAGGTTTGATTCTGCCCTCCCCCATGAAGCCAGCTGGGTGACCTTGGGCTAGTCACAGCCCCACCTACTTTACAGGGTGCTCTGTTGTGGGGATGCCCTGAAAGCTTTGTCAGCCACTTTGAGTCCCCTTAAATGGGTGAGAAAAGTGGAATAGGGAAGCCAACTCTCTTCTTCTTCTCTCTGCAGTGTTACTGCCTTATCCTGATACACTGCTGAGTTTTCTATAGATGGATATTACTTGCACAACACAGTTTTGCACTATACTGTGGTTTGTAAGAACCAAACCGTAGCATTTTACAAGGTTGGCTGCAAAGATATGGTCTGATTCATTCCTTATGCTTTGTGTCGTTTCAGTGGGGTGAGTTAGCATCTAAAAGCCTCACTCTTCATCCTATCCACTTCCCGGTCTGGTTTGCACTGGGATGGCCCAGGACATTGTCCAGGGACACAACACAGGTCTTCCAGCACCCCTAACCCCCCTCCCTAAAATGACAAGAGATAAAAGCCCGTGTCTGCATCCCAACAAAACATTGGAGTCTGTTGCTGCTCAGTTTTTAAAGACAGCATTTCAGAAGGCAGCTGACTGAAGCTTATAAAATCCTGCAAGGTGTAGATGAAGAAAAATACTTTCCTCTGTTACACAACACTAGAACCCGCTCTGCAGGAAAGTTGCGATTGACAATAGGAAGTTGCTCTTTCACCCAGTGGGTCTTTGCTCTGTGGAATTTCCCACCCAGGGCAGGGGTGACAGCCACTGGCCTGGCTGGATTTAAGAAGGGATTGGACAAATGTATTTATATTTCTGTCAAGCTGAAGGTGTTAGGAAGGTTACAGTAAAATCATTATACATACAGGTAGTCTTGATCAGCTGCTTTATCAACGGCTACTAGAAATCATGCCTAGGTATTGCCTCTGGGTTGGAAGGAGAGGCAAAGAGCTAGTGAGGGTTTCGTCTTGATCTCCTGCTTGAGATGCCCAGAAGCAATAGATGTGAGACTAGATGCTGGACAATATAGGTTATGGCCTGATCCTGCAGGGCTCCTCTTATGTTCTTATCTAGAATAGATGCCTGGGAAGTACCTGCGAGCCAGTTTGGTCTAGCCGTTATGGAGACAGACTCTTATCTGGGAATACTGCGTTTGATTCCACCCTCCTCTATGAAGCCAGCTGGCTGGCCTTGGTCTAGTCACAGCTCTCTTCTGAGCTCACTCAGCCCCACCTACCTCACAGGGTGTTCTGTTGCAGGGAGAATAGAAAGCTTTGTCAGCTGCTTTGAGTCCCCTTAAATGGGTGTGAAATGTGGGGTAGAAAGCCAATTCTTCTTCTCCCTCCATGAAGCCAACTGGATGACCTTGAGCTAGTCACAGCTCTCTTCTGAGCTCTCACAGCCCCACCTACCTCACAGGGTGTTCTGTTGCGGGGAGAATAGAAAGCTTTGTCAGCCGCTTTGAGTCCCCTTAAATGGGTAAGAAAAGTGGGGTAGAAAAGCCAACTCTTCTTCTCCAGGAAGGAGAAGCAGGATACCTGTAAAGGCCGTTTGCAGGTATTTGAGAGCAGGTGAAGGTTTTGTCTTTGTCTTCTGCTTGGGATGCCCATAAGGAATTGCTGGGCCACTGTGTGGGACAGGATGTTGGAATGGACAGTCAGTGGCCTGAGACTTGAAGGCCACTGATGTTCTTGTGTTCTTAAAGGACCTTATGCTCTTTTTGTATGGCAACCTATCATTATGTTCATTCCAGCTGAACACTGAGATCTAGCTAAGCACTGTGTTCAAGGGCAGTTTTAACTAGCTAGAATGAAGCCTGTGCCGCTTAAAGTTGGTTTTTGGTCTATAATCTTTTACCCACCTACCTGGAAGCAATTTAGTTCTTACTTCTCATCATGCGTTTCATCCAGAAGGGAAACATTTTAAAATGTGTTTTTTCCCCCTTTCTCAGCAGGGCACTCTACAATAACCACAAATGGAAGAGCTCTCAGGGCTACAACTGCTAGAGTGACTAAAATACCTCTGAGAACACAGCCGGCAGGTGAGAACCAGGTGGCCCTCTATGAAGCTGATGGGAAGGAGAGTTAGGCCTGGCATTGGGAAGTATTTTTTCCAGCCAGAGGATCATCAGTCTATGGCAGAGGTGTCAAACTCAATTTTGCCGAGGGCCAGATTAAAAAAAAAATACTGTGAGGGCCAGGGGGCGTGGCCAGGGGCGTGGCTAGGGCACAGAGGAGGGCTGGGGGTGTGGCCGGGGCATGCCCAGGCCGTGGCTAGGGAGGGGCTGACTGTCCATGGCGGCGCCCATGCACTCGGGCAATGGAGGGTGCCGCCGCTCGCTCGCTCGCCTCGCCTCGCGTCGCCTCTCCTCTCCTCCTTTGCGCCCAAGAAGGACGGCAGCGGTGGCTGTGGGCGGCCGCAGGCCGTATTAAAACGCCCCCCGGGCCGCATCTTTGACATGCCTGGTCTATGGAATTTCCTAGCAGAAGGGGTGATGACTGCAACAAGCCTAGATAGCTTTGGGAAAGACAAGATGCTGGCCTAGGCGAGTAAAGCTCCTCTTATGTTCTTACGTGGGAAAGGACCTGTACTATAAACCTGTGACTGGGAAGGTAAAGATCCAAATTTTGAAAGTCTTCTGTGGACCTGGATAGATATAAAAATGCAGGTACCCCCTTTTGGGTGATGGTAACCCAGAGCTTTAAACTCAAGAGAGAAAATAATTGTCTGATCCCATTTGTATCCAGTTCTGGGCACCACAATTTAAAAAGGACATTGACAAACTAGAGCAAGTCCAAAGGAGGGCTACCAAGATGGTTAGTGGTCTGGAAACCATGTCCTACAAGGAAAGGTTGAAGGATCTACAGATGTTTAGCTTAAAGAAGAGAAGACTGAGAGGAGACATGATTACGGTCTTCAGTTCTCTGAATGGCTGTCACAGTGCAGAGAGATCGTCCCTATTCTCACTTGCCCAAGATGGGAGGACTAGAAACAGGATGAAAATTCAAAGGGGTCAATACAGATTAGATTTTAGGAAAAACTTCCAAACAGTGAGGGTGATCAGTCAGTAGAATAGGTTGCCATGGGAGGTAGTGGCTTCTCCTTCGCTGGAGGTCTTCAAGCAGAAGCTGGGCCTACATATCTCTGGGATGGTTTAGGAGATCCTGCATTGAGCAGGGGGTTGGTCTGGATGACCCTTGAGGTCCCTTCCAACTCTATGATTCTATGAATCAGGGTTCAACATTCTCTGGAGAAGGAAATCTTTCATGGCCCTATTGTTCCTGACTGATCATTTTGCCAACTGTTTTGCTAGGCTCTTTTGCTTTGTTTTTGCTGTTATAAACCACCCTGAAACCTTTGCGCATAGGGTGAGACAAAGGGGTCCCTTCTTAGCCATGGCACCCAGTTGGTGGAATGATCTTCTGATGAAATGCATCAGGCCTTGACTATGGAAACATATGCTAGTTTCATCAACAGCGTTACCTTTTGTGTGTGTGTGGTTTTCATGGATTTGTTTTATTGTAGAAAACCTTGGGAATTATTGTACAGGGTGATATGTAATATAATAGACTCTGTTACGTTTTTGCTTTTATGTATTTTAAATGTTTTAACACACACAGATATCTCCAGGTAAAGCATGAGATATAAATGGAAATAATAATAATAAATTAAGTAATAAGCATGGCTTTGGTTTTTCTTAATTTTATAGATTTGAATTCTAAGTGTGTAACTGCTAGGGCAGAGGTGTCAAACTCAATTTTGCAGAGGGCCGGATTAAATAAAAAAAGTACTGTCAGGGCCAGGGGGCGCGGCCGGGGGCGTGACCGGGGGCATGGCTAGGGCACAGAGGAGGGCTGGGGGCGTGGCCAGGGCGTGGCTAGGGCACAGAGGAGGGGCTGGCTGTCCATGGCGGCGCCCGCACACTCGGGCAGTGGAGGGTCCCGCTGCTCACTCGCCTTGCCTCGCCTCCTTCGCGCCCAAGGAGGACAGCGGCGGCGGCGGTGGGCCGTATCTTTGACATCCCTGTGCTAGGGGATCTGCCTATTGACAATGCCTAAAATAATATGGAATCTTTCCTCCTTTAGGTAATCTGCCACAGAAAAAGGCGCCAAATAAAGGCAAGCAGCAGAAAGAATCCAAAGAAGCAAGGGTGAGCCAATGGATGTTTACTCAGATTGACCTTTGCTTGCCTGATGTTGGCAATCTTCATAATGGTTCCGGTTGGTGAGCTGTTTTTGTGCCATGTTGAGAAACGGGATCTTGGCGTATTCTAAAGCCATTTGGAAGCTGTGGCCGTCTGCGCCTACCTTTCTTAACCCCTTAGCTATTGCATCAGGCTCCACATTTTTAAGGATATGGTAATGAAAAACTAAGCATGCTGTATCTTCCGTGTGTACATAGTTCAAGCTTCCAGACCTTTCTGCACTGGCTGGTATACTGGACCTGCGCGAGGCCTAGCCCACCCCTTGGTCTGTCTCTTCATGCTCTGTAGTGGAAGAGAGAGCCCACACAGTCTAGGCAACCCAAAATGGCCACCTAGACCAGGACAACAGTAGACCTGTTTAAGCAGGGCTACCACAGTCTTGCTCCCAAATAAACTGGCTCAGGGAGACCTGCTGGAAAGAGATGTTCTGGTTGAGCTGGGGGATCCTTTTCAGGGGTGCACAAAATTGCACCATTGAATTGGGTCCCCCTAGGGTTCCAAGGCCAAGAATAGGAGCTCCTCACCACTGGAGCCCTGGCAGGCTTCAGAGTAGTACTGGGCAGCACTGGGGCTGTCCCAGAATGGCTGTCCAAAGTTCTGAGGCAGCTGGATGACTCCAGCTGGGAACTGTTCCTGTAAGAACAGTTCCAGCTGGAATAGTCCAGTTTCCACAAATGTGGAAATGGTCTTCTCTCCTGGGGGCATGCCTGCAGGTTACAAGTAAGGAGGGAAAAGAGAGGTTTGGAGGTTGCAGAAGAAGAAATGGAATTTGCAGGCTGAGGAGAAACATGGGTCTTTGGAAGAGGAGCAAAATATGGAGGGATCTGAAGGTGCCTAGTTTCACAGATGGGCCTAACATCTTATTTTTCTTTTATATTTATTTATAAGATATGTCTCCTACCCCTTCACCCAAAAGTTCCAGGGTGGGCCTTACCATACGGTAAAAACACAAACATATTTAAAATATAATCCACCCACCCTTCTTCCCACCTTGACAGCACCACATTGAGAGGAAACGAGGCATTGGCGCCCCCCGTGAGCAGGTATGCTTAGCCAAGTGCCGAAAACAGTATAAAGTTACTCTGGCATTCCACTAGTGTTAGGGAATTCCTCTAGATCAGTGGTTCTCAACCTGGGGGTCGGGACCCCTTTGGGGGTCGAACTACCCTTTCAGAGGGGTCGCGACAAGTTTTCCACTGCCCTTCCCTCCCACTTCCCAGCTGCTCTACCCCCGTGATTGGGGGTCTCCACAACACGCGGAACTCCACTAAGGGGTCATGGCATTAGGAAGGTTGAGAACCGCTGCTCTAGATGTCAGATGGGCATCATGCCAGTCTTAAAAGAGTTGCACTGGCTGCCAGTTCACTACCGAGCCCAATTCAAGGTGTTAACTTTGACTTATAAGGCCCTAAAGGACTTGGGCCCTAAATATCTAAAGGAACGCCTTCTTACATATCGACCTGCCCATGTCCTAAGATCTAGCAGTGAGGCCCTCCTGGTTGTCCCACCACCCTCAGTAGTGAGGTGGTTGGGCACCCGGGAAAGAGCCTTTTCAGTAATGGCCCCCAGGTTATGGAATAGTCTCCGCCTTAGCTAAAGGCCAGGGCAAAGAGGTGTGTCTTCACCGCCTTCCTAAATGTATAAAGAGAAGGGGTGTGATGCACCTCAAGGGGGAGACTGTTCCATAACCTGGGGGCCATTACTGAAAAGGCCCTTTGCCAGGTGCCCACCCACCTCGCTATTGAGGGTGGTGGGACAACCAGGAGGGCCTCCCCTCCAGATCTCAAGACACGGGCAGGTCAGTATGGGAGAAGGCGTTCCTTTAGATATTTGGGGCCCAATTCATTTAGGGCCTTATAAGTCAGACTTAACACCTTGAATTGGGCTCGGTAGTGAATGTTACTTGGTAGTTGCGTTACTGAGTTTTGGACTTTGTCAGTAGGAATAAATCAAACTAATAACTAGGGTCATATGAATATGGTATTTTGCTTTCTGCTTACTAGCTAGAAAAGTAGAATGGTTTTGGCAACATGTTTTATGTTCTCTGACAGGAGCAGAGTGATATAAAAGAGAACATCTCAATAGAGCTTGTGGAAGAAGAGTGGAAACCTGAGATCCTCACTGTTGCGGACAGCGAGACAAATTGGCCCATCCTCGGACAGGGAAAGCAGACTGAGCACCACCTCCCAGATCCTGCGCCACAGAGGAGAATGCGCTCGTTTGCTCCACAAAATTTTGTATTTCAGCCTTTGGAGGGCTTGGCCACCTACAAAGTGAAACCAATGTCCCCTTCCAGGGTCGATGTCTTCTTTTCGCCAGATCTTGCGTGGAATCCTACAGAAGCCACCAAGTAAGGACTTCAGGAGTCTCCTTGAAGCTGAACTAGTGTTGCAAATGTCACAGATTTTGTTACAGGAGAGTTAGGATTAAGAAAGGGGGAAATTTGTCCACCCAGGAGGTGTCAGTCAATGGAATTTTACTGCCAGAGGAGCTGGTGACAGTAATCAGCCTGGATAGCTTTACATTTATGTTGGACAGGGTGCATAAATAGATGCTAGAATGGAGGCCCAGGTCCTGCCTCCAGGTTGGAGAGAGAGACAGGATACCGGGAGTTGGAAGCAGGTGAACATTTTGCCTTTTCTCTTCTGCTTGAGATGCCCAGAAGCACTTGGTGGCCCACTGTGTGAGACAGGAAGCTGGACTAGATGGGTTTTGGCCTGATCCAGCAGGGTCCCTCTTGTCCTCGTAATCTAGAGGCCATCTGCAGTTGTGTTGGGAGGTGAAGATTTTGCCTACCTGTATATCTTCTGCTTAAGATGCGCAGAAGCAATTAGTGGTCTACTATATGAGACAGGATGCTGGACTAGAAAGGCTGTGGCCTGATCCAGCAAGTTTTCTCTTATATTTTCTTCTGTACCCACCATCATTATGGCCACATGTAGGCTTTCATGGCTGGGATTCAGTCTCTGTTGTCTCCATTTTTCGCAGCTCCTGTCTGAGGTCTAATAACCATCCATTCTGCCAAGTGAAGTCTTCTCTATTTCTTGTCCTGATTTTTGTCTTGACTCCTGTACTCTTTATCAGCATCGCCTTCGGTTTTTGGTCTGTCCAAAGGGCGGGCAGGCATCTTCTGAGTAAATAACCACACTACCAACTGCATAAAATAGCTGCATCTAAGCAGTATAGGCACTTCCATTGCAAGATATTTGATTATCTGTGATATTCTAGAAGTGACCCAAAAAGGGCAAGGAAGACCATGAAGCTGCCTCCAAGCTGAGATCCATGTCATTCATCCAATTTGAAATGCCAGTGGGTTGTAATAAGTATTCACCTGTATATATTTCATAGAATCATAGAATGGTAGAGTTGGAGGGGACCTCCTGGGTCATCGAGTCCAACCCCCTGCTCAAGGCAGGATCTCCTAAACCATCTCAGACAGATGGCTGTCCAGTCTCTGCTTGAAGACCTCCATCGAAGGGGAACCAACCACCTACAGTAATGGTTTGTTCTTCCTAGACGTGTCCCAGAAGAAGACGGCAAAGAGAATGTGTCTCAGGACTGTGGTCCCAAACATCAGCTGCCCTCTGGCTCAGAAGTGACTGAAGAGAATCTTCCAGAACATCAGCCTTCCGTTGAATTGATGGACGTTAACACAGGTGCGTGAAAAAGCATTCGTAACCTAAACCTTTGAGGTCCAGATTCTCCAGTTCTGAGTTAGGTTCTCCCTACATTCTCTGCTGCATTTCCCATAAACTTTCTCGGCTTTCTAGAATGCACATCTGGTGAAAGGATGGAAGTTGTATCCGTGGACAGGAAGCTCAACACTCCAGGTGAAGATTTGCCAGTGGCTGAAACACCAAGCACAGCTAGCAATCAAAAGCACAATGTTTCGTATTTCAGGTTTGTATCAAAGGGCAGGGAGGTGATATAGTGCAGGAAAGCTTGCTAGGAAAAGATCAGTGGAGAAGAGGGCTTCAGCTTTTGGAATGGGTTTTCCTCCTATCCAAATTGCTCTCCACAACTAAGGCAGTCAAAAGAAATTTGTCTAACCCTTCCTTCAAGCCGGCTAGGCTGGTTGCTGTTACCACCTGATCTGGCAGTATACTGCATAGGTTGATGACCTTCTGCGTGAAGAAGTACTTCCCTTTGTTCGATCCAACTCTCCTACCCAACCGCTTCATGGGGTGCCCCCTGATTCTAGTGTTGTGCGACAGAGAAAAGAATTTTCCTCCATCCACCTTTTCCACACTGTACATGATTTGTTATACTTGAATCAGGGGTTTTTCTCTACTAGCGCTAAGTACCCATTAGGGACCCTTTAAGGACCCATTAGGCTTAGAGCAGGAAGACCCCATTTCTACTGCAGAACCTATTGGAACCCAATTTGTTCACACCTGGGTACAGACAGATGCTCCACATGGGTGCTCCAGCGTTCCCTCTGTGAGCTTGCCTAGCACCCAATGCCTGTGGAGAAGCATTGGGTACTTCCTTAGATCTGAATCTTCTAAATCCAGATTAGTTGAAGGACCTATTTCTTAGATCTGGATCATCTTAGATCTGGATTAAGGGAGGTAAGTGGGGGGAAAACCCCATAGTCTCCTCTTAAGCACCTCCTTTCAAGGCTGAAGAGCCCTGGACGTTGCAGTCTGATTTTGTAAGGGAGGTATTCCAGCCCCTTAATCACTTACGTTGTCTGGATGCCTGCTCATGCAATCCGCCATCTTAGAACTGGTCACTGTGCATGCATGGGCCAAAATGGCTGCCATGCATGTCCTCAGGGTAGCAGTTGCACGCTTCTGGGCATTTCGCATCATCATCCACCTTTTCCACACTGTGCGTATCTTAACATCCTGATTTCAGCCCCTTGATCCTTCTAGTTGCCCTTTTCTGCACCTTGGCTAATCCCCATCACGTTCCCTGTTCATGGGGACTCCAAGCATTGTGATCACCGAATTCCCGTCGTGGAAAGAGCTACCTAAGGCACCTTTTCTGTTCATCCTACGGGATAAGCACAGGGTTTGAACACAAACCCAGCAATACTGGTACTGCAGCAGCCATTGCTGCATTTCCAGAAGAACTTTTGCTTATTGGGCAGGTATAGAAATCCAGTGGTAACAGAAATGAATTCCTTTTCTTAAAGGAACATTCTGGAATCCGAGACAAAAAGGCTGACGACGCATTGTCTTGAATGGGATGGAGCGGCTGAGGCAGATATTCCGGAGGATGGTAAGAATTAGGTGCAGAAGTTTGCTTGGCTTTGATTGTGACGTCGCCAGGCAGGACAGCAAGATGCACTGGAAACTGTGCTCCGTGAAACATTGGAAGCCTTCCTCATATTTTACAGATAATTCTTTCTTTTCCCAGCAAAAGATCTTATCCGTACAACCGTTGGGCAAACCAGGCTATTGATCTCCGAGAGATTCAAACAGTTTGGAGGTCTGGTGGATAACTGTGAGTTCAGACGTGGGGAGAAAGAAACAACTTGCACTGACCTGGAAGGATTTTGGGATATGGTGAACTTTCAGGTAAGAATTTGAAGTTTTTAAGCTTCCGTCTGGCAATCCAGTGGCTTTTCTTGACTTTCAGCTGGGGTTAGTGGAGAGGACTGCGTATATGCCAAGCACCTATTCATTCTCCAATGGTTTTCCAAGGTACTTTTGGATTCTGCTGCCTAACTGAATTTGTAAATAAAATCACAGTTAGAAGTGATGAGCTAGTTTGGTCTAGTGGTTACGGAGCTGGACTCTTATCTGGGAGTACCAGGTTTGATTCCGCTCTCCTCCGTGAAGCCAGCTGGGTGACCTTGGGCTAGTCTCAGCTCCCTTCTGAGCTCTCACAGCCCCACCTACCTCACAAGGTCTCTGTTGTGGGGAGAAGAACAGAAGGTTTGTCAGCAGCTTTGAGTCCCCTTAAATGGGCGAGAAAAGCCGGGGTAGAAAAGCCAACTCTTCTTGTTCTTCTAATTGTAGAAAACCCAGCAAGCTGAGCAAAATATTTTCAGTTTCTGCTCACCACCTTCAATTACCTTACTAGATGAGAATGGGTGTGTTTGGGTTGGTGTGTCCATCAAGTATTGCAAAAGTGAATTGCCTATAACATAATTGTGACAAATCTAAAATCCTTGTTTTGAGTTGGGGAAAAGAAAACCTTAAAATTACAATTGAAGTATCCAAAATCATGTGATATCCCAAGTGAAGAACTTCAACAATGCTCTGCAATGGAAATTTCATTGCAAGGCATTATGGCAAAAATCAGAGTCCCCCATGATAGGATTGTTCCAATAATTTATACCCCATGGGAGGAAAATTTTTGTTCCGGTGGCTATCCAAGTTATCGTACTTGACGTGAGGCTGTTTTCAATGCTGTCTTTAATATAGTACAGAGGTGCACATTTTAGATCATTTCCTTGTCAAACAGAGGATTTACTCTTCTGGGAGTAAGTATCTGAATAGTTCCTATTAGCAGAGATTCGGCCTGAGATAGAGCCTCCAGACACAAACGTAGCAGGCTGAAGAACAGGAGAGTTCTAAGACAAGGAGTCAAGGTGGCAGTTCATCCTGCATAAGGCATAAAATAAAGTACCCATATATTCCGGTGTATAAGACGACTGGGCGTATAAGATGACCCCAACTTTTCCAGTTAAAATATAGAGTTTGGGATATACCTGCCATATAAGAAGACAACACCTGGCGTATAAGACGACCCCCAACTTTTGAGAAGATTTTCCTGGGTCAAAAAGTAGTCTTATACGCCAGAATATACTGTACATCATCATCATCATCATCATCATCATACTTGGTAGTTAAATGCAAGGATATATGAATGAATGCGTGACAAGTGAATGTCAGAAGACAGATGAGAGAAAGAAGAATGGTTACGTGTGTGTGAGTGGAAGGCTATGATTCTCAACACACACAGTCACATGGTTTCTCGTGTCCAATCACGCTGCAGGATTTGCTCCTGGAGTCAGGCTGGAGTTCCCATAACAAAACTGGACGCGAGCAGCCATAGTAATAACAGCATCTGTTGATAATGTATTTCAACAAGCTTGGCCACGGATGGTATTTCCATTCTTGCTCGACATTGTACAGTGTGAAGGTCTGACAGTTGCTCCCTTTTTAAAGAAGTGGGGGAAAATGACTCGCTGTTTCTATTTGCTCTTTTATATAAGGCATTTCTAGGAAGTAACTCATGATCTTCTGCTGATGATTTGCCCCTTGTTTTTCTGTGGCTGATTTTGTATCTCTGCGTTCAACCAATTTTAATGTTTGAAACTGGCTCATTTTGGCTGACCATATGCAGTTCTGTTCCGCCCTTCTCCTGCCTGAAACAGATCCAAGATGTGAATACAAAATTTGAGAACTTGAAGAAGCTTCAGGGAAACGGATGGGAAATGCTGGATGATGTTGTACCCAAGAAACCCCTCCCCAAGGTAGGAAGGAAAGGCTCAGGTTCCTCATTGACTTAGGTTTTGAAAGGCAGGCTTTCAGAAAGGTCTGAGGGCATTTCTGTTACTAGCCCAAGGTCACCCAGCTGGCTTCCGGGGGGAGGGCAGAATCGAACTCCCTAACCACTAGACCAGTGATGGCGAACCTTTTGAGCTCAGTGTGTCAAAATTCGCAAGAAAACCTTGCTTAACTTGGGTGCTGTGTCACATCAAGAATTATCCATAATTCTGTGATATTTGTAGCTCTAGTAAAAAAGTTATATTTTTGATATATGTATTTTATTAAAAGCAAAAACAAGTAATTCTTTACATTAGTGACTTCTGTTGCTAAATCTTCAATTGAAAGTTGGTATTTCGTACACTTCAAGAACAAGCAAGCACTACATGCCCAGGTGCCAGGGCGACCAGGTGTGTCACCCAAAAGGGCTTGGCGTGTCACCTGTGACACGCGTGTCATAGGTTGGCCATCACCGCACTAGACCAAACTGTTCCTGTGCTAGAGTCTATTTAGAGTTTCATGTTTTTCTAAATGGTGGCTTTGGTCTTGCAGTTAGAGTATCGGAGTATTATTGGTAGTCTCCCAGTTTGATTCTGTACTCCTCCATGAAGCCAGCTGGGTGACCGTGGGCTGGTCACAGCTCTCTTCTGAGCTCTCACAGCCCCTTAAGGGTGAGAAAAGTGGGGTATAAAAGCCAACTCTTCTTTTCCTCCTTCTCCTCTTCCTCGTCCTCCACAAAGCCAGCTGGGTGACCTTGGACTAGTTACAGCTCTCTTTCTGAGCTCTCACAGCCCCACGTACTTCACAGGGTACCTGTTTCTGAGGAGAAGAACAGAAGGTTTGTCAGCAGCTTTGAGTTCCCTTAAAGGGTGAATAAAGCAGGGTGTAAAAGCCAATTCCTCCTCCTCTTTAGCATTTGAAATTCAGTCTTTCCTCCTGCAGTACAGAACCAACATGCAATGCCGATTGTGTGAATTTGCAGCTATCATTTCCCCTAACTGCTGGTTTTCTCTTACTGGCAAACATTTGTACAGTGTTATTTGCGCAGCGTAAAGCTGTTCAAAAGTTCAGCTGTAATTGCAATGCCATCTTATGCGACGGGTGGATGTCCTTCCCTGGCCTTAGTAACAGCTGCTATGCATCAACAGCTGAGATGAGGTTTAAATGGAGAGAGTTTTCCTTCCATCTCTCTGTCTTTTTTGATGACTCCCGGAGGTTATTTTCAGTGCAGACTGGGAAGAGAAAGGAATAATATTACAAACAGAGAAATAATTCTTGTTAAAATAGAAAAGAAGACCCAGCAGTACTGTATATAAGGCCTTGCAAAGGCTCTCTATCAGTTTGGAATACATCGGTGACCCTGGGCTAGTCACAGCTGTCTTCTGAGCTCTCACAGCCCCACCTACCTCACAGGGTATCTGTTGGGAGAAGAAGAGCCATATTTTACCTACCTAGGTGGCCTTCAGAATGGACGGGCAGTTCGGGATGGGAGAAGGCGCTCCTTTAGATATTTGGGGCCCAAGTCATTGAGGGCCTTGTAAGTCAGAGTTAACACCTTGAATTGGTCTCAGTAGCACTGTTCCATTCAGCACTCTAGTGGCTGCATTTTGCACAAGCTGCAACTTCCGGACCGTCTTCAAGGGCAGCTCCGTGTAGAGTGCATTACAGTAGTCCAATCTAGAGGTTACCAGAGCATGGATAACTGCGGTCAAGTCGTCTCTATCCAAAAATGGCTTCAGTTGGCACACTAGCCATAGATGGGAGTAGGCACTCCTGGCTACAGCCTCCACCTGAGCTTCATGCATTAGCGTGGAGTCCAGGAGTACCCCAAAGTTTCACACCTGACCCTTCCAGGGCATTGCAATCCCTTCAAGGACAGGGTATCTCCCAACTACTTGGAACGGAGAGCCTGTAACACACAGCACCTCTGTCTTGTCTGGATTCAGTTTCAATTTATTGGCCCTCATCCAGCCCATTACCGCCTCCAGACACCTGCCAAGCACTTCAGCTACCTCTCCTGAGGACTCAAAGTGGCTGACAACTCTTCTGTTCTTCTTCCCACAACAGACACCCTTTGAGGTAGGTACAGCTGTGAGAGCTCAGAAGAGAGCTGTGACTAGCCCAAGGTCACCCAGCTGGCTTCATGGGGGAGGCTGGAATCGAACCTGGTATTCCCCGATAAGAGTCCGGCTCCCTAACCACTAGACCAAGCTGGCTCACTTATAAGTATTATAAATTGGTTATAAGTTGATAGTTATTTAGTAAGTGTGATGTGTAATATGTAAACAAATTACTTCTAATTAATGTATTCATTTGCATAATTTTTTATTTAAACAAAATGCGACACATATACCAGTCAAGCAAGAAATGCAACCATAATTCAACATGCAGGAACAATTAAAAAGTAAACAACAAATATGTATTTATTGACATAATAAAGTTGGGAAATCGCGGGGAGGGGAATCGAAGGGATTCTTTTCTGTTACTGATGGGATCTTAGAAGCGGTAGAGAAAAAACCTCCTGTCCCCCCTTTTGATTTCTAGAGGAGAGTCGTCCCTCAAAAGGCAACCAAAGCCGTGAGAGGCTCAGCTGAACGGGCAGCAGCCCGGAAGCGCCTGGCGGCCATAAAAGCAGCTATGAAGAACATGAGGAAAGAGCCAGAGCTGGAGGCTGAACCGGGAGCCCCAGATATACCTGCGGAGACAGAAAAAATCACCTTCGATGGCGGCTTTTTCAAGATTGAATCTCCCGCTAGACCTTTCCCTGGTCAGTCCAGACGAGTTCTCTCTCTGCGAATGTTTAAATTTTGTAAATGTTTTTTATAACGTTTTTTTCTAAGCTCACCACCTGGGAACGTCTTTCTACGCCCAACAGATATTGCGAATTAAGAACTTAATTTGTCCTAGGGAAGTTGGAAATCTGGTAACAAGGGGGGAGGTTCCACTTGCCTCCCTTAATCCGGATCTGAGTTGATCTGGGTCTAAGAAATGGGTCCTTCAACTAATCCGGATTTAGAAGATCTGGATCTAAGGAAGTACCTGACCCGTCTGCATGGGCAGTGTAGCACCCAATAGCAATGGGTGCTAGGCAAACCTGCAGTGGGAACACAGGAGAACCCATGTGGAGCATATGTCTGTACCCAAGTGGGAGAGGTCTGTCACGCCGTGTTTGGGGGTGGGGGCGATGCATCTAATTTGGTTTTGATGCCTGAAGACCAGATTGTAGACCCCTTTAATGGGGTCCACAGGAAATCCAGATTATAGGTCTTGTAAGGATCAATTTAATCCAGATTTCCCTAGTACAGGTGTGAACAAAGCAGGTTCTAATGGGGTCTGCAGTGGAAACAGGGTCTTCCTGCTCTGAGCCTAATGGGTACTTAATGGGTACTTAGTGCTAGTGGAACCCCCCCAATAATTAAGGGTTTTAAATGGAACCCAGTCCTCTCCATAAAAGAGATGTTGCCAGAGAACCATGCTTTCTCATCTCATCAATTAATCAAGTGTTTTGCTATTTATTATAGCCTTTCTATTCGATTGGACTGCACAGTTCTGTGGAAAGGTTTGCGAACCCTTTGGGGTAATCTGGGTTTCTGTATAAATGGCTTCTAAAATGTATTTATTTTGTTTTATTATAGGGTTTCTATACCACCCTTAGCATAGTTTCAGGGTGTTGCATAGAATAAAACAGTAGAACAGTAAAACAGAACCACAAAAAGAAATGGGTAAAATAGCAATCAATGTACTTAGTCAACAATAACATAAGATAAAAATTTTATCCATGTCATAATAGAAGAGTCTTCTTTAGTAAAAAGACCCCGAACGGTTTCTAGACTGTACCATTTCAGAGTGCTCTAAGCGTATAAAAAGCTCTCTCTATGTATAAGACTCAAACATGTCTGGGAGGTTGTTTGATGTGGTGTTTAATGTGTCTGGAGTTGTGAGAAATAAGATTCCAGTGCTAATGCTGAATTTTGTATCGGAGAAATAGCCATGTTAGTTTAATTCGAAAAGTCCAGAAAGGTAGTTAGTAGCACTTGGAGACTAACAGGAGAAGGGTTGGTGGCATGAGCTTTTGTAAACACGTCTACTTCTTCAGATGCTAGGGGGCCCAAGCATCTGAAAAAGTAAACATGCCCATTGGGCCCCCTAGCATCTGAAGAAGTAGACGTGCCCATTGGGCCCCCTAGCATCAGAAGTAGACATACCCATTGGGCCCCCTAGCATCTGAAGAAGTAGACGTGCCCATTGGGCCCCCTAGCATCTGAAGAAGTAGACGTGCCCATTGGGCCCCCTAGCATCTGAAGAAGTAGACGTGCCCATTGGGCCCCCTAGCATCAGAAGTAGACATACCCATTGGGCCCCCTAGCATGTGAAGAAGTAGACGTGTCCATTGGGCCCCCTAGCATCTGAAGAAGTAGTTGTGCCCATTGGGCCCCCTAGCATCTGAAGAAGCAGGCGTGCCCATTGGGCCCCCTAGCATCTGAAGAAGTACACGTGCCCATTGGGCCCCCTAGCATCTGAAGAAGTAGATGTGCCCATTGGGCCCCCTAGCATCTGAAGAAGCAGGCGTGCCCATTGGGCCCCCTAGCATCTGAAGTAGACATACCCATTGGGCCCCCTAACATCTGAAGAAGTAGACGTGCCCATTGGGCCCCCTGGCATCTGAAGTAGATGTGCCCATTGGGCCCCCTAACATCTGAAGATGTAGACATGGCTAGAAAAGCTCATGCCACCAACCCTTCTCCTGTTTGTCTCCAAGTGCTGAATTCTATGTCACTCACAGCTTATTCAAGGAAATTATGGGCAAACGAACATATCTGCAGGCCAGATGTTTGAACAAAATGAATGTTTATTGGGTAAATATTTATTTGGAGTTCTTTAAGACTGTTGACCAATCTTGTTCTCTGCAAAGTGCAGAACAGTGCTTAAAGGGACTTCAGTCAACGCCAACACACATGCGCACGCGTCTGAACACTTCCCTGGCACAGACACATGGTGTGGTTGACGCCATATTGGTTTATGATGCTAGTGTCATTGTGTGTGCAGTGCCACTGAGATGACAGTAATCATGCTCTGCATGTGCACTTAGCGTGTGTGCTCAGGGAAGGGGATATCTCTGAGTGCAGATGACCCATCTGGGAGCACACTGCATGCAAGCAACCCAGGGGATAAAGTGCAGAAAGATCCCTGCTTTTCTAACAGTCCTAGATTTCTTTGATGAGAGTGTGTGAGAATTATGATGACTAAGGAAGCAAAAGTATCATCAACAGGAAGTAGGCAGAGCAAGTACCAATTTGACATTACAGTCCACGGACGACAGTCCTACAGGCTGAGGAGCCCTCTCATCTATCTGTACTTGGTTCACTTTATATAATCTGAGAGTGAAGTTTCAGTACTTACTGTCATACATTTCTGATGTGTAAAGTGCTCAAGGTGGATGAAGTTTAAGCAACTTCTGGATATTGGTAGCCAAGGGGAAGTTCTTGAGAACATGAGAGGAGCCCTGCTGGATCAGGCCATAGCCCATCTAGTCCATAAGAACCTAAGAGGAGCCCTGCTGGATCAGGCCACAGCCCATCTAGTCCATAAGAACCTAAGAGGAGCCTTTCTGTTGGATCAGGCCACAGCCCATCTAGTCCAGCATCCCATCTCACACAGTGGCCCACCAACTGCCCACGGGCATCTCAAGCAGATACAAGGGAAAACCTCCTGCTCTCGATGCCCTGCAAATGGCCCTAGAGCCTCCTGCTTGTCCTCCCAGCCTGAAAGATGTACTCAGGCATCCATTCTAGTAGCCATTGATACACCTGTACTCCATGAATTCATCTAACCCTTCCTGAAAGCCATCTAGACTGGTAGCTGTTACCACCTCTTCTGGCAGCAAATTCCCTAGACTGATGACCCTCTGAGTGAAGAAATCCTTCCCCTTGCCTGATCCGACTCTCCTGCCCATCAGCTTCATAGATGCCCCATGGTTCTAGTGTTGTGTGATGGAGAAAAGAAATTTTCTCTATCCACCTTTTCTGTCCCATGAATGGTTTTATAAACTTCAATCAGGTCCCTCCTTAAATGCCACCTTTCCAGGCTGAAGAGGCCTAGATGTTGCGTCCTGTTTTCATAATGCAGGTGTTCCAGCCCTCTAATCATTCTTGTTGCCTTTTTCTGCACCTTTTCCTGTTTCATAATATCGTTTCTGGGGTGTGGTGACCAGTTCTTGGAGGACTTAAAACTGTATCTGACTTGCATCACAGTTGGATAGGACATTAATTACTTCCCTTTACTCTTGCCCAGGTCAAACTCCTAAACCTGCAAGTGGGTCTTCAAGGAGGGTCTCCAAGCGAATGACTCCCAGATCTGCCAGTCGGGGCTTACTTCAAAGCTGTGCAGATACCTGCATTGTCAGACAAGGCACCCCAACGACGTCCAATCCCCTCCCTCCTCTACCAGATTTGGATGTATCCTTGGGTCCAGCTGGAGCTGACCTCCTCAGCTGTGTTTCTGAAGAAAGGTATTTAGCCTGACTGAATCTGAGCTTACGTGGCCAATTGAGAAAGGACAGTTTTTCTCATGAAAATCTATTGTAGCCAGACAAAATACTATTTATGGGTGTTTTTCCACTGCAGCTCTTAGATCCGGATCTAAGAAGATCCGGATTAAGGGAAGCACCCAATGTGTTTCCACAGGAGGTGTAGCACCCATTAGCAATGGGTGCTAACACCCCTGCTGTGGAAACAGCTTTGCACCCATGTGGGGAATCCAGATTGACCCACAAGGGGTCCGTCCATTACCCCAGGTGTTTTGGGGGGCAGGGGGGTGCAGTCTTCAAATTCACTTTGAAGTCACTTCGGAGTCACTTCAAAGTCTGTGCAAAATAGCTCCGGAGTGCCTTTGAAGTCTGTGCTGATCTTCGGAGTGAACTTCGAAATGACTTCGGAGTCACTTCAGAGTCACTTCGAAGTTCACTCCGAAGATCAGCACAGACTTCAGAGGCACTCTGAATCTCTTTTGCATAGACTTTGAAGTGACTCCGAAGTCAATTCGAAGTGGCTTTAAAGTGACTTCGGAGCCTAGGTTTAGGGGGGCCCCAATGGGTGCATCCCCTCCCCCTAGCCTCCTTTGGACCCCATTGCCTGTTTCCAGTGGAAACAGGCTCCCTTTAATCTGGATTTTCTGGCAGAAGACCCCATTGTAGACCCCATTAATGGGGTCTACAGAAAATCCAGATTAAAGGCCAAAATGTACCCATTAGATCTGGATTTTCCCCATAGCAGTGGAAACAATCAGGTCCCAAATGGGTGCCATGGTGGGAATGGGATCATCCGGCTCACACCCAAATGGGTCCTAAATGGGTGCAAAAATGGGTACTTTTTGACAGTGGAAAAACACCCTTAGAGAATCTAAAATAGTGGGCAGATGGCATCTGTCTTCTATCCTATGCAACTTTCTTTGCCCTCATAGAGTAATGTAGATGATGACTGAGAAGGAATGGTTTCGGATCCCAGAGCGGTTCACCTTTCATTCATATGCACGCATGTACACCTTCCCCAAAGCCTTGTGAAAACCACCCATGACAACTGGGATCATGACAGAGCTAAACTGATCATTAGTGTTCTCCTCCTCCTCTAGTGGCCTTCACGCTGATGAGAACCCATGTGCTGCAGCAACCCATGTAGAAGAAACTGCCGTAAGTAGTGGTGCCTTTGATGATCGTCTCCCTGTCCTTAAAGCTAGACCTACCCACTTCCCGACAGGCTTCTGGAAATCCATGTCTCTTCTTTTCCTACTTTCCAGGAAGTTCAGTCAGCCATCTTTGGCAGGGGGACACCCTTGAGAGGTGGGAATGGCTTGAAACCTCTGGGGTTGCACAGTCCCACCATGAGTACTACTGAAGAAGAGGCAGAGCAGGCTGTGACAGAGATGGGTGAACAAGAGGTCCCTCCTAGCCCCAAAGAACGTATCCAGTCGGAAGGAACTTGCTCTGTGGCTGAAGTACCGGCAACTCCAGCATGTGAGATAGGTAGATTCTCCTTTATACTTTAAGCAGTTTGAAGAACCTCTGTGCTTTTGAGATGCCTGGATGGGTTGCAGATTGTGTGGAACAATATGGGATTTAAATGCTAGCGAGTATGTGGATGATTCCACTGCAGTGGGAGAGAGATGTCTGTGTGCATTGACATTATCCAGTGGGGACCAGCAAGGGTGGGGGTGGGGGTGGTCACAGAGAGAAGTCCCTCTCCTCAGCGAGATGGTTCATAGGTGTTTTTGAGGCCACTGCAAGAGCTTGAAAAAGACGGCAAGTCAACAGAATCCTATTCTCTGAATGTCCGTCTGAAACTGGACGGATGGGGTGTACTCAGAAGAACCTAAGAGGAGCCTTGCTGGATCAGGCCACAGCCCATCTAGTCCAGCATCCTGTCTCACACGGTGGCCCAGCAATTGCCCATGGGCATCCCAAGCAGAGACAAGGACAAACCTTCTCCTGCTCTCGAGTCCCAGCAGATGGCCTTAGAGACCACCTGCTTGTCCCCCCAGCCTGAAAGATGTACCTAGGCATTCATTCTAGCAGCCATTGATACATCTGTCATCCATAAATTTGTCTAACCCTTCCTTGAAGCCATCTAGACTGGTTGCTGTCACCGCCTCTTCTGGCAGCAAATTCCATAGACCAATGACCCTCTGGGTAAAGAAATACTTCCCCTTGTCAGGTCAGACTCTCCTACCCTTCAGCTTCATAGATGCCCACTGGTTCTAGTACTGTGTGATAGAGAAAAGAACTTTTCTCTATCCACCTTTTCTATACTCCTGCAGCTCCTGCTGGCACCAAAGGCTGGTGCATGCTACTCATGAGAAAGCTGGAGGCAAGGTGATAAGACTGCGGGCCTTGGTCCCATGGTTATGTATTTTCTTGATTTTTTTAAATTTCCTTTTAATGGACCTGAATCTCGGTGAGAGGAATCAGGTTCTTCCCGTTGTGATTTTTGGGGTCTGGACGATATCCCTCAAGAATTGAGGGATTGGATATCGGCTCAGCCCTCATCCCGCCAGGTGAGGGCCCTTCAGTCTTTGGCAGCCCACCTCACGGCCTCCAGGACTTCTCTCGGTGAAAGGTAGGCCATCTTGGCTGTCTGCCCGATGATCGCGGCACCTCCCTTTGTGGAGGACTTGCTCTTGCTGACATCCCTAGAGCCATAGGAGTCCACCTTCTGTCTGAGGAGGCAGGCGTCTTGCAGCCAGCGGGTGAGGGTGAGGTGGGTTTCCCTGGATAATATCCTACTAGAATGCAGGATGGGGCTTTCTCAGCAGCCACTCCCCAGCTCTGGAATATCTTGAGCTCTGCAGAAGGCAGAATGTAAACACAAAATGAGATGGATAAAGTTAAACCATACAATATTCAGTGCACCAGATATACGTCTTGCATTGGCTGCCGTTTAAATGGTTGGGCAACAGCTCATCCCTATACATACCACAGCTGTAAAACCATAAAAATATTATTTTTTCCCTCCTTAAACAGGCTCTCTTCTTGGTGACGACTCCTGTGACAGCAGGGCCCTACGTTTCCAGGTAGGTATGCTTGAAATAAAATGAAGTCAGCTGGGTGGGTGAAAGTGTCGCACAGGTTCAGTAGGTGAAATGAATCCCATCATTTAAAAAAAAAGCAGAAGTGTGTACTGGAAGAAGAAGAAGAAGAGTTGGCTTTTCTACCCGCTTTTCTCATCCATTTAAGGGGACTCAAAGCGGCTGACAAACCTTCTGTTCTTCTCCCCACAACAGAATACTCTGTGAGGTAGGTGGGGCTGTGAGAGCTCAGAAGAAATCTGTGACTAGCCCAAGGTCACCCAGCTGGCTCCATGGGGGAGGGCAGAATTGAGCCCAGTACTCCCAGATAAGAGCCAGGCTCCCTAACCAAGCTCCCTACCCCACTCCCGAAACGTAGGATTATCAGCCCCCAAGGCAACAGACAAAACACAAATGGCTAAATGCCCTAAACAAAACGGTGGCTTCATTTGTCTTACACAAGCAAAACCTAGACCCTTCTGGTTCAAGAGCAAAGCACATTGGAATTTTAAGGTATTCTTTGGAGACTGTTGCCCCTCCTGTGCAGCTGTGTGGGTTTCCCCGTGTATTCGTGCTGACTGTTGTGGGAAAGAAAGATCTAAGCAAGATAAGGCAGACCCAGCAGCTCATTTGAGAACATGGTACTGCAACAGTCCAAGGCTGTGATCACAGCAAATTAAAGCATCTCTGAGGCAGCTTAGAGAACTGTCCTGCGAGAAAGCGACAGAAGGACTGGGGTACGAGGGCTTTTATACCTTGAGGCGCCATCTGTCGCTTTCCTGCAAGATAGCTGAAGACACACCCATTCGTAGACATTCCCTCTCGGTTCCATCTTCTGAGAACCTGAGGGTCACAGGCTGTCTCTCTGAGGTGGGATTGTTCACACACCAGGCTGCCCCTTCCCTTCCCTCTGGACACTCTGTGTTGGAAAAGGTGTATTGAGAACACAAGGGCCACATATGGTGCCTCTGAGGTGCCCCTTTTATGTCTGAACACAGCCTCTGAGGCATCTTTGAGGTGGCTTCGTGGTGGGATTGTTCACACAGCAGTCTGCCCCTCCCCCTCTCCCTGGACATTTTGTGTTAGAAAAGGTGAATTGAGAACACGAGGGCCACATATGGTGCCTCTGAGGTGCCCCTATTGTTATGTCTGAACACAGCCTCTGAGGCATCTTTGAGGTGGTTTCGTGGTGGGATTGTTCACACAGTCTGCCTCTCCTGCTCTCTTGAGCATTCTAGGCTAGGAATAGTCTGTCAGAGAAAGTTTGCCAACAAGAGGGCCACAGACTGTCTCTCTGAGGCACCCCATTTGTTGGGTCTGAACAGAGGCAGAGTTAGGGTTACCACACAAAAAAGGTCACATTTAGGGAGAGGCCTTGAACGGCGAGGCTACATAGGGGAGGTATTTTAGTCAGCCAAAGTTAAAATTTGATTGACTGTAATTTTATCCCACCCATAAGCCTCTCATAAGCAGCTTACAAACGCCAGTAGAATAAGGCCTGTCTCTGCCCTCAGACTACAATTGACATTTTGTTGTATCAGACAGAACAGCTTTCAGTAGTTGCCGGCAGCTTCTGGAATGATCTCTCTGAGCTGATGGGAGCACCATCATTGTATGTATTTTGGCATCTGATTAAGCTGAAGTTTTTCACTCAGGCCTCTGATAATTAAACTCCTTCCTGCAGTTGCTCTAGGTTTATTGGCTTTTATATATTTTTTAACTTGGCTATAATTATTTTAACTAAATATGTGTATTATTTTTACTTTAACTTTGCTGCCCTCCAAGTGACATGGTAAAGGAGGGTTGTAGATTTGGGAAATAAAATAAAATAGGATAAACCTTCACGGGCTCTGTTAAAGAGGAGTATATATTTAGACCTGATCATGTTTAACTTACCGGAATGGTATAATGATACCATTCCAGTGAGGTGAAGATCAGGCACAGAGGTAGCCATCAGCACTTCAAGTGATGATGCCATCCCCAAGCAGACCACCAGCACTTGAAGTGAAGATGGCCAAGCCCGGGTGGGTGGGCCAGATCACCATAGCAACAGCCACGTCCAGCTGTGCCATTTCACCCGCTCACAGCTTTGCCCCATAGCTAGTGAAGACTGGAGCAGAAGTAGCAAGGTTGAGGGTGAGGGAGGCACGTGAAGGGGCCATTCCAGGGGTGATTTTGCACTTCCTCTCCCGTCTGCTGGATGGGAAAGGAGCGTGAGCGCTAGTCAATTACAGACTAAGCCAGTGATGGTGAACCTTTTGAGCGCGGTGTGTCATTATTCGCAAGGAAACCTAGCCTAACTCGGGTGCTGTGTCACATCTAGAAATATCCATAATTTTGTGATATTTGTAGCTCTAGTCAAAAAGTTATATTTTTGATATATGTATTTTATTAAAAGCAAAAATAATTCTTTACGTTAGTGACTTTTGTTTCTGACTTTCGTTTGCTAAATCTTCAATTGAAAGTTGAATTTTGTACACTTCGAGAACATGAAAGCACTACACGCCCAGGTGCCAGGGTGACCAGGTGTGTCACCCAAAAGGGCTTAGCGTGTCACCTGTGACGCGCGTGTCATAGGTTGGCCATCACTGGACTAAGCCCCACCTGTGACTGATCCCGGAGCCAGTCGTCTTCTGGATGCCATCATTTTGGTTGCGGCGCCCTCAGCGGCTGTGCAGGCGTCAGCGCTGTCATGACAACGCTCACGCTCTTCACACACGCAGTCGTGTCTAGGGCCGTCCAAGGTTGCAGTGTGCTTGCGCGACACCTCAGACGACCCCAGAGCACTGGAAGAGGGGCAAATGGCCGCTGTCCAGATGCGCCAGGAAAGTGATCGGGTAAGGTTAGTAAAGATGTGGATGCTAGGCACTCCTTCTGCCTCCGTCTTCTAGAACACCACCTCACGGTAGGTACCGGTGTTCTTTTCCCTAATCGTGCACTATGGGCTGTAGTGTGAATTGGCCAAAGTGGCTGGAACCCACTCCTGACTGGTAAATGTGAACAGGGTATCAGTTATGGTCGTATGTGAGCTTTCACAGCCGGTTTCAATCTCATTTGTAGCAGTTTTGGGGCTCTTATGACATGTTCCAGGTTTCTTCTGAGAACCGAAGCTTTGAGCTATGGCTGTGTAGATGGATGTTACAGCTGATGACAACTCTGGTAGCACTTTAGGTTTTGATGCTGTGAAAGGTTTCCTGGAATAATTTAGGCTGAATGCTGCATAACCAGTCAGGTTGGTTTTTTGAGTCAATGCTATAAAGTCTTCTGGGTGCTTGTTTTAAAACAAGCCGTTTGTGCATTAGCTGCGGGCTGTCTAGTGAAGAAAGCAATTCATTTTTAAAACATGTCTGTCGGTGGTGACCTCCACAACCATCATTATCATGGGGCAGACCTATGCGCGTTATATATCAAAGTAGAGAGCAAGTTAGGTCCCTCCACTCAAAAATAAAAGATCAGATTTTTGATCTTGGCACATATTTATATAGCAACTCTTGCTTTCAACATTTAACGTTTTCCACCAACTGATGAGTCGAGGGTCACGGTGTCATCATCCATCTCTTTTGTAATATGAATCCCTCACAAACTGGTGTCTTTTCTTGTTCAAGGAATCAGTAAGTCTGGGCAGGTGAGCCTAGAGGACATCAATCTAAAACTGATTGGGGTCAACATTACTATGTAAAGAGAGCTTTAGTGAGGTGTTTTATGAAACACAGGTGTTTATATACATCCGAGCCCAATTCAAGGTGTTGACACTAACATATAAAGCCCTCAACAGCTTGAGCCCTGGGTATCTGAAGGAGCGCCTTCTCCCATATAGACCTGCCCGGGCATTGAGATCTGAAGAAGAGAGCCTTCTAGTAGTTCCTTCTCTTGCAAAAGTACGAGGCATAGGGACTTGCAGGAGGGCCTTTTCTGTGGTGGCCCCTAGACTCTGGAACAGTCTTCCTCTTGAGGTTAGCCAAGTGCCTACACTGTCTAGTCTTCCATGCCTGGTGAAAACGTATCTTTTCACTTTGGCTTTTGCCTTTTAAATAGCTTCCTCAGGGGTTGTCCTGTTAGGGAGGTAGGATGGGCTGGGAGGAAGGGGGTTATATTTTTAATTTTGTTTTAATATTTGGTTTGTTTTATTCTTGTTTAACCTGTCCTGGGACCATTTGGTGAAGGGAGCGATATGAATTCCTTTAATAATATAATAATCATCGCCAAGAAAAACAGGATTCTGTTACCTATCAGAAGCCCCCTTAACTTGGATTCTGACCATAGCATAGACTGGGTATATGGCTGACCATTGGCCAAAGCATTTAACTTGTATTTTTTTCCCTCTCACTACAGCCAAATCGACACAGCTGCCTCCTCTTAACTCCTGTCAAGAAAGAAGCTGAGAAGTTCACAGCTTCTCCTGCCGGCAACGACCTCATTGTCTTCTCTCCCGTTTCTTCCTCACATGAAGAGAAATAAAGGAGTGGATTAATCCAGCCATATTGTTCTCCAGGCAAAAGCAGCATCCATCCCTTGAGGGGAAAACAGGGCGCCTTTGCTTTTAATTCCTCACTTCATTATAATATTGATAGGTATGACAGAATGTAAATGTGCCTCAGAGTTTACTCTTGTATGGCCCGAATAAGCCCATTTTAAAAAAAGGAGTAAAAGACATTTCAATCGTTTGTTTCATTCTTTTCTTCTTTTTTTATTCATGTCAAATAAATGTGTTATTAAAATATATTAAATATGCATAGCCTATGTAGCTTGAGTTCAAAACTTTGATATTTTGTTTTTTAAAAAAGTCTTAACATGTGCTTCTAAAGGCTTTTCTCCTGTTCTCTCTGTTCTACTATTGTTAGTTTCCTTTTTTAAAAAAATAAATGGCTTATATATTTAGATTAATGTGGAATGGTTGCAAGAAAAGGGTAAGACACGGGTCCCCTGCATTCAGAGTTGTCTTGTGATTGTTAGAGATTGTTTGTGTGAGACAAAGTGAAATAAAATATTGCCTCTGGCTCAGCCCTGAGGGAAAGTCCACTGTGACCTTCCATAAATCATACAGACTGAAGAACACAAGTGATTTTGTTTGCATAATTTACACACCAGGTTATGCATAATTGAGAGGAGGGAATATGTCTGCCCTTGGAAATCTCCCTTCGTAGCACTCCTCAGATCTTAGGAGGAATTTCTCACGCAAACTTGAACATATCATTGCAACAAGAAGGCCTAGAATCCTTTTTTAAAAGAAGGAAAGAACTCCTCCATAAACAACCACGGCTGCCCTGAGCTGGCATTTGCTGGTAGGAGTACCAGGGCAGAAGAAGAAGAAGAGTTGGCTTTTCTACCCTGCTTTTCTCACCCATTTAAGGGGACTCAAAGTGACTGACAAACCTTCTGTTCTTCTCCCCACAACAGCAGCCTGTGAGGCAGGTAGGGCTGTGAGAGCTCAGAAGAGAGCTGTGACTACCCCAAGGTCACCCAGCTGGCTTCATGGGAGAGGGTAGAATTGAACCCAGTATTCCCAGATAAGAGTCCGGCTCCCTAACTACTAGACCAAACTGGCTAACAGGATGTCTCTTAAGACCACTTGCGGGGAATGGAGAACAGGTGAAGATTTTCTGTCTTCTGCTTGAGGAGCCCAGAAGCATGTGGTGGCCCACTGTGTGGGACAGGATGCTGGACTAGATGGGCTTTTGGCCTAACCCAGTAGAGTCCTTGTAATAAGGTCTGTTTCTTTTCTATCCCACTTTTTTCACCCTTAAGGGGACTCAAAGCGTCTGACAAACCACCTATTCTCCCCTCCCAACAGACACACTGTGAGGTAGGTGGGGCTGTGAGAGCTCAGAAAGAGCTGGAACTAGCCCAAGGCCACCCAGCTGGTTCATGGAGGAGTGCAGGATCAAATCCAGTGACTACAAAATATGAGTCCAGCACTCAGTATGAGTCCACACCACAAGACCAAACTGGGGTCTTTGGGCACTTAAATCCAGATTAACATAAGACTCCTTTAATGGTGCCTTCAGTCCAATCTTCCACCGTGAAGACTGGATCAGAGGCCGCACTTCCACACGTCTACTGGGGCAAGCTCCAGCCCTGCCCCTCAACACACACACTGCGTAGCCCCGCATGTCCTTCGCAGCAGTCTACAAAGCTGAGCACAAGCTTCATAGTGGCCATGCAGACAGCTACAAAACCATGTCCCTCCACCATGCCCACTGTAACCGGAAGTGACCCCTGACAGACAGCTAAGTAGATCATTCGCAACGTGCCACTGGCAGACCTTCCTGCTTGGGCCTAATCGGAGCCTTGGGGTGGGAACTACAGCATCTACACAGTGACTCTGTTTAGCACCCATTGCCATTGGGTGCTAGACGGCCCATGCAAATGCATAGGGCCCTCACCATGATGTGGAACTTCAAGGACAGGATTCCACGAGGACCGGGTACCAATGATCCGGATCTTCTTGATCCAGATTAAAAGAGGCACGGGCAAACAGGCCCCAAACCAACAGCCAGTCCTCTATATGTCATGACTTATTGTTGTCGCACAAAGTGGAGCCCAGTCAAAAGATCGCTTTTTTTTTTTTGAAAAAAACAGCTGTATTTTCAGATTCAGGACATCAAAATGTTGTGGGCTCGGATTAGATCATGGCCGGGGTGATGCTGGTCAGGGTGACGTCTCCCCCGATGCTCAGCTGGGTGATCTGGTTCAGCTCCTTTATGCGGTGGTTGTATTGCAAGAGGTGAGCGTCATTCACAGCCACCTTCAGGTGATCCACTTCACAGAGAATCTGGATCTGAAAGAAAAGAAGCCGGCGTTAAAACCAATGCGCGGAATGGAATGGAAGGGGAGGAGGCTGAGGAGAAAAAGCATCCAATTTTATTGCACTGAATTTATTCAGGGTTTTATAATGGGTGTTTTTATTGAGTCTCTTGATTTACCTTTGGGCCTTCAGGGCACAGGTAATAAAGAGCGAAGTAATAATATAAAATAAATCCCTTTTTTTCTTCCCTAGTGTGGGTTTCTGCTCTATTTGCTTACCTACATTTATATTTTGCTCTGTATTCTAAGGTAAGGTCTCAGAGTGGATTATAGCAGTAAGTACAGAATCAAAATTTGAACCAGTTTAAAATCTGCAGTAAAAAAAATGACTGACGCTGTAGCACAGGGGTCAGGTAGATTGTTTCTTCAGCTGTGACCTTCGTGAGAAGACCCCGTAATATGGGGCTGGATATAGACCCTAGAAAGACTCAGAACATAAGAACATAAGAGAAGCCCTGCTGGATCAGGCCACAGCCCATCTGTTCCAGCATCCTGTTGCACACGGTGGCCCACCAATTGCCCCTGGGCATCTCAAGCAGAGACAAGGACAAACCTTCTCCTGCTCTCGAATCCCAGCAAATGGCATTAGAAGCATCCTGCTACCCCCACAACGAGCCTGAAAGATGTACTTAGCCATCCATTCTAGTAGCCATTGATACATCTGTCGTCCATGAATTTGTCTAAGCCTTCCTTAAAGCCACCTAGACTGGTAGCTGTCACCACCTCTTCCGGCAGCAAATTCCATAAACCGGTGACCCTCTGGGTGGAGAAATAGTTCTCCCTGTCTGATCCGACTCTCCTACCCCTCAGCTTCATAGATGCCCCCTGGTTCTAGTGTTGTGCAATAGAGAAAAGAAATTTTCTCTATCCACCTTTTCTATACCCTGCAAGATTTTATATATTTCAGTCAGGTCCTCTCTTAAGCACCATCTCTCCAGACTGAAGAGGCCCAGACGCTGCAGTCTGATTTCATACGGAAGGTGTTCCAGCCCCTTAATTACCCACAGTGACATACAGTAGAGGAGGCAGAACTTCTGAACTATTTTGTGTCCGTTTTCTCTCTGAAAGGAAATGAAAAACTAGCTGGCCTTCATTGTGCTGTTGAAGGAACAAGAGGATCAAGGCTCTGTCTAGACAAAGAAAAGGTGAGGGAAGATTTAGCTAACATAAATGAATTCAAGTCTCCAGGCCCAGATATTAGGAAAAACTTCCTGACATTAAGGAATAGGTTGCCACAAGAGGTAGCAAGTTCTTCTTCGCTGGAGGTCTTCAAGCAGAGGCTGGACCTACATCTGTCTGGGATGGTTTAGGAAATCCTGCATTGAGCAGGGGGTTGGACTTGATGACCCTAGAGGTCTCTTCCAACTCTATGATTCTTTGATTTTATGCATATGAGGACAAGTGAGCTAACTGGGACCCGTCTGTGAAATGTACCTGAAACAAAGAGCAAAGGTCTCTCATATGCTAAAGAGATACTCATTCTTCTCAGGACAATCAAAAGGCAATAAAGTTGCACGTCAAGAACTTTAAGGAAAGTAAGAGGAGCCCTGCAGGATTGGGCCACAGCCCATCTACTGCAGCATCGTGTCCCACACAATGTCCCACCAGTCACTTAAGGGCATTTGGAGCAGAAGCTGAAGGCAAAATCTTTACCTCATCTTGACTCTCTGCAAGTACCCTTTAGAGGCATCCTGCCTGTCTCACCAACCTGGAGGCAGTATCTGGACATCTATTCTAGTAGCCACTGATACCAGTAGCCACCAGTTCTCCATTAATTTGTCCTAGAAGAACACAAGAGGAGCCCTGCTGGGTCAGATCACAAGCCACCGTGTGGGACAGGATACAGGACTAGCTGGGCAGCGGTCTTATCCAGCAGCGCTTCTCTTATCTACTGGGGCAAAGCGTCTCAGCACCCTGGGCACTGATAGAGGGAACAGCATGCCCTCCCCATGCAGGCACTGATTTTGAACCACCTTAAGATCTTTGGGTCTAGGGCAGGATAGAGATAGAAAATAGCCTTTAAAAAATTAATTAAATATCCATTAGCTACAGAAAGCAGCATTTCTGGGAACAGTATGCATTTTGCACTGATACCTCTGATCATCTTCAGAAAAGAGCACTAGATCAGTCATAATTATCTGCTAAACAATGGGCAAAGAAATAAAATAAAAAATAAAAATGGCGACCTAGGTGGGCCTGGGTTAACAATAAAATGGGCTCCTCAATACAGTATCTTGCAAGGACAATCAGCCCTTTATGCAGTGGAAGAAAGAGGAGCCGCTTTTACCTTGAACGGCTTGCCGGCCTCAAAAGGGAACCTGGGCGCTGTCCGCTCCTCCTTTCCCCAGGTGTTCTGGAGCTTTGTGTTGCAGACAATCACTTTCTTGTTGTTTTCGTTGAAGCGGGGATTGAAGTGGAAGGCAATATCATTTCCTTTCTTCAAATCCACTTGGAATCTGTAACAAACACAGAAACACAGCTTTCCACTTACTGGGATGCAAAGCCTCTCCTGAGAAGTAGGCAATGGCAAACCACTTCTGTATCTCTGCCAAGGAAACTGCGCAGAGGTGCCCAAAGAGTCCAGGAGTGGCTATAGGTCAGTGAGAGAGCAAAGAGGCTAGAAAGCAGAAGGTTGTAGGTTCAGTCCCCAGCCTCTGCCAAGAAGAAGGCAATGGCAAACCACTTTTGTATCTCTGCCAAGAAAACTGCACACAGGTGCCCCAGGAGTCTGGGAGTGGCTGTAGTTCAATGGCAGAGCAAATTTCCTGGGAAGCAGAGGTCTCTGGGTTTGGTCCACGGCCTCTCCACGGACATAGGGAATGGCAAACCACTTCTGTATTTCTGCCAAGAAAACTGCACAGAGCGGCCAATCCACAAGAAATGAAAAAGTTTATTTTATTTAAGAAATTTATACTCTGCCCCTTCACCATATGGTTCCAGAGCAGGTTATATTAAGAATTAAACATATCAAATATGAAAACATAATTTAAAAAATATAGCCCCCTCACTCACTCCCACCCCAACCCTTCCTCCTTAGCATGATAGCACCCTGAGGAAGCTATTTAAACAGCAAAACCCTGGTTAAAAACATATGTTTTCACCAGGCACCAAAAACTATACAGTGCTGGCGCCTGGCAAACCTCAAGGGGGAGGCTGTTCTAGAGCAGTGATGGCCAACCTATGACTTGAGTGCCACAGGTGACACGCCAAGCCCTTTTGGGTGACACACCTGGTCACCCTGGCACCTGGGCATGTAGTACTGGCTTGTTCTTGAAGTGTACGAAATACCAACTTTCAATTGAAGATTTAGCAAATGAAATTCAGCAACAAAAGTCACTAATGGAAATAATTGTTTTTGCTTTTAATAAAATATATATATCAAAAACATAATTTTTTTACTAGAGCTACGAATATCACAAAATTATAGATATTTCTAGATGTGACACAGCACCTGAGTTAAGCTAGGTTTTCTTGCGAATTTTGACACACCGAGCTCAAAAGGTTTGCCATCACTGTTCTAGAGTGTAGGGGCCACCACAGAAAAGGCCGTCTTGTATGTCCCTATGCCTCGTACCTCTGCAAAAGAAGGAACTACAAGAAGTCCACCTCCTTGAGATCTCAGTGCCCAGGTAGGTCTATATGGGAGAAGACGCTCCTTTAAGATACCCAGGGCCCGTTTTGGACTTTATATGTTAGTGTCAACACCTTGTATTTGGCTTGGTAGTGAATAGGTAACCAGTGCAGACCCTTCAAGACCAGCGAGATACGAGTCTGGCCAGAGAATTCCTGTCAGCAGTCCGGCTGCTGCATTCTGGCTGAAAACTTTGGGTGCCCTCCTCTTTCCACTTCAGTTTTTACCTGTTTGGGTTTGCATTCACCTGCCCGACAATGGTTATTAACAAGCGAGGCACAAGTCCCATCTGCAGTGGAAGGTCGCAGGGAACTTTCTGGGGAGGAAAAGGAAGAGGAAACAGAGAAGGGTGTTTTGGTTAAGCTGCAAATCACTGGACGCAGGACTATCAAAACCAAGTAAAATCAAACTGCAAGGATGGAGTAAGTTGGGAATTTGGGGTTTTCAGGGTTTTCAACCAAAGAAGCATTGGTTTTCATATCCCACTTTTCTCACCCATTTAAGGGGACTCAAAGCAGCTGACAAACTGTCTGTTCTTCTCCCCACAACAGAACACCCTGTGAGGCAAATGGGGCTGTGAGAGCTCATAAGAGAGCTGTGACTAGCCCAAGGTCACCCAGCTGGCTTCGTGGAGGAGGGCGGAATCAAACCCAGTATTCCCAGATAGGAGTCCGGATCCTTAACCACTAGACCAAACTGGCAACTTGAAGATGTACCTAGGTGTTCCAACCCATTCATTGTGGCTGCCATTTTTCCGCACCTTTCCCAGTTCCACAATATCCTTTCTGAAGTTTGGTGAAAAGAATTGTAGGCAATATGTTGTTCATCTCCTGGCAGTTGGTCTTTTGTGCACTTTCAAGGAAGGAGGCATTCTCTCTTCCCTTTGTGGCGAATGCATTAATGGCGGGCCATTGAGCAGTCATGAACATAAGAACATACGACAGTGGTTCTCAACCTTCCTAATGCCATGATTCTTTAATGCAGTTCCTCATGTTGTGGTGGCCCCCAACCTAACCCTAACCCTATCCCTATCCCTAACCCTATCCCTATCCCTAACCCTATCCTTAACCCTATCCCTAACCCTATCCCTCAACCATAAAATTATTTCCGCTGCTACTTCGCTACTGTAATTTTGCTACTGTTATGAATCGTAATGCAAATATCTGATATGCAGGATGTATTTTCATTGTTACAAACTGAACATAATTAAAGCATAGTATTTTCCGATGGTCTTAGACGACCCCTGTGAAAGAGTAGATTGACCCCCAAAGGGGTCGCGACCCACAGGTTGAGAACCACCGACATAAGAGAAGCCTTGCTGGATCAGGCCACAGCCCATCTAGTCCATGTCCTGTGGCACACAGTGGCCCATTAATTGCCCATGGGCATCTCTAGCAGAGACAAGATAAGAGTCCGGCTCTTGAATCCCAGCAAATGGCCTTAGAACCGTCCTGCTTCCACCACGACCCCCTAGTCTGAAAGATGTACCTTGGCATTCATTCTAGTAGCCATTGATACATCTGATACATGTGTACCCTTTGATTGCATAATCCCTGGTGATGAGAAATCACTGTGTTATTTCCTCTGTTGTTCCTTGTTTGTTTTGTTCTGTCGCTGCTGGGTTGTTTTGTTTGTTTCTGTATAGTGGCTTCCAGATGCTGCAAGGTTTCTGTTGAAACTCACCAGGAGATAAACAACATAAACATCACAAATAGACACAAACAGCAGGCATCTTCACGAAGGGTAATACAATCTAGGGGACAATCAGTTGCATTTCACTCTTCTGGTAGTTAGATTCTCTGAAGATGAGCACTGTAGCTATACCTGAAAGCCCAGGTCCACAGAAGAACTATGTAACATGGCAGAACAAGCCAAAAACTGTTAACAAGTGAGACTGGAGCCAGCCATGGAAGCCTATGTATGAGCAATTTGGTCTAGTGGTTAGGGAGCCGGACTCTTATCTGGGAATACTGGGTTCGATTCCCCACTCCCCCATGAAGCCAGCTGGGTGACCTTGGGCTGGTCACAGCTCTCTTCTGAGCTCTCACAGCCCCAGCCACCTCACAGGGTGTCTGTGGCGGGGAGAGGAATAGAAAGCTTTGTCAGCCGCTTTGAGTCCCCTTAAATGGGTGAGAAAAGCGGGGTAGAAAACCAACACTTCTTCTTTTCTGAAATTCCAGATTTGGAGCCATCAACCCCAGCTAGTCTGGCTATTGGTGTTAGAATCATAGCAGTTCTAGTCTAGAACATCTAGAAGGCCACAGCCAAGAACCTACAAGCGAAAAAACTAGTTTCTTACCAGTGGTTGTGAAGGTCCTCCAGGTGTAGAAGGTCCAAATCCAGGCCCAACCTGTGGGGCAGTTGGGTGTGCTCCACCATCACTTGGTGGTTGCCCAGGGGTAGGATACATCCCAGAAGCACCTGGTGAAACCACCCCTGGTGCACCAGGAAATGACCCCGGTGCAGGGGGTCCTCCAGGATATGCGGACGGTGCTCCAGGATATGGCCCAGGCGCGCCAGGATACGCCCCAGGTGCTCCAGGATATGGCCCCGGTGCTCCAGGATACGGGCCAGGAAATGCCCCAGGATAGCCTGGGAAACCGCCAGGCTGATTTCCCCATGGATTAGGCGGGGCATTTGGGTTTGGATTATTTGATCCTGACAGGGCATCGGTCAGCTGTGGGAGAGAGAAAGCAAAATGTGCAATTGGCAATATGGGTTTAGATAACATATCGGCAGACTACCCCAGACTCGGGTGCAATTTTGGAACCCAAATGGATGACATTCATTCATTCATTCATTCATTCACTCACTCACTCACTATCCTGCCCTATACCATGAGGTCTCAGGGCAGGTAACAACATTTAAATTCAAATATATTAAACAATAAAAGTACACATTAAAACAACAGTGTCTGCAAGTGGGAGGGCTGTTGTGGCGACTCAGCCAACCCCTCCCTTCCCCGTCCTCCGCAGAGTAACGCGAGTTGGAAGCAAGCTGCTAAGCGCCCCAGTCAACTGCCGGTTCCCTAAAGGCTTTATCCTAAAGATCCCGCACTGGCGTCCTGCTTTATATGCCTAATGTGAAGGCTCCCTTAAAGCAGCAGACTGACTCCCATGTAAAGCAAAACACCTGAAGTTTATTGTTACGAAAAAAGGAAAGTAGAGAAGCAAGCTTGAAGTTTGGCTTTAAAGTCTTCAGGTTGCTCAAAAAGAAAAACGCTGCTTAATTAAGTTTCCTCCCCTTGGTCAATTGCTCCCATGTGAGCAACAGTTCCTATCAGGCTCCGTTTGAAAGCCTAAATAGTCCACAGCCCCTTTTCACAGGGCTTTCCCTCTCAGCTCCGAAAGGAGAGTTCAGTCATAAACACACTGAGATTCTGTAGCAGCTCTTAGCCTCCCATGTAAACTCTCCTTCCCTCTGGCACCAAGAGAAGAGGTCTACGTAGTTCCTTGGAGCAACGCTCCATTATCTCCCTCTAACCCCAACAAGAGGCGAGCAAGAGAGAGACCCCAAGCTGCTTTGTCTGCTGCTTTTATAGTCCGCAATCTGACAGCTCTGATTGGTCCATTTTCGGCGGGCTGGCGTGGCTTCTGACTTTGCTCTGCCCCTCCTGTCAATCACAGAGTGCTGAAAGCCCGCCAAGCCTCTGCTCTGCTGTCTAGTCTTGGCGCAAATGCCACAGGTGTGCACAAATATTTTTTTTATTTGATTCGTATCAAATCAAATGCAAGAAAATTTGTATTTGTTCAAATAGACTCTCTTCAAATGTGGTAGGATTTGTATTCAATACAAATGTTCAATCCCCTACGAAAGGATATGAATGGCATATGGATCCCATACAAATACCATACGAATCCCATGTAAAGCTTTAAATGAATGCATCAAAACATTTGATTCAAATTCGAATGTCGATTTTCAAATGTGCCAACATTCAATTCAAATGCCCGAATTTGGCAGAATTTGGTCAAATTTCAAATGTTACAAATATTCGTGGACATCCCTAGACTTCGCAAAAATAAACTCGGCTTGGCAAAATTTACAGTGTGGGCTTTCATCTTTAGGGAGCTCCCTTTCAGCCAATCAATCGGGAATTCAGTCAAGGAAAGCACATACAAAAATAAGTTTTGTTTTGCTTTTTAAAGTGACATCTCTTTATCAGATACTTACCGAAAAACCGTCAGACATTTTTCTGCAAAAAAAAAGAGAGAGAGAAAGAAAAAACAGATCAGGGCTCCCACTAATCAAATTCAGATGTTCATAGAATATTCAAGCAACAAACATAATCTGAGCTTCAATAAAAGCTGCATTTACATGGGCTAAAATTCCCAACCCTCAGTCAGTAAGGCTGCGTTCACAGCTAAGTTTTAATCCAGCTTCAGTCCACTTTCAAAGCAAGAGAACACACCAGGAAAGGGTCAGGCATTTTTTCTAATTCAGCCAGGCATTAACTAATTCAGAAAATCCACCTTTAGGTTATATAAAGTAGAAAGAAAATGACTGGTCACTTTGCTGATGTGTTCTCTCACTCTGAAAGTGGATGGAAATGAATTAAAACATAGGTGTGAATGCAGCACATGGGTTTCTTCCCATATATGTGGTTCCCTCCCATCCCAATTGCCAGTAGGAGTTACCCAAATGCAGAAGAGAATTTAAGAACTTAAGAATAGCCCTGCAGGATCAGGCCACAGGCCACCTGGTCCTGCATCCTGTCTCACACAGTGGCCCACCAACTGCTTCTGGACATACACAGGCAGAAAATGAAGGCAAGCCCCTCATCTGCTTCCTTACCCTGCCTGTCTCTCAGCTACATAGGTAGTACCTGGGCATCCATCCATTGATACAACCTGTCCACCACTGATTAAGAGAAGCCCTGTTAGATCAGACCAATAACTAAACACACAGAGATTTCTTTAAAACATTTATTTACCGTATTTATTTATTTGTCTTAGAGGCACCTCAGAGAGACACTGTGTGGCCTTCAGGTTCCCAACTCTTCTAGCATGGAATGCTCATGAGGGGGCAGACTGGTGTGTGGAGAACCCCACCTCAAAGCCTTCTCTAAGCTACCTCAGAGGCACTTCAGACAGAGAGCGTGTGGACTTCATGTTCCCAACTCTTCTCTGATCCCCTCTTCTAGCATGGAATATTCATGAGGGGGCAGACTGGTGTGTGAAGAACCCCACCTCAGAGCCTTCTCTAAGCTACCTCAGAGGCATCTCTTCTAGCATGGAATGACCATGAGGAGGCAGATTGGTGTATGAAGAACCCCACCTCAAAGCCTTCTCTTAGCTACTTCAGAGGCATCTCTTCTAGCATGGAATGACCATGAGGAGGCAGATTGGTGTATGAAGAACCCCACCTCAAAGCCTTCTCTTAGCTACTTCAGAGGCATCTCTTCTAGCATGGAATGACCATGAGGAGGCAGATTGGTGTATGAAGAACCCCACCTCAAAGCTTTCTCTTAGCTATCTCAGAGGCACCTCAGACTGTGTGGCCTTCATGTTCCCAACCCTTCTAGCATGGAATGCTCATGAGGGGGCAGACTGGTATGTGAAGAACCCCACCTCAAAGCCTTCTCTAAGCTACCTCAGAGGCACTTCAGAGAGACAGTGTGTGGACTTCATGTTCCCAACTCTTCTCTGAGTGGCCTTCATGTTCCCAACCCTTCTAGCATGGAATATTCGTGAGGGGGCAGATTGGTGTGTGAAGAACCCTACCTCAAAGCCTTATCAAAGCTGCCACAGAGGTGCCTCAGAGATGCTTTTTTTTTTTGCTTTCTTGTCAAAGCAGAGTCCCACCGCAGTGGTTTGCAATAAATAGTCCAAAAGGCAACTGACTCCTCTGCATTTTGTCCACATGATGTTGACTCATTGTGGAAGAAACTAGGACTACTGCTCAAAAACGAATCTCAAAGGGTTGGAGGGGGGGGTTGTCTCAAGAGTTCAGCAGCCTACAGAATATATTGAGGCCACTCCTAAGCAAAAAACACTATAGAAAGCTTTAGGCTCAGATACACACACCCTTTCCCTTTCAGGATAAATTCATTGTATTTGAATGTTCTTTGGGAAAACACTTGGCTGTGGGCCATGGCTTCAGGCTAAAACGCTGCACGCATATGAGTCAGAGCCTGACACACCCATGATTTAATTCAAAGCATCTTTTCTCTCCCACAAGTGATACGAAAGCTAACGTGGGCATAGGTGCCTGGGATGCAGTTTTTCAGGCCATGCAACCATCACCTTTTAAGATCTCTGCTTCTCCCCAGGCGTCCACACAGCGTAAAGACCCAACTGTTATGTGTCTTGCTAGCACATTCTAGCAATAGGTGAGCTTCTTACAAACTCCTGTTCAGCAAATCCCTCCTCAAACCTGTATGAATGGTCTGCCAATGCATACAATGAAAACCTAAAGGGGGAAAACTGGGGCAACTGCGTTTGATCTGTGTAATCCAAGGGGGTCCAACTTGAAGCCTTCCAGATGTCCCTTCACTACAATTCCCAGAACCCTGTGCCAGCCTCACTGGGAATGACTGCATGGAATTCTGGGAGTTGCAGTTCAGCAGCATCCACAGGCACTTTTTAATACGCCGACATGAACTTAAATTTTCCTAGTGAAAAAATCCGCTCCATCAAGAGCTTTAGGCGAAGTATCAATGTGCAAAACAAGCCATAAAATCTTCGAAGCCGAACGAAGCTATCTAGTTCAGCTGGTAAGGTGAAGGTGATAACCTGCATAGCAAGAATTCCAAATATATTAGTAATAAAAAATAAAAAATAGGATGGAGATCATTAGCCAGTTCTAAACTCGCCCAGCAGGATGAGTGGTTCCTCAGCTTGTCTGGAGTTCCAAAACGTCACTGAGATCTTAAAACTTCTTTCGCAGAAATCTGCTCCGGTTGGACTTTCACCTGCCACATCTTAATCTCACCTTAATGCCAGGTAATTAAGGTGACTCAGTGGTGAAGGAAAGGTTTTCTGCATGGACTGAAGGACAGTAGGCTACATCATCATTTATGGGTCATTTATAATATTAAATTACCCTGACAAGTAAAAATGTGCACACTAAAAATGTGCTGATCTACACAATCATGTATTTGAGAACCTGGCGTCAGGTTAGGGTCACGCACGTTTGTGACGCACACTAAGTTACATGTGTTCCCTGGTGCTGCTAAAGAGTGGTCACGTCAAAACCTCACCTAAAACCTCAAAGGTGTGGCAACCACAACCAGTACAGACTTGAAACATTTGAAATGTGATCATATTCGGACATTTGAATTCAAATCAAATGGCTATACATTCACATTTAACATTCAAATGAATTTTTGAATTTTTTGAATCATTAGTACAAATTATCCGGACATTCGTATGTGTATGGATACATACACATTACATACGTATCTGTTCACATCTTATTCATACCCGTACGGATTTCTATGGATACATATGGGACGAAAACGGGACGCATACGGGATAAAAACAGGATGTGTACGAATGCATACAGGTGTGTACAGACACATCCAAAAGTTGTTGACATTTGTATCTTCAAATACGTATAGAAAATTCGAACAAATATCGTGTTTCCCCGAAAATAAGACAGGGTCTTGTATTAGTTTTTGCTTCTAAAGATGCGCTAGGCTTATTTCCAGGGGATGTTCTATTATAACATTTGTATAGGGCTTTATTATATTATATTATATTATATTATATTATATTATATTATATTATATTATATTATATTATATTATATTATATTATATTATATTATATTATATTATATAGGGTGTAGATTGATATTTCTTCAGTTCAAATAAAATGTGAATACATTAGAATTTTAAACAGTTGGATCAATCCGAACTTTTGGATATTCGATTTGAACTGAATCCAGAAAATTTCATTCGTGCACACCACTAGTACAGGTGGGGGTATCCCGGGTACCGGAGACCTCCATGAAACTACCAACAGAACTACCAAAACAACACACAAAATAAAGAGAAACAGGAGGATGAGGCCCCAGGACAGCGTCCACCTCAACATCGGTACAGATGCAACTTCAACTACCTGTGCAGACGCCCAGAAAACCCTAAACCCCAAGGTGGACAAGGAGAGACTAAGACAGCTGATCCACCAGCTGAGAACACATCCGTTCACGAGACCGGGCAGGGCAGGGCTGAGTAAGGGCCGGCTGACCATCTCTACCATTGTCCGGTTTAGTCATAAATAAAGAGGATATGAAAATTCCGGCAATAAGAAATGAACTGAAGAATTGGAACTGAAGACCTTAAGTGTTTGCTTTTCGCCGTTGACCAGATAACGAACTATCTGCATTATCTGTGCAAAATGGGGTCTGTTATTTTTACGCTAAGGAGTCTCCCTTTTGGGAGTGACAAACGTGTTCTTAAAAACCGCCTATTTCTCAATATATCTTTAAAGGCTTTTAAATTGTTTTTTATCTGGTCAAGCTGGGATCTTTAAGAACCTCATTTTAATTTAATTTTAATTTAAATTATACATACCTGATTTTGGTGAGAAGGGCACTAGAAATAAAGGTTATTAAGAATGTAAGAACATCATCTTCATCATTATCAATAATAATGATGATGATGATGATGATGATATCTGGACAGAGCTCCACTCATACAGGGGATATATAGCTCAGTTGGGCTATGGTGGTATTGGCACATGGGTCTGTAACATCGCAACCACATTATATGGGGGTTAAAACATGATTTAGCCTATTTTGGGAAAACCAGACT